>JBBBDQ010000769.1:3875000-4475000 GCA_037127315.1 Ascarosepion bandense | reverse complement strand
TAGTTCGGCAGAGAAACTGCTAGTTAAAAACTCACATGACTGCCTTGTGATTAATCAACACAACGTGGGACAAGGGAGAAAACTGTGACAGAGTCAATCTATGACCAGCTGGCTGGATCGAAACAACAGCGAGGGCCGGGGAGGTGCCACAATGACAGTGACAAGATTAAATAGAAGGGAGAATGTTGTTCTATCAATCTTCCTAGTGGAAGTGTCTGCCTAGAAAATTAGCATTTGAAATCAGGCTTTTACCTGAATTCTAATAGTGTTGGTAATTTAATTTACAAAGTAATTTAATTTACAAAGCAGGCCACAAAATATTAATTTTAATACAGCACAAAGCCACCATGGATTATCTTGAAATATATTTTATTTTTTCTAAAATGTGTATTTAATAAAGGATAGCAAGAAAGGACTATAGATGAATTATTGCAAGTCTTTCATTACTTTATTGCTATATCCATGGCATATGTTCTGATAAACTATATTCCTTGATCTCATTGGCCCTTACTTTTACAACTGGGACCTGCCATGCTATGTATGTAAGTGTGAATCATCCCCATTTCCTTTGTATTCCATTAGTAAAACATAAGTACTATTCTGACAGCTTTTTCCTGAGAACTACTGCTTTGTGGAACAGACACCCAGCAGGATGCTTTTCCAATCACTACAATCTTGATTTCTTTAAGTCTAGGGTTAACTGTTAACTTTCCTGTATAACTTCATGAATTTCACTTGTTTTCTCTTATGTTCATAAAACATCACACATACCCTCTATCTTGAGTGGCTTTTGGGTTTTGTATTGGGTGAAAATTAAGATAAGCAAAATGAACTGTTTAACAGTTATTGACATGGGTTTTACAAGTGAGTGAATATATCCCGTGTCCTAGTTTGAAAGAAATTCATTTATTGTGAAATGTCTAGATAACAAGGCTATGTAACTTTTACTATACCATTTCATTTTACCATTTTATTATTCCATTTCATATTACCATTTTAGACCATTTCATTTTAACATTTTACAATACCATTTCATATTACCATTTTAGACCACTTCATTTTAACATTTTACAATACCATTTCATTTTACCATTTTAGACCACTTCATTTTAACATTTTACAATACCATTTCATATTACCATTTTAGACCACTTCATTTTAACATTTTACAATACCATTTCATTTTACCATTTTATACCACTTCATTTTAACATTTTACAATACCATTTCATATTACCATTTTAGACCACTTCATTTTAACATTTTACAATACCATTTCATTTTACCATTTTATACCATTTCATTCTAACATTTTATAATACCATTTCATTCTAACATTTTATAATACCATTTCATTCTAACATTTTATAATACCATTTCATTCTAACATTTTATAATACCATTTCATTTTAACATTTTACAATATCATTCCATTTTACCATTTTATACCACTTCATTTTAACATTTTACAATACCATTTCATTTTACCATTTTATACCACCTCATTTTACCATTTTATAATACCATTTCATTTTACCATTTTATACCATTTCATTTTAACATTTTACAATACCTTTTCATTTTACCACATTATACCATTTCATTTTACCATTTTATAATACCATTTCATTTTACCATTTTATAATACCATTTCATTTTAACATTTTATAATACCATTTCATTTTAACATTTTATAATACCATTTCATTTTAACATTTTATAATACCATTTCATTTTAACATTTTATTATTTCATTTTAGTACATTTCATTTTGCCATTTTACTATATATTGTAACCTAAAATGGTTACTGAATGAGAAATAACCAAAAACAGAGGTTAGAAAATAAAACAGTAATCTTTATAACATCAACAAAATATAATACTTGCCAAGTGCATGAAATAGATAACCACTCTTAGTGGTGAACTGCTAGGCAACAATATAGCTACCTCCTCACTTGAGACAAAATGTGGCACAAGGTCTTTTTAATGTTGCAATCCAAGCCGTATAGCTCAGACAAAAATTAAATGTCTACGTTTCCCTAGACAAGACTCTACCCTTCAACGGAGCCATGTCTGGGCTACTCTTCACCCGAAGACAGAGAGTCCGAATCACTAGATGGTAATATAACCTCTCTCACAATAGTGTCCAACGTATTTATGAGGATTGAGACATACCCATTAATGTTTATAAGTACATATATAACACTATACCATTTCAATTCACTATTTTACTATACCATTTTATTTTACCATTTTATTCCACCATTACACTTTACTATTTCATTTTCCATTTTACGATATCTTTTTACTTTCCAAAATGGGAATAATACCACTCAATATGGAATTAAAACAGAATTTTTTTAAAAAATTGAACTGTATCAACATTAGATTTTTATGTTACTTTGCAGTTCAAACTAGACACAAGGTTTGTTGGCTGGGTGCAACTACTTTTAGTCAAATACTCATGATTTTAAAAATTAACCTTTGGTAAAAAACAAAACAATTTCAGCAATGAACCAGATTTTATTATGTTGTAACCTATGTATAAGTGAAGGAGAGAGATGAACAGTCTGTTTGGTCATTTTCTTCTTTTCCATGACCCCCCCCCCCATTTGTCTCTGTGTATGTCTTTTCATGGGTACTGGTTAATTTTATAGCTAACAAGGTTCTTTGTTCTTATTGTGCTTATCTAAAAAAGTAATTTATCTTCATTCGGTGAAACATGGTAAAGCTCACTTGCCAATACTGATAACCATTGGTCAAAAAATAAATGTTCTGAATCCATTGGTAAATGAGGCAGGTTTGACTTGTATAAAAGGAGCAATACCTGAGTGACTTTATCTTTATTGTTGACTTGGAGATGGGGGTTGACAGTTCTTCAGAAATAAATCTTGATGTATCTAAGTTCGTTTTTTCTTTTTCTTTTTTTAGTGATACTTTTAATTTATTATTGAATTTGTGGGCAGAGGGAAGATCTTCAAAAATAAGTCTTAATTTGATGTATCTAAGTTTGTTTTTTTCAGTTTTTTTTTTCTGATGTCCTTGAATCCAGACCTCCTTAACATTATTTTTATTTAAGTGCTTCTTACAGCCAAGCCACTTGATTTAAGTATTTGTGGTGACCACAATACTTAGTATACATTTGAGGCAACTACTAAAATTAAAAACTTTCAGTCAAGTATATAGAGGCTATTATTGCTAAGAAGTGGACTTGAATTATATTAAGGCCAGATTAGTTAACTATTACCTTTTCCACAGTGCTTGAGGCACGTTTATCCATTGTTGCTGACATTAAGACAACTTCAATTTAACGTTTCTTTTCCATACAAAAGCAATATTATTTGTCTTGATTTGGCATCTCAGCTTTATCACTTTCCCATCACCATAAGGTTACCTCTTTGTATCTTTTCTATAAATACCTTCATGATAATTGTTCGGATGAGCTCTTCACTATGGCACCTAGCATTTTTTAATTTAAGCATAGTACTAGATACCCTTAAGAAAGGTATTAATCCATCTCTTCCTTCCAGTTATGGGTTAAATAATAGGACAGATTGAGTTCTATAGCCTTGGTTGGCAACCAGTCTACCGCAGAAAGCAATGGCAACCTACTGCGAGATAATCTTCTGCCCAATCAGTCATGTCTCTTTCATGATCGCCCAAAACGTGTATCACATATGGTACTTAACTGACTAGATTGGTGATGAAATCTCATTGATTTAATGGCTATATGTAACCATAAATTCTATTCTAACAGTTTGTTTTTCTTATATTTCTCGCTTGTGAAACTCCCTTCCAGTTCCATGCTTTCCAATTAACTTTAATCCGCAAAAATTTAAATGCAGTGTCAATCACTATCTACTGTCTTCATGATTATTTTTTCCTCTTCCCACTTTTTATTAATCTTTCTGTTCCTAATTCTTCCACATCCTGTAACTCCTTGTGTCTTTGTGTTGTATATCGACAAACAACAAACACGCATATATATAAAAATATAAGTTATATTTTTATTAATGACGATGAACCGTGTAGCCTAGGGAACAGAGAGTGAGAGAGCGCGCTTCTAATGGGTTGACGGGTTGACGGGAGTGTCTCTCTTCACCGGCCGATCTCTGTCTGGTCTGGCTCTCTGTCTCGTGAAATCCGTGCGCCGAGGTCTTTTTATAATCTCCAAACCGGGACTTCCGGCTTTGCCTCGCCCACGCACGCCCACGTAATTCTCAGAGACACCTGTTCTGTTTGCCTCTTGTAGCCATTTCCGCTACTGCCGGAAATAAGGTCAAACGAACATCCGTTCCTTTCAACGACCGGAAACGCCCCCGCTTGCATCAGCGTTCTCTCGGGTGGGGTCAGATTGTTATATTACATTCCTCGCCCACCCATTTTCCAAAATGTTCACCTAAGAACATTTTACGCGCAACACCCTCACTCTCCTCTCCACGCCACACAAGCCCGACAATTGTATAAAACATGTGCACGCCAAAACAACAAAAACATGTGCATGCCGAAACAAAAAACAACAAAAAAAAAATATATAGGGGAGCCTACATCAGTAACCCAACAATGTTCGTGTCCATCGTGAAAATTGTTCTACCAGCTCGATATTTCATTGTTCCTTTTTTTTTTCCTTTTTTTTTTCCCTCCCCCTTTTTTTTTTTTTTAATATCCATTTTCACAGAATTGGGCAAAGTTCTTAAAAATGTTCATTTTCTTTCTCGACTCTGTCCATAAGCGTAGACTCCTCGATGCATAACCACGTGATTATAGGCGGTAACCGCGCCCCAGTTTTCTAAACTAACATCGAGTAAATGACCTTTGACCAACACCATGCGTGTCTCTGCTCGAGTTTATTGTTACACATGTAACCTCATTTAATTTAATTTAATTTCAAACATACTATGTTTGAACACAGAAAAAATGGTCATTATCTGCCGTACATATCATTCATAGTCTGACCGAGAAATGTTCAATAGAAAATGAAGAAAATTACCCTGATTCCAACGTTAATCCGCATGCAATTTACTTGTGGGGGATTAGAGGTTTCATCTATATTAATTTAGTTTAAAAAAATGGACCCATGACTCGTAGTTCCTTAGTTTGTACAATGTTTTCTATTCCTTGAACTACTTCCTCTGGATTCGAATCCAAGCATATCTGATTTGTTGACATCTCTCTGTTTAACGCAGAGACATTTGAGTGTTGAACACCCGTTGACCCCGGAGTACTATTCACAACGGATAACTCAATTTCCTTTTCCGAAGCACTGTTGCTTCTTTTACACTTAAAAATCCGCTTCCTAGCTATTATTCCAAGGATTATCACAACGCCGACCATGCCAGCAATGACTCCTATCGTCAACTTCTTCGGGAGTTCCTCACCTCCTTCACTAAATCTCTCCATATCTATCTGTTCCAAGGTATTTACCAGTTTGCGGATAGGAATCTCCTCCATATCGCGCAATTCTACCGGCATGGTGTCCACTGAAAAATTGGGAAATTTCTGCGTAATTGGGGACCAAACCACTGAACCATAGACGAATAATTTACTTTATGCTTTAGGCAAAAGTATGCATTTTTTTTTTCTAACTAGACTTATAAACACGAGCAGAAAATACACACACTATCAAATCAAAGAGTCACCTACCTTGGCTGCTGTTTATAGTCACGCTGCTGCTATATATTTTCATCTTCTTTTTTTCTTTCTATCTGGTAGTTTTAAGTCCGTTGAATTTTCAATCGTCGCCGTGGTAACCAGCTCGTATCAATCTGTTTTGTTGTCCCAAAACAGCAAGTCACTTAGGCACCAAAAAGACGTCTGTTACGCCTAGTGAATGCTGGTTCCAGTTATATCGACAATTAACCGCAAACACCATATAAATAAAAATATAAGTTGTATTTTTATTAATGACGATGAACCGTGTAGCCTAGGGTACAGAGAGTTGAGGGAGCGCGCTTCTAAGGGTTGACGGGAGAGTCGTAGTATCTGCTGTGTCTCTCTCCTGCTACTCTGGTCTGTCTGGCTCTCTGTCTGGTGAAATCCATGTACTGAGGTCTTTTTATAATCTCCAAACCGGGACTTCCGGCTTTGCCTCGCCCACGCACACCCACGTAATTCTCAGAGACACCTGTTCTGTTTGCCTCTTGTAGCCATTTCCGCTACTGCCGGAAATAAGGTCAAACGAACATCCGTTCCTTTCAACGACCGGAAACGCCCCCGCTTGCATCAGCGTTCTCTCGGGTGGGGTCAGATTGTTATATTACATTTGTAGCTTTGCTTGGAGTGATACCCATTAAAAAAAAAATTACAGACCTCAGAAAATGATTCTGGCTGAAGTTAACCTAAAGAAATTAAAACATTTCTAGAACTATAAATAGCAGTCAAAGACCACAAACCTCTGCCAAGACCTCCTATATATAACCATATAGCGATGACCTCGCCTCTGCCAAGGCAATACTGACATCTCTGATTATTAAAATGAGAAAGAATAACTGCAATGAACTTGACCATGACCAGTCTCAAGAGAGAAATTACAAACAATTAACTCAACTGCTCTCAAAATTAAATGCACACTAAAAATAAAACAATGGAAGTAATTCAGTATTTGAAATGGTTTAGAGGAGGTAATTCACTATTTGATATGTGAAACATAAAAACATAAATTTTATTAATAAAACTGGAAAAATAACCCAGTAACTTTATCCCATACCAGATTGAACCCAAAATCTACTCAGTTTGTGCCAGTCATAAGGCCAATCATCCCCAAAAGTTTCATCCAAATCCATATAAGGTGTTTTGAGATATTTTGACCATGGACAGACAGGCAAACAAACAAACAAACAAACAGATAAATGCGACTGAATACAATACATTTGCTTTAAGGCAGAGATAATAAACTTGATAGCTCATTTCTTTTTTTAGTTTATTATAAATATATTTTATGTATGATTATAATGTAAATATTAACAAAAAATTTAATATTGATAATTTGACTTTTCTGGGTTTTTTATAATTTAAATATTAATCATCATCAAGGTGTGCTATGTTAC
This sequence comes from Ascarosepion bandense, assembly GCA_037127315.1. Taxonomy (NCBI): domain Eukaryota; kingdom Metazoa; phylum Mollusca; class Cephalopoda; order Sepiida; family Sepiidae; genus Ascarosepion; species Ascarosepion bandense. The sequence continues at coordinate 4,467,954 of JBBBDQ010000769.1, read as the reverse complement.
TACTTTTTCTCTCCAGTCTTCAATATTTCACAGAACACTGTTCTGTGGAACAGATCCCCAAGAGGGTGTTAGTTCAATCACTACAATCTTAACTTGTTCAATTCGAGAGTTAACCATTATCTTCTCCTTTCTGTACAAACAACCCATTAATGTAATCTTTTATCTTGAGTGGCCCTCGGGCCTTGTTCAGTGTGACCCTTACTGTAAAATAAGTTTTAAAATTTTAAAAGTCAGTTTAAAAAAAAACTTGTTGTAGTTGATTGATAAACAAGATTGTACCTATTTGCATATGTTAAATAGAAGAAATATAAAGTGTATAGTAAGCTACAAGGAGAAAACAAAAGACAGAGAGACCTCCTGACCAAAACCTTGTGCCAACCATGAAGACCAGAACTTAGAAATATAATTTACTAATAACATGAGCTGCAGACGCTGAAGGCAATCCCAGTGTCATATAATTTTAAGTGGGAAGAGTTATATACAACAAAGCATATATAAACTAAATCACACCATTTTTTACCCAAGTTAATTCTTTATTCCAAAGAATGTTTTCTTGTGTAACTCACAACTGTCAGACCAGTTTTCACTTCAAGTTTGCTTCACCAACAATCTTTTCACCCTCTGAGATAAAAAAATATCTAATATAGGTGTGGATGGTCATAAATAGACAAAAACTAGCTAAGTCAAGTGTTAACCATGTCACCAACATGATACCGGTGGCAAAAGGAGCAATGCTTTAACTTGTGAGGAGTCAGCTAGATGGTGACCTGAAAGAAATTGAAAACCAACACAGGTCTTAGGACTACATTATTGGTTGTTATTGACTAGGACCAATATAAGCACTAATATATTTGGTCACTGCTGATCAGGCTCAAAATGGTAATAATATAAGTTCTTCAGATAAGGCTAAGATGAGCCTACGGATGATAGCAGGAGTGATTCAACCACAGAAGAGGATAAAAGATCCCCATTAAAAAGAGCAGGACATAAGCTTCAAGGGTTTAGAGGAAGAAAGAGATTGTAAAAGAAATTCAAGAACAACCCAAGGCATTAAACCTCTTCAATCAGGGAGGTGTAGTGGGTTGTTAAATCGGATTGTACCTATTTGAATATGTTAAGTAGAAGAGGTATAAAGTGTATAGTAATTAAGAAACAGGCGAGAAGTTGATTACTAATCATGTGTCATAGAACAAATGCAATAATTAATGGCTACACCCCTGTGCAAATTGAAACAACTGCTTTAGTTTCCTTTCTACAGTCAGTCTTCGACTCACTGAAGTTGCAGGGTGTAATCGATTTCTATTTTTTCCTCAGATTAGGCCATTTACAGTGGTGTGCAGTAATATGAATCTGTTTTCAGGGTGCATGATGAAATTTGTTTTGCTTTGAAAAATATTGCATCATCCATGATTGCTTCAGATTTTTATCGTGCTCATGTGCTATAGTCTTAAATGTTCATTAGTTGTCCTACAGCCATTGTCTGCGATGGACAAGGAAGTGTACAAAAATTGTAATGCTGCACGAACACACTGGCAAGCCTTACAGAGAGATTACAGATATTGTTGGTGCCAACCTTTCTACTGTCAGTCATGTCATTTAGGCAAAGAAACAAAATGGATCCATCAGTCCAAAATGTAAAGGAAAATACAATAAGAAGAGAAAAACAATGTACATGGTCAGGGAAAAAAGTGAAAGATCCTAGGAAGACATTATTTGTTTTATTTCAATTGATTTACACATGATGTTGGGCACCAACTGCAGAGCCTGCCGGCCAACCAGAGATAAAGATAGAGAAGAGAATTTCCAAACAAAGTTGCAGAGAGTGACAGAGAAGTCAAAGTCGGAGTGGCAGAGATCGACAGAAGAGGCCTGATACAGACCAACTAGAGTCAAATGTACGAAGTAATTTTAAGTCAAAGTTTCGAGTGCAGTTGCAGAGATTGACAGAAGAGGCCTGATGCCAGCTAACCAGAGTTAAAGACAGAAGAGAATTTACAGAATTTTTCAGCATTGCAGCTCGAGTGGCAGAGAGTTCGATTTCCTGGTCCAGAAACATAATGACCAAAGATAGTTCCCAACTGAAGAAGTAAAGAGACAGAGAGATGATTGCCATGTCGTCGGGTGCCAACCGTAGAGGAGCCTGTCGCCAATTAACCAACCAGAGTTAAGAGACTGACAAGAAGAGAATTTTCAGACAAGTCTGAAATTGATAACTGAAAGAGAATAACCCAGCACTTCAGCAATTTTCGTAACATTCTGGAAAACAAGCAACAAGTTGACCAGACTTATATAATGAACTTAGACTTCTGATTCCTTGTTATTGCTTAGGAGAATAATTCGATTTACCTAAGAAACACCCGTTCCGCTACCAGTTGATAGAAGCAGGGATGGGAAATTATCACAGAAGATCATATTATGTATATTCCACTTATTTTTACCGGGGGGTGGCATATTTGGTGCTGTTTAGACCAAGAGACTATTGTGTATAATCTGTATATAAAGTCGTATTTTGCAACACTTTTCAGCTGTCAGTCCTCTTATTTTCCTTGGTGTTATAATTCTTTCTTTTATTACTTAATTGTGTGCAAACTTCCCGGCTTGGTTTAGTTCGGCAGAGAGACAGCTAGTGGAAACTCACGTGACTACCTTGTGATTAATCAACACAACGTGGGACAAGGGAGAAAACCGTGACAATCTACGACCAGCTGGCCGGGGAGGTATCACAAATTAAAAAGACCCTCTAGAATAAAAAAAAGTTTTATACTATTTTGTTACTGATTCTGAGGTGACTATAGCTGATGTTTTTCATTTGTTATTATGAGATGTATTAAAACTTTTCAAATTTATTTCAACTTACATTCTGTATATTTTATTTTTTCTTCCAGGTATGTAAGGTTGTTTTTCTTAACGTGCAAGTATATTTAACGTAAACCATGGATGATACAATCCCTACAGTTACAGTGACCACTTCCAAATTAACTCCAGAGGAATGTGCTGACTTTGCAAATAGTCCATGCATGGATTCCTTTTATTCTTTGAAGACCCAAATTGATTCTGCCAATGAACAGTGGGTGATTGAGTTTTTAGAACATGGGGGTCTCGTACGTCTATTAGACAGCCTTTGTGGCATGACATCTCATGGGCCTTCAAATTTCTCGGATGCCATTTTGCAATTTGACTGTCTCTCCTGCATCAGGGGTCTGCTCTCTTTTGAAGTTGGGATTGCATATTTGACACAGTTGGAAAATGGAGTCAACCAGTTAGTTTCAGGTATGTTTTCTTACTATTTTAATTTATGTTTACCTGTAATTTAATGAAGTTTTTTTTATTTTTTTAGATTAATACTATGCTTGTAGCAAGATGATCAAATTTAAAATATTAGTTCATTTAAATACTGCATTTATTACAAATTTTTTGTTTTAATTTCTTGGATAAGGAGTTCACATTATTTACAAGCAGACTATTGTCCTCATCTTTGCTGTTGTTATCACAATGTTTCAGCCATTGAGCACTCTGGACTTCATCAGGTGCTTTTTGCTCCAAGTAACCTTCAGGAAATTTCAAACTGAAACCTTTATTTAATCTACAAAGGTAGATTGTTTTTATTCCACTGATCATGTCTGGGATCAGTCATTGAAGTGCCATATGGAATACAATCATGTCTCAAAAGAGAATTGACTGACTGGGCAAAAGATTTTCCCACAGTAGGTTGCCATTACTTTCTGTGGTAGACTGATTTTCAACCAAGATTAAAGAACCTAATCTATTCTGCTATTTAACCCATAACTGGAGGGAAAAGAGATAAATTCATACTTTTCCTAAGGGTATTTGCACATATGTGAATGCAACGAATTCGACTAGAATTTGAATTTGGCTCTCTGATTTCTCATTTCAAGTTTATATCCACTGCACCACAACGCATCTCTGTCTTGGTTATTTTGTCCGAATGTTTATGTCTATATGTTATGCACTGCTCAGTTATTATCTGCCCCAATTTCTACTGAGTTCAATCTGCACAGCCTAGCCCAGGGATTGAACTCACAAGTTCCAAGTTACCAAATTAATGAACTGATGCAGAAAAATAAACCTAGAATCCATCACTATCTAGCTTAAGTGTGAGAAAGTATAGCTGTAACTTTACACTTCATAATGACATCAAGCGGCTCTACTAGAAAACAACTGCACTGATGATTCTTTTACATCTCAGGTTGTTGAGATGAAAAAAAAATGCAGGATAAAAGACAAGTGTATTTTAACACATATAAAACAACTTTTATTCATTTATTAGCTGAGAACAGCAATGATTGCATAGACTGGACAAATGGATTCCATATTTGTCAGCCTGCTTAATTCAGAATTTCTGCACTTGTCTTCCAGACAAGGGAAGTAACTCAGTTGTATTTTGAGTTATCGTCCTTTATAGGGAAAAGAAATTAGCTTCACCTAACAGGTTCCACATCTTAAGTTTACTTTTTCATGGGTTTATGGTTCTTCTGTAACTAATAGAATTTTAAATTGAATTTTGATAAAATATAACTCTTAAAAGTCAAGAGAACATTTCAGTTTTTTTTTGTTTTTTTTACCATCCATTTTGACTACTGGAGAATATCTTGTCTTGAGTTTTAAGGTAATAATTGTTTGGAAAATCTTATTAGAAGTCAAAATGACATATTTAGTCTTATTATTTTTTTATTTTTTTATTGTTTCACTCCAAGCAAGGCAGTACTGTCATGGTGCGCAGAGTGTTAAAATGAAAGGAGTGGAAAGACAGAAAAGAAAACAGTGCAGAAAGGGTAAGATAGAGGCATAAGTCACAGAGATAGAAGATGACAATTGACATTGCATTTAAACTTTTGGAGATTGTAGCTATCAGAGAAGCAAGTATGGGGAAGGGAGTTCCACAGGCGAAACGTGCGTGGAAAGAAACTGCTATAGCAAAATTAATGGTTATATTTGTTTATTTTGACAGTAAAAGGGTGGGACCTAGTTGCCAATCTAGTTGAACAGGTAAACACATGAGGGCAGAGCACCAGAGAATAAAGCTCATTAGAGCAGTTGCTGTGAAAATACTTGTAAAAAAAAGAGAGAAGCCACATTCCTTTGGTGAGAAAGTTATTGAAGACAAGCAGCCAAATCAGGACCGATCCTCTTTTGGATTTTGTCAAGAACCTAGAGATGAACAGCAGAAGTACCTGACCAGATATAACAACAGTATTCAATGCCTGGGCGAATGATAAATTTATAAATGTACAAGATGGATTCTGATGGGAACAATTTCTTGATTCGACACAACAACCCAAACTTCTTAGCAGAAGTTCCTGTAGGATCAATGTCAAGCCTTGTTAGTACCTAGATAGGTGACTACTTGGAAATACCAGGTGCTGTAAGCTTGGATGTGCAGGTTGTGTAATGGATAATAGCTCAAATTTGTTAATCGGAGAATTAAGTTCCAATTCCTGTTGGGTTTATTTTCCTTTATGAGCAAAATACTCTTGGGAAAGGTATGAATCTACCTCTTATCCCCAGCAATGAATTAATTAGTAAGACTTGTATTACTAAACCATTATTATCTTAAAAAATTCTACCAATTTAAAAATATTTTCTGGTTTTAAATAATCTGTAAAGGGTTGACGGTTAGATGTGTGTTGTGGTGCTGTGGATATCAGCTTGGAACAAGAAATCGAAGAGCCAAGTTCAAATTCCAGTTGAATTCGTTGCATTCACTTATGCACAAATACCCTTGGGAAAGGTATTAATTCATCTTCTCCCTCCAGTCATGGATTAAATAACAGGACTGATTGGGTTCTATAGCCTTGGCTGGCAACCAAACTACTACAGAAAGCAATAGCAACCTAATGTGGGATAATCTTCTGCCCAGTTAGTCATGTCTCTTTTGAGACATGAACACCCAAGCGTGTATCACGTATGGCACATAACTGAAAGTGTTGACAAGCCATATAAAATGAATCAATCAAAATCATTGAAATATTGATTAGCTACACAGGCATGTCTCTGAGATTTATTTACATTCTTTGGAATAGGAATGTACAGAAACTACTATAGACACAAAGTGAGGGATCAGTTTATATATTTATTGTAATATAGTATTGATTCCCTACTTTATATCCACCTTGTAATTTCTTCTTTATCAAATTCTGCCACCCTGTTAAAATTTGAGCTTCAGAATATGCTGACTGCACCTCTGCAGAAAGGGTACCCCACACCCAATTTAGCATCCCATCTATAATGATAAACTATCTGGCAGCAAGGCCTCTAATTGGGAAGTTTTGAGGAGCATGAAACCCCCTCTTAATTGCTGTTGTTCCCAGGTCCACCCTGACCTGGAGTTAGGATTCCAGATCTGGGCAAATAGTTAACCCCCAAACTGGGGTCAAAACAGTATGAAAGTATAAAAATAGATTTTTATAGTGAAAATTCCAACAATACCTTTTTGGAGAAGAAAATATTACCAGCATTACATTTAAAAAAAAATATTACTAGAAATATATTTATGAAGAAAAAATATATATATCAGTAATACATCTGACTCTTAAAAAAACTCTCTTTACAAAAATATGTCAGTGAAACCTGATCTACAAACTTATTTCTTACAAAGAGTACATATTCTATTCATACAAATCTATTGTAAAAATCTTGTCAGCATTAACCCATTGAGGTTGATATGTCATAAAACAAAATGAACCAATCAAATTCTGATTAGGTATGAATCCACCTCTTCTCCTCCCAGCTATGGGTTAATTAATATGACTTGTATCACTGAAGCAATATCTCAAAAACAAAAACAATCTGAAAATATTTTATGGCTTTAAATAACCTGTAAATGGCTGATAAATCATATAGAACAAATCAATCAATAATAACCGAGCAGTACTAAAAAAGAATTCATGTTCAGGTTATTTTGAATAAGTGATTAAACACAAACTTTATTATACTTATTCTGCTGTTCATTTCTCAGGATATGACAAAAATTGACCAAATTCTCTATAACAAGAATATAATAAGATTATAGTAAAATAATACAAGACAAAAAAAAGGTCAAGGTAAACCAAAACAACTACAAGACTCTAATAAAAAAAATATCACAAAATGGAAACAGTCTTCACATGCAAACAGGATACAGTCAAGGTAAGACTTCAAGGTAAGAAAGAAAAAAAATATGTTTGTAATAATGAGAATTTTTATTTGAATAGGCTATATTGTCAGTCCCGGTAAAATAGATACCAAAGCTATTTTGCTAGTGAATATAAATAGTGTTTTAGAACTAAAAATTTATTATATTTGAGATTGTCAGTACAGTGGTTGTATGAGCTATGTAAGCTGGACTTGAACAACATAGATTCAATGGTTTGTGACTGTTATCTTCAGTGGGTATACCTCAAGTGTATTGGCCAAAAATAAGACATGCCCAAGGACAAGTTTTAAAATTGCAGAGACTGTTATGCCTGAAGTGTTTAAAATATTCAGAGACTTCTATATTTCTTTTAATAATTGATGATGAATAAATGATTTTAACTTGTGTTTTAACAATTGTTAGTTGAAAATATTTTTAAATTGTCTTAACAATTGACAGTAAGGATAAATAAACTTCTGTGTTAAATCTGTATGTTATTTGTAACATTTCCTGCCTTTATAATAATAATAATAATATTTACCGGCAAAATAGCCTGTGAGGTCTATTTTACTGAGACCAATAAAATGAGCTTAAAAGCATGTTTGTCTACTTTACTGGGTCCAGTTTTTATTGGCTTGGAAGAAATCCCATTCTTCAGGTTGGAACCAACACTTTGAAAATCCCTGAAGATTGCCCGTGATGACTGACATCTGAAGAAGCAAAAGAACACAACAGCTGAAACATAAATGCAAAGATGAAGTTATTAATTCTTGAATTGTGTTAAAAGATAAATGATCTTTTAATATTATCACAACAGAAAATTCCATTTATATATTATACGATTTTCTTTCTATAGACTTGTGAATGTACCAAAATATAATTTATTTTCATACTAAAAAGTTGCTAGCAAATTTAATTGTTTATTTCCTTCAGCACTAAATACCGTCCACAGCATGACCAAAAAGGAAGTCTTTGAGATTTTGGCTGTTCTTTGTGTTTTTAATTCCCAAGGTTATTATTCTGTTCTTCAAGCATTGCAACATTACAAGGTAAGAATTTAATTTGACTATTCCACACAATTGGTTAGACAACTAAAATACGAGATTAGTAATAAAAGTGAATATTGGTTATTGACATTTTTTTATTTTTGCCTCAAAATCTGAAAGACTTACACTGAATTTTTCTACCCATATGGTTAAGTATAAAATGTTTCGTTAGATAAACACCAAAACACTACTAGTTTCTTGATGACCCTATAATTAAATATTGTGGAACCAACTTCCAAGAGAATGCTTCCCTGATTACTGTTCAGGTTAAGCTTAACCATTCATTCTTCACATATCCTCATAAACAGTGTCCCTTACTTCTTACTCTGTGATCTTTTATCACAAGTAGCTCTTGATCCTTCTACAGGGTGAACATTATTGAACAAACAAAAGAAAAAAGTACTATATGTGCCTATTTGAATGGAAAAAGAAAACATCTGCATAATGCATTTTGTGCCTAGCAGTGACTTCTTCAGACTAATCATTACATCATCATATATATATATATATATATATATATTTTCTAAACATATGCTGTTAAATATAAAAGACAATGAATGTCTATTATGTTTAATCATGAGCTGTTCTAAACGTTGTATTTTTGCTTTAATTTCAGTTGAAAATAAAGACAAAAATTCTCCAACATTTGGATAATTATTTATTGGTTTTCTTCTAAGCTTTTGGCTCACATGAGCCATCTTCAGAGAGGTTGTTTAAACTGAAATATTATAAAATCCACCATCACCGACGATTTTATTTTGTGTTGACATAAAACTCGGCTTGGCAACGGCAGTAGTTACCAAAAATAATAAACGCAGTTCTTAAGTTTGCGATGCAGTTTTATGACGTCACACCACGGGATAGCGCGAAATGACAACAAAACCATGTATTTGACGTTTTATGAGGTTCCATTGAAATTTCTTGGTGTTAGGATCATTTAATGCTGCAGCATCATGAAGATGGCTCATGTGAGCCGAAAGCTTAGAAGAAAACCAATAAATAATTATCCAAATGTTGGAGAATTTTTGTCTTTATTTTCAACTGAAATTAAAGCAAAAATACGACATTTAGAACGGCTCATGATTAAACATAATTAGACATTCATTGTCTCTTATATTTAACAGCATATGTTTAGAAAATTACTTGCTGCCTCGATATACTAAATATATATGTGTGTGTGTGTGTGTGTGTGTGTGTGTGTGAAATGATTTGTTTGAACATTATTTTTGATTGATACTCGTATTTAAGTAGATATTCTATTTGTAATCAAACAGTATTATATATTTCTACCGGCTTCATTATTTATGATAAATTTTTGTTATGAAAATGTGTGTCATTCGTGGTTGAGAGGTCTAAGATGTGCCAGATCACTTGGTGGCTCCCCCTATGTGGATAGGGATTGCAGATGTGAATCCTGCCAAATGACACAATTTTCATAACAAAAATTTATCGTAAACAAATCATTTCAAATTGTCAGTTGTTTATAACCAGTTTCATCAATCTTTGTTAATTTCCATTATATATATATATATATATATATATATATATTTCTTCTTTTAATGATAATGCTATTAAGCTTATCAGATGATATGAAAAGAATTTACATAAAATAAATTGACAAAACGTGTCTATATTATTTAATGAAACATTCATCAATATATGTATTTATATAAACCATCAGCAGGCAAGTCTGTTTCACTGTATCACAGCTCTTCAGTGTGGCTAGATTAAACATTTTGCCTCAAGCCAGGACTGAATCCCGACTAATTTAACAGCAGTCGGATATTCACCCACCAGGCCATAGGCGCAAAGTCAAGGAAAGGTTGATTTCATAGTGTGTGATATATATATGTGTGTGTGTGTGTGTGTGTGTGTGTGTGTGTGTGTGTGTGTGTGTGTGTGTGTGTGTGTATTACACGCTATGAATTCATTTTCACTACTATGATCTAACATTGCCTGATGACAAGATAGAGATCTCGAAACAGAAATTTCTGTGTCGCAATGTATTTTTAATTAAAAAGCAAATTTATTTATATGATTATATTATGCTCTAAAATATTTAATGTATTGAGCACTTTTTTAAAAAAAAGTAAATGGCAGAGAATTGTAAAACTGTTGGGTCTCTTTACCTGGATTTATATATATATATATATATATATATATATATATATTTGTGCAATCTTTCATTTAAACATATTTTGTTAAAAAACAACCAACAAGGAAAGTTATTTTAATTTTTGATTTAATTTTTTCAGTATTCTTACATGTTTCCTTTTTGCTGGTGATAAGGAATGTATGAATGTTCAATAATTTTTGACATTTCAAGCACTTTCAGCCTCTTCACTGGCCATTTTCAAGGATGTTATTTTTCCAGTGTTATGTTCTCATGTTTGACTGTAATGTAAATTTTCGTTTTAGTGTTTTTGTTTTTTCAAAAGGAGGGTTCTTTAAAGCTGTCACATGATGCACATGGTGAGCATCATGTGAGCATCTGTTTACTTTTTAAAATCTTTCAAAATTCCATTTCCACTGTTAAATAGTGTAAGGTTGATGGTAGGAGAAAATTGTTATAGAGAGCTGCCTTTGATATTGTGATTTAAATAGTATTTTTGTATTTTCAACCAAAATTTTTCTGAAGGGTTCTTGTAAGTTATGGGTTAATATATGTTTTTTATTGCACTAATATTACTAGATAGGTGGCATGTAAGGTGTCTACTCAAGGAGGTAGTAGTATTGCCAATATAGGTAATGGAGATGTAGACTTTATTTCTCCAAAAATAACAAGGATTCCTCCATCCTGTATAACAGAGGTTTTTATGGGTTTAATTCTCAAAAAACCCCACCACCTAACGAGCAATTATTAAAATTTGAGAACGACTTGTTTGCTCTAATTAACGAAATTATATTCCAAAATATCACCAACGAACTACAAAAAACAATGCAGATGGACATATCAAAGTTCAACCAACCTGATAAAATTATTATTAAATCGGACAAGACAAGCCAGCATTATTATATTAATGTAGAGATATATCACAAAGCCATTCTCTGTGAAATCAACAAAAACTACAAAATGGGGCTTAGTAACTGGGAAACCAATATAAAATAGGAAGCAAAAAAATTACTAAGGATCTTAAGATAAATGATAGTCCCAATTTTATATAAGCAACAGGCATTCACCAAATACAATTTCACAAACAACTCAGAATACATATTACTAAACCCTTTAAAAAACTACATTGGTAGAATTAGCAAAATTATCCTTGAAAAAGGTTCTACATTAACTCAGAATTCATTAGGCATGAACAATTGGAAGAACACAGTCATTTTGAAAAGACTAAATGAGTGATGTGCGTTGTGGTACAGTGGATATCAGCTCGGAACAAGAAACTGGGGATCCGAGTTCGAATTCCAGTTGAATCCATTGTATTCACTTACGTGCAAATACCCTTTTGGGAAAGGTATTAATCCGTCTCTTCCTTCCAGTTATGGGTTAAATAGCAGGACAGATTGGGTTCTATAGCCTTGGTCAGCAACCAGTCTACCGCAGAAAGCAATGGCAACCTTCTGCGGGATAATCTTCTGCCCAGTCAGTCATGTCTCTTTCAAGACATGATCGCCCAAGCGTGTATCACGTATGGAACTTAACTGACTGATCCATCAATACCCAAAAACTCTTAACTGCAGCCTTAAATTTAGCTAAAAATTACTGCCCCATCATCAACCAAGACATCAACATCATTAAACAAGCCCAAATGTCTATCTTATTTTATGATGAATACTTGTGAACGAGAAAAAAAAAACCCTGATTTCTGTAGGAGCATATGATTCTGTTGAGGCCTGTGATTTGGTCAAATGTTTTTTGCTCTGGAATGTTAGGCACATCTTTGATTTATGTAATACCAGACTTTACTAAGATGACAGATCTTACAATGGAATAGGAGATAGATGTAACTTATGCCTTTGAGAAAAACTTGTCATCTTAAACCATATAAATAACCCTAATCTACTTAGCAAAAAAGCGATTTAATGACCACATGCTGCCATAGAAAAAAATATTTACTGAAATTCGTAAACCCCAATTGATACTGATTCCTCTATGTATTTACCTCTTTCTTTCTCTCTTTCTTCCTCACTCTTTTACTTTCCCTCTTTCTTTCTTTCTTTCTTTCTTTCTTTCTTTCTTTCTTTCCCTGCAAATATTACTATTAATAATTATGAATTACGCCCCTTTGATTTCATCTCCCTGCATTTTAATATTTTTTAATTCTAGAATTTTAATTAAAATAGCAATTTTAATCTTTTTTTACATGTAGCCTTAATATATTTAAATTTTTACGCTTGTTAATAAAACGAAGTGACGTAACTTTATAAGATTTAATTCAATGACCATCGAGTTAACTTAAATTGAAATCTATTAAAGTGTCAGTTTGAAAAATGCATCTGATGATTACATAACACATGAAACTCTGAGTTGCACCCTTGGCATAGGAAAATATGTATATTTATTAATATATATATATAGCTTTTGAGATTTCACTCACCTGATCAAACCAGTCGATTAAAAACTTAATTGGGCGATTAAAGTTTATTGCTTTACTTGCCCACGGTTGATTAAAAATCTCGCAATGAAACATGTCCCTTCAAATATAGAAAAAATCTGATTCCTTTTACAACTCAAAAGTATGCCATTGAAGATTCACAAGTAACTTAGAATGACCTACAATGACATTATTGAACTCTTGGCTTTTATCGTCTCGGTCAGTGTAAATACTCGTTTAATTAACGCTTTTAGAGTGAAGCCAAAATGTCCCTTTTCCCCAGATTAAAGACGCTCACAGATTTTTAGAAACTCATTTGGAAAAATATTATCTTATATTTCCTCCTCACTCCTCAAAAGTAAAAACGAACATTTGAAAGAAAGAAAAAAAATATGCATACTTCTTTCAACCATGCACCGAAAAACAAATTATACAAGTAATTATTTTATAGAAAAAAAATTGAGAAAATCAGATTTGTTATTTTTTATCATCTATGAGATGGAGGCTGTAGTCAAACAGAAGAAAGAAACTATGAATTTAGGTACCTCCACTCAACTGCAAAAAAAAAAAAAAACTGCATATCATGATGTTAAAAGGGCTCAAACTTAATAAAAACAAAATTTTATCATCAAAATGTTTATGCTATTATTAAGAGGAAAGATCAAATTTTGTTATTATTTTTAAAAAATTTTAAAATCCTTTCTAACACATTTGAAATTTGGATTAAAATTTCATTTTCTGTTTTCCGTCAGCGAATCACGCTATGTTTACATAAGGCAACTATTAAGAAAATGGAGTTGGTCCAGTAAAATGATTTTGGGGGCAAGTAAATTTTCCCTCCCTCTCGACCACTGGTTGAGTAAATTTTCTTTTCAAATCTCAAAGGCTATATATATATATATATATATTGATGTCAATTTGGTCGGGTTTCAATCCTGGCTAAAAGCAATTGGGTGTCTAACTGTACTGATGAGCTGTGATACAGCGAAACAGATCTGTCTGCTGATAACTCTATATATATTTGCTGTATCTATTTTTAATACATCAATCCCTAATAATCCATGACCTTTTTTTGCATGCTACAGCTGGAATTATTTCAATACTTGTGTTGGTTTCAAAACTACCTTGAAATGTACCCATTGCATTATTGGTTGTTCCATCAAATTGCTTTAATTGTATGCTGTTTTTTTTATTTAGGTCATCCTAATTTTATCCAGAAATTTTTTGGTATCAACATAACTTCACTGTCAGTATCAACTTGCATGTTAAATACTTGGCCATTTATCCTTATTTTTTCTATAGCTCTTTTTTGTTTATTCATTGTAAATATTTCAGATTTTTCTTTGGAGGGGGTTTGAACAGTTTTTAATTTCTCTGTTTGCTTCTTCATACTTGCATACTTTTTGAAAATTGTCTCTCTTTTTTCTTTTTTTTTTTCAATTTGAGCATATTTTTCTGGAGTTGTACTTGTCTCTCTCATGACTTTCTTCCACAAAATCTACATTTAATTATGGATTTGGTTGTGCTCATCCTGTATGTCATGAACTCTTCTTTTGGTTGATTAAATTCTCTAATCAACTCTAATCCTTGCAAAACTTCAACACTAGCATCCAATCTCATTCTGCTACTCTGCAATATTTGAGTATTTTTTGCTTGTGGTTTTGGTCTTGCAAGCCTTCAATTAACCTTTCTTCTTCTGTTGGTCTTTGTGTCTCTTCATCTTTTTATTCTTGTAAATGCAGGAAAAGTTCTTATCCATATTTCTATGCGCTCTGGGTCATCTAGCGAATCTAAGGATCCTATGGCTTTTACGTGCCTTTTGTGATGACAGGGTTTTCTGTTTCTTACCTCTCCAGTTATTCTCTATTTATACTTGCCTATTAATTTGCATATGATACTACAGTCACTAAGTGTATATATATATATATATATATATATATATATATATATATATATTTGTGATATTTTTATTATAAGTAGTTATAATAAAAACATTTATAGTTTTTCAATTTGGGGGACAATAGAAATGGATTAGCATATTTTTCTGTGGAATCCAATCCACTCAGTGAAACTTGAACCACAGTTGGTTAGTAGAAGCTAATTTATATAAACTTGCTGACTGAATTCAGTAGTGAAGCATTTTTCTTTCTTTTTTTTTTCTTATTTTTTCCTTCTGCAAAAGCAGCATGTGACACATCAACATTTTCTTCTGTACAAAACTAGAAATCCATCAAAATCCTCTTATGTTCTTATCATACTTTATTCAGTAACTCCTCTACTTTGAGTGGCTCTTGGGCTGTGTACTGAATGAATTTTATTTGAAAAAAAAAATAATATACTTGAGATTTCAGTGTTTTTATTTTTTATTTTTCCAGAAAGAAGCTGTCCAGACTCATAGGTTCAGTATTTTAATCACTGAGTTGAACCAAGCAGATACCGTTGGATATAAGTGTTCCATTGTCACAACCATCAACTGCATCATCTCTGCAAATGGTAACTTACATGGTCGTCACAAGATACGCAATGAATTTATTGGTTAGTATTATGATTCCAAACATAATAGTTAATTTGATGGTGTGATAGCAAAGTACTAATGAAGTTGTAAGTTCCCATAAAAAGCTACTAAGTAACAAATATTCCTTGCTAAAAAGGCTTGACATTGCTTAACTTTGGTGATCATACTAGAATCAATATTTCAATGTGATAAAGCCATAAGACTTGTATGATTATGATCAGCCTTGCAGTCTGTTATCAGTAAAAAAAAAAAAAAATCACTTAATCTGAGCCAAACCTTTCAATAATGTCTCAGTATAATCTAAATCTAAACTTATTTATAAATGGAACTTTGTCTGTGTGTGTGTGTGGCCATTACCTATAGACTCCGAAACGGCTGAACCGATTTTCTTGAAAATTTACACAGTTGTACTATAAGCACCTGCGAGTGTTCTTAACTAGGTTTTGTGTCAAGGTATTCCTGATAAATATCAAAAATCGATAATCAAAAAAATCAGGTTATAGAAGGAGTGGTCCGATTTTAATCAAATTTGATACACTCATAGACAAAGACATAAGAAATGATATTCAGAAGTTTCAAGTTTGCAGTTCTTTCAATAGTGCCGAAAATCGATAATATATCTAAAAGGCAAGATGTTTGTGTGTGTCTATTTATCTACCTGTATGTCTGTATTTTTTTCAGCCCTTTTATTTTAGTTTTTGCTTCGGGTTTGGCTCTAAGTCAATATAATTGTAGTTCTTAGTCTCAGCCATGATACCATTTACTCAGAGGACTTATTTAGTCTTCAAAATTCAGTTTAC
The DNA here is from genome assembly GCA_037127315.1 of Ascarosepion bandense. Lineage (NCBI taxonomy): Eukaryota > Metazoa > Mollusca > Cephalopoda > Sepiida > Sepiidae > Ascarosepion > Ascarosepion bandense. Next base: position 4,451,920 of record JBBBDQ010000769.1, on the reverse strand, counting down.
GATGAAAAAAAACTTATTTGATATCGATACCAGGAAATCAAAATTTGACTTACATCCATTTTCAGTCTACGGTTTCGCTTTAACTGGAAACAACTATTGCTTTTTAGCCTTTCATGCCAACGTCCAAAGAGTTTGAGCTCCAGGACTATGGATTAGTTTTAAAGCTTTCATTACACCCGAGCAATGCCGGGCTATACTGCTAGTCTATGATAGTTAAAAAAATAACTTAACACTATTCAGATGAACCAGCCAAATCAGACCAGCCATTTTTTATTTATTTATTTATTTTAATCATTTCATGCCAAGCAAGACAATAAAGCCACTTGAACACAAGGGGTTACTAGGAGTGAAAAAGAATGAGAAGACTTTAGTGAGGAGAAGTGGGGTGAAAGGACAATGAAAGAACAGGTTTCAGAATGACTGAAGATGGTGATTGACATTGCATTTAAATTTTTGAAGATTTTAGATACCAGGAAGCAATAAGTTGAAAGACTTGTACAGGCAAAAAGTGCAAGAGACTATTACTATTAGAATAGAACTTATTCATGCAGTCAAGGCACCAAGGAGTAAAGCTCTCCAAAACAACTGACATGAAAATATTTATAGAAAAGGTAGGGATAAGCCATGAGTTGAGCACCGTCTGTGAGAAAAAGAGTACCATGAGGTAATTCACTCTGCCAGAAATTTGGAAACAGCATGCTGTATTGCTTGGTATCCACACCGGAATCTCTAATACAAATATTTCAAAGTGTTTGGATGCCAATCTGAGGACAGCGTAGGGGATTTGGAAAAAGTTGGATACATCTAATGGTGATGTGTTTGGAGTGGTCACTAGCAATATTATGTTTCCATCATCCTCCAACAAGGCCTCAGACTCAACACAGAGGCCTATATCAAGTGGTCACTAGCAATATTATGTTTCCATCATCCTCCAACAAGGCCTCAGACTCAACACAGAGGCCTATATCAAGTGGTCACTAGCAATATTATGTTTCCATCATCCTCCAACAAGGCCTCAGACTCAACACAGAGGCCTATATCAAGTGCCTTGAGGAATTAGTGCTGCCCTGGGGTCAAGAGGATGGTTGTAGAAAAACCATATGTCTGACAACAGGACTCTGCACCATGCTATGCTAGCAGGAAATTCCAGTCATGGCTGTCAAATAATTTCTGCAACCATATCACTTCTTACATGTGGCCACCTAATTCACCAGACTGCAACTCCTTTGTGTATTTTGTGTGGGGCACAGTTGAGCAAGAGACCAACAAAATTTTGGCAACACCAATGATAAAATAAAGGCAAGAATTATGGCAGCATACACCAGCTTAAACAAGAAGACCATTCAGAAGAGATGCAGAAGGTTCTGAAGGCTACGGTTGAAGACAATGGTTATTTTATTGAATAAATTTAACCTTTAGTATTTCAAGATATTTTTGTGTAATTTTGGTAAATTTATCTGTTAGAATAAGATGTCAGTATTATTTTCATTTATGCATAATTTAGAGGGCAATCCATCCATCACACCCTGTATATTTGTGCCATTGCATTTCAGTTTATGCTGTGTTTCATTTTAAATTACTGTGCCAAATGTTGGAGAAACTTTTTGGCTGTTTCTACATAAAGTAATGTTTGTGGCTTCCACTCTCATTTAGGCAAAATGCTTATGGCACTCTGCTTCTCTTAACTTTTACTTGAATGCTTTATAAATACACTAGCAGTATAGCCCAGCTTTGCTCGGGTGTAATGAAAGCTTTAAAACTAATCCATGGTCCTGGAGGTCAAACACAGCCTAAAGAATATTTGTGTGAAGTTTGGTGAAAATTGGATAAAAATTGTGGATTTGTATAAAGGACATACAGACAGATAAACAGACACACACACACAAACATCTTGCCTTTTATATATATATATATATATATATATATATATTATCAATTTTCTGCACTATTGTAAGAACTGCAACCTTGAAACTTCTGAATATCGTTTCTTATGTCTTTGTCTATGAGTGTATCAAATTTGATTAAAATTGGACCACTCCTTCTATAACTCGATTTTTTCGATTTTCGATATTTATCGGAAGTACCTCGACACAAAACCTAGCTAAGAACACTTGCAGACGCTTATAGTACAACTGTGTAAATTTTCAAGGAAATCGGTTAAGCCGTTTCGGAGTCTATAGGTAACAGAAACACACACACACACACACACACACAAAGTTCCATTTATAAATAAGTTTAGATATTTTTTAAATATATACTTTATAAATATGTCACCAATCAGAAGCATTTGCAGGGTTTCATACTGGGCCTAAACGTAATTTTCCAGTGTCTGAAAGCACTTGTCGAGGGTGGGCCGGAGGCTAATCATCTCTGGTCAGGTCGGCGCAGTGAGTGGGGTATGATGTTGAAAGACCCGAAACCCCCTAGTGATCCTTGTGATGACATCACTGACGACACCCTCTAGCGCCCCCATTACAGTGCGTATGTTTGAAAGGAAATATGTACTTTAAAAATATATAGTATGTATGAAAAAATAAAACTCAAAGAAACGCTTTATCTATTTGCAGAATACATTTTCACTATTGTCCTCACCTTTATTGCTATTATTATGATGTTTTGGGCGTTGTACACTCCAGCCTTCTTCAGGTGCTAGGAATTTCAAACTGAACTCTTTATTACAATCATGTAGTTATCTCCCTTTAAGTTAACTCTCTAAGTTATTTGTTCACTACTGCTGTAGCCTGGTATTGAACTCACAACTCTTTGGGTCAATCCACTGGAACTAACCAATGTCTATATCCACTAGGTCATGTAACCTTCTTAGAAAATAATGTATATTACATATATCACTAGAAATTTTTGGTAACATGCTGACATATGTTGAAATTTTCACAGTATTTAGTATTGTTAAAGTTATCATAAACATTTTTTTTTTCTTGAGATTTACAAACTTTGTGTTTTGTTCAATTTCACAAAACAATCAATAAAATTTGAAGAAGCTGATTCGTTTGGAAAAATACTTAGACAAAAATCCTACTTCGCAGTCTAATAATTTCTTTAATTTAACTTTCTTGGGCTTCATGATAAACAATATTTTTAAGAAAATTTCCTTTTCCTTTTTAACAGCGAAGAATAAATTCTTAGGATTTCTTACTCTTGAGCATGCAGCATATATCTGGCCATGTGTAAATATTTCTTTCTGGGGCCAAATCCCAACTTTTTTGAGATGCTTGGCCTTGTGATTTGTTTATAATTCTTGCAAATGCAGAGCAAACTAGGAATTAGATTCTGGTGTATATATATATATATATATATATATATATATATATGTGTGTGTGTGTGTGTGTGTGTATATAAAAACTTAAAGAAATTGCATTTTTATTAAATACATATTTGTTATTTTGATCATTGAATTCTCTTTAAAATAGGAGTATTTTGTATTTCAAAAAAATTCATGAAGATTTATTGCACTAAGCTATCCACCTTAGAAAAAACAAACTGTACTTTGTACCATCTTAACTGTTTGTACTTCACCCCAAAATTTGGTTTCAATGTGTGGCTATTTTAAAGGGTAATAATATTTACACACCAAACAGATGCAGTCAAATGATTGTAGTATTCTGACTTCAAGATAAGAAAAAACAAAAATATGGCGGACGAGACCAAGAAATGGTCCATTGTTATTGGTTAGGAACAAATCATAACATGTATTTTTTTTTTACTAATGTTCACCCAATACAAAGCCCAAGAGCCACTCAAGCTAGAGGGTTACTGTGTAGACATATATTAATGTAGAATAGAACAAGTGAGATGTACAGATCTGAAATAGACTTTAGAAGAAACTAGAGACCCAATCCTAAATAGAAAACAAGAGATAGAACTCTAGTCATATTCAAAAGACTGGAGAGAAGTGTGAACCAGATGATAGGTGAACCTATCTACTCCTACTAATGAAAAAGAGAAAAGAATTAAATATTTAGTGAATTAAATTTCTGGGGTAGGTGCAGACATTAGGAATATAAGGCTGAAGTAGTTTCCAAGGAACTCAAGACTTAATCTGAAACAGGAAACAAGATAAACCTTTACTCCTATTCAAAAGACAAATTTTGATTCACAAATCAGAATTTGTAGAGTGGAATAATTTTAGCAGTTATTCCAGTGATTGGAACAAATTAATCTTTTAATGTTATATTTTCTTGCATATAACATTTTTCTAGGATTGTATATTTTTTAGTTGTTGGGCTCTTTTTGGTCCTTAGCTTTTGCTTTGATTAGAACAAACCAATTTAACTGTTTTTTTAATCACTTATATTTCAGTATTAACCATATATATTTTTGTTATCTCTCTTTTTGTTATGAATTACTTTTTAATATATGTAACTTTATAACTAATAAAATTTTGTATCCCTACAAAAATATTTTCATAATTGTTAATTATTAAATAAAAAGAATATGGTAAAATTTAACATACATACCAACAAAAAATGATATGTCAAAAGGAGAGTTCTTCTTTTGTCACCATGGTTACAGCATACTTATTCAGTAATTTTTATTGTTTTAAAAAATTCATTTAGTAAAATAGTGCAAAGAAAACACTATGAAAGTATAAAAATATATTTTTATAAAAATTATCAGCAATAAATCTTTATAGTAAAATTACCAGCAATAAATCTTTATAGTAAAATTACCAGCAATACATATTTATAGTAAAATTACCAGCAATACATATTTATAGTAAAATTACCAGCAATACCTTTTAAAAGTAAAATTACCAGCAATACATATTTAGTGTAAAATTACCAGCAATACATATTTATAGTAAAATTACCAGCAATACATATTTATAGTAAAATTACCAGCAATACAATTTTATAATAAAATTACCAACAATACATTTTTATAGTAAAATTACCAACAATACATTTTTATAGTAAAATTACCAACAATACATTTTTATAGTAAAATTACCAACAATACATTTTAAAGCAAAATGACTAACAATACATTTTATACATAGTTAAAGGCATATAGTTATGTTTAAAATATATTTAGTTGAAGCCATAAAATTGTTTCCAATATACTTAGATTAATATCCTACAATTTCTTAAAGAAATCAAATGGTATTCCAAACTGTAACTTCATCAAAACTACAACATGAAACACATATCACTGTCTCTAGCAATTATGTCCCTACAACAGGTTTATGCAAAAAAGCTGAGTATAATCTACCATGTATTCAATTATGGAAGCAAAATAACATATATTTTTATATATTTATAACTTCAGAGCTCCAAAGAAAATTAAATTTTGGCATTTTTGGCCCCATGGTGTGTTGATATCTGTTAAGTGAAGAAAAAATAAATTGTAATGAAACATTTGTTAAACTTTGCCAAGAATATAATTAAATATATTTTGATTTATAGATCTTTGATGTTTCTTTCCTCAAATTCTTACCAAACTATTGAAACTCGACTACAGATTTCTAATAATAAGTTAAGAATTAACTTCTTTAAAAAAAAAAAGAATTCCATTGTTCTTGACAGGACTTGGACTCTTGGATGCTTTTACTTATATCCAAAAAGAAGACTCAGATGAAGACCTTAATATTCAACTAGAGGTAAGTTTACTTATATTTTGTGTGTTTTTAACATGAACAACATCCCCCTACCTTCCTCAGTATGTGGGTGGTGTAACAGATAGCAGCTCAGAAGGAGAAATCAGAGAGACAAGTTATGAATCCATCACCTCTCTCCCCATCTATGGGTCAAATAGTAGTTATTGTTATTTCCAAAAAAATAGTTACTGCAGTCGTCAGTTTGGAAAAAAAATTTATTCTTGCAATCCAAAATATGTTTTGGTTTTAAATAATCCAAAGTGTTGACACACCATAAAAAACAAAAAAATCAAATATTTCCCCACACACCACTTTGTGGAATTTAAATTCTTGATTTCTTTGTATTACAAATGCTTTTCAAATTTTCCCATTAACCTTAGTTTCTCTACTCAGTTTGGTTCTTAGCATTCTGCAATTGTTTTTTGTTTTTGTTTTTTCTATTGTTCACTGAATACAAGGCTCAAGAGCAACTCAAAGTAGAGGTTTACTAAATGAAGTTGTTTTAATGGCATACAGGAAAGACAAAAAGTGCATATTAAAGAATAATAGAATAGATAACAATTGACTCTCAACTTGAAGAAGTTAAGACTGTAGTGATCAGGGAAGCATCCTCCCACAATTGTTTTGTGCCAGATGTCTGAGTAGAACTTCTTCCTCACTAATGCAATATGGAGGGAAGGGGGATGAGTCAGTTCAGTGTATATGGCATGGTGGGTCCTAACTGTGAAAGTTTAAATTGGTAAAACCTACAAATGTAGTTCACCTGAACATCTGCTATAAAGATAATGATAAAGTAATAAGAGGCTAGCAATGTTTTGTATGTGGGAGAGGGATTGTAGGGTGGAAACCAGTTCATTACCCACAAGGTTGGGCAAATAATTTTGAACACTGTCATGGATGGAAACTGAAGGTTGGGCAGTTCCAGCTCAGTTGTGACAAATGAGTAGTATGTGGTAACATCACAGTAGAGGTGGGAGTAACAACAGATACTTACACTGTGTGTGTGTGTGTGTGTGTGTGTGTGTGTGTGTGTGTGTGTGTGTGTGTGTGTGTGTGTGTGAATTCCACCTCCATCTATCAAACCCAAAGGTTTATGGCCTATCACGTTTAATACACCAGTTCTCGCTCGATCACTGAAGTTAAGCAACGTTGAGCCTGGTCAGTACTTAGATGGGTGACCGCTTGGGAATACCAGCTGCTGTAAGCGTATAGTGACAGATGTGCGTTGTGGTGCAGTGGATATCAGCTCGGAAAGAGAAATCGGTGAGCCGAGTTTGAATTCCAGTTGAATACCCTGCATTCACTTAAGCACTGGTACCCTTGGGAAAGGTATTAATCCGTCCATTCCCTCCAGTTATGGGTTAAATAACAAGGGTAGGACTTGGGGACCCTGCTCTTAAAAAAATAAATCCCAATGAATCGTGAAAAGAAAAATGTTGTAAAAATAAAATAACCAAAAGTCATTGGTTATGACCTTAAGTGATCCCATAAGGATTGATAGGTCGTTAAGCCTCAAAAACAAACAAACAAACAATCAAACCTAATATTCTTAAAAATTATTGCTTGCCTATACTAATAAGATTCCTTTTATGACCATAATGGCAATATATGCATGCAAACTTATTACATAAGTATGGGAAACACCACAGAATATATATATATATATATATATATATATATATATATATAAACAAATGTTTGGAGGTACAAAATTTGTATACCACTTTAAAAATAAGAAATTTATTGACAGTCCCTAAGGCTCTTTTGTCCAACATCTCATCAGGAGAAAATTGTTGGAATTATAAATCAAACGAAAAGAACAGCATTGAAAATGAAGAACAAAAAAGGGGGGGAAACACGTTAAAATAACTATATATATATATATATATATATATATATATATTTTTTTTTTTTTTTTTTTTTTTTTTTTTTTGCGAACCCAGACGGTGTCAATTTTTTCTTTTCTTGGTTATTTTTTTTTTTTTTAATCTTTTTATTTATTTATTTATTTTTTTCTTTTTTAATTTCTTTGCAAATCTATTTAAAAAGGCAAATTAGACTGATTTTTCTCCAGTTTCTGAAAGGATTTTTCTGTTGCTGAGGTGATGTATTATCCCCTGTGGGGATTTTCATATCGAAATGGTCATTCAACATCATTGAATTAATCCTTTTTTAATTTATATTTGCTCTGTAATATTTTATTACATGGAACTCTCTTCCTGTATCATTTTTTAATATTAAAATAAAATTTTAATATTAATTAGGATCGGGTTTTTGGAATTTATCTTTCTGCTTTTTTCACTTGGATTAAAGTATCTGAATTAAAATATATATATATATATATTAACAAGCTCATAACATCAAACAATGTTGATGTTGGATCCATGAAAATTAACAAAGTTATTGGTGATTACCAACCAGGGTACTGATATTGTAATGTTAAAATACACAAACCTGGATACCCATTACAAGCTATTGTCAGATTCCAGCACCTAAATTCCAATTGTCAAAATTTCTCAACGATATTATTACTCCACATCTATCTACTAAAATATAGCATAAAGTTACCTTATGAATCCCTACAACTTCTTAAAACTACAAAACCAAAATAAGGCATTCTAGTGTCACTTGACATAGAAAAACTATTTACTAATGTCCCTGTTGCTGAAACCATTGATATAATTCTTAACTCTATATATAAAATATGTTATGTAGATGATATTTTTTTATTTTAGCTGAGAACAAAAACAAAATTGATAATCTTAAAACTACATTTGAAAAAAATTCCATCCTTAATTTTAAGAACTTAGCCGAAAAAAAATAAAAGTCCCATCCTTGGATGTTCTTGTGAGATCTAGTAATAATACATTCACTCTTACCACCTTAATTTTACTAGTCAATGTCTACTTAGATATAAAATAGGTGTTACTAAAAATTTCCTTATGAGAGCATAAGAGAATTCATCCTCTTGTTTGTTTGTTTTTTTAAAGAACTTAATAACATGAAACAAATGTTTGTTAATAAGTTTCCCAAACCATCTTATAGATTATCACATTAGACTTTTTCTTTCTCAGATAACCAATAGCAACACTGAACATATAAAATAAAACAATAACATTAAAATTGTCATAAATAATAATTCATCAGCAAAATCTAAATTACAGAGAACCAATATTATTTATGTATTTACATGTCCTTTAAGGAAATGTTTCTGATTATTCCAAATTCTGAAATACTTATATTGGATATACTACAATATGCCTAACAAGAAGACTCACGTTACATCTCTCTGACCATAGTTCTATTTGGTCTCTATTTAAATACACATGGAGATCTACCAAACTCTATTCTCAACATACTTGTTGATAATATAAATATAATAGCATCATTCACATGTAAAAAAAAGGATAAATCTAATGAAAGCATTATTAATAAAAAAGAAAAGGTTAATAGTCAGTAATATCAACTATGAACACAGTCACAATGTGCTGACTGTGTTTGGAAAATACTATGTACTTATATAGTGGATATCTTATTTATTCTTTTTTCTAGTGAAGGGTAATTGTATATTGTTGCAGGTTAACGGAATTTGGCCTTGTGGTAGATAGCCCACTATAAGTCATAAAATGATTATAAAATCAAGAAAAGCAATTTGAGTTGAAAATAACATTTATATATACACATATCAATTAATGTTTTACAATTAAAGCAGTACTTGAATATAGGTCCAACAGGTTAAAATATTCATGATGAATAAAATGCTGAAAGAGATTAAAGGCTTAGGAATGTGGGGAGCAGAGGAATGTGAGGAATGTCTTTCAAGTAGTTGCTCCTTAGGTCAGTAAGTACTTTTGAGATAGGGGAGAAGGAAAGAGGCAAGTTCAAGTCAAGGGGATATTAATTACACTCTTCTCCTTGGTCTCTGCCTGGTCTGTCTGCTGGGTGCTTTTTGTCTTGGCTTTTTATATCTGCTTTTTGGATCAAAACAGCTCATTTTGGGATTTTACACTTGTATTTGATTCTGGGCTTCCCATTGGCTGGTAAATAAAATTTGAGTAGGCTCGTGAAATGGAAATTTGATATTTGATTAATGGATGCGCACGGACGAGTTTTGGTCATTTGCTTTCTGGTCGGTATAAAGCAAACATCCGGTCCCTCGATTTTGCTCGGTCGGTATCACCACACTTATAACTCTAGATACATACAGAACTGAATCTATATATTCAGTTAAAAGTAACATAATAGCTAAAAGTATAGTCAAAAGCGCTTGGATGAATAAAGCATTCAGATATTTTTATGTAATGAAAAGAAAAAAAATTATAAGATCACATGAAAAATTATTTAAAAAACTTAATCACAGCACCTTTTCTGTCATGTTTTAATAAAACTAGAAAAAGAGGGATTTCTGCCTAAATACATGAAATATATATATATGTGTGTGTGTTTAATTAAAGACAACTGACAAAGTATTGTGATTAATTTGTTTAAAATGTTTCATATGTTCGTATAAATGTTTTCTTTTCTGGACATAAAGTGCATAAAAATTGTTCAAATGTTTTGCATATCCGAGCAATTTCAGCTGTTCTTTTAGCCATTATGAAGAGCAATTTTAATTTTTAACTGAATATATGAGTTTTTATGTATGAGATATAAGAATGTTTTATTTTCCAAACATGGTCAGTACACTGTGGCCACGTTTATAGTTGATGTTATTGAGTGTTGGCAAATGTAAAGATTTTATTTTTGCAACAAGTATTTATACACGGAAGTAAAAATGGCAGCTTTTTTAAAGTTTGAAAATTTAAGAATGCTCATAAAGATGAGTGTTTCTATTTTATGGCCAGCAATTGGATCCTTTCAAATTTTTTTAAGTAGTATCCAGTTTGACCAAAGAGGAATGGTAAAGTGAAGGAGTAGTTGGGGACATTTAGTGACCAATTTTACTAGTCAATGTCTACTTAGATATAAAATAGGTGTTACTAAAAATTTCCTTATGAGAGCATAAGAGAATTCATCCTCTTGTTTGTTTGTTTTTAAGAACTTAATAACATGAAACAAATGTTTGTTAATAAGTTTCCCAAACCATCTTATAGATTATCACATTAGACTTTTTCTTTCTCAGATAACCAATAGCAACACTGAACATATAAAAGAAAACGATAACATTAAAATTGTCATAAATAATAATTCATCAGCAAAATCTAAATTACAGAGAACCAATATTATTTATGTATTTACATGTCCTTTAAGGAAATGTTTCTGATTATTCCAAATCAACAAAAAACAGGAAATAGGGCATATCGAGGTGCTGGTCTGTATTAAGTCATGTTTGGGATCAAAGAGTCAGTTTTGGTCTGCCCTTGATGTGGGACACACTTGTCTATCATGTAGTTCTGATGCTACCTGTTTGTATTGCCAGCCATATGTCGGGATGTGTAGTTGTGGGCGAGGAGCTGATTGATGGGATCAATATAGCAGTTGTCACAAGTGTCACTTACCTACCCACCTAGGGAAGCAGGCAAAGCTTTAAAAAAATCTTATACATATATGGGAAACAGGATTTTCATTTCTTGACATGGCATTTGTTTTTTGTCTCTGTTAACTTGTGAGCATGCAACAGGTTGTTTTGGTGCACACCAATGTGAATGCAAATGGAATATAACATGGAGCAATCATTGGCCAGTCTGCATGAGGGTTATGTTGTATGTTTGCAAAGTTCTTGAGCCATTATATATCTGAAGAACGATCAAATTCTTCTCAAAGTTAAGTTTTTTTCATTTGCAACTGAAACTGTAAGAAGGATAAGTTGTATGAATTTACACTATTTACATTATTCAAACTGTTGTCCCTATCTTTGATGTCATATTTGCAATGTTTCATTCATTGTACACTTCAGCCTTCTTCAGATGATCGAACTTTTGAACCAGACCGTTTATTTTGTCCACTGGGGTAAAGTGTTCTAGTTCCAAGTGCCATACCATTTTCATATATTTATTTCCCTTTTAGTAATTCAACTTTCCAAGATTTTGTTCACCTCTGCTGGGGTCAGGTATTTCTAGAACCATATAACTCCTTAAATCTGGCCACCAGCTCCCCAAACTGCAACCTCCTTGATTGTTATGTGTTATGTCATGAGTAAGAATAAATAACTCAACAACAGGAATAGGTTAATTGTATTCCGTGAAAATAGTATTTACAAAGGTTATTAGTATCCAATACAAGAATAAAGGTTAATCGTCCCAACCGTCATAAGACGTAGTATGAGCAATGGTTGTCACCAGAAGACTGCAACTGACTTGTCGATCGGCTGCTCGGCACACTCTCCTACGTAGATGCCACCATTACTTTACATAGTAATGGAATAGTCCATTATAGCCGAATAGGCGCGTGCGTCCCAACATTATGTGTGAGGCATAGTTGAGCAAGAAACAAAAAACTTCTTGTAACACCAAAAATGAGCTGAAGGCAAGGATTATGACAACATTTACCAATTTAAACAAGGAAATCATCCAAAAGAAATACAGAAGATTCTGAAGACTGTGGTTGAAGACAATGGTGATTTTATTGAATAAATTTACTCTTTAGTAAGATTCAAGATATGTTTGTGTAATTTTGGTAAATATATCTGTTAAAACGAGATGTCAGTGTTACTTTTATTTTTCTGTAATTTAGATGACAATTTATCCATCGTACACAGTGGGTGTATTTTATATATTTTCTTCCATTTGTTTTATTTGTTCATTATAAACGGCATCCAGATTCCAATGTAGATTTATTCATAAATGAAACAAAAATATCCTCAAGCAAATGAGTCGGAGACAAAATTAATCCACATTTACTAGAAAACTTTCCCTGACACTCCTCAGTTGAAAAGCATTTTCTTATTACGCATCATCTAATTACATTTTGCCCAAGATTCATACGGCAATTCCCTTACCCTATGTAGTTCTTGCCAAGAAACCCGATTCATTGCTGGAAGAGGTCCAATCTGTCTCAAAATGAAGTGTGTTATTTTTAAACCATCTGGAAGTAATGGCTTCAACCAATGGTGATTTTATTGAATAAATTTACTCTTTAGTATTTAAAGATGTGTTTGTGCAATTTTTTGGTAACTATATCTGTTAAAGTGAGATGTCAGTGATATTTTCATTTTTGCATAATTTAAACAACAATTCATCCATCACACCCTGTATATAGGCGTCTTGAAGAACTCAGCGGAGCCTGGCTTTCTAAATATTTAGATGATTTACTTTTGTTTTTAATAGGCATTTTATGGCCAAAAGTACCAAGATGATGATCAATTAAATATGGTGTATGGAGGAGACTTCCAAAGTCCTTCGGAACTTCTGAACATGCTTATTGAAAAGGTAAGACAATCAACAGCAGTTTATTCAAACATTTTGAAAATTTAAAAGCTAATTTATTTACTTATTATTTCTAAGAGTAAACCCAGATTATCTATTAGAATGTTATTCAGTTACATTCCCCTTTATAGATGCTAGAGCATGGGGTAGTGGTTAACGAGGCTAGTCTAGTCTGCTATGTAGTGAGTTCTATCATCACTGCATGCTTTCTATACAAATTTACTCTTTGCTCTTGAATAAATTTATAATCTAAACCATTTTATGAACTGGTAAATTATGATTAAAATCGAAAAATAAATATTTAGAAATTCCAGAGACTGATTTATAGATTAATGGTGGCAGATTCAAAATGTGCCAGATGATGGCATACCACAAATTAGAGAAGCATTTATCAACCAGGGTGCCTGGGCATACTAATGCCCCCTGAAATGTAGACAGGTGCATCCCAAATTAACAGGTGAGTAATTTATGAATTATATTTATATTTTAAAAAAAAAATGATTTTTAAAAAGCTAGAGACATCAAGCACACGTTTTCCAAGTTTAAGAAGTGCATTGTGGTGCAATGGATATCAGCTTGGAATGAGAAATTGGAGAGCCAAGTTTGAGTTCCAGTTGAATTCACTGCATTTAATTATATGCAAATAATCTTTGGAAAAGTACGAATCCATCTCTCCTCTCTTCAGTCATGGGTCGAATAGCAGGGCAGATCGGGTTCTATAGCCTTGGTTGGCAACCAGTCTACCACAGAAAGTAATGGCAACCTACTACAGTAAAATCTACCGAGTCAGTCATGTCTCAAAAGAGACATGGTCGCTCAAGCGTGTAGCCCATGCAGCAATTAACTGAGCTTTTTTTTTTTTTAATAATCATATGGCCCCAAGCAAGGCATTTTACTGCCACTGTTGTGCAGGGGTGTCAGGAAGAGAGTATGAGAAGGAAGAGAATACTGATGAGAGTGGGGTGAATGGAGAAAAAAGCATGAGAGAGAGGATGTAAGTTAATGAGACAGAAGATGACTATTGACTTTACATTTGAATTCTTAAAGATTGTAGCTGTCAGGAAAGCAAGTATGCAGAAGGGAATTCCACAGGCGAAAAGTGCGAGAAAAGAAGCTGCTGGAGTAGAATTTGTGTTTACAATTTATCGGTTTCACAGTAAAAGGGTGGAACCTAGTTGCTAATCTTGTGGCTCGAGGAAATCATATATAGGGGTTACCAGTGAGCTAAGTTCGTCGGAGCAGAAGCCGTGAAAGTATTTGTAGAAGAGACACAGGGAAGCCACACTGCGTCGGTGAGAAAGTGACTGTATCCTAGCTGCCAAGTTGGGATCGATCAAATTACAGATTCTCCGTTGGATTTGGTCAAGGACACCTAGGTGGATAGCAGGAGCACCCAACCAGATATGGCAGCAATATTCAATGCACAGGCAGATGGTCGATTTGTATATGTGCAGGATTGTTTCAGACAAGAAAACTTCCTGGCCCTACATAGAGAACTGACTTTCTTAGTAACGGATTTAGGTATGGATATAGTTATAGTTATTCCACTTGACGTTTGATGTAAGAGTTAATATGAGGAGGTGCAGTGTTTTACTCTCAGAGAGAGAAGCCTGATTCATGTTAATGGGCGGGAGCAATGATTGTCTGTGATGGTTAATAGATAGCAGCTTAAATAAATTAAAATTTACAAGCCATTTCTTATCCCAGTCCACCACAAATTAGAGGTCCTTTTCAAGCTCGGCAGCAAGGTTTGCTTTGTCAGCCTCAGCAGGTTTTTGATCGAGACGAGAGAAAACCATAGTGTCATCAGCGTATATGCCTACTTGGGATCTTATTACATTGGAGAGATCATTAATATAGATAAGGAAAAGCATAGGATCTAGAAAAGTGCCTTGAGTGACACCCACATTCGTGTGATAGTATTGGGAGGCTTATCCAGTCAATACTACCTTCATTGTACGATTTGAAAAGAATGACTGGATTAGATCAAACAATTGTCCAGTTATACTATAGCCCTGCTGCTTGAATAGAAGGCCAGCATATCAGACTCTGTCAAACGCTTTGGAGATGTCAAGGCCAACAGTTTGAGCTTTGCCGTTTTTGTCAAGGGCCTGGTGTATATACTCAGTGATGGTCGTGAGCTTATCAGCAGTAGACCTGGTGAAGCGGAAATCATACTGTTTGTCAGAGAAGAGTTTGTGGACTGAGAGATGTTTGCCATTGATATTTTAAACTGGTTATTTTTTTTTTTTTTCAATCTTTAAGGAGGATTAGATAATCCTTTCCCTTTTGCTTCCATCAAGGGATTTAAATCAGTCACTATCAGTCAGTTAGTTAAGTGCCATATGTGATACACACTTGGGCGATCATGTCTCAAAAGAGACATGACTGACTGGGCAAAAGTTTATCCCACAGTAGGTTGAAGGGCAGGTCTGTATCCTCCTCTTCCTACAAGTCTGGAGGAACTTAAGCAGAGAATCACTGAGGCACTGAAGAATGTTACGCAAGACATGCTACATGTTTGGCATGAGTTAGACTACCAACTTGATGTGTGCTGTGTCACAGGATATTGAATACTTGTGAAACATTGTGAAATTGGTTATAAAATCTACATCCTTTTGAATATCTTGTTTGAATTTTGATAAATAAAACTTTTATTTTTCAACATGAAGCCTATTTAATTTCATATGTTGTTACTCAGATATTCACATTCTAAATGTTGTTAATTTTTGGTGGGGACACCTTGTATTTATCTCAGCGTTTCTCAAATGGTGTGTCTGGACACCCTGAACATAGCTTGGTGCATCCTGAATTAACAGATTATTATTTGTATATTTAGAAATTTATTTTTTGAATGCTAGAGACACCAAGCACATGGCTTACATGTCTAAGTCGTTTGATATTTTAAACTGGGTGTTAAATTCATTAATCTTTAAGGAGTCGATAATTTTTACCCTTTTGTCTTACCCAAGGAATTTAAGTTAGTCATTATCAGACTCTCTAAAATAAGTTGCTAATTAAATACAAAATGTTCTGCTAATCTTCACATATAAGGCCTAACATCAAAGCACTTCAAGCAAAGGTTTCACACGAGCATGATTCTATGTCTTAAAAAAAATTCTAATTTCAAGAGACTTTTTTATTTTCTTATTTTCAAAGTTCATAACTGTTATGTCGCCCAGTATAAAGAATCAGAATATAAGTTGTATTCCGCGGAAAGACAGTTAGTATGTACAGAAGTGATTAGTAATATTTACAATAGAAAGATACAAGAGTCCAATCCGTCATAAGACGTGTGTATACGTGATTACTTCCGGTACGCCACCGGAAGTGTGACTAACTCTTCACCGACTCGCACTGACTCTTCAGTAACTCATTAGAGACTCTCAAGTGACTCTCTACCGACTCTCCTGTAGAGAATCCACCATTGCTATATATAGCAATGGGAACAGTCCATTTGTAGTCAAATAGGAGCGGCGCCCTAACACCCCACCTCCTAAGACTTTTGCTTCAATCGTATTTTTTTCTTTTTCGGGTTTACCGACAACTGGTGTGTTAATTTCCTTTTGCAGGTGGATTTCCTGGTACTACCTTCTTGTACCTGAGGCATTTGTAACTCGAAAGTATCAAAAAGATCCTCCACATTTTCATCCATCTCTTCAGGTGCAACAGTTGTCTCTTCCGAAAATCTTTTTCTTAATTGATTAACATGCCTTCTATGTTCAAATTTCGGTCCTTGCACCACATAGAGCATGTTCCCTATACGTCCTTTAATTTTGCCTTTCATCCAGGACGTAGTGTTGTTTTTATAGTTCTTGAAAAACACTTTTTCATTCACCACAAATTTTCTTTTGGGTGTGCTTACATTAGGTGTATCAGCTTTCTTTGATTGAATTAGCTTATCAAAAACCGAACGTACTTTTCTTGCGAACATTAATTCAGCTGGTGACAGCGCTGATGGTGCTGCCTTGTTTGGCGTAATTCTGTATACCTGTAGGAATAACTGTAAAGCCGTTTTCGTGGGTGTCCCCCTAGCCTTCCTTAATGCTCTCTTTAGGGTATCCACGAATCTTTCAGCTAGACCATTGCTACGTGGGTGAAATGTATCGCAGAATTTCTTAAACTCTTTTGATATAAATTGTGACCCGTTGTCACTGACAATTGTGTCTACTACTCCAAATCTTGCGAAAAGCTCATGGAGTCTGTTTATAGTATTTTTTGCTGTGGGTTGTTTCATCTGAAAAACTTCCAGCCACTTGCTGTAGCTATCTACGACAATTAAGTAATACGTTTTACACATTGGACCGGCAAAGTCTATGTGCAGTCTCGACCACGGTCTATCCGTTTTCGGCCAAGGCTTTTGTAGTACTTGTGGTGATTTCGCCGCCAGCGCACAACCCTCACATTTTCCAACCATGGCCGCAATGTCTGCGTCCATGCCTGTCCAGAACACGTACGACCGCATTAAACTCTTCATTCGATCCACACCGGGATGACCCATATGAAAATCTTTCAGTATTTTCCTCTGTAACACTTTAGGAATTACAACTCTTTCACTGTAGAGTAATACGTTGTCACATGTAGAAAAAGTTTCTGCCATTCGTTGGTCTTTTTCCAGTAATTTGTTTTTTACATCTTTGATGTAATCATCTTTTGATGCTTCCTTTTTTATATCTGCTAATGACACCGGTAAATCTCTGACAGTTCCAGTGAGAGTATTCTTCACTTCCACTTCAGATTTTAATGCTGCTATAACGGTGTCCTCTAAAGGTTCGTTTGACTTCGGAATGAGTCTCAACAACCCATCCGCGTGTCCAGTTTTTGTTGATGCTAAGTGTTGTAAGTCAAAATTGTAATTTAGAAGCAAAGTACCCCATCTCAATAGTCTATTTGCAGTATATGTGGGGAGTCCCTTTTTGGATCCGTAAATGGTCAACAACGGTTTATGGTCCATCTGCAATGTGAATTTCCTTCCATGAATATATCTGTGAAACTTTGTTACTGCAAACACTATTGCCAGTGCCTCCTTTTTGATTTGTGAGTAATTTTGCTCAGCCAGTTGCAGTGTTCTGCTTGCATGTGCAATCGGCTTTATTTGTCCATCCTTCCACTTGTGTAATATACATACACCAATCCCATATGTGCTAGTATCATAGTGAGCTAAAAATAAATCTGATGTAAGTCTATCTTTTATCTTCTTAAATGCTTTCTTGCAATCCTCAGACCAGCACCATACTTTATCTTTTTTTAGTAGCTCATTTAAGGGCGCACGCAACTTGTGCAGATTTGGAATGAACTCCTGATAGTAACTCACCAAACCTAGAAAACTTTGCAATGTCTTTACGTTTTTTGGATCTGGCATATTTCAAATCGCATGGGAGCGATTTGGGTCTGGCTTTTTCCCATCTTTATTGATAATATGACCCAGATATTTAATTTCTTCCAGCAACAAATCACATTTGCTTTCCTTTATCTTCAAGCCATAATCCCGTATTCTTTTGAAAACTTCCCGTAGGTGACCCTTATGTTCTTCAACAGTTTCACTTTTTATTAGGATGTCATCAAGATATGTGATCGCGAAATCTAATCCTGCCAGCATAGTGTCCATGGTCTGCTGGAACACCGCCGGTGCTGTTTTTATTCCCAACGCCAACCGTTCGTATTTGTAAAGCCCCTTGTGAGTATTTATGCACAATAGCTTTGAACTTTCATTCTCCACTGGAATTTGGAGATATGAGTCGCTAAGGTCTATTTTTGAAAAAACCTTCCCGCCATTCAGCTTAGAAAATACCTCTTCCAGGCTTGGTAGAGGGTAGTGATAATCCTCAATGGCGTTGTTTAGTCCGGTTGAAAAATCAGCACATATTCTAATCTCTCCCGTCTTCTTTTTTATGTATACAGCAGGTGCAGCCCAATCGCTATAGTCGACTTTTGTTAGTACGCCTATTTTTTCTAGTCTTTCAAGCTCAGCATCAATTTTATCAATAGCCGCATAAGGCACGTTTCTCTTCTTTTTGAACACCGGAGTCACGTTTTCTTTTAATTTGATTATCGCCGACGTTTTGGTACATCTGCCCAAACCTTCAGAGAATATCTCCGGGAAATCTTTTTTTATCTCCTCCTTTATTGTTATCACATCAGACGAGTCTTCTCTTATATTTTTACAATAAGAATTTATGGGAAGATCCCACAAATTAAATTCACTCATCCAGTCAGTGCCAAACAGATTATTCGTTCCTTTCATAATGAACGTTTTCAGTCTTTTTGTTTGGTTGTGAAAATTTACGTTGAGAATTAGCTCACCTTCAAATTTGATCCTCTTTCCAGTCACCGTTTTAGACACTTTACTAGTCTTCATCAACCTTGGTTTATTTAAATTGTACCAGGTTTTCATATTTATGATACTTATATCCGATCCACTATCGAGTTGCATTCTCACCGGTTTTTTAAATATTTTCACTTCTAAATATTTTCTAACGCCGTGGTTTTGCTCATATGATCTGGTTAATTTTACCTGCGATTTATGTCTAAATCTACACTTAGACATTTTGTGACCTAGCTTATTACAGTGTCTGCATTTTTTAAATTTGAACGGACAGTCACTGCGCCAGTGCCATTCTCCACAAGCATAGCAAGCTTTGGAGGGGGGGGGGTCTTTTTTCAAAAAATTTTTTTTCCTCCCAAGGGCAAATGATTTCTTCGTCTTGGAGACGGAGACCGAAAGTGTGACTTGCGATTTATCTTTTTTACATTGGCTACAGCGGATTCCTGTATTTTTGTATTTTTCTTGTTTTTTTTCGGAAGGATGAAGTCCGTGAATTTGTTATGTTCATGCGTGCCTAATTTCCTGAGGAGTAACCTGATTTTTTTCTCCGAAAACCATGACTTACAGTCGATTTCAAAAAAGTCCTGGTATCTATGGTAATACCTTTCAAAAGTTTTGTCTTCGTCTGGATTATAATTGAAAGTTTCAATAGTCGACCAGATGGTGTTCTGGGAGAACGTACTCTTATCTGAGTTTTTATTCTTCTCTAGAATTAACCCTACGAGTTCTTCTTGCCATTTTTGTTGTTTTTTGTCACTTTCTAGACGTAACTGCATCATCTTCTCCTGTAGTTCCAATTGCTGTTTTGGGAATTTTTCCTCCATTCTTTCTTGTATCTGTAATTGCTGTTGCATTTGACATTTCAACAGTTCTAACATGGACGCTTGAAATTGTTCCATTATTACAATTTCTTTATACCGAGGGGAAAAGACTGAAATTTCAACCTCCTCAACAGAAAAAAATTTCACCACAGACAAAAATAGAAAGATATAACTTACGCTTTCTTTGCCGTGTAATAATTCTCGTCAACGCAGTTAATGGTGTAGTACGTATATTTTTCAGAAGTACTTTCGCATATGACCTGCGAAACTTTTTTCTACGTCCAATTGAAATCTTTGTGTAAATTTGAAATTCTTCGTCCGCTATTGTATTGTGGGACGCGTTTTGGTTTCTTCTTCTTTGAGATCTCTTCGTCACCACCGTTATGTTTGGGACGAATTTTGTTTCCACTTCTGCGTAAATTCGAAGCAATTCGAAGCAACTTTGTTGCCACTATTATGTTGTGTGATGAATTTTGGTTTTCACCTCCACGTAATTCGAAGTAATTTAAAGTATCTTCGTTGCCACTGTTAATGTCGTGGGACGATTATTTCTTCCAACATCTTCGTCGCCACTGTTATGTCGCCAAGTATAAATAAATAACTCAACAACAGAATCAGAATATAAGTTGTATTCCGCGGAAAGACGGTTAGTATGTACAGAAGTGATTAGTAATATTTACAATAGAAAGATACAAGAGTCCAATCCGTCGTAAGACGTGTGTATACGTGATTACTTCCGGTACGCCACCGGAAGTGTGACTAACTCTTCACTGACTCGCACTGACTCTTCAGTAACTCATTAGAGACTCTCAAGTGACTCTCTACGACTCTCCTGTAGAGAATCCACCATTGCTATATATAGCAATGGGAACAGTCCATTTGTAGTTAAATAGCAGCGGCGCCCTAACAATAACTAATTTTTTCCTTATCAAACTTCAAAGTTATTTTACAAGTGTCTCTCCTGAAGTAAAGAAGGTTGAGAATCATTTAGATAGATAGATAGATAGATAGATAGATAGATAGATAGATAGGTTATAAAATTTAATAAATTAGATACAATTTAATATTAACATCAATAATTAATAAGTAGTTAGGTGAGCCTCAAGTAAACAGAAGAGTAATTTGTTTTTAAATTATTTTTATATAAAAAAAAATCTTTATTTTTTAGAAGCTACAAACATCTAAGCCAAGTCTTTATCATTTGATATTTTAAACTGGATGTTAAATACTTTAATCTTTAAGGAGTGAATAATCCTTTCCCTTTTGTTTTCCTCAAGGGATTTAAATCAGTGATTATTGATCTCTCTAAAAAGAAAAATAGAAGATTCTTCATAAATCCATTTAAAGGAAAACTCTACTGCTTAAATATAGGATGTCATGTCTGAAGTTGAGTAGGCTCAAACATGAGAACACAAAATAGTTCTTCACAAAAAGAGTGTTGATTAGTGATCTCAGACACAAGATTGCACAAAAGTTTTTTTCCCAAAGAAAGTGTAGATTAGTAATCTTCAATCTTGCGAAACGCAGCAAGAGTTATTTCCAAAGAAAGTGCAGACCAGTAGATTCAAACTTGAAGATGCAGCAAAAGTTCTTCCCAAAGAACGTGTAGCTCAGTAATCTCAAACTTGAGAACGCAACAAGAGTTCTTTCTAAAGAAAGTGCAGACCAGTAGTTTCAAACTTAAAAACGCAGCAAGAGTTCTTCCCAAAGAGAGCATGGGTTAGTAGTCTCAAACATGAAAAAACACCTCCCGAGTTCCACTTAGCAGTCATATTTATATCTCCTCAAGTCTCGTGGTAGCCGTGAATTTGCGGCACTTTGTCTTCATAAAAATAATATGGCTTCCCAACGAGATTTTTTTGCATGTGGACGTCTATGAGGTAAGTTTTTTTTTTTTTTTTCAAACTACAGTGTCTTCAAAATAAATGCTTATTTTGGGAGAGACATCTTTTATTATTTTCTAATTTTATGACTAATTTTTCCTTATTAAAATTTAAAGTATCCCCACTTAGAGTTTTACTTATTTTTCAAATACAGGTTAAAGTAAAAGAAACACTGGATTAGAGACAGGGATATAAATATTTTATTTTATTTTTTTCAGATAATTGGAACTCCGAAATATATTTCATTCTTGCATATTTTACAAGATTTATTAAAACTGGAACTAGATGACGAGAAAATAGACAGGTCAGTGAATTTTTACATATTTTTGTGATTTTTATGAGCATTTTTCAAAATGAAAACCTTTCTTTTTATTTTCTATCCTATAAAAACTTTAATTCAATTGTTAAATTACATTTGGTACATTTACTTTTAATCAACTTCAATAAAAAAAAGATTACTTTTTGTTCTATTACAATAGCTATTATATCAGTGTACATTTTTGTATTACTTTTTTGCTATTTTTTTATCAAACTTCTTTACAAAATTAGCAAAATTAGTATTTACTTATGCTAATATTGAAGACAGAAATAAATAATCAACATTTTTTTCAAATTCCTTTATTTTAATAAAACTGAAAAATTCAAAAATAAAGTTTTTTGCACTTTATGGAGAAAGTACTGTCAAATGCTGAGTTTGAATTCCAGTTGAATTTATTTAACATGCAAATATTCTTGGGAAAGGTATTAATCCATCTCTTCTCCCTCTAGTTATAGGTTGAATAGCAGGACAGATTGGGTTCTATAGCCTTGGTTGACAACCAGTCTATTGCAGAAAGAAATGACAATCTACTGTGGGAAAATATTCTGCCTAGTGAGTCATGGTTCAAAAGAGACATGATTATCTGAGTGTGTATCACGTATGGCACTTAACTGTTAACAGTGGATTGCAAAATTTCATGCCAGAGATTTTGTACTGAACATTGGCCCCTGGTTAAGTAGATCAATTGAAAGGGATGGCATTTAAATCAAGGATATGAAAATTTTAAAAGATGACTTAGCCATCATATGCCAAGTATCCAAATCAAGCAGAGAATCATTTAAACTATCTTAGTTATGTTAGCCATTTTGATGTTTGGTTTTCACATCAGGGTAAAAAAAAAATAGAAATACTTTTCAACAACATGGAATGCAAGGTGCCATAAAGATTCCTTTATTAACAAATTTGAAATATTTTTATGTTATAACATTGAAAAGGGATTAAGGATTGTATTTTTTTAAAGAAAAAAATGTATGCCAAACACCAAAAAAAAGAAAGATTTCTGCAATTTATAGAGAACATATTAAAATTGTTTTGCGAAGATTTGTACTGGAAGTTTATCACTGAATGATGTCCGATGATTGATTGAGATTGATAGCAATCAAATGATGACATTACTTGAGTATAATCAACATTATACAACATAGGAGATAGCTAAAATATTTGAAATATTCAAATCAATTGTTGAAAATCATTTGAATAAAATTGGTTATGTTTATCACTTTGATGTGTAATTTTCATTTACAACAGCTTGATTATGTTAGTAACATTGATGTGTGGCTTCCACATAATTGAAAAAAATCATATTTATAATCTTGGTTATGTTTGTAACATTTACACCAGCTTGGTTATGTTAGTAACATTGTGTGGCTTCCACATAAGTGAAATAAGAATTTTTACAATCTTAGTTATGTTAGTTACTTTGATATTCAGCTTCCACATAATTGAAAAAAAAAAAAAAAACTACTGTACTATATTTTTGAAATGTAATGAATTTTCTACTGTTTTTAAAACAATTTGTAATTAAGCAATAAAATGTGGATCCTTTACAACAATGTTTGTGTACTTCATGTTTGTGTAATTGAGTAAAATTGAATATGTTCAGTAACTGGAGCAAATTTTGGAATGTGTTATTATTTTATAAGGATTTATTGCCCTTGTGGTAATGCTTAATGGACTAGACTAGTGCACCATTACTATGAGATCATGAATTTGTTTTCACTAGGTGTACCATACTTGTGACCTTGTAGTATGTTATTTCAGATATGAGTAATAAAAAAAGATATATATAGTAAAATTAAGGATTTTTTGTGAGGTTTATTTAGAAGCATATAAGATAGCAAGATATGTTTTCATAATATATCAAGAACAATATTGTTTTATAATCATTTCACCCCAAACAAGGCAGAAATATGTGACAAAGTAGAAAATTTTCTTTTGATGCATTTTGTCAATTAGAACTTCATTGGTCTAAATGTGTTATGTTGGTGCAACTATACATGCTTGAATGAGGAATGGAAATTTTAGAATTTTAAATTTTAATTTTTTTGAATTAAAAAAAAATGTTTAAGAAAAAATTAAAAGATTACAAGCATTTATACATGTAGTAGTCAGTCAGTTAAGTGCCATATGTCATACACGCTTCGGCAATCATGTCTCGAAAGAGACATGACTGACTGGGCAGAAGATTATCTCGCAGTAGGTTTCCATTGCTTTCTGCGGTAGACTGGTTGCCGACCAAGGCTATAGAACCCAATCTGTCCTGCTATTTAACCCATAACTGGAAGGAAGATACGGATTAATACCTTTCCCAAGGGTATTTGCGTGTAAGTGAATACAATGGATTCTACTGGAATTCAAACTCGGCTCCCCGTTTTCTCGTTCCGAGCCGATATCCACTGTACCACAACGCACGTCCTCCACATTAAATTAACTGTCTAAACCATCCCAAATTTCCTTCCTCATCCTGAAGAGTGTCCCTGCCTTCTGAGGATAAGCAAGTGTTCTCATGCTAAAGTAAATATAACCCCACAAAAAACTCTTGGTTGATATATTTGGTTACAGTTGAAAGTGTCATGTTACTGAATTTTAACTTTTTCTACTTGTGACATTAATATTTTGAGAATTGATCTAATCTAAAGTTTCATTTCTTAAAGATTTTTTTTAAAGTTTGGTTTGTTAAAAATAATCAACTTGATTTGATTTGCTTAATAAGAATTTTTTTACTTATTTAGTAAGTCTTTATTTTTTCGTTTTTGTTCTTCATTTGATTGTTTGTTGTTAGATCAATGTTTCCTCTCTCTGTTTATGGAGTTGGGTAAAAAATACAAAGTGCTTTAAAACGATTGTCTCTATAAGTGTACAGGGTGTGATGGGTAAATTGTTGCCATTTCATATTTTTAATTTCACATATGTGCAGTTTTAATTTTTAATTTTTTCAACTGCACAGTATAGTAGGGTCAGTTGAGCACCATCTGAGAGAAAAAAAAGTATCATGAGGAAACTCACTTTGCTGGAAATTTGGAATCAGCCTGCTGTACTGCTTGGCATTTTTTCGAAAGCTCAACTCATCCAACTCTTTCTCAATGTTTTGCCCTGTCCTCAGATTCACACTCAGAAATGTTAGTATCGATTTGCATCGAAAGCTACAATACAAACATTTTTGGGTGTCAATCTTAGGACAGTGCAGAGTATTCAGAAATAGTTGGATGAGTAATGCTGATTACGAAGGTATGACAACTTGGAAAACTCATTCTGATCGGTCTGATAAGAAAACAATTCCTGAATTTGTTGGTGAGGGCCTCAGACTCAACATCTGGCCACCTAACTCCCCAGACTGAAACCCCCTTTATTATTATGTGTGTGGTTCAGTTGAGCAAGAGACCAACAAAAGCTACAAAACAAAGATGAACTGAAAGCAAGGATTATGGCAGCATTCACCAACTTAAACAAGGTGACCATCCAGAAGAGCCGCAGGAGATTTCGAAGTCATCTGAAGGACATGGTTTAAGCCATTGGTAATTTTATTGAATAAATTTACTCTTTATTATTAGTGTTGTTTTTAATTTTTGTTTAATTTAGATGGCTATTTATCCATCACATCCTGTATAAGAAAGTTCACAAATCCATGAAAACTAAGAGAATTAAAAAGGAAGGGAAAAAATGGTATATTTAAGCAGAAGAAGGCTGAGGTTAGCAGGTCAAAGTTTCTGATTTGTGGAAGTGAATGGTTCTCTGGGATTGGAATTTCAATTGATTTGTTTTTCACAGCTTACCAACCCTTTTGCAGGTTATTTAAAGCCATAGAATATTTTTAGATTGTGAGATTTTCACTTTTTTTTAGATAATAATGTTTTGGTAATACAAGTCTTACTAATTAACCCATAACTGTGGGAAGAAGTGGATTAATACCTAATCAGAATTTGATAAACAAACAAGAAATTTTAATGTGTACATTCTATATTACAATCAATAAACTTATCATTCATTTTGTGACCACAGTAGTTTCTATACATTTATATTCCAGTGAATGTAAATAAATTTAAAGTAATTAGTATTTGATTGATTTGATTGATTTGATTTCTATGGCTTATCAACCATAATATATAACAACATCATTGCAAATAAAGCAGGACATCATACAAACAATGGCACTTTGTCCACAAGACAATGAGACTTTGATAGCTGATATTTATGGGGCAGGTTTGAGTGTACTGAACGCCAAAAGTTGAAGGAAAGAAGCTAATATTTTTTTTTTTTTTGTGAAGTTATGCAAGCTGGCATTATGCAGTGATTTTTAGTTTTTTATAATGATTTCACCCCAAGCAAGGCAGCACTAGTGCACATGGGGTTACTGAAAGAGTAAAAACAGAGTACAGAGTTGCTGAAGAAAGGATAAGAGGTGGATGGGATTTAGGGAAGTAGATGGCAGTTGATGCCGGATTTAAACTTTTGAAGATTGTAACTATCAGGAAAGCAGATACACGGAAGTGAATTCCACAGGTGGGAAGTGCAAGAAAAATAAACTGTTAGAGTAGAAGTAGCAGTTACATTTGACTATTTTGACAGCAAAAGGGTGGGACCTAGATGCCAATCTAGTATCCCAACTAAATTTATATGGTTGGGGCACCAGAGAAAGAAACCTCATCAGAGCAGAAGCTGTGAAAATATCTGTAGAAAAGACAGAAGGAAGCCACATCCTGTTGGTGAGAAAGTGACTGAAGTCAAACTAATAAATCAGGATTGGTTATGTTGCAAATTCTCTTTTGAATTTTATTGAGAACCTCAAGATGAATAACAGGAGATTTATTTTTATTTTAATCTAAAATAATATTTTGTTTTCTTCACAGCTCTGTTAACAAATGGCAATTAATAGAAGACCTTGTTGCCAAAGTTCAATATGGAGAAACACCTCAGTGGATGGAACCCCGTAAGGCAAAGAAACGGAACGGCAGTGCAAATCTTCTCAAAGATGATTTTGTGAGCTTTTCAAAAGGTTCTTCATCTCCCAATACCATCCTGCCACTGATCAAGGCTCCTGCAGGAACAGAACTTGACCCTTACAGAAATGAAAGAAAAGGCGACGGAAATTACAACAAGCTATCACTGTGGATGTGTTTTACCCCCAGCAAGAAATTAAAACGTTTGCAGTGGCTGAAGATACCATCAGAAGAAATAGGTTTGTATTTTTTGTAAACAAGAGTTTATACCAAGCTTTTCATGACCTCTTTGTAGAAAGGGGGAAATTTAGAAATAGCTTTAATCTCCTTTATTTTCATTATTTACATTTGGACTAATATTCTCATCTTTGTTGTTATGGTCATAGTGTTATGGCTGTTTTACTCTCTAGCCTTCTTCAAATGTCTATTGATTTGAGTAACCTTCAGGAAATTTTGAATTGAATCCTTTATTTTATCTACAATGGGTAGATAGGACAGGTTGGGTTCTATAACCTTGATTGGCAGTCAGTCTACTGCAGAAAGTAATGGCAACCTATTGCGAGAAAATTTCCTGCCCAGTCAGTCATGTCCCTTTCAATACATGATCACCCAAGCATGTATCACATATGAGACTGAATATTATAACTCAGGGCCAAATTATGACTTTTTGGGGATCCTAGACTAAATAAATTATGAAGTCCCACCTCATATGAAATCATCCTCTAACTTACCTGCACTCATCTTGAATATTTTTTACTTGTGCTATATTTTAACAACATTTACATAGCTTAAAGTAAACTTACTGCAATATAAGTATTCTAGATTATTTAAATCTAGAATACTTATATTTTGTTTGTCCATAAAATGTTAAGGAATATCACTATTTTACTATTTATTACAAACCAAATTAGCACATATTTTAATACATCCGAAGCAAAAGGAAACAGATTTTTAAATCAGCATTATAACAATAGAACAATTAAATAAATATGAGTTCGTGATATTGATATCATTTTAGTTTATGAAACTATTTAGAAGTTATAACATCTGGAAAATTTAATTCACTGCTTTATAAAATTTGTAAGATTTAAATATTCTGAACTTAAATAAAACTTGTTATCTACTTGAAACACAATGAAACAAACTAAAACGTTTTTTATTTACATTGTTCAGACTGTTGTCCTCATACTTATTGCCATTTTTGCAGTGTTTCAGCTGTTGTACGCTTCAGCCTTCTTCAGGTGCAAGGAATTTTGAACCGAACCCTTTATTTTAATCACTGGGGTGTATCATTCTCATTCCACGTGCAATGACACTTCCAGGTATCCTGTAGCTATCTTCAAAGATTGCAATATGAGCTCTGGTAAAAAATAGTGAAACAATAGGTTTATAAGTTTGAAAAATTCATACACTGATGTCTTCAAGGACACATGGCCCAGTTGATATAAGCATTGGTTAGATACAGTTACTTGACCCAAAGAATTATGAGATCAATACCTGGCTACAGCAGTGATGAACTTAGAGAGTTAAGTTAAAGGGAGATAACTACATGATATATCACAGTGATCAAAATAAAGAGCTCAGTTTGAAATTCCTAGCACCTGAAGAAAGCCAGAGTGTACAACAACCGAAATGTTGTAAATATGGCAATAAAGATGAGAACAATAGTCCAAAGAATGTAAATAATGTAAATACTACCTCATCTCAGAAGTATAGACAAAATCTAAAACATTCTTTGCTTTGCTGCCTGCAAAGTCAAATAAATGAATTTGTCATATTAATAATATTTAAGTTAATGAGACTTTTAGCAGTTATAAAATCTACAAAATTAAATTGCTTTATAAAAGCTTGAGAGGCCCTACTAAAGGACAATCTAACCCTGCCATTACTATTAGATGAAATTGGTTGGTTATCTGGTAAACTTTTATCTGTCACTCACTGTAGTATGTTGAGACATTATATTGTTTGAATATCTGATGGCAGTAAGGAATAGAGAATCCATCTGAGTGGAGTGTATATAAAAAAAAATTTTAAGTTCTTTGGTTTCATTTTAAATTTTTCAGCTATTAAGCCACATCACATTACCAAAAAATATATATTCTACCTTCTTTCTCCTTACAGATAAGCCAAAACGCTGTGTTTGGAGAGTTAGTGATGATTTTCTTCCTATGTTGCCAAACTTTACCAAAATTGAAGAATTATTTTCTTCTAAATTTCCTGATGAAAAATTACACGTAAGTTCTTTTGTGAAAGCTTCTTTAATTTTTATTAATTTTTTTTTTATTTATCTCTGACTTTCTGAGATGATAAAATACCATAATTGTAAAGCAAACAAGCAGTAGATTCCAGATTCAGTTGCTAAGTAATGAGGAAGGAGGGCTTGGAGAATCTGATACTCATGGTGAATAGAGAGAAAGTGAGAGGAAAGCAATATATGACATACATGATGGGCTTTGGACACCTCGATGCAGTGTAATGGTTGGCAAGCTCGTTTCACTAGATTCATTACAACTGAGTAGTAAGTTAAATCCTCCCTGGGTGCTTCATACTTTTGGCTTTGCGCCACACTTAAGCTGCATTTAGAAAATCACTATACGTGATGGGCTTGAACAAGTGGATGGCAGAGCATGGTTTGGAAGAAAAACCAAAAGAAAAGGTGTTAAGCTCTACAAGGAATAGAGGGATGTGGAGGGCCATGATCGCCTACGTCCTAAAGGGACATGGCACATGAAAGATTCTGTTTTCCTTGTTGGCTTGGTGACAAGGGCAGACAATTAAACATGTCTTTTGGTCAAGGGCCATAACTCATCTTGACTGTTATACATAGCTCTGTTAGGATTAGTGTTAGACACAGCATCATGTCTGTTGTATTCTCCAGCTTTTTATTTCATAAGCTGGGCATCTTAACCAGAACAACTCTATATTTTAGGCTAAGGAATATCATGTATCTATTTGATTTTTTTTCTGAACCAGAGTAGTTGACAATGGTGAAAACCAAGTGCAGGCAGATCTGCTTAGTGCTGTAGCCATTGGGAGATGGTTAATTTTTATTTAATTCGGCCTTGTGTCAGACTTAACCAAACACCCTACAGCTTACAAGTTTTATCCAGAGTTATCAGAAGGTTATTTTCCTCAGAAGGTTGTCATCAGGTTGGAAAGTGTGGTTTAGTGGAATAGTATAAGAATAAAATATACATTTTTCATGTTAAAATAGAAATTTATTAAAAGGAAAGATTAACAAGAATTAGTGGAAATTAATGTTCAGTGAGAAACAAATAATGAGTTAAGGGTATCAAGAATTGTAGAAAATGTTCGTAGTAGTAATTTGTTGGAAAGAGTTTTTGCATACATATGTATGAATGTATGTATGAGCATTTGTTTAAATTGGAATGTCTTTGAATTGGAATGTCTTTGAATGGAGAAGTAAAAGGAATCAGCACAAGAAGAAAGAGAACAAGGTGCAACGTGACCTTATGTCCGGGTCAATTTGAAGTTACATTTTAGTTTTGTCTTTCTCGCTGCTCCCATCTGACTGACTGACTGACGCTGATGGAAGCATTTATATAGTTCTTTTGAATTTCGCACTGGATTGCAAAGTTTCTTTCATTCTTGCAACTCGCTTCCATTGGTCAGAAAATCAGTTTAACATCTACTTGTGAAATCCGGTTTCAACTTTTTCTTTAAGCACATGGTCAATCCTTTTTCTATTTGGGAAAAACCAGGATTTCACATATCATTGTGAGTTTTTGTAAAAGTGAAGAAGAAGGTTGATTTTAATTCCACAGTGCTACCGATAGCAGTACCTGCTCCTGTTGGTCAAAGAGGAAGCATTTAGTATGCTGTCTCTGCAGAAAGAAAATTAATAGTTGTGCTGCTGAACCCTAGGATATCTGCTTATGTAGAAAGTGTCTGTTACATTGCAGCTCAGACCAGACACCAAGTTTGTCAATAGAGTGCAGTTTCTTTGTTAAACTCTTGTGGCTTAAAAATTACCCCTCATGAGTGAAACATACAAAACAATTTCTAGCAGTAAACAAAATTTTATTCTTGGGTTGTAACCTACTGCTATAAGCAAGTGAAGTAGAGATGAGGCATAGGTGAGAGGGGAGATGCACAGTCCAGCAGCTGTCAACCTGTCCAAGGTCCGCTTCATCTCATCTGTGTGCCTTTTTACAGAATTGTCAATTTTATAATTAACAATTTTCTTTGTGTTGTAACCTTGTCTAAAAGAAAAGTAATTTATCTTCCATGATTTTCTCTCTGTCTGAGCCTCAGGCTATGCAAATGTTCCTTTTGCTGGCCAACCAATAAGCTTTTAGGCTCCATAAAAGCAGGCACATTTCCCGAAAAGAAGAAGACTGGCAATGTGCCATGTTGACTGCACAATGGGTTTGCCATGTGTTACCAAGGATTTCTGCTCATATTACTCAAATCTATTTGGCCATGATTATATTTCTGGTGTCTCGCCTGTGTTCATCCTGTTTGTGTGGTGTTCCCATGTGGAAGTCTTGTTTGTGTCCTACCCACCTTGCTGATTTTTCCATCCTAATTCCATGGCAGATATCCAAACAGTAAGAAAATCCATTCAATGACTTTCACTGCCTCTCTTAAAGATTGAACTCCTCAATATATGTTTCTGCTGTCTCAAGTTTCTTTGTGGGGAGATAGTTCAACATTCACTGCCATATAGGAAAACCAATATTACGTAACAGTTCAGTACACTTTTCCTTTCTTTTTTTTTTTTTCTAATGAAGTTTTCTTGTTTCTTAATACCTTGCTTAACTTTTGAAAGACTTCTTTCACTATTCCAATGCAACTTTGGATTTCAGTGTCACATTTTCCATCCTTTGTTAAAACACTCTCGACTTATTCAAATTTTTGCAATTGCTGGGTTCTGTTGTCTCCAATTCATAGTCATTTCTTGAGTTGTTCCTTTTACTGACAATCATACATTCTTACAATTGATGGTTAGTCCTTTCTTCTTGGTTTTATTTACTTGATAATCTTCTACTTATAGTTTCCTTCCCATGTGTGGTGTTCCTGTGTGGAAGCCTTTGTTCATGTCCTGCTCACCATGATCAAGTGTTTGATTCCAGTGCTGCTGTTTTTTCTATCCCAATTCCATGGCAGATATCCAAACAATAAAAATAATCCCTTCAATGATTTTTACTGCCTAACTTAGAGATTGAACACCGAAATATATATTCTTTGGAATAGCCGATGTTAAAAAATACAACTTTCTCATTTCCTTCATTTGCAAAGTGTCATTCTCTGGCCCTAAACATTTAATTTGATTTGTTTTATTAATATTTCTGTTTTTATTGTTTACAGAATTGCCAAAATGTATTTTTTGTTTTTTTCTACTTTCTTGAAATAGCCGATTCCACAGAAAATTACATCATTCCTTTTCTCACTTTCTTCCCTTGCAGCTTGTGACCAGACAAACATTGATGAACGTGACATTATTCCTCAACCGAACTGACTACGATGCTGAGGACCTGATTAAATCCCTTCAAACAAATGATGCATCCCAGGTGCCAATGGTCACCCTGAGCAATTTAATCTCAGTCCTTCCTACTCCTGAAGAAGTAAGAATTTTTGAACTCATAATGAATTTTCCAAACCAGAAAACAAATCAGTGATTAAAACAATCAGTTACAAGTGCAGGGTAATTGACCGTGGTTAAGTATAATTGACAAAATTCTTAACAAACAATAAGAAAAGATAAGAAAAAGAATGGGAGAAGATAATACAGGTTACAATGGCTAAATTGTCATCATTTTATATTTTTCATTTCATATTTTTAATTGTGTGTGTGTGTGAGTGTGCACGATAAGAAAATTGTCGCCATTTTGTATTTTTACTTATATATATATATATATATATATATATATATATATATATATATATATGTGTGTGTGTGTGTGTGTGTAATCGATGAATTGTCACTATTTTATATTTTTAATTTCATATATATATATATATATATATATGCGATGTGTAAATTGTTGCAATTTTGTACTTTTAATTTTATGCATGAACATTGTTTGCTTTTGATTTTGTCGACTGAACAGTATAGTAGGGTCAGTTGTCTATGAAAAAAGAACACGATGATGCAATTCAATCTGTTAGAAATTTGGAAACAGTATTCTGTACTGCTTGTCCTTTGTACCAGAAGCTCCAATCCAAATATTTCAGTGTCTTATGGTCAATCTGAGGACATTGCAGAGGATTCAGAAAGAATTGAATGAGTCTTATGGTGATTATGAAAGTGTTTGGAGTGATCACTAATGATGGTAATGTGATGCCTCCACTCATCTTCCAACTGAGCCTTAGACTTAACAGGGAAGCCTACATCAAGTACCTTGTGGAGGTAGTACTGCCAGACAGTTTCTGCAACCACATCACCCCTTACATCTGACCACCTAACTCCCCAGACTTCAGTCCCCTTGATTATGTGTGGGGCACAGTTGAGTGAGAGACTAACAAAACTCTTTGTAATACCAAGGATGAGCTGAAGGCAAGGATTATGGCAGCATTCATCAACTAAATAAGGAGATCATACAGAAGAGTTGCAGGAGATTCTGAAGGCTGTGGTTTAGCCAATGGCGATTTTATTGAATAAATTTACACTTTAGTATTTCAAAATATTTATATGTAATTTTGGTAAATATATCTGTTAAAATGAGATGTCAGTTTTAGTTTTATTTTCATTTTGCATACTTTAGATGACAATTCATCCATTGCACGTGGTATATGCATGTCAAAACTAGACGAAGCATCAGTAATAAAGCAAAAAATTTTACAAAGTAATAATTATGTTCACACACAAGAGATACAGTCTAGTGATTATATCATTCTGACTTCCGACAAGAAAGAACAAAAATAATATGGCAGATGAAACCAAGAACTGATCCATTGTTAGGAAAAAATCCCAGTATGCATCTGTGAAGTTTGTTTATAAATTTCTGGAGTGGGATGTTCTTAGCATCATTCATAACTGGTTGGGTACCTTGAAGTGGTGTAATGGTTAACAAGCTTGTCTCATTAGAACCTATTATAACGGAGTAGTGAGTTTGATCTTCACTTGGGTACCCCATACTTTTGGCCTTGTGCTACAATTAAGCTGCACTTAGAAAATTACCATTCATAGCTGTGAAAACCAACATTAAGTATAGATTTAACTCTTAACCATTTAAATACATCCATATTGTATAGATGCAAAGTATATGTAGTAATAATAGTGTCAAGGGAATAACTGTCTTTTTGATACACATTTTTTTTGCAGGTACAAAGGTTAAACATTGCCCTCAATTAATTATTTTCTAAATTAACTCTTTGCTATATCCCGAGAGGGAAAAGAATAGGGCAAGAATAATACTTAACACTAAACATAGATTATAAGCGATTTATTATACCACAGTACAATAAACCAATAGACATACAAGAACACCAACGAATAGTAACATGTATAACAATCAAGTAGAAAATGTCTCTGCTTAGGACATATGCGTCCATCTAGTGAAGAATGCTTCCGTATGCTTCCATCTAGTGCCGTATGCTTCTAGCTCGCTCTAGTCACCGTCTTTTATAGACCGGAACATATCCATTCCGGGGTAGGATAGGATATTCCTCTATAACACTCTTAACAAAATTTTATTAGTCAATTCTTAATAAAATGCCCCCAACAACATTATTAAGTTTATCTTCTGTTTAAATTTTTTCCCCTTTATTAAAACCATTTTTCTTTTTAATTTTTCCAGGTCTCTATGCTTCATTCTTTTACTGGAGATATTTCATCTCTACATCCATCTGAACAATTCCTGATGGAACTAACCAGTGTAAAAGACTTCCGTGTCTTACTGCAAGGTTACCTCTTGCAAGATGAATTTCTGGCAAAATTTGTTAAGCTGCGATCCAATATTCGGCATCTCATAGATGCCTGCAAAGCCGTCCTTGAAGATTCCAGCCTCAGAGATATGCTCCATCTGATCTTAGGTGTTGGAAATTATTTGAATCAAGTAAGGCACTTAATTTCTTTGATTTTTTTTTTTTTCACGGCTTATGTAGGACCCAAAAACATTTAAGAAAGTAAAAATCTGTGAAGTATAGAAAGAGTTTTGAGCCATAAATAATTTCTATTTTTGTTTATCAACTTTAATTTTTTGAAAGTAAAGTACAATTTTATTTAATTTAATTATATATTTACCATTATTGTTTGCAGTCTTATGTGTGTTTGTGTGTCATAACAAATAATGGTGAATATATAATGTGTGTGTGCATGTATATATATATATATAAGTGAGGTCTAACCTGAGTGGTGAGAGTCTGTTTCATGCTTAAGCACACTCTTCAGGCCACATGCTCTAGGTGGTAGTTCAACTATATATACTAGTCATTAGGGCATTATGAATAGTAAGATCAGTTATTTTTGGATTTTAGATAGATAGATAGATAGATAGATAGTCATCCGCAGACAGATCTGTTTCACTGTATCACAGCTCATCAGTATGGTTAGACTCCGATTGCCCCTTAACCCAGGACTGAAACCTGACCGAATTGGCATCAGTTGGCGATTCTACTGCTAGGCCACGGGCATTCAGCTGAAGAAGGCAGATTTTTAGCATGTATATTATCATTATACACGCCCTATAGCCAGAGTGCTCTAATTCATTTTACTGAGATATGTGTGTGTGTGTCTGTGTGTGTGTGTGTGTGTTTAAAATAAATGGATTGAACTCTGACAATAGAATAAGTAAAGAACAGGTAGAAAAAGGGTCTTTAATCTAACATGTTTCACTTTAACACGTTTCTTCAGAGATTTGTTTACAAGATGCGTATTTAAAATTTTTTAGATATTAAAAAAAACAGACCGTATATTGGAACGCTGATTTTCCTACTTGTTGTTTACTTATTCTATTATATAGACGTTTATATTAATAAAAACAGAAATTTACACACTCGCACACACACACACACGCACATACATACACGCACACACGTACAGCAGCAGTGGATAAAGCCAGCCATTCATAGATGGGCAGCTAAAAAGCACGGTCATTCTGAGGATTTCTCTGCCATTCTGATGATGAGATTATAATCTCGAAATATCAATATAATAATAAACAGGTCATACAAACACCTCCCGACCTTCCTTTATTTCATTCAACGCATTGTGACAGCCTTCAAGACATAACACATACAAATATTTTATGCAATGCTTCAAGCAAATTACAAAACTTTACTATATGTATGTATTTTCCATTTGTAAATGAGTTATTATTACCATCTACCATCACCTAAAGATACCACTAAT
This sequence comes from Ascarosepion bandense, assembly GCA_037127315.1. Lineage (NCBI taxonomy): Eukaryota > Metazoa > Mollusca > Cephalopoda > Sepiida > Sepiidae > Ascarosepion > Ascarosepion bandense. The sequence goes on along the minus strand of JBBBDQ010000769.1, from coordinate 4,415,341 downwards.
GGTAGAAACCTAGGTCGCATAATAACTCGTTTACAAATGGAAGATATTCATAAGTTCTACAATATAATTGTATTGAATACTTTTTAATACAAATATGTTATGGTCTAATTTTATTAAATATATATATATATATATATATATATATATATATTATGTTGATATGACTATGCATGTGCATGGATAAGCGACACTAGGAATTTTAAATTTAGAAAAAAACATTTAAAAAGAAAAGAAAAATACTGAATTTTAAAATTAAATACACACAAGCTAGGGTTAAATAGGGACTTAGGTGTTTTGAATCTTTATAAATATTTCAATAGCTAAGCATTTTTTAGATACAATTAAAAAGATTTTCTCTAAAACAAAATTTATAAGTATTATTAAAGATAGGTTTACGTTTACAAATATTTTTTAAAAATCTGTCGCTTTCTGCGTCGCGTGATGTAAACAATCTCTCTCCACGAACGCTCTTGTGAAATACATTTCTAATTTAAATTTTAAAATCATTTGTTTCTGATGAAGGGCCGAGGCCGGTCTGAAATATCAAATATAATAATAGAAATAAACAAATACTGTCAAAAAAATACATTTTTAAACTTACAACTTTTTAGCAGTTTTTCCTATATATATATTTCCTATATATATATATATAATTAATCTAAGTAAAAGTTTGTCACTTAGATGATTGATACTACTTTCAGCATCCTAACTCTGTAGTTTCGTAGACAGGCCAATCTCTCCACTCTTTACAGGGTATCAGCAATTGACTGCTTGCATTTCTCAACTTTTCTTTTTTTTTTTCATTGGTGAAAGTTTATTGTTTGTGTGTGCATTTGCACACATGCACCCATGTACTCATCTATGCAGATTTGTGTTCACATGAGCGTATGTATAGGGTGTCATGATTATTTGTCTTTTTCTTCATTTGTTTTTTTTTCCACTTCACTCCTTAGTTTTTCTTCTTTTCTTTCAACTGTTGCCATTTGTAGTTATTTATTTTGAATTTTTTTTCTAAATATGTTATCATTTTTAATTTTTAATGTTTGAGTGTTCTTGTCTTTTATTGGGCTAGAAAAGTTGTATTTTCGTTTTTTCATAAATACTTGATAATAATGCTTAAATGATAAATATTTTTATATGCCTTCATTTGGCCATTATTTCGTTTTCTTATTTGGTTTGGTGCTATCTTAAGTATTAATTGTCGGTTAGGTTTATAATTGAATTTTTATTTATTATTGTTTAAATTTATGTGCATACCAGCAGTATAACCCGGCATTGCTTGGGTGTAATGAAAGCTTTAAAACTAATCCATGGTCCTAGAGCTCAGACTCTTTGGACATGGCACGGAAGACTAAAAAGCAATAGTTGTTTTCAGTTAAAGCAAAACCATAGACTGAAAGAAAAATGAATGGATGTAAGTCAAATTTTGATTTCCTGGTATCGATATCAAATAAGTTTTTTTCATCGTAAACTGAATTTTGAAGGCTAAATAAGTCCTCTGAGTAAATGGTATCATGGCTGAGACTAAGAACTACAATTATACCTACTTAGAGCCAAACCCGAAGCAAAAACTAAAATAAAAGGGCTGAAAAAAAATTCAGACATACAGGCAGATAAACAGACACACACACGCACACAAACATCTTGCCATTTATATATATATATATATATATATATATATATATATATTATCAATTTTCTGCACTATTGTAAGACATGCAACCTTGAAGCTTCTGAATATCATTTCTTATGTCTTTGTCAATGAGTGTATCAAATTTGATTAAAATCGGACCACTCCTTCTATAACCCGATTTTTTCGATTTTCGATATTTATTGGGGGTACCTTGACAGAAAACCTAGCTAAGAACACTCGCAGATGCTTATAGTACAACTGTGTAAATTTTCAAGAAAATCTGTTCAGCCGTTTTGGAGTCTATAGGTAACGGACACACACACACACACAGACACACACAGAGATAAAGTTCCATTTATAAATAAGTTTACATTTAGATTAGATTCCTGTATTTTTTATGTTTGCGCACACATTTACGCATGCACATGTATAGGTATACACAAGTGCACATATAAACACATATATACAGGCACATGTATACTTGTGTCTGTGCTATATATATATATTTCATTGAATAATACAGACATATTGTATCTACTTATTTTCATACTGGTCCTTTCTGGTTGTCTAATCAGTTTCTTGATGTTAACATGAAATTCATCAAAGAAGGCATCATAGTTTTTCTAAACCAACTACTTTCAGGTTTTTTTTTGTTTTTTTTTTTGTTTTGTTTTTTTTTTTCAGATCATTTTTAGGGATAAATTGCAAAGACAAACTTATTGTAACTGTTATAAAATTTGCATTTGCTGTAATTGTGAATTTTAAAAACATGAATGAACACACTCTGTTATAGTTATTTTAAAATTTTAAATTTACCCATTGTAGTTATCTAATTTTTTGCAAAACAAGTGTTTCCATATAAGAAAGCTAACCATCAATAACAAAGTATGTTAGTGCCTGTTGCTAAAAATTATCATCACAACGGAATGCAGATTTTATCGCAATTACATTAAATTTGTCTTTGTAATTTACACTGAAAGAAGTTCTTGGAAAAGATTGAAAGTACTTGGGTTAACAGAAACTATGGTACTTTCCTTGATGAATTTCATCTTAACATCAAGAAACTGATTAGAGAACAGGAAAGGATCATTATATACACTGTTTGCACTGTTGTCCTCATCTTTATTGCCATGTTTACGATGTTTCTGCCCTTGTATGTCCCAGCCTTCTTCAAATGCTAGGAATTTTTAACCAAACCCTTTATTTTGATCACTGGGGTACATAATTCTCATTCTATGTGCAATGCCACTTCTGTTCCCCACTGATGTTGCCAGGTATTGAACTTGCAATGTTGAGTTAAAGGGAGATAACTACATGCTATGTTGAAGTGACATTGCACATAGAATGAGAACTATATAACCCAGTGATTGAAATAAAGCAGTCAGTTTAAAACTTCTAACACCTGAAGAAGATCAGGGCCTAGAACAGCTGAAATATCATATAAATGGCAATAAAAATGAGGACAACAGTCCGAACAGTGTAAATAATATAAATACTACCTCATCTCAGAAGCATAGACAAATAAAGAAAATATCCTTATAAAAATAAGTAGACACAATATGTCTATATTATTCTATGAAACATGTCTGAATGAAGATCAGTCAGTCAGTTAAGTGCCATACGTGATACACACTTGGGCGATCATGTCTCGAAAGAGACATGACTGACTGGGCAGAAGATTATCCTGCAGTAGGTTTCCATTGCTTTCTGCAGTAGACTGGTTGCTGACCAAGGCTATAGAACCCAATCTGTCCTGCTATTTAACCCATAACTGGAAGGAAGAGACGGATTAATACCTTTCCCAAGGGTATTTGCACGTAAGTGAATACAATGGATTCTACTGGAATTCGAACTCAGCTTCCCGATTTCTTGTTCCGAGCCAATATCCACTGTACCAAACGCACATATGCTGCTTAAATACACACACACACACACAAACACACACACACATTAGGTAAATGTGATATATAATGTCATCATACTGAACATTTTGGAAACAGCTGTTCTAATAAATCTGTTTGCAAATTATGAAAACCTCCAGAACATACTTTGCTCTTGCCCACAAATTTTACTCCTGCTTTTATTTGTAATTTCACAAACTGTTCTCAACCTAATGTGCCTTTAGCATACAAGGATCAGTTGCCTAATTTCAGTTGCACATTTTTATTGATAAACCATGAAGATAAACATTGTCAATTGTGAATTTTATATTCAGCCATAATCTTCACCAAAAATAAAATTATCCATAATTTTTTTTTCCTCCATAAACAGTTCAGAAAGTGCATACACTATAAGCCAAAAGTTTAGGGACCACCCTCTTAATAACAAATAAGTTTCATACCTTTTTTGGTTTAACTCTGATTAAACATAGTTGATGAAAATATTTAACCCACTGGTGTATGACATTCAGTTTTTTAAAGAGAGAGAGAAAATCATTATTTTTTTCTAAAAAGTTGTTAATGCAATATTCAGTTGCAAAAAAATGGATAAGTGTTACAATCCAAAAATGTCTTTTGTCTTTAAATAACCTTTTTAAAGGTTGATAAGCTATAAATCAGTCAATTTAGAGAAAGGTTACCTAAAATTTAAAATCTGTCAGAATTAAGATTAACCAGCGAAGAAAGTTAGGCAGAAAGAACTAAAATTTTAATTAAACTTTGTGCAGAGATCAGTTAATTTTCTAATTATTATTGAGTATATAATAAATTTCTTCAGGAAGTGAAAGACTTTCTGGTTCAAAATAAGCTAGTAAATTAATTTTTGAAAAATTCAGTTCTTCAAAATCCAGAGGGTGGCCCCAAAACTTAAAGTGTATATGCCCAAACAATAAAACAACCTGTATAAACTTAACAAAGACCCTTTTAAGATTTATCTAATATTCTCGCTGAGATGTCACTGAAAACCTTGATCTTGGGACATGTGTTACAGTTATTTTTTAAATTTTCTTTTTCAGGGTTCTTCATATGGTAATGCCTGTGGCTTCAAGTTATCTAGCCTCTCCATATTAGAAGAAATGAAAACTTCCACTATGGTCAATCAAAGCCTTCTTCATCATCTGGTCCAATTAGTGGAAGAAAATGACCGAGAAGTTCTTATGTTCACGGCCGAAGCAGAAACTCTGGAAAAGGCCTCAGAGTCAGTAAAAAAGCAAAATCAATTTAATTTATTCTTTTCCCTACTTGCCGAAATATATTCTCTAGGTTTTTTTTTTTTTTTTTTTTCTAAGTAAGACAATAATGCCACTATGATGCAAAGGGCTACTGGGGGTGAAAGAAAATGAGAAAATTTAGACGGGACTGGAAATTCAATTCTAGACAGGAAGCAAGAGATAAACCTCACTATTGTTAAAAAAAAACCTGTGAGGAGTGTAAACTGGACAATAGGTGAGCCTATCTATGACTGTTGAGAAAAAAATAAAATGAAAAGTTCAGGTGAAGATGCTAGCAGTTTTGAGTTAAAGTAGACTTTATAATAAACCAGGAACCCAGTTTTAACTGGGCCCTCATGGAGAGGCAATTATTTTAAATGCCCACTTCATTTCAAGGTTACTCTCTGTTAACAAATTAATATCAACCTACCATTTTCCACATCTGCTCATGCTTATTAGTCCCCTCCCTATAGCATCTGGGTTATTAAAGAGTGAGAACATGATTAAGGAGGAAGAGAATATTGCTATCTGGATAAATGGCTGCGAACCAGTGAGAAGCTAGAAGCTTTTTCAAAAAAGATCTATAGATGTGTATATAAACAGATAGAAAATCAAACAAAACCAAAGTCAATAAATGAATTTTGTTCATTCTCTGATGATGTGATCACCATAACATACCCAGAGACAAAATGCAAAATTTGCACAACTTGCTGTCAACCTGAAACAGCAACACTGTCTTGCTACATTAGAAAACATATACCTTCCTTCATCCACATTGTTAAGAAGGTTATTACATATGGCTGATTGAATGATTTTTAACAGCTTATCAACCTTGAAATTAATAAACAGGTTATTCAAAGCCAAAAAATATTTTTAGATTGTAAAAAAAAATTTTTTTTTTTAGATAATGATTTAGTGACACATAGCTGGGGGATGTAGATATGGACTCATGCCTTTCCAAGATTACCACATCAGTTCCCAAGTGGTCACCCATCTAAGTAATGACCAGGCTTGACATTGTTTAACTTTGGAGATTGTACAGGAACTGGTTTTTTTAATGTGATGTTGTCATAAGCCTTACTACATGACCATGTCTCTCCACAACATCTATTTTTTGTAGCTCTAGTTAATGTTTATAAAAAATTAAAAACAGCGAACTTTTACACTTCAACTCTTGAAACTTTCACCTTATCCTCCTGTATATAAAAATTTATTTTGTATTTACTTATTTTTCTATCACCACAATTCTTTTAATTAAACTTTTTTCTTGTTTCAGATGTCGTCTTGACGATATCCGTAGTGAAATAAATACGATGAACGATAATCTTAAACATTTCCTTCAAGACTTGACTGTTGCCAGTTCTAAAGTAACACGCATGTTTGATCTTTTCATTGAAGTAAGTTTTGTATATTTTGCAACAGTTTAAAAATGGCTTTTCTTTATGCCATGTCTCTTCAGGGATGTGCGTTGTGGTGCATTGGATATCAGCTCAGAACAAGAAAATCAGGGAGCCGAGTTCGAATTCCAGCTGAATTCATTGCCTTCACTTAAGTGCAAATACCCTTGGGAAAGGTATTAATCCATCTCTTCCCTCCAGTTATGGATTAAATAACAGGACAGATTGGGTTCTATAGCCTTGATCAGCAACCAGTCTACCGCAGAAAGCAATGGCAACCTATTGCGGGATAATCTTCTGCTCTTTGGAGACATGATTGCCCAAGCATGTATCACGTATGGCACTTAACCGACTGACTCTTCAGAACAGCCTATTTTTGTAGCTCTGAGCAGTGTCTGACTTTTCACCACTCCTCTCAGTCCCCATTCTGCCATCTGTTTACACTAGTTTATTAGGTAGGTTATTTGGCCTTTTCATCTTCTGTACTTCTAGCCTCTAATATGTCCTGTGAGTGTGAAATTCTCTAAGCCCTCATTCCTCATGATATGCTCCATAAATTCTGTCTCTTTTTCATTCTATGTAGAAGTGTCCTTTTTCTTTCCATTTTCATAGTGAATATTTATCACTTGTTTTATATGACAACTGAGTGACCATGACTCTCCACAATATCCTATCTTTTGTAACTCTGAGCAGTGTTTGCCTTTTCACTATCCATCTCATTCCCTGTTCAATCTTTCATTTACTTGTTCAAACTTTTTAGATGGGTTACTTGTTGCTTTCTTCTGTCCTGCTTTGCCTTCAGTATATACTGTGTTAAATTCTCTAAGCCTTCTTTCCAATTTTAAATATGGTTAAATTAGAAAGAGAAATAGCAGGTCAGAATATTGTGTTATGCTGTCCTTTCAAACAGTTTGGGGACCTGCCTGTCATAAATGGTAATGGTCATATTAGCTGTTTCCTTATACAGAAGCATCCAGCATTCATTGATCCAACAGCCAGTGCAATCAAAGTAACATTACATTAGTTAATAGATTAAAGTAGTGGTTAAAGAATTTAATAACATAATAATTGTGAGTTCAATTCCTGGGCAACATAGTGTAGATTGAGATGGAGTTGAGACAAAGCAAGCAATAACTTAATAAGAACAAGACAAGACGTTCCTAGGCATGGACATTAAAATAGGAACAACCTATCTTGTAGATTAAATAAAGGGTTCAGTTTGGAATTCATTGATGGTTACCCAGATCAACAAGCATTTGAAGAAGGCCAGAGAATACAACTGAAATATTGTGATATTAACAATAAAGGTGATGATAATAGTTTAACTATAACTCCTCATTCCAAAAATTAAGACCTAAATTATCTTATTGACATGGGTCCAATGAAATGCACTCATAGAGAAGAACAATAACAGATGAGGATATTAGTCTGACAGTAAATAATGGTAACTCCTCATCTCAGCAATTCAGTCAGACAGAAATTTATATGAATTAGATGGGATACATCAATGGAGGATGATAACAACAAAGATGAGGAAATTAGTCTGACTGTCAGTCAGTCAGTTAAGTGCCATACGTGATACAGGCTTGGACGATCATGTCTTGAAAGAGACATGACTGACTGGGCAGAAGATTATCCTGAAGTAGGTTGCCATTACTTTCTGCCGTAGACTGGTTGCCAACCAAGGCTTGGGAACCCTATCTGTCCTGTTATTTAACCCATAACTGGAGAAGAGAGACGAATTAATACCTTTCCCAAGGGTATTTGCATGTAAGTGAATGCGGGGAATTCAACTGGAATTCAAACTAGGATCTCCGATTTCTCACTCTGAGTCGTTATCCACTGCACCACAATGCACATCCTGCCTACAGTCTGTAAACATTGTAAATGATGATAAATCTTCATCTCAAAAATTCAAACAAATTATCTAATTGATATGGATTGGATCAGATGCACCAATAGAGAGTGACAATAACAGCGAAAATGAGGATATTAGTCTGACTGTAAATAATAAAAATAATGATTCATCTCATAAATTCAAACAGAAAATCCTAACTGAATAAACATGTCGCACTGCTCAATATATTTATTGACTTATTTTTTGTCATTTAATTTACTAATATTTTTCATTGTTTCAGGATGTGAAGCAGCACTTTAATGATTTAGTATCACGTCTTGGTGTTCTTCGAGCATTATCACAGCAAGTTGCAGAATATTTTTGCGAACGAGTTGATGACTTCAATCTCCAAATATGCCTTCAGCAGCTTTCTGACTTCTATAAAAGTGTCAGCAAGTGTAGGACTGTAAGTATCTTAAAATAAGCCATATGGATTGAAATCTGACAAGATGAATAGAATAAGTAAAGAACAGGTAAGAAAAAAGTGTCTTTAATCTAACATGTTTCACTTTAACACGTTTCTTCAAGAGATTTTTTAAAGACAAAGTATTTCAAAAAAATTTTTTTAAATTTAAAAAAAATGTACTGTCTCTGTCTTTATTTTACAAAGGATTTTACACAATTAATTCTTGGTTTTAAAAAACTTACAAAAATAAAATATACATCCTTGAAACACTATTTTTAGAAAATTAGCAAATTTAATATTAAATTAATCTGATCTACACAATTTTAAATTTTAAAAAATGTACTGTCTCTGGATTTTAAAAAAATTTTTTTTTAAATTTAAGTCATTAGTCTCTGAAGAAGCTTTTTAAAGTGAAACAGATTAAAGACACTTTTTTCCTACCTGTTCATTACTTATTCTATCCATATATGTAGTTATCTGTTTTGTTGTATCACAGCTCATCAGTATGGTTAGACAGCCGATTGCTTCTAGCCAAGATTGAAACCTAACTGAATTGACATCAGTCTGCGATTCTACCTCTGAGCTATGGGCACTCAATAGAGAAAGGCGGACTTTAGCATGTAATATACACGAGAGTGTTCAAATTCATTACTGAATGAATGACGTGTAGATGTGTGAGTAGCTACCATTTTTTTTTCAAAGTTTACCATTTCTCCATAGTGCTCAATTGGGGTGGAGGAGCGTATATATATATATATATCAACATGCAGTGTGGGTATAGAAGAATCCAAAGGGGTATCCTATACATACAGTGGTAGGATAACTCTCTAAGAGAGCTCTAAATATATATGTATATAAATACATATAGAGTAAATATAAGAAAAATTAAGGCAGACACATTATTTCATGGTAAATCGGAAGTATAGGCCTATTCAGGTGAACCATCATCAGCTTCCGTCTTTATTTTACAAAGGGTTTTACACAATTAATTCTTGGTTTTAAAAAACTTACAAAAATAAAGTATACATCTGTGACACGCTATTTTTAGAAAATTAGCAAATTTAATGTTAAATTAATCTGATCTACACAAGTATTTATTTATAGCTTGAAATTTAAACTAAACTGTTTCTTAATCACAGAATGTTGATCTTTCTGACCTTTCCCATCTGATTTGACATGTGATTGTCCAATTTTTTATTCTCTAAGGGGAAGAAACCCCGAAACACATGACCTTTTAATGTACACAAATTTACATTCCCCAGTGAGTCTTGTGTTTAAATAATAAAACCAATTTTGCTTGCAAAATTTAATTTCTTGAAATTTCATGAATTTATGTAGAGGTGGATAACAGATGTAAAAAAAATATTTTTACCAAGATTTTTTTAAAATAATAATTTCAAAAATAGTTTCATTTATTTGTGAATAAGTCTTGAAAGTTTCATAAAAATCCAACAATTATTCCATTTTTGCAAGAATTTCCAAATTAATATATTTTTCACTGGAAAAAAAAACTTCAGTTACATAATACTACATTTTCCATTGTAAACTCTCTTAACAATTTGGTTATCAAAATGATTTTTTAACAAAATTTTTAACTGAGTTAGAAAGGATTAAAAAAATTTTACTTTAAAAACAAAACAAAATCGTAAGTTCATTTATTTTTCTTCATTTTTTTAATTTTTTGTTACTAAATTTATTAACCGTTATGATTTTGCTTTTAAAAGAATTCAAAGTTTAGCTCGTATTTGTGAATGATGACTTATTATTTTTGGGATTTACATTTTGATACTCTCTTCTGACATATGAATTCACTAAAAGATTGCAAAATGTTTTTTTTCCTAAAATTACTGACCAATTCTTTCACTCGGCCATAAATCACTGACTGCCTATGTATCTACATATGAAGTTGGCGACATTATTTCTAATTAACGTCTTCCTTCAGATATGAAATTATGACTATTAGGTCTCTTACCCTCCCTAACATGTCTGTTTCTATCTATCTGGTTGTTTTATTTTGTTTGTTTGGGTTTTTTTTTCAAACCGGTCTCTTTATGTGTCCTTAAATAGCTGAATGAAAAAGAAAATGCAGAGGGAAAAGTGCTGAAGATCAAATCTTATCAAAATCAGAGACTGGTCAGTTTCATAAATTTAGAAGCTTATAACACCCCCCCACCCAACCCGGTAAAAGAAAAGAATAATCTAAAAAGATCTATTCAATATAAAATATCACACGATAGATCTGTATAGAGAGCTCAATAGATATTATCCAGAGCAATATTATATACATAAAGGAAAACTCAACACATCATCTAAAGTGGTTATAAATCATGATTTATTTTGCCAAGCTAATATGTTCATTTCCTCAGATCACGATTTCATTTGGTTTAAACTTTCTTAGGACATTTACAGTATTTACATTATTTGGACTATTGTATTCATCTTTGTTGCCATTTGTACGACATTTGGGCCATTGTACACTCCGACCTTCTTCAGGTGCTAGGAATTTCGAACTGAACCCTTTATTACAATCACTGGAGTATATCATCTCCACTTGTACAAATGGCAACAAAGATGAGGATGATAGTCTGAATAAAGTAAATACTGTAATACTACCTCATCTCAAAAATATAGACAAATTCCTCAGAAAATTTTTTTTTTAAATTTCAAAAGTAATCTTTGTGACTCTTAAAAGATAAGACTAAAGAGTTCTATTCTGGGTCATATTACTCAAATTCCTCTTTCCTTTAAAATTTTAGATGATATATTGGCTCTCTCTCTCTCTCTCTCTCTCTCTCTCTCTCTCTATATATATATATATATATATATATATATATATATATATATATACATTTTTTTTTTCTTTTTTTAACTAATCTTTGAAGTAAAACAAATTTAAATTAAAAAAAAACAAAGACTTAAATTATTTAAAATCCTGTTTTCGGTTTTTTAGGAAGCTGATAATGTGGTACCTAATTCTAAAATTCTATTTTACTTTCTTAGGCTAACTTTTAGAAATAAATATTTCTAAAAAAATTATCTTATAAAATATTGTTAAAAAAGTCAAATAACAATTCCTTTTTTTTTAATTTTGGTTTCACATTCAGTTATCTCCCTTTTTCTGTAATTAGAAAAAATCTAACCCGGACTATATTTATCTTTAAAATTTACTCACTATTTTTATCATTTCATACAAAAGTAAAAGAACAAGATGTTAATTTACAAAATCTAAAGATGTAGCTGTAAGACATTAAGATTGGCAACTTTGTTTAGAACATTTTTTTCTTAAGCAGATGACGTCATAGGTACACGCCCACTAGCATAAAATCAGACCACGTGGTATTTTATTAATGTTATGTTTTCCTCGGTTGGTATTACAAGCTTTCACTTCTCTCGTCATGCCGGTGATGTTGCACTCAAAAATGAGTGCTTGTATTCACAATTGCAGTACTCTTCATTAGACTCAACTTTTGTTCACAATCTCCCTTTGTTGGTAAATACTTTTTTTACTCCGCATGACATTGACCCTCGCTATAAGAAGCTTGTTATTATTCAGAAGTCTTGGCATGACTATATTCAGGTAAGTGTGAAAGATTCTTTTCTGTAGCATGTATTTGAAATCAGTCATAAATTTATTAAATAAGTTTTATGACTGATTTCGAGATAATTTTTGTTTTATCTTGAACTAGGGACTGTCAGCCCCCGAACCTTATTGAAAATTGATATTCTGTTACAAATTAATTAAAACATTTTTGTGTTATGTTTTTATTTTATTTCTGATATTTTCTTTTTATTTTATACTTTTTTTAATCCAGGCTGACATTTTTGTTTTTGGCGGGAACTTGAACTTTTTTTTTTTTTTTTTTTTTTTTTTTTTTTTTACTGCACTGGGCATATTGCATTGATAATGGTTATTTTTTGTTTGTATTTTCACTTGTATTATGTAGTACTTCAATCTTATTTTTAAGCAGTAAAACTAATCTGAAAATTAATCTTGCACTATAAAATTTAAATTCTAAACCTCTTGGTGACTTGTCCAGTCAATTAAATCATGGCATTTAAGTGAAGTTATTTCCCTTGTCATTGACTTTCCCTTTTTTATGCAGGTCTTAAAAAAATGTTTAAATTTTATTTGAATTGTGTACTTCGTAGATTAAAAAAAAAAAAAAAAAAAGCCTCACTTTTCCCCCCCCCCCCCCCAGTGTCTTTTTTTTTTTTTTCTTTTTCGTTAAAATGGTGGATGTTATCATTAACAGTCAAACATACTGAAAAAAAAATCCATCCATATTTTGAAATGATTTCAACAATTCATCCCCGCTTTGACATTTTTGTGTCTTTAAGTTATATAAGTTAAGGATACGTGAAGATTTCAGGTTTATCTACTACTGACGAAGAAACTTTTTATTCATTAATTTCTATTCTTCATTAATCCGTAACAGACTTATGTTGCAGAATTTTTTTTTTTTCGCGACTAGTATCTCAGCTGGTGAACAAATTCCGAGTTCATTAACGTTAAGTGTAAAACATACATTTTAACTTTGAACTTAATTCTTAAAGATTTTCTGAAAAAAAAAGCTAATGAAAAAAATTTGAATAAGAATTTCGGTCCATCGTAGACAATTTTTTTTTTTTCTTTTTTTTTCAAATAAATCAAAAATCTATTTATCCTAAAGATGCTTCGTAGTCATTTGGCAAATTTGGTTTAACTGAATTTTGTAAAAATAATTATTAACTCGCAGAGTAGCCTGAGATAGTGAAAAATTATTTTGAATAGTTTAAGAATATAATTTTTATGCAACTTTATGAAAGTTGGAATTTCTTTTTACTTTTAGTGTCATAAAGTCATGTTTCCAGGAGGGACAAGTTTTTTTACAACTCTCACTTGTAATAGCCATGCAAGTGCTGTGGGGAAATGTCAGAAACAAGTTTCATGCTATAAAGTAATACTTGTGTTTGTGTATAACTTAAAAGAATTTTTCGGCCGTTTTTGAGCGGACACATTTTGTAATTAAAACTTTTGCAAAAACTAAAATATGCACATGTGACGTGTTAATTTTTGGAAAATTAACAAATTTAAAGTTATTGCATTTTATATATTTTTTTTTTTTTTTAACATTCTTTGAAAAAGAAAAATGTAAAAAAGATAAGACATTTTTGCTCTATTTTTCTTTTGCTACTCTTCAAACATTTTGTCTCAACTCAAACGTATATTTATTTTTACAAGACTTTTTAACTGAGAATTAACTTCTGTTTACAAATCTTGAAAAATTGTTAAAATAAAATTTCTCAAGTTTTATAATTTCTTCTACGAAATATATTGCTCACTGGAAGTAAATTTAATTATTTACCTTTTAGGCTTTCAATTAATATAAAATTATGAAAGCTTTGCTTTCAAGAAAGATTTTTTTTTTTTCATTAAAATTCAATTTAAAACGTATTGAAAATGAGTAGAGGTACCTCCCAATAAATAGCTAAAAAAACTTTTTCATCAAAACTTATTTCATTAAATTTTTAAAAATACTTCAGATTTATGATTAAACTTATAATTGAAGATTGTCTATCAAAAATTGGCAAAATTTAATCGTTTGGCCGTCATATTTTCAAAATAATTTTAATTTTGCATGTGTAAAAAATGTTACGTGACGTGGGGGACATTAATTTTAAAAGTTGAGTTTCATGAATTGTTCACCTTACATGAAAAAACAAAAAACCTTCACTTTCATTTCACTTCACTCAGTGTTTTAGGACGTTTCTAAAAATTCAACAGCCTTTGCCAGTCATCCCTTAAAAACTTTGAAAGGAGTTTTTTTTTTTAATTGTGACTAGGTGCGTTAACTAATTCATGATAATGTTAAAAAACAAAAATGGATAAATTTGTTTTAGATTTTTTTTTAACGACCAGAAAGAAAAATCGAACTTCTCGCTCTTTTTGTCACCCACTCCGGCACAGTGATATGTCATTCATTACTGAATGTCTCTGAGACGTAGGAAGCTAATTTCGGCCTATTTACTTTCTTTGCTGAAATTACTACGATTTTTTTTTTAAATATAAAAAAAATAAGCGATAAGTGTAGTTTAATTAACCTTCAAATATACTGCGCTTTTTTATTTTTTAATTTCAGAAGTTAACTTTCAAATATATGAAAATACTTATGACTTAAAGAACATAGTTACAGTAAAGCCTTTTTTTATATATATATATATATATATATATATATATATATACTATTTATTGAAAATAACAGTTGCATCAATTGTAAAGTTAAAAAAAATGGAAAATGACATTGGCAATTTGTAAAAAATTCAGTAGTTTACAGAAAGTTGCGTGTACTTGCGCTTTTTTAATTTCAGACGAAAGTTAACTTTATATGAATGAAGATAAGTGTAAGTTTGACTTGACCTTAACATTCTTAAAAAAAAAAAAAAATTTTTTTTCCATATATTTATTTGAAAGTTAATTTTCGTCTGGAAAAATTAAAACTACAATATTCCTGTAATTAAGATTCAAATTTAATTATATCAGTTTTATTACTTTTTTTTTTACTTTTCGTAGATTTTCGGAAAGTTTGACACCCGCGAAAAGTTTTAACATTTCATGGACATGGATTTACGTGAAGTGGGGGTAACAGTGGTTAAAAAAAAAAAAAAATTTATCAAGATTTTTTTAAAAATTTCAAAAGTAATTTCATTCATTTGTGAATGAATACTGAAAGTTTCATTAAAATCCAACAATTATTTGATTTTTGCGAGAATTTTCAAATTGTGTTTGTAACTTAGTGTCAACAAATATGCAATCATTTGGTGTCCATTGTAAAACAGTAGTAAAACGTTTCTTAGCCGCTAAATCAATCAAACCTTTTCAAAACAAAACATTCTGACGAAATTTCGAAAATGTTAGGATTAAAAAAAATAATTAAAAACTTTGATCTTCCCTCTTAAAAATATAAACATTTTGAGGGAAACAGTTTGTTTTATGTTTGGGACCTTTTTTTAATCATACTAATTTTTTTTTTTTTTCAATGACGTAATGGAGGTACCTACAGCCACTCATAAAACGTAAATATGGGGGATAATGTGCACACATGTTTTATTTTAAAAATTAAATGGCTCAATTTTGTATTAAGCTTTTCAATTAGTATATAGTCTTTATGTATTAACTTAACAACCTTATATGAAAGACGAAATATTAAGATTTTTTTAAACTTTATAAATTATAGTAAAAAAAAAAAATATTAGGTATATAAGCACACTAAGAATTTCTAGACATTTCTGTAAATAAATTTCTGGGGTGGATGTAACGTGTATATGTATATAAAAAAAAATAAAAAAATTCCTACCAAGATTTTTTTCTAAAAATAATTTTCAAAAAATGTCTATTTATGTAAGTTCTGGAATTTTCTTCAAAATATGACCATTATTTGATTTTTGCAAGAATATACAAATTAGTGCTTTTCACTGGCAAAAAAAAGTAACTTGCATAATGTTTGCCGCAATAAACCCTTGTAAAAATTACGCCACTCACGGACAAAAAATGGTTTCATACCAAAATTAAGAACATGTTAGAACTTTTAAAAAAAAAAAAAAATTCTTAAAAAATACTTTGATCTATCCTCTTAAGATAAACATCTTACTGATCAGACTTGAGTTGGGGCCTTTTCTTCATTCTTTGCAGATATATATATATATATATATATATTAGAATTTTTTCAAATTAAAAGGTGTTGGATGTACATTTCCACATGGGATCTGTTCCAAATGGAGAAGGCCCTGGGGTAAAGGGGGAAGGCTAACAGCGGTCAAGAATTGATTTCCCTTAAGGTCAGGGAAGTGGGATTTTTTTAAGTTTGGGAATTAGGTTAAACAAAACACAACAGGACAGAGCTGGGAGTGGCACAGGGTGTATAGACAATATTTATGATAAGGCCCTTCAAAAACAGGATATAAGAACAAGTTAACATATAATAAACCTACAATAGACTCCGAATCATCCAAAAATAAAAATAAAGGAAACTGTAGAAAAAGAAAGATACCCCCCCCCTTATTGTAAGCTAACTAACATCAATATTGGTAAATATTTCCTCAAGTTAACAGATAATTTTAATAGCAGTAGCCCTCTATGGAAAATTTTTAATAGGGACACCCTTAAAATTAGTTATTCTTGCACCCCGAATATGGACAGCCTTATTGGTTCCCATAATAGTATTCTGGTGAACTTGCGCAATGCTGAATCTAGGTCCGGAATTCTAAACGAATGCAGCTGTAATTCTGTGGACGCCTGCCCGGTGGAGGGAAAATGCAAATCCACCCAGGTGATTTATGAAGCCCGCATTTCTCCAAACAATAAAAACGATTTCCAGACCTATATTGGTATGTTTGCCGGTCCTTTCAAACAAAGACTGTATAACCACAGGTACTCTTTTTCGAACCCCGGTCAGAGGTACCAGACAGCCCTTTCACGAGCTTTCTGGAAAATGAAAGAGGAAGGGCTGGATCCTGAAATTGGCTGGAAACTAGTAGGTTCAGCCCGTATTCTGAGGAATGTTCATGATAGGTGCTGTCTGTTTACTGGAAAAAATTTCAATATTAAAAATACCCCCACCAACACCGGCTACTGAATCTTAGAAGGGAATTCATCAATAGGTGCTGCCACAAGGAAAATTTTTTGAATACTTAAACTTAATTTAAATCCCCGTTTGCTAGGCGTTAGAATATAAATTAAATGGATTCAATTTAAATTTTAATCTTAATTTTACTTTAACGTTAATCTTTAAAATTGTTTTTAACCCCCCCCCTTCCTATCCCAATCTCCTTTAATTGTCCATCTTTATAAAATATGGATTCTCTTACTAAACCCCTTTTTTTTTTTCCTTGGTTAACTCACACACACACACACACACACACACACACACACACGTGTGTGTGTGTGTATATATATATATATATATATATATATATCATCCATATATATATATATATATATATATATCATCCACATACAAGCCCGTTTCACTGTATCACAGCCTCATCAGTGTGACTAGACATATCCACTTGCTTCTGGCCAGGATCGAAACTTGATTTTTCTCTAATTTTTAAACTTATAACTTCCTGTAATTGGCATTTAGCTCGCATCTACCTAAAAAGTTTAATTAAAGATCTTATTTTTAAACCCATTCCTTCCCCTCTAAATACACCTCTTCAAATAGCTCAAAATCTTAACCTGAAAGTAATTTAACTCCTTTAGTTGTCTGTTTATAAAATATGGACTCATTTACCAAACCAATTTTTTCCTTTCACACACACACACACATATACATATATATATATATATATATATATATATTAGTTATTTCTTTAATAACTTTAAATTCATGACTTCCTGTAATGGATGAACTTATCTAAAAAAAAAAAAAATTTTAAGATCTTAGATTTAAATATATTCCTTCCTCTCCTAAACCCCTGTAAACATTCACTAGCCTCTAGCATTTGATATTTGATTTTTTTTTCTCTTGTCTCTATACACCCTGTGCCACTCCCAATTCTGTCCTGTTGTTTTGTTTAGCCTAATTCCCAAACTTAAAATCCCACTTCCCTGACCTTAAAGGAACTCCCAATTCTTGACCATTGTTAACCTTCCCTTTACCCCAGGGCCTTCTCCATTTGGAACAGAACCATGTCGCTGATGTGACATGGAATCTCTATTAGATCCCATGTCGAAATGTGCATCCTGTGCATCAGGCACCTTTGAATTTTGAAAATTTTTGTCTAATTTATATTGGCTCTGTAATCTTAAGTACATTGAGCTCTCCACCTGCATCATTTTTTAATATTAATTAGGATTTGGTTCTTGGAATTTACCTTCCTACTCTTCCACTTTGGATTAAAGAAAAACAAAAAAAAATGATTCAATCAATATAATTTGTTTAAAAAAAATATATTACGATATTTTGCTTATTGGTGATAATTTAATCCTTTAGCTTTCAGTTTAAAGCGTCAACTTGATCATAAATTATCATGGAAAAGTGGTGGTACCACCATAAAATATCTAATTGTGCCAGTGGTTTTGCTTAATTAGTCTAAATTAGGCTTTCTTTTTTTTTCTTTTTCTAGTTTTCCCTCTTCCCTCATATTTGAATTGTTTAATTGAAAATTTGCTCTGAACTGAAAAATAATGAACCCAATAAAACTTTTGTTTCTTCATGTAAGGGAGGATAACCTTTCAATCACATGACTTTAATTATAAATATCAATTAAAATGTTTTAAAAATACAATGGTTAAATCATTTGTCAAGCTTTTCAATTTTCGATTAGTAAATGTAGTCTTCATGCTTTAATTTCATACCCTAGCCAACCCAATGGAGGAAGAAATTTTAAAATATTTTTAATTTTATATTATAAAAATTAAATTTTCTTTGTAAAAATTCATTATTCATTGAATTTCCTTTTTTCAAACTATATGCTTATGTGGTGCAATGGATATCAGCTCGGAACGAGAAATCAGGGAGCCGAGTTCGGATTTCAGCTGAATCCATTGCATTCTTTTACATGCAAATACCCTTGGGAAAGGTATTAATCCGCCCATTCCTTCCAGTTATGGGTTAAATAACAGGACAGATTGGGTTCTATAGCGTTGGTTGGCAACTAGTCTACCGCAAAAAGCATTGGCAACCTACTGCAGGATAATCTTCTGCCCAGTCAGTCATATCTCTTTCAAGACATGATCGCCCAAGCGTGTATCACGTATGGCACTTAACTGACTGACTGATATGCTTAATTTATATTGTTCATAAAAGCAATTAAGTTTATCCAAATGAAAATTGGCATAGTTACTGCATTTTTCATAATTTGGAACTACTTTTTAGAAAGGCCAATATTGGGGGGGGGGGGCTGATTAGCATTCCCCAATGATACCTGAATTTACTTATATTAGGTTTATTGTGGCCCAAACACGAATTTGGTGGAGGGGTAACATGTAAAACTTTTTTACCAATATTTTTTTTGGGGGGG
The DNA here is from genome assembly GCA_037127315.1 of Ascarosepion bandense. NCBI lineage: Eukaryota > Metazoa > Mollusca > Cephalopoda > Sepiida > Sepiidae > Ascarosepion > Ascarosepion bandense. The sequence continues at coordinate 4,395,859 of JBBBDQ010000769.1, read as the reverse complement.
AGGTTTACTTTCAAAATTGTTTTCAGTCAATTATTGATTGTTGAAATTTTTATCCAAATCCTACCATTTGATTTTTGCAAGAGTTTCCAAATTAATGTGTGAAGACACATTAAATGTGAAAAAAAGTGCATTGTGTAAAACTACTTTTTTTTTTTTTTTTTTTTTTTTTTTTTTTTTTTTTTTTTTTTTTTTTTAGGAAAACTTTATATTCAAGAAGCAACATAATTTGGCTCAAGTCAGGAAAAAGCAATTCAAGGGTCACCTGAAGAAACAAAAATTGGCTCTTCAATTTGGCCAAGAGGCTGGTGATTATTTAATTTTTTCTTTTTCTTTCTCTACATAAATGCATTGAGTATATGTGCTTAATGTTGTATTTGGGGTGGTTATTTCCCCCACCTTATTGAGTTTTCCTCTTTTGTACTTTGACTTTATGAATTTACAATTTATTAAAACTACATATGACAGGTAGTTGTGTAGGGCTATTATTGCCTATATCTTTAAAAGGCACAGTACATAAACTACATTAGCAAATCTCTTATTTTGCTGTTAAAGTGCCTAGATGTTACTGTAAGTTCTTTGCTAACACCTTTATTCTCTTGCTAACTTTTTTATCCCCTTCCTGTGGTTTTGGGGTAGGAGCAACAATTGAAACATATTTTTGTTACTCTTAAGAGTTGTGGGCTGGTGCAGTTCTGCCTGTACACTACACTCTGATAAAGCCTCAGCTATTAACAATGTTATCATACAATACAGATATTGCTCACTTTCTGCTAAAAAATGCCTTAGAAATTGTATCCCACCACAGTTTATCAAGCCAGGAAGTTTGTCTATTACGAGTCTATACATTGTTTACTTACTTTCATGTGTGCATGGCCTGCCTTTGTCTCAGAGCATTTACTAATATCTGTAAAAAATTGTTTAAAATAGCAGTTTGATTTTTCTCTCTCTCTTTCATATATATATATATCCTGCATTAGAAATATTCTACCTTTTAATTCAACTTCTAAGATTTTACTTTTCAATTTCAAGATTGTTTAAATTGAAAAGGTTCAAGGAACCGCTCTATGAATTAAGTGATTTCTACATCCAATAACTTTGTTGAATTTGAGCCTCCCTCTTTTTTGACAGGTGCTTGTTCTTCAGCAATAGAGAAAAGACAAGGTGTTCTGGACAAGATTCTTCTGGAAATCCATGGTGGCAACTTTAAGAAGTTCCTGGAGAAATCTGAACATCTAATCAGTACTCCTGCCCGTGAAATGAAAGAGAAACATGAACTGGAATTCAGCCGTATCAGTTTTGCTGGCAGCCAATTAAAGTTACCTGCCATAGTGTATGACGACTTGGATGATACTCTGACTGAGATTCAAGCTCTTAAAGACAAGCTTCAACTTCCAGGTAATAATGCTGATTCTCTTGGCTGCATTTAATTCTTGAATTTAGTACTGATCACTGAATTATTTCCTATGCTTTTACACACACACACATTAGAATCCCTTTTCTTTCAATAACACCTGGATTAATTTCTGGCATCTCTTACTGTGTGTATGGCTCATTCCATGTTAAATATACAAATTTTGGGGGAGCAATTACCATGTCTGACTTTTTTTTTTTTTTTTTTTTTTTCAACGAAAATGTTGAAAAAATGTAAATAGTGACCAACTAGAGGTCAAATAAAAAAAAAAAAAAAGTTGGCATTGACCTATCTCAAAAAAAAGTTATTTTAATTTTTTTGTTTTGTGAAATATCAATGTTTTTATATGAAGAAGCAGATAAATTCTGCCATTTTTCATTTTCCCAGTTCTATGAAATGCTTGTAGCAACAGTTCTAGTGGAATGCCCATCATAAAATTTGGTGTGTGTGTATGTATGTGTATATATATATATATATATATATATATAGTCATAAGATAAAATCTTTTGTCAAAATTTTAAAAAAAAAATTTTTTTAGAGATAAGCCAGGTCAAAGTCAACTTTTTTTTTTTTTATTTGACCCCTGAAAAAAAAAAGTCCCCAGATAAAATTGTAGATCTATCCAAGTACTTTAGAATGATAAATGAATGAACTTTGTAGGTTCATAAACAACTGAGATATCATCTTTTAAAGTTGCTCACTATTCCCACTTTTCAACATTTTCGTAAAAGTCAGGTCATATCTTGGGAACCCCTTGACCTTGATGTGTAACAGGTGCCATTCAATTCCTTTCATGGAGATCTATAAGTGTAACAAATTTGAAAAAAATCTGTTGGGCATGGTCTGAACCCCTTGTTTATTTGACATGGAATCACACACACACAGCCTTTGAGATTGCACTTGCCTAATTGACTCAGTGAATTCAAAATCTCTCAATGAAACGTGTCCCTTCAAATATAGAAAGTAAATTTGATTCCTTTTGCAATCCAATAGTATGCCATTGAAGATTCACAAGTTACTTAGAATTACCTACAATGACATTATCAAACTCTTTGGTCTCGCTTTTATCATTCTGGTCAGTGTAAACAATCATTTAATTAGCATTTCCAGAGTGGAGCCAAAATGTCTGTCACCCAGATTAGACACTCACAAAATTTTTAGAAACTCATTTGGAAAAATATTCTTGAGGAAAGTAAAAATGAACATTTGGGGAAAAAAAAACACAAAAAAACAAATTATACAAGTGTTGTGTGTGTGTTGGTTGTTTTTTGTTTAATTAGTACGTCTCAGTAAATCATTACCTCCAGAAAATGCAATCTTCAAATCTTCTGAATTTAAATAACCTCCAAAAGGTTGATAAACTGTAAATTTTTTTTTCTCTCACTCATTTTCCTTCCACTTTCTATTCATTCTGTATAAAAAGATGTTTTATATTATAATTTCAGTCATTTCATCTTCACATACACATGATGGCTAAAACATAAACTCCTGAAATCTTTTCCAGATTTAAATTTTGAAGATGGTTCCACCACCTTACCTCACTCAAAGAAGCTTCAGATCCAGAAGCCGATACGCAAGACACATGCTCGCAGTCGAAGTGACCTGACATCTTCGATCCTCCGTGGAGAAGATCAGTGGGATAAATACAACCAGATGTGTCAAATAGAGCAAGGGGAGATCTTACGACGTGCCCCTTTGGCTCGGCCAGAGAGCTCATGCACAATAGCCAGCCTTCAGCTTGAAAACCAGGGTCACATTATTACTCCAGAAGAAGTTCATTCTATTGAGAAGGCTCCTCCTTTGGAAGGACTAGCTCAAGATAAGCCAAAGAAATCAGAAAGGCGCTCGTCATTTGGAAACTTCATTAGTCGTTTGTCTAGAGCAGTCCTCAAACCTCGAAATAGTATAACAAACCGCCCGAGCCAAGGGCTCAACAGACTCTCTCTGGAAAAGGAAAAATCTAACAAAGTGTCAGATGATAAGGAGAATGCTCCGCTGAAGAACGTGGGATGCAACACAGCTGGTAAGCGATTTGCTTCCAGGGACTATCTTCGGTTTAAAAGCAGGAAGCATCCAACAGTCCAAGAATAAGGAACAAGCAGAAAAATGTCAAGAGGTTTGGTAATTTCCTGGTGAATTTATTTTATTTGTATGATTGAGAGATTTGTCAAAATCCCATGTTTCATTGATTACTTGACTTTTCCAGATCTCTACAAGTAAACAAAAAAAAAAAATCTTTTCCTGTATACACTTGCAATCCAAAGCATTTTTAATCTGGGAGTGGTGGTGTACCTTTTTTTTTTTTTTCTTTTCTCTCTCACACTACTACAAAAACACACACACACACACACACACATATATATATATATTTTTTTTTTTTTTTTTTTTTTTCCAGCTAGAGTTAGGTATGGTGGGGCAAAAGTGACAAATTATTTACAAATTCTAAGTGATGGCTTTCAGTTTGTTTTTGTTTTTTTTTGTTTTTTTTGTTTTTTTTTTTTTCCAATAATGAATTTCAGATACTTTAGCTTTATAGCATTGCATTTGAAAGTGCTTTCTGAAAAAATAATTAAATCTAAAAATACACTTTCAAATTGTTTAAAAAATTTAATAACTCTAACATAAAAATTAATGAAATATGACATTTATGTAGGTACCTCCACTTATTTTTCTACACTTAAATTTAAATTGAAATTTTAAAAATAAATAGCTAATCTTCAAGCTTTAAAATTGGCTTTAATTGAAAGTCAAGAGATTAAATTTAGTAATTCCAGTAAACAAAATACACTGGCTTATTTTAAAGCGAAATTATATTGATTGGAATCTAAAAATTTAAATTTTTTTTAAAATTTAAAAGTAGCGCCATTGTTTTGATTGATCGACAAATTTCAAAACAGTAGCCACCTTCCTGTTTTAAAAATCTGGCAAAAATAAAATATACGTCGCTGACACGTTATTGAAGTCAATTTTTAAATAAAAACTAACCTTTTTATCTGATTTCAAACAATTGTGCCTGCTTACTCTCAGTAAAATTCCCTGTAATTTATCAGATTAGGTAGCCTGAGCCTGACAGTCTCAAGTGTTGAAAGATTTGATAAGGGGAGGGGGGGGCTTCTTCGTTCAGCTTTCTTTTTTTCTTAGTCTTTAAAATGGATAGTGCTCCAACTAAGTACAATCTGGAAAATTAAATAAGGAAAATATCAACAGGGCTTTGACTTTTTTTTTTTTGGTGGGTTGCTGAATTTATTTATTGAATCTAAGAGCCTCACAGAACTTGTATCTTATATTCATATCACTTATATGAAATGGTTCTACTTTGTTTACATTAGCAATGTCAACAGCAAGGCCATGTCTCCTGACACACTGTCGCTGCAACTGTTGTTGCCTTAAATTGTTAATCTTGCCTGTATTCATATTTCCAATTCTTTCTTGATATTGTTCTCTTTGGTTCTGATGATACTTGGCTAAATTTTCTCTATTCATATCCTCTACTGTGTTGAAATAAATTCTTTTGTTGCTCCAGGTATTGTGCACGCTGCTTCTCGTCCATATCTTCTTTTCTTTGCTGGGATAAATTGCTTTGTTGTTCTAAGTATCGTGCACACTACCTACATCCATATGTTCTCTTTTCTATATTCAGATAATCATGTGTTGCTCATGCTACTCCTCGTCAATGTCTTCCCGTCTTATTTGTTGCCTCCGCCTCTCCTGTTGTTGGTACCCTTCACGTTGTTCACCATCTGTTGCAGCTTGTCACTTGGTGTCATTGCCTGTCCCCCTCTAGTAGATCTGGTCATTCATTTCTTATATTCTGCCAGTAGAGCCTCATCTTCTCGTGAGCACTTTCTAATCTTAATTGCATTGTGGGCCGTGGTAGTATACTGGTGCAGTTAATCAGAAATATAAAGAAAACGTACAATGCTGTGATGCTCTAAAATGTCCTCGTCCTCATAGGGTACAGAAGAAATCTCGTTATTGGTAATAGCCTGATGGAGAAACTTGTGTATTTTTACCATTGTTTTGTAACTTAATTTATATAACATAATTTATGTCATTATATAATTTATAGGCTGTGGTTAAGTAGTGCGAACGTACAATACAGTGATGCACTAAAATCGATAACATCCTTGTTCTAGTATGGTAGATAAGCAAGTTAAACTAACACAGCACAAAAAAAAAATTAGTCGAACACGCCTGGAGAGCTACGAAGTGTGTGTGTGTGTGTAAACAATGTTTTGCTTTTTTTTTTTCTTTTTTTTTTTTTTTCACGGGAGCAGACAATACAGTTGTCAAAAATGCTGGTTACAAAAGTTTGCTAAAAGCATCAGAGCTTCCAATCCTTAAGACAAAAAATGTTTTGTCTAAGTTTCGTTAATGTAGACAGAGCTCTTCAAAAAAAAAAAAAAAATAAAAATTATTTCGGGTTCTCGTCGGAACTAGACGGAATTTGCCGAATTGGAGGTGATCAATGGCAACAAATGTGGCAGTGGCGTGGAGTTGGTTTCCTTGTTGCTCTCTTCTGGCTAACTGCCAACTCAAACTGAAATTTTCTCGTTGAGCATCTATTTTTATAACCACTTTTAATCCTCTCTGGGGATCCAGCTGGCTCGAAGTCCTTGGCCAATGAGATCTTGCCAGCTCACATTGTATTCCGATTTTTCCAATTTCCCTCAGTTTCTTGTTTACCAAAAAATCTGAGGAACTTTAACAACACCTGACCTCATCAAATACTTCTGACACCTGTTTTGGCTAAAAAAAAAATTTTAGCTTACTGAAATATCCGCTTTAAACACAAAATTTTAGAAGTACATGATAGTAAAAATAGTTGATTTTTCTATTCCCTATATTTTACATAAGCTCACATCGCATATTACAATAAAGCATAACTAATAATATTGCTAATAGCAATTTCTCTCTCTCTCCGCTGTATTAAACCGAACAAGGGAAACTATCTCTGCAGGAGATAGTCACATAAGGCATGGTAAAAATATCTTTTGTAATGCAGATGTTACAATTAAGTGTGTATATATAATGTGTGTGTGTGTGTGTGTGTGGTTACACTATCATGTCGTTATGTATTTATCCAATACCTTGTGTTCAGAGAGCAAAGACTCTGAGGAATATTTTGTGACCTTGAAAAGTGCCGTTTGTTAATGAATTTTTAACAGGCTGTTCAACCCTCACTGCTGGGCTGATTTTTTTTTCCAAGAAAGGTCCTGCATGATGTAGTCTGCACCAACTTCATATTTGGTCAATTGATAGCTATCTGCTACATCATTAACATATGAAATCTTATAAAACAAATCCATAAAATTAATGATGTGGCCAACATAAGCATGATTTATGCCATCAATTGCCCAAATATGTTTCATCGTTCTTCCAACTATTTGGCCATGCAATAAATATGTCGTGCAGTCCTTCTGCATATTTCGGAAATTCACTTTTTAAAACAGACATCTGCACACTTTTGAACTTTTGGAGCTTCTTCTGCAGCTGGGATCTTTTTAATTTTTGCTGCTTTTCATTTTTCTCCTTTATTCTGTTTATCTCTTCTTGTACAGCTTCGCCTGCCTTTTTTTTTTTTTTTGTCCAGTTCTCAGCCTGCTGTATTTAACTGCCAACTTCAAGCAATGTTGAAACTGCTGGGCATCCAGATCATCAATGAATTTTCTGACCCGGTTTTGCTTGGCCTTTATTAGATCACTTATGCTGGAGACATAAGCATTTGGTGCAAGCTTCTTCCGTTCACAAAATTCACTGATGATGCTTTCAGCCAGTATGGTGTGCTGCCTCACCGATGTTATACTTGACTCACACAAAGAATCAGACATGCTTAACAACTTTTCATACTGCCTGCTTAAGACTTCCATAGTTCCTTTTAAGCAGGCAGTCACCACTTTCTGGAATAGCCGTTCATTCTTTGGTGGAATCAATATTGATTCTTTGACATTAATTGGTAATTGCTTTCCAAACACATCTTTATCACTTTGAAGGATAAGAGTGGGGGTCTCGGACAGTACCTTCAAATTATCAATGACACCCCAGGGTCTTTTTGGCTATCAATATCAGTGTAGAAGGTACTCATCCAAGGCCCTGTTAACATTTTCCCTATGATCCCTAGTACCTGCTTCTCAGTAACAGCATTAGTTTTGTCAAAAAGTTGCCGTAACTTTTTTTTTTCTCTCTTTTTCTTTTAGGGAATTTGATGAATATTTGACAAGCATCAAAAATGGCAAAGTAAGTAGCGCCTAAATGGAAAATGATATGAAGCCGATTCCCTTGGTATCTAGGAATTTGGGACAATGGAAGCCCTTTTTGTTGAAAAAAAAAAGGACTTCATTGTATTTACAAGCCCAAATTTGTCTGAATACCGGAGGGAATTCATGGCCGCAATAATTCGCCATGCTAGACACTCGCTCACAATGTTTTTTAACCTTATAGATAAACATTTTAGCCATGACAGCAAACTTAAAAATATTTAATAGAAACACAATTAAACTCAGTTACTCTTGTTTGCCAAACATTGGCAAAATAATTAATAATACCAATAAAAGTAAATTGAAAAATAGTACTAATATTACTAGTACTACTAACACTAATAAGAATAATTGTAATTGTAGAATAAAAACGGAATGCCCTATTAGAGGTAACTGTAATCAAGTTAACGTAGTCTATAGGGTTAGAGTTTATAAAAATGAGAATGATAAAAACCCTAAAACATACATAGGGGCTACACATTTTTAAAATTAGGTTTTATAACCATAAAACCTCCTATAAAAATGAGAGGTATAAACACAGTACGACCTTATCTAATTACGTATGGGACATAAAAACTAAAAGAGACCCCATATTGAAATGGGAAATAATAAAAAAATGTCCCGATTACAACAAGGGCAGTGAATTCTGTAGTTATGTGGTGAGGAGAAATTAGCGATAGCTAGGTTCGAACCTGCCCATAACCTAATTAATGCTAAAACAGAAATACTGAATAAATGTAAATTCCATAAAATTAAATTTCTTGCTTAGTGTGTTAGCGTAAATTTTTTTTTTTTTCCTTAATCAAGAGGGTTAAGATCGGGTGATGAAGGAGGCCATTCTTCTTTGCTGATCCAGGATTGACAGTTGTCTCTAAACCACTGCTGTGTTATTCGAGCCGTGTGGCTCGTCGCCCTATCTTGTTGGAGAGTCCAAACTTCATCCTTGTACACAGAATTACACCATGGTGTCGGTGCACTTTACAGAATGCCCTCAATTTAATGTTCTTTGTTTATCTTGACTCCTTGACAGACAAAAACAAGTGGAGATTTCCCTCTTTCAGAAATGGGTGGCCAGACCATTGCTGGGCTTTGCACTTTGAAAACAATTCCTGCATTACTGGGTATTGCTTCAAGACTTGCCGCCAGGACTCTATCATTTTGATGATTGTGACTGTTGAACTGAGAATAACTTTTTATTCGTGAAGATGTTACAGTGTGCCATCTCTAATACGGTTCAACACGAGTCGACTTCTGATGAGTCTCTTTTCAGGTGCAGAGAGAAGCTCTCTTTTGGGGCTTCTAGAGTGACATCTGTAGGTCACTGACATATCCTCCGCATAGTTATGTTTTTTTTTTCTGTGTAGTTGTCTATATGCTTTCTCCATATGGTCAACCACATGAGTGGATTGAGTTCAATTGCTCCCCACTCTTGTACGTAATAGTCATTTCTCTGTGTTTGTAAAACAGATACATGCGGTTTTCCATAGTCTGTTGCTCCCCTACTACGTGTCGCCAGGAGTCGTCATTTGATATACTTAGACGGAGTTTTTTTTTTAGTAATCTTTCAACCTGATGCTTTACGTTTACGTAGGTTTCTGTGCCTTCCAGTATGCATTTTCCTTCCTCAATATTTTGTGGCATAAACCACATTTCGTCTGTAGATTAGGGTCTTGTCTGCAAAGCTACCAAATGTGAAATTGTTGGTCGCTTGGTACCTCATCTTTCTGCAATTCATAAGGCCATTTTGTATAGACCTTAATGATTTACCGCTGTTTGAAACACTGGTTATATGTAGATCGTTTATCTTTGGTCTGATCTTATGACATATTTCGGAGCTCTTTTTGCTGAAATGCTCTGGGTCAATATTGTGGTGTTTGCACCATGCTTTGAAAATGTTTATACTTTTCTGGACTGACCAGTATCTGTTTTTGTGCAAACTGAAAAACTCCTTTTGTCGTATCTGTTTCCGCGTGTACATCAGTTGCTGCTGTGCTTGTTATAGTGTTCAAACACGTGGTAGCAAAAGAGTACCGTTACAAGCTGGATAAAGATAGAATGAAACGTCTTACCATAAGGGATTGATATTAGTTAGTAGAGTCACATAAGCAGGAGTCAAGATGACAGAAAGAGATGGAGAATATGAAAAGGCGAACATGTTTATTTTCTCAGAACGCCATTACAGGAAGTCATTCATCATCCGCAGTAAACGGAAGTCGTTGAAAACAATCCTGCAGTAAATGTCCTTATATATATATATATATATATATATATATATATCCTTAAAGAGTGTGGACGTCATTTTAACCTAAACCCGAGGAACCTTTCAGCCAACACTTGTCAAGGGTTACGTTGGCAAAATTATAAATGGGTATAGAAGAGGACACAACCAAAAGGGAATATTTGCAATACTGGGAGAAGATGGAATTCGTTTAAAAAATAAATTTATTAAGAAAAATTAAGAAGTGAGGGGGGTGTAAACATGTAAATCCCACAAGAGTGAAATAAAAAAGAAAAATGTTACTCACAAACTCGCCAGTAGTTGCAAAGAGCGTAAGAACTGCTCTTTCTGCCTGCACAGGCTCGGCTGCTGGATTTTTAGGCAAATGGCCTCTAAAACACGTAGATGGTATACCGAACGAGCACTATGCAAGACAGAAAACCAATTGTCCTCATAAGAGGAGGCACAAACCTGATTATCCAGCAGGTGCTGGCCAATTGCTGAATCCAACACAGCTTGAGTCGTCCTTATATTGCTATGGGAATTGCCTAAACGTAAATTCGCGGGGACATGCTGCGCAACCCGTGTCTCCAACCTCAGATTGGTTCGTCCTATGTATGCTGCATCGCAACAGCATTTAAATTTATACACAACGGAGCTTTTACGAAAATAGGACAACCGATCCTTAACAAAAGATGGAAACACAGGCCTTGTTTTATAAACAACACGCAACTTTACTGAAAAATAACCCAACGAAATACTAGCCGAAACTTTATCAGTAACAGCAAGACATTGTCTACCAAGCTAAGGTAATTTGAGATACAAAGGACAGCAACTTGGCCCTTCAACTTTTGGTTCTTTAAACCGTTTAATTTTACGGGCAATAACCCGTTTCACCAAATTAATGGGGTACCCGTTCCCCTCAAAAATATCATGCAAGCGTGTTAATTCGCTGGCCAAGCATTCAGGAGAACAAATATTAAGGGCACGGTGAACCAAAGTTTCTATTAGGCCAATTTTACGGGACTTAGGGGCAAAAGAGTTCCAATTAGTATATAGACCGGTAAAGGTCAGTTTACGAAACACAGAAGTTACGAAAACCTCATCCCGTCGCTGAACATAGACATCTAAAAATGGAAGACCCCCGTCCTTCTCCATCTCCATAGTAAACTGAAGAGATGGATGTAGGGAGTTTAGCTGAACTAAAAACTGTTCAGCTTCAAATGTGCTGTTAAATAATGAGAAGGTGTCATCAACATAACGTTGATAAATAAGTGGTTCATTAACCTTCTCAAATAGCACATGTTCGTAATATCCTACAAAGATATTAGAAAGAAAAGGACCCAAAGGACTCCCCATAGCGACACCGTCCGTCTGTGCATACATAGTCCCGTTGAAACTGAACTCGACTCCTTCAGTAGCCAACCGCATACACTCTAAGAAAATTTCCTCAGGAATAATCGCAGGGCCAAAATTACCTCGATACAACATGTCAGCACAAATGTTTATACTCTCTGTTAACGGGACGTTAGTGTATAAACTGACAATGTCAAAAGAAACCATACACTTTTCCTTTGAGGAAAACTCTAAATTTCTAACGAATTTAGAAAAACTAAAAGAGTCGGGGACATTATACGTAGATAGAGCAACAGACAGAGGTTGGATAATCTCTGCCAACCACTTGGCCAGCTCATGCTGTATTGACCCTACCATGGAAAGTATGGGTCTAAGGGGAACTCTTTCCTTATGGACTTTAGGAAGGCCATACATTCTGGGTCGCTGAGAGCCCACAGGCCTAATCCTATTATAGATGTCTTTGGAAATAATATTTTGTTTATATAAAGTGAGAAGCCAACGTTGAATTTTGGCCTCTGTCTTACCAGTGCTGTCAAATTTATCGGCAGGACCGATAACAGTAAACTTTGAACGATCATTCAAAATTTCATACATTTTAGAATGATAATCGTCCAGATTTAATATAACAACACCAGCACCTTTATCTGGCTTAGTAATATAAATATCACCACGAGAACGTAAAGACCCAATTGTACAGTAATGCACACTACGCCAGTCAAGAGAATCTTTCTCACAACTAAGCGAAGTGTACTCAATAGCAGACTCAAGCAACTTGGCCTTGACCTCAGAACACTTTTCGGAAGATATTGGAACATGATGAGAAATTTGCGAGTATAATAACTCGAACTCAGAGTATATTTGTTCCTTATTAATCTTAGGAGGAACACAAAAATCTAACCCACGGGAGAGAACTGAAAGTTCAATCCCAGTGAGACTTGTGCTAGACAAATTGAAAATATGGCGATGTAAATCACCAGATACTGAACCATACCTTCTTGTTATCAGGTACTCCAAGTACTTGCTATTTCTCTCGCTAACAGATTTATCTTGGCGAAGCCTAAGATTGACTAGGTAACGGGAGAAACGGAAAAAATCAAAGAAATTTATTTTTGTTTTAATTTCATTCAAATTTGAACGAAAGGAACGCAAGGACCTGGTTGAGCGATCAAATAATTTGTCTAATTCGTACCTAATAAGCGAGTGTTCAATGGAGGTGCCAGTAGTTTTAATTTTAATTAATCTGTGCTGGATAAAGGGGGGAACAACACCACAGGACAAACAAGATTTGAGAAAAGATCGTCTGATTCTCAGATTATTTACCCTATGCCAAAGTTTTAAAACTTGATTAAGTTGGCCAATAAACTGACTTGGCTACCTTAGACGGAAATATAGGAACAAAAATTTGTACCCGCAGAAATAACTAATAGCCTTAAAGAGTGTGGACGTCATTTTAACCTAAACCCGAGGAACCTTTCAGCCAACACTTGTCAAGGGTTACGTTGGCAAAATTATAAATGGGTATAGAAGAGGACACAACCAAAAGGGAATATTTGCAATACTGGGAGAAGATGGAATTCGTTTAAAAATAAATTTATTAAGAAAAATTAAGAAGTGAGGGGGGTGTAAACATGTAAATCCCACAAGAGTGAAATAAAAAAAGAAAAAATGTTACACTCACAAACTCACCAGTAGTTGCAAAGAGCGTAAGAACTGCTCTTTCTGCCTGCACAGGCTCGGCTGCTGGATTTTTTAGGCAAATGGCCTCCAAAACACGTAGATGGTATGCCGAACGAGCACTATGCAAGACAGAAAACCAATTGTCCTCATAAGAGGAGGCACAAACCTGATTATCCAGCAGGTGCTGGCCAGTTGCTGAATCCAACACAGCTTGAGTCGTCCTTATATTGCTATGGGAATTGCCTAAACGTAAATTCGCGGGGACATGCTGCGCAACCCGTGTCTCCAACCTCAGATTGGTTCGTCCTATGTATGCTGCATCGCAACAGCATTTAAATTTTCTCAACAAGTTGAATGAATGTTCATATGTCTGCACTGTATGCCATGTGAGCATGTGAATATGATCTCACTTCAATTCTTTAGTTTAGATGGTCCAGCTCTGTGATATATGATTATGTATGGGTGATTTTCTAATGTTTAACAAGTTTTTTTTTTTTTTTTTTTTTTTTTTTTCTCGTCTTTGAAATTTAGTGCTGCTTTTGCTGTTACTATTATATCATCTTGTAAGTGTAAAAATGAATTTGTTCGGATTTACCTATCTATAAATCCATGTGTAGCGTGTCAATTTCTTTCCTTTTGTCTGTCGTACATTATGTAGTTGTTAAAAATAGTTTGTTTTTGTTTTTTTTTTGGGTTTTTTTTTGTTTTTTTTGTGCGCCCGTGGGTCGTGGTTGTCCATGACTGGAACTGAACTTAAAAATTTGGGCACATATACAGTGGGGAAAATAAGTGTTGGACACATCCCATTATTCTTTATTTAACACATTTTTTATGCAGCGAATGACGCGAAAATTTAACAAGAAATAGTTACTCATTTAACAATAACAAATAACTTTAGAAATTGAAACATTTTAATGCATAACAAAAATTATATAATAACGAGAATAGCCTGGAAAAAAAGTGTTGGACACACTAACACAATTTCATCTAATATTTAGTTGAAAACCCCTTATTGGCTATTACAGCTTCGAGGCGTTTTCTATACGACGAAACTAATTTGTGACAACGATTAGGCGAGATTTTGGCCCACTCTTCAACACATACTTTCTTCAAATCCTGAATATTACGTGGATCTCGCTGGTGGACCTTTATTTTGAGCTCTCTCCATAGATTTTCTATAGGATTTAAGTCTGGGGACTGACTGGGCCACTTAAGAACATCTATTTTGTTCTGTACGAACCAATCGGAGGTTATTTTAGCAGTATGTTTGGGATCATTATCTTGTTGAAAGATCCATCCCTGTCGCATACCTAACGCATTGGAAGCAGGCAAGAGATTTCCAGAATTTCCCGATATTTGGCTGCATTCATCTTTCCATCTATAATATGAAGTGACCCAGTACCATTTGAAGAGAAGCATCCCCAGAGCATGACATTTCCACCACCAAACTTTACAGTGGGGAGGGTGTTCTTGGGATCGTGCGCTGTGTCATCTCTTCTCCATACTCGACGTATAGAGTTAATGTCGAAAAGTTCAATTTTCGTCTCATCGGACCAGATCACATTATTCCAGTAATCATCTGTTTTCAATAAGTGGCTTCTTGCAAACTCCAGACGAGCATTAACATGACATTTTTTTAGTAATGGTGTCTTTCGAGGTGTACGCGATTTAAGACCGTTGCGTCGGAGTACATTACTAATCGTTGGTTTCGTTACTACTATCCCTGCTTTTTTTGAGTCATGCACCTTCCATTTCCTAATAAGGTTTCCTATGGTGCTTACAGGGATTTTGAATTGAGCAGATATACGCCGATAACCAATTCCATTCTTGTGCTCGGCAATAATCTATCACGGACGACTTGAGAGAGTTCTTTACGTTTACTCATCCTGAGAACCTTCACACGTGATGGCTTACTGGTGACTAACGTGTTCCAATACTTGCCAACGACGTAGAGTATGGTTGTGCTGAAAGAAAAGAGAACTCTTTAACTTCCGCTTGTACCTTCCAGAAGTGAATTACTTCCCTTGACTTTTTCTTTCCTTCTTTCTTTATTCCTTCTAACTAAGCTGCAGATTCGCGGCGTCTTATACCTTGCTTAATTCTTAGTTAAATAAAGCTTATCTTAAGCTACCTCCGTATCTGTCTTTTTATTACAATCGTCTACAACAATCGAGACACTTCTAAAACGTATAATAGTGTCGGCAAATTAAAATGCAAATAACAATTTCCAGCATTATTTATAAAAAATAATAATAAAATATAATTTAAAACAATGTGTCCAACACTTTTTTTCCAGGCTATTCTCGTTTTTATTATATAATTTTTGTTATGCATTAAAATGTTCCAATTTCTAAAGTTATTTGTTATTGTTAAATGAGTAACTATTTCTTGTTAAATTTTCGCGTTATTCGCTGCATAAAAAATGTGTTAAATAAAGAATAATGGGATGTGTCCAACACTTATTTTCCCCACTGTATATATATATATATATATATATATATAAAGAAAAATTGACGGACACGTTATTTCATGGTGAATCGGAAGTATAGGCCTATTTCAGGCGAACCATCGTCAGTTTCCATCTTTATTTAACAAAGGATTTTGCATGACTGAGATTCATAAAAACCTAATAAAAAAAAAAAAAAAACGAATAAAAAATAATGGTTGCTCCTTTAAAAGAAAATTAAGAAAAATACAACAGTTTGCCGAACACATACACATATTCAGCAGATCCAACTGGTTTTTGTGTCTAATAATAGTTATCTTTTCATCCAGACATAATTGACAGCACTCTCTGAAGTTGGTGGGTGTGTTGGATTTTTTTAATTATACTCCATTTAATTATGAAGGTTAGATTATTGTCTTTCAAATACCAGAGATATTTCGATAGAGCTGTTTGATTTTTTTTTTTTTTTTGTTCAGGGTTGGAAAAGGAGTGCGTGTGATTATATAGCCGTTACTTCCAAGCACCTGTAGAAATACCAATGTATTTTTTTATATTTGTGCTTTCTTTAAGGTATGTCATGGCCTGATATACCACCCCCTCTGTCATACACTCTCCACCCATAGGGCAATCAATTTTAATTCTACAATTGCATTTTGTTATATTATTGCAATGTCCAGTTGTATTCCTCATGTCTGGTAAATTCTTGGCAACTTTAGGGTTGCTGTGGTTGGGAGTTGCAGAACTGAGGCTGGCTCGACTAGAAGTTGTTTCTCTGGAGCTGGCTTGATTAGTGGTAGTAGGTTTTGGGTTATCAGTTTGGTTTTTATATCTAAATAAGGTTCTTCTATTGTGGGAACTGATTATACTTTCTATATTTTTAGTACACGAATAGCTAATTTTTAGGGTTTGTCTGTTAAATATTCTATGAAGGGGGACTAGAACTGCTAAAATGTTTATCTACAAGTTTTAAAATATATTTACCTATATTAATATTATATAATTTGCAAAATGGAGGGTTGAACCAAATTGCTTTCTTCTGTTGGTCTTATTGGTATTAGTATATTTCAAGGATTCGTCATAAAATAGTGGCTTTTGAAATCCGCTCTTATGTAAAGCCTCATTATGTCTTTTTATGTGCATCAAAAATTCTTTGGTTAGAAGATACTGTTGATTCTGGTATTAACGGAGTTAGGAATTTGTCTCGGTACATGTGAGGGGTGGTTGAAGTTTGGCACAGTCTATATATTTGTCCACTGTTGTAAGGCTTGGCTGTTTTTGCAGTGCTCCATGTTATGTCTGGGTCTTTTCCATATTTTTATTTCAATTTCCAGACATGGCTAGCCAATTTTGTATTTAATCTTTCTATTTTTAATGTAGATTTGTGATTAAACCACCTGGTCTTAAAGGCGTCTTTGGTTGAGCCCAAATATATTTTTTTGGCCATCTTTTCTTCTTTTTTTTATTTTTTTTATTTATTTATTTGAATATATGTTGGTATCTATAAATTTGTATTTTCCAGATTCTCTTGGTGACAAATATTTTTTAGCTTCTTCTGTGATGTATTGTCTGTTATATTTCTCTGTATTTTCTCCAAATTGTTAACCACATCATTGGTTGATAGGTGTTAAATATGAAGACTGTTATTCATGGCTTCTTTTTCTCCCTGTACATGTCTCCATGGATCGTCATTTGAAGTTGACAGGCTTGGTGTTCTTTTTAGTAGTCTTTCACTCTGGTGTTTCACATTGGCGTATGTTCCCTCTAATATACACTTTCCTTCTTCTACGTTTTGTGGTGTGCACCATAATTCGTCGGTATAAATTAGTCTTTTGTCTACACAGCTTCCGTATGTAAAGTTATCAGGCTTGGCATCTCATCCTTCTGCAATTCATAAGGCTGTTTCTTATTGACCTTATTACGTAACTTTTTCCGCTGTTCGAGACACCCGTGATGTGAAGGCCGTTAATTTTTGGCTGTTTTCCGCCCAAATTCTTCTGGGTCTGTTATGAAATTTGAGTCTTTGTAGATTTAAGGATGTTTGTACGTCCCAGTAGCTGTTTCTTTCTATATCGAAGTAATCTTTTTTTCGTTTGTTTTGTCTTATTTGTTCCTAAACCGGTGTAACTTTTGTGACTACGTTCATGTCTGTCGTTGCTGCTTGTATGACATTGTTTAGCTGCGGTGTATTTTATGTGTGTGTGTCTCTGATGTTTTTGTTTTTTTTTTTTTTTTTTTTTTTTTTTTTTTTATAGTACACCATTATATCTGCTATGTCTGTAGAATTACATCTTTTCATTATTTTTATAATGAAATCGTATTTTTTGTCCTCTTAAAGTGTCTGTTTTTGATCCAATATATGATTGATTGTTGTCTCCTTCATTATCTTTCTGTAGTAGTTTTGTAATGCCTGACCATTTTTTCATTCCACCTGAATTTAGATGATCAGCTGCAATGACTATTTGTTTACTGGTTCTTTTCCCAAGTATACAGCTAACCCATAAGGGTTATAAATTTTTGGGCAGTTAATAACAAGGTCATTCTCCTCATTCTGATGATAATCTTTTTTAATGTATTGAAGCTGTGTTCGGAAGTTGGATGGGTGTAATGTCATGTTATCATGTGAAAGTGATCCACATCAGAGCAGTTTTTTTTAGTTTTGAGGGACCTGCTCTATGGTATATAAGGCCTGTTTTCACAGATATTTTTCAAATATTTGTGAGCTTCTTTGTTTTTGAATTCTATCACTTGTTTTGCCTTCTGTAATTTTTCTTTTAAAATGAATTTGTTTTTCACATCTACATATTCATGTATATGCTGTTATTTTTCTCCCGTCATTCAAAATCGTTTCGTTAAAGTCTATTTTTGCACGTTGAGATTGTGGTGATGCCATTTTTGAATATCTTCTGTCGTCGATGTTGCTGCTGTAATTCAAGTGACATAAGCGAAGAGTGAATTGGTGTCTGCTTCTCCTAACTTTTATTGTTGACATTCTCTTTGTCTGAACTATGGATGTAATTTGATCCTCGCTGGCAGATATCTAATTGTTTATGAAATTACCGTGCGCAAAGCCCAGTAATTTTCCACTCTTTTCGTCTGCCCATATATGGGTACTGTGGTCGTGTATCATGCCTTTCGGTGTTTGCCCATGAAAATGACGGTTAGGTTGAACTGTTATTTAGTTCGTAATTGTAATTTTGTGAACTAGCCATGAGTGCGCATGTGTGATCATTTAGTGGCACTTTTTATGAGTGTGATATGGAGTCGTAGCATTCTATTTCCACCATGTATGTTAATTCGAATACAAAATATTTCAGTTGTTGCATTAGGTAGGTACCTCCACCTTTCAGCGAAAATTTTTGATACCTGATTTTAAAAATAAATTATATTTCAGCTTTAAAACTAGCTTTAATCAAGTCAAGAGATTAAAAATAGTAATACTACGTCATAGAAAGCGTGTATAAGGTATTCTTTCAAAGTCTAAGGTTGGAATAGAATAAAATATAGTAAATCGTATAAAATGTCAGGTGCCTACTATTAAACCTTTCTTTTAATGTAAAAGTTCTTTTCATTAAAACATTTGAAATACTTTCTAAGGCTTAGATTTTTTATATATATATATATATATATATATATATATATAGATAGATAATTTTTATTTTTTTTATTTTTTTTTTAATAAATAAAATAAAAGCCTTTGAATGAAATTAAGTTTTTAAAAGCTAAGGCTTAGAAATAAAATCAAAGGTTTCATGCAAGCATGCTAAATGATAATAAACACGTCCGTTAATTAGAAGAACTTTTTTATTTCAAGCGTAATTGTTCAATTTACAAAGAGGATATGTATAAGCACCGTGAGTAATACATGCCTTCGCTGGCTGTTCGTCATCTAGCCTGCATTCGTCTTCAGTGAATGGGTCATTTAGTAGTGAGTGTATAAAGTTTGGTGTTACTGTATTTGTTTCTGGTTGTTTCTACTATCAATTCCGGTGAAGAAGCCTATGTTAACGGCATAGGAGACATTTCTGTGGAAACAGATGTACCTGAATTGTTTCTCTGTCGTATTTTACTCTTAACCGGGCTGGTTGTGTCTGTCGCTATGAGTGTATGTTCTAGATCTTTTTGGTTTTCTGTTTATAATCAGTGATTTCATGTAAGTGTTGTTTAATGTGTGATTGATGTGTTCCCTCCATATTGTTAGCCACATTAGTGGATTTAAGTGGCATATACCCCATTCCTTTAATACATCCATTTTTGATTTTGTGTGGTAGATGATCATTGTATGTTTGAGTGGTTCCTCTTCATTTGGTACCACGTTCCATACATCGGAGTTACTGGTAGATAGAGATGGAGTTCTCTCGATTAATCGTTCGTTTTGGTGTTTAACATTAACTAATATGCTAGTCCCTTCCAGAATGCATTTCGCCTGCTCGACGTTTTCTTTGCTAAGCCATAGCTCGTCTGTGTATATGATGGATTTATCAGCACATGAACCGAAGCAGAAACTATCTGCTTTTTCTGTCCTGATTGTGCCTGCGTTTAGCAATCCTTCAATTACCGATTTAAGTACGTAGGATTTTTCACTGGTAGTTGGCCCTTGTAAATGAAAGCTGTTTATTTTAGGCAGTATTTTGTGGCATACGTTGAATAGGTCTTTTCCAAATTGTTTAGCGTCAATATTATGTAAAGAACACCATTCGTCGTATATGTCTAATGATGTGTTGATGTCCCAGAAAGTACTGCCTATTTCTGCCAGTAAGTGCTTTTTTTTTTTTTTTTTTCTACGATTTGCTGCCAAATCGATGTTATTCGAGTTTCACTGTTAATCTCCGCTGCAGCGTCCGATATGATCGATTTGATGTTTGGTGTCGATCTGTAGGTTACTGTCCATTCCTTTTTGATTTTTGGGTCTGTCTGTTTGAAAACATGTTTCATGAGCATGCCTTGGTCGGCTGCTCCTGCTGCTTTCATCAGGGATTTTATAGATGCAAATTTATTTTGCCTGGCTGTGTCTGAAGTGGTGTTTATGTGGTAAAATTTGTCTGCTTGTACAGTTACCGAAAAGTCTTTATTGGTTAATTTTTCCATAAACATTTTTTGAGATTGCGTGGTTAAGTCGTTAGTGCACAGTAGCTGTCTGTCAACTACTCCCTTTTTAAAATAATCAATCAAGCCGTCTGGTTTGAAAACCATTGGGCAGGTCATTTCGTATTGGCTGTGTGTCTCGTCCTGTTTCATGTACTCTTTCAGTTTACCGAAAACGTAGCTGCTTGTCGGGTGCTGCTTAGCCCATATGATAATGTGGAGTATCGCAACAGTTTTTTGCATTTGTGTATGAGTGGTCGTGATAGATGCAAATGGAAAGGTGTGTGCACAATATTTTAAGATGTTTTTTGTAGTCTTCGGCGCTGTGTTTCAATGTGATGGATGGGTGCTGATACGGCCCGAACTCGGTCCGTGAAATCGTCCTGGTGTTGGAACCTGTATATGAATGTGTATGCTGTTAGGCCGTTTGTGTGTTTCTCGTCGAAGAATTGTTTGTTGAAATCGCTGCTTAAGTCTTGCCTTCTGCTGTTTGTGTCAGCTATGTTTACTTTACCCTTTGCTGGGAGTGACTGGTATGTTGAGGACGTGCTGCTGTTATATAAAGCCTGGAATGCTGTGCGGTTACGTGTTTTTTTTGTGGCGGGAAGTCTTTGTTTTCTCGTGAATTCGTGTATGTTAAGTGGATACAGATGTTTGTAAGCTGATACTGTAAATGGCTTGCTTATGCGTTACCGTACTCGGCAGTGTGGAATCGGAATGGATCGGTTGTGTAGCTTAACGCAGTAGTTCTGCTATGTAGGCATTGTTTTACCACGTTGCCATGTCGGGCGGGCATCATAATGTCGAACGTCTGCCATGGATGGCCGTCAGCACCTGCCATGTAATCAGCTGCCTCAACATTTCCTGTTATGGTTTGCGGATGCTCGTACTGGTCGTACCAAGTTATCGTTGCGCCGTATTCTATGAAGAATTCTGCATAGACGTCGGTTTTACTGTTTGGCCTCTGTATTTGAGGTACGTTTATGTATATGTTTTTTGGCGGGTCCTCTGTTGTGTATAGTTGGTAATTAAGAAGAGTTCTGTTCACTACGTTGTAGGCACCTGATCTTAGTATGTGGGGATTCGTGTCTGATGGGATTGACAGTACATCGTATCTTGTGACTGGTGCGAAATTACTGTTTATGTTGCAGACATCCGTTAGTGTGTAGTCTTCGGCTTATTTTAAACCGAAGTAATATTGATTGGAATATATTTTTTTTTCTTTTTTTTTTGATTGATCGACTGTATTTACATGAACAGTAGCAACTTTTCTGCTTTAAAATTCTAGCAAAAAAGTATACGTCGCTGATATGTTATTGAAGTCAATTTTTTAAATTAAAACTTACCTTTATCTGATTTCAAACAAATGTACTTGCTTAATGTTAGAAAAATTTGGTAAAAACCTTTAACAAATGCGGCAGCACCTAATCTGTCAACGTTGATCGGAGGCGATGAATGACTTATTGATAACCGGAAGTTGTCAGGGACGATAAGTAGGGAGGCCAAAGGCGTCAAAATTCATACGTAAAAATTGTAGTTTTTCTCTTGGTTTTTAACTACATAGTCAAATGAAAAATGTAACAAAATATTTTCAGCAATTATGTAATATATTATAGAATTTTAGTTTAGATTTATAACCTGACATTTGAATAAGATTTCTGAATATATAAATAATTAAAAATGTAACTTTTATTGTTATTGTAAAAAAAAATTTTTTTTTTTTTTTTTTTTTTTTCAAATTTAATAAGACTGAAATTAAAAAAAACCTAGCTAAGTTATGAAATATTATACTGAGTATTTATTGATATTTTTTATTTATTTTTCATATTAAAAATTTATCATTCAGTTTATTAAAAAATTTATCATAGTAAAAATATCTAATTTAATTTTTGTAATGCTGATGTTCTAATTAGGTATATGTATTTGGTTACACTATTATGTCACTATGTATTTATGCAATACCTTGTGTTTGGAGATCAAAGACTTTCAGGATTATTTTGTGGCCCTGAAAAGGGTCATTTTTTGGTAATGAATTTTTTTACAGTCTGTTCAGCACTCATTGGTTTTCAAAAGAAAGGTCTTGCATTATGTAATCTGCTCCAAGTTCATATTTGGATAATTCATAGCTATCAGCCAAATCATTAACATATGAAATAGTATAATGTGGTTCTTTAAAGTTAATGATGTGGCCAATATAAGCTTGATTTATGGTATCAACTGTCCAAATGTTTCACTGTTCTTCCCACTACTTGGCCATGCAGTATGTCATGCAGTCCATCTGCATATTTTGGAAAATGACTTAAGACAGGCATCTGCACACTTGGTAAATTTTTGAGCTTCCTTTGCAGCTGGGATCTTTTTTGTTTTTGCTGCTTGTCATCCTTCTCCTGAATTCTTTTACTGATCTCTTTCTGTACAGTTCTGATCCTTCTGTACTTCAGTGCCAACTTCAGGCAACTTTGAAAATGCTGTGCATCCAGATCATCGATGAATTTTCTGACCTGGTTCCGCTTGGCCTTTATCTGATCACTTATGCTTGATACATAAGAATTTGGCGCAAGCTTCTTCCGTTCACAAAATTCACCGATGATGCTTTCAGCAAGCATGGTGTGTTGCCTTACCAATGTTAGACTTAATTCACACAAAGAATCAGACATGCTTAACAAGTTTTCATACTGCCTGTCTAAGACTTCAGTTGCTCCTTTTAAGCAGGCAGTCACCATTTTTTGAAATAACCGTTCATTCTTTGGTGGAATCAAGATTGATTCTTGGACAAAAGTTGGCAATGGATTACCAAAGACATCTCTATCAGTTTGAAGGATAATATTGGGGCTCTTGGACAGTACCTTCAAATTAGCAATTACACCCTTGACAATGTTCAGGGTGTCAGCAGGGTCTTTCTGACTATCAATATCAGTATAGAAGGTACTCATCCAAGACCCCGTATGACACGAAGCCGATTCCCTCGGTATCTAGGAATTTGAGTCAATGGAAGTCCTTGTGGTTTAAAAAAGGACTTCATTGTATTGACCAGCCCAAATTTGTCTGAATACCAGAGGGAATTTATGGCCACAATAATTTGCCATGCTAGACACTCGCTCACATTGTCACTTCGAATTGTGCATGTCTCACAATCTCTCAGGACTTTCCTTGTCTTAAGTGAAATTGCTTCTAAAGGGTGCAAGTTGCACTGAAATTCACTTATGTTTGTCTGCCACTCCTCTTGAAGTAGTTTAACTGTTGCATGGTTTACCGGGGCCCGGTCAGTGAGACAGGTTTTAATTTTTGTGATAATCAAATTTAATTTATCATAATTTTCACCGGTATACAAGGTTCCCACTTTTGCCAAATTTTTAATAGTCTGTTATGTGCTGCTTATAATCCTGCGCACATCCTCCTGGAAGGTGTTCCAACGACACAAGATGAGAAGTTGATGGAGTTGTCAGTAACACACAGTTCACGTGTATCCCATCCTGTGTCGTGGAATCAAATATTAATGTGCAGTTATCTGCACTTTTTACTGATTGAAATGTTTTTAAATCTGCAAAAAAACCAAGCTCCCACCATTCTATAAACTGTTGTGGAGCTGCTTATTAGGTGACTTTGTCTCAAAGTCAATGTTTTGTAAAACATATTGAATCAGTTCACTGATGCGTGAAGAAGGCACATCATTTAGTAAGCAGTCGTAATGTAACTTTCTTACAGTATTTGAAATATTTTTTGGCTGCTGCTGCTGCTTTTTTAAGATTACTTATTTTTTTATTTAAATTGTTAATAGTGTATTTATTTTTTGATATAAAACACACTAAATTAGGAAAATTTTATTAAACACATAGATAGAAAAAAAAAATTTAACACTACGCTCTCACACTAAGCAATGAATTCAAATAGGGAAATTTTTCTTCAAGGTTCTTGTCACCATTGCAAAATTTCTTGAACCACTGTTGTGCCACACATTCGTTAGTGGTTCCTGGGCGCCAAAAGCATCATTGATATCATGAGCTGTCTTGGCAGCTTTTCAGTCTAGTTTGAACTGGAACAAGAAAATTGTGCGGATTTGAATTTTGTCCATGCTGTTGAAAAGCCAGCAAAAAAAAAAAAAAATGGAGATTGAGAACAGTAACGAATAACCCGATTCGATAGAGCAAAAAACACGCTTCAAAATTATATATAACATGGCTATATATATCAATGAATTAATTCAGAAATCATATAAAAGTAACATGTGAGAAAACGACATTATTTTTGCAACAACCTAATAGGACTAGTATGCACCAAGTCGGTAAGAGGTCTGAAATAACTGTCCAATCCAAGAGCTGATTTAGTTCTGAGTACTGCTCTAAGCGAGCCGAGTATTCCTGTACCCTCAGTCTCTGAAGAATTGTTCATCAGCGTCCCGTATACTAATTGAGTTATTTCCGTAATTAGTGTCTTTTTGCTGCCCAATCTAATTTGTTTAGTGCAGGTAAGTATTTTAATTCTTCGAGGTTTGTTCCTGGTCCAAGGAATCTGTGATATGGTACTGTAAAGCCTCTAGTCCGCCTTGTTCGCTTGATTGGCGGCATACTGACTGCTGCTGATTTTGTTGTCTATATCTTTTTTGAATACAACATAATATCCGTTTTCTTAACTAACCACTGGTTCCTTTGGAAAAAGTATTTCTTTCAAAGGTACGGCGTGTTACTTTTATGGTCACCTTCCATTTCATTGACTGGGCTGCGTGTATGGTGTGCTATTATGTAATAATATGGGTAAAATTTCGTAAGCAGTCCTGTTGCTATTCCCCTTCAAATTTATCCAAAGTAGCATTGTATCGTTGCAAAAGTATGTGCTGAATTCAAATCCAATGCAATTTATCTAAAAAAAAAACAACTTACCTATTTTTATCTAAATATCCATTTGAAAAACGAACTATATCTTGCACTTATCTCATGTAGACATTTAATTAACGAATGACTGGTTGCGTAGTGACTGAATCTCCTCTCTGTACTTCCGCCTCTTTACTTCCGGTTCAGAAAGTAATGCGTGTTAATGAAAAGGAAATACTTACAAATTGAAAAGAGTGAGGTAATTGATTTATTTGAATAAAACTGACTTATCTATAAATTAAAAAAAATTATTTTTGAAATATGTTAAAGATATTTTTAACAAATTAATTAAATTTTACTCCTTCCACAATTAGGTTAATGTCTTATCGTTTGTCCAACTATTTGGCCATTCACATTTCAACAAAGACATCTGCAATCTTTTTGTTTTTGCTGCTTTTCCGTCTTTCTCTTTTATCCTTCTACTAATTTCTTCCTGTACAGCTTGACCTGCCATCTTTTTCTGCTGTACTCAAGTGTCAACTTCAAGGAATGTTGGAACTGCTGGGCATCCAGATCATCAATGAATTTTCTGACCCGGTTTCGCTTGTCCTTTATTAGATCACTTATGCTGGATACGTAAGCATTTGGCGCAAGCTTCTTCTGTTCACAAAATTCACCGATGATGCTTTCAGCCAGCATGGTGTGCTGCCTCACTAATGTTGTATCTGACTCGCACAAAGAATCTAACATGGTGAATGATTTTTCATACTGCCTGCTTAAGACTTCCATAGCCCTTTTTATGCAGGCATGCACCATTTTTCTGAATAAGTTTATGCTTGGGCAGAATCAGTATTGATTCTGACATTCTTTGGCAAAGGATTTCCAAAGAAATCCTTGTCACATTGAAGGATAATATTGGGTGTCTCAGATAGTACCTTCAAATTACACTGGCCAACAAAAAAAAAAATGTCATGATGCTTAAGATGTTTCAAATGTTTTTACCTAATTTGATGGAGCTGATTCCAAAAATGCTGTCACTTTTCTATCAGGTCTAGTTTTTCTGCTAGGAAGCCGAAAGCTACAATAAAGACAGGGAAATTGAAGAAACAATATTTTTATGTAACTTTAAGACATGTATTTATTAAATCACACCAAAATATTCACAATTAAATCTTGAAGTTGTAAAAAAATATTAAGCATAGACATCGTCATCTATAAATTGACATTTTACTGATTTTTCTAGATTATGAGGCTCCGGCATCATCGCGCTTGATAGACCAACAGTAGTCTGCAAGCATGGTGGCATCCCAACGACCTTGATAGCAAACTTCCATGTCGCTGATGTCTTGATGGAAGCGCTCTCCTTGCTCATTCCTCACATCACCTAGATTTTCTGGAAAACGGGCAAGATGGCTGTGCAAAAAATGTAACTTGATGCTCAAATTTGCACCCAGTTGATGGAGACTTATTAGTAATGTTTCAACAAGCTCTTTGTAGTTGGTGCCTTTATTTTTCCCCAAGAAGTTTACTATATTTGTAAACGCTGTCCAGGCACTCAATTCTGCAGGATTCATAACATTACAGATATTTCCATTTATTAAGTTTCGAATCTGGGGTCCATCAAAAATTCCAGCTTTTAATTTCTCTGTGGTTAGGCCTGGAAATTTCATGCAAATGTATTTGAAACAGTCACCATCTTTCTCAAGAGCCTTCACAAACTATTTCATGATGCCAAGCTTTGTGAAGAGGAGGAAACCCAATTTTGGAACGCTCCGTCAAAGGAGAAGCCAGAACATTGAGAGCCAGGAATCAATTCACTGCACACAGGCCAATCTTTTTTTATCCAGTGCTCTGTTCTTGCCCTGCTATCCCACAAACATATGTTTGTTTTTTCTGAAAAACTATTCCATTTGTTTATTGGGATAAATTTGTCCATGTATAAGTTTCCCATATTGTATGTGGCCTTTTCCATATCAGTGTACTGAATTTTAATCAGGTCTCTCAAGTTTTCAAAAAGTTGTTCAGGGGAAATAATTTTCCAGCCTGAAAAGCTTTTGATAAGATGATTCATGGATTCAGCATTATTTGTCTTTTTCAATCATAGCTTGTATGTCTGAATCATTTTGGGGATCAAGATCAATTTCATTAATTGCATTTAGTGCAGAATTATACTCATTCATTTTTTGCTTCTAAAAGGCCATATTTTCCAAAAAAAAAAAAATACATTGTTTGTATGCATTAGGCATATTGGCATCATATCTAACCAAGTTGTCCTTTAAATGTCCAGCACATAAATATCGTGTGGCATTCCCAAATACTGCATCCAATGCTTTAACAATGGCTTTCTCTTGATCTGATCCAATCTGAATTTGATCAGATAGATTTTTAAAAAATTGTTTTTGTCATTTTAGATGCTACATGGCTAAAAAATGTGTGGTACACTTCATAAAAGTTTATCAATGTCAGAAAATGAGGACCTAAGTTGAATGTTCTATCAATTCCAATTATGGAATTGTCATCCATACAAGAGCAAAGATCCTTAATTTGGTCATTAGTATAAAGTATTAAAGCTGGTATATCAGCATCTATTTTGATGACCATCCTAATGAATCCATCACTAATTAAGGCTAAACATTTTTGTAGCTGATCAGTTAAGTTTGTACTTGTGGGTTGAGTTTTTGATCTTTTCTCTGTATTTCATATTTGTAAAGACTTTGTAGTGGGCAATCTCTGTTGGCATGTTGAGATGCATCTTTTTAGTCGGCAAATCTATTTTTTCTGTGATATTTTCTAGAGTTTCAGGATTGGTTCTTATTTTTTTGCTGCTCAAAGGTTGGATACCTTTATATTGGTAGAACATAAGTTCATCCACATGTGGGTTTTGTGCATCAGAAATAAGTATAATCCGTCTTTTAAATGCTTTCACATGTTTGTGAAAGACTTTGGAAATTTTTCCAAAGATAATGGTCAACATGGTATATCTTTTTAGGAAGATTCCATTCACCACAATCATAAAAAGATCTTTTTATCCCTATATTTATATTTTTGTCATGAAATTGCTTGCGACATGAATTGGCAATTATTTTTAAGACCACTTGGAAAGTCATTCAAAATTTGTATCTGCTTCATAAAATATCGATAGAGCTTTTTACCTGAGCTTATATAGGTCATGAATTTACAAACCCCTTCAATATCATATGCATATTTTAGTGGATGATCAAAATGTTCAATCTCAATTTGATTAGAAATTTCCCATGAATGTGACATGAGAGGTAACTTATCTAAGAGGCCATTGAATTCAAGAACAAGGGAAATAACTCGGCATTATTTCAGATGTTAACCTCTGAAATAATGCTGAAATGAATTCTACTAACATATTTTAATGTTATCTTGTCCAAAGTAAAATGTTTTCATTATTTAGATGTATTTTTCCTTTTTTATTTCAATAAACTACAATTGGTTATGTTTTTTAAGGATTTTATTAGAATATCTATTTTTGAGGAATATCAGTATTTACAAAGTACATGAATATAAAGATTGGAAGGAAAGTAGATATTCACTTTGCCACAACACTGTAAAACCATTAAATGGCATTTTTTTTTTCTTCCTTACCAGATCAATTTTAAAGTATCTTTACAAAGCACAAGAAAATCAGTAAAAATTGTAAATAGAATAAAGATAAACGTTCATTAAATTTGAATTTTATTTCAACCGTTGACGCTTTAAAAAATTTTAATGGATCTTTTCTAATTTCATCTGAAAAAATTTTTACTGAATAGGCCACTTCTTTGCTGTCATATGATAACAGTTCATTTATTTCCAATTAATGTGTGGACAAAATATCAAGGCTTTGAATTTTCTTTCTTTCACAAGGGATTGAGGTCTTCCTCCCAAATATAATTCTTTGATTAGAATTGGCTATTGTCCACCAGCTCCATATCAATGAGAAAATTTACAATGTCAGTCTGTTCCAGAAAGAAGCTTTTACAATCTAATTTTTGGGATAGCTTTTTAGGCATAGTGGAAGATGAATGCTGGCTTGTAGAGAGGGTTTCTGAAGTAATGTTAAGTAAATGGAGCAGCATTGCATTTAGTTTTGCTAAGGTTGCAGAAGAAAGATTCTTAGTAGAAGGCATGTTGTCAGTTGAATCGGGCAGGGTTAGGAGTTGTGGCAGAGATCAAACAGGCAGTAGATGATGTGATAACAGAAGAGTTGGACGTAACAGAATGTGCCGTTTGTTTGCATAGTTTTTCGAATAATGCAAAACTTTTCTCATGAAATCTTCAGTGGAATATTTTAGAAAGATTATTTTGAGGAAACCGTTTTGTACATTATTCTTGATGGCCCATTCTGCTATTATCTGTAGAGATCCATATTTTTGAACTTTATGAAAAATATGGCCACACAATTGGACTGCCTGTTTCTACATTACTGTACTTAACAAAACTTTGTTCAGTTTTATTCATCTGAAATAAAATAAAACAATTGATTTATTTGAATGAAACTAACTTATCTATAAATTAAAAAAAATTATTTTTGAAATAAGTTAAAGATATTTTTAACAAATTAAATGTTACTCTTTCCACAATTAGTTTATTTTTAATAGGACTGCATGCCTCGGAAATTCACATTTCAACAGACATTTGCACACCTGTGAAGGACTTAAGTTTCTTTTGCAGCTGCAATCTTTTTGTTTGTTGTTTTTTTTTTTTTGTGCTGCTTTTCTCTTTTATCCTTCTAATTTCTTCCTGTACAGCTTGACCTGCCATCTTTTTCTGCTGTACTCAAGTGCCAACTTCAAGGAATGTTGGGACTGCTGAGCATCCAGATCAATGAATTTTCTGACCCGGTTTTGCTTGTCCTTTATTAGATCACTTATGTTGGAGACATAAGCATTTGGTGCAAGCTTCTTCCGTTCACAAAATTCACCGATGATGCTTTCAGCCAGCATAGTGTGCTGCCTCACTAATGTTGTATCTGACTCGCACAGTCTAACATGGTGAATGATTTTTCATACTGCCTGCTTAAGACTTCCATAGCCCCTTTTAAGCAGGCAGTCACCATTTTTTGGGAATAAAAGTTTATTAGGTGAAATCAGTATTGATTCTATGACCTTCTTTGGCAAAGGATTTCCAGAGAAATTATCACATTGAAGGATAATATTGGGGGTATCAGTACCTTCAAATTATCAATGACACCCTTGACAATGTTCAGGGTGTCGTCAAGGTCTTTTTGGTTTTTGATATTAGTATAGAAGGTAATCATCCATGGCCACGTTAAGATTTTCCTCATTATCCCTAGTACCTGCAATTCAAAATCAGCATCATTTTCTGCTAAAAGTAGCTGCACTTTCAGGATGTAATATGAGATGGTAAATACAGTGTTGTGCTTGATTATACAATGTCATTTTTCACCTAAAAATATCTAAGCTAATCAATATATTTTGAAAACAAGTTTTAATGTGTTATTATTTTGTTGATGTTTTAATTTTCCAAAATATACAAAATGTGCTTCTCTTTAAATGACTTATGAACTTATGCCATAATTTAGTTCACTTTCATTATGCAAATGAAGAATGAAACAAAACACATTTTATGCCAGATTTTATTAATTGAATTGTAGTACCTGTGACAAAAACAGTGTTCTAAGTCCTACATTACATAATGCATATGTATAGCATGTAAAACAAGTCTTTTAAAGGGGCTACGAACCAACATGACGTCCTCCATTTCAAAAACCATTATGAGGCATGTGTCCACTGCTGACGTCAATGTTTCAATTTCAGAAGGTGTGATTGATCAGCAAGCCCTTAAAATTGCTTCCCACAGTAGTTATAAACTAGTGAATTGCTTGTTTTCAGCATAAATCTTCCTCTTGACACTGGCCCGCAAATTTTCTATTTCTATTAAGTCAGGGCTGTTTGGAGGCCATACCATTTAAACTTTGCCCTTTTGAACCCATGGTTTGATAGCCAGTCGGTGATACTTCTTGATTTATGCACTGGAGCATTATCCTGCTGAAATATTAAAAATTTTCTTTTTTGAATTTGCTGTTCAAGTCAAGGAAGGCATCTTCCAAATCCGTACACTAGGCATCTGAATTTAGTTGTGCCTGTTAGTATTTTGTATGGGCCTATTAGTTCATTTCCGCAAATCCTCTGCCACCCTGTTGTCAACGAATGCATCCTCCTGTCAGTCGACCATTTAACAATAATCCAGATGACCATCCATCAGGTCCATCAACGGCCCTCATCGGTGAAAATCACATTGCTAAAATTGATCTTCAGGTAACTGTGTGCCCAATCAATTCTTTTTGTCTTGTGTGCTTTGCTCAATGGGGGTTTCTTGATCACTCTTCACTTTGGAAAGGGTCTTAAGGACCTCACCGCGGATAGTTTTACCAACTTTGGGCACTCCTGCATTTTTAAAATTTTTCTTACTGGTTACATGAGGCTTCTTTGAGACTTCATATTTAATTTGACAAATATCTCTGGCAGTTAACTTTTGCAAATGCGATCCTTTTCATCATCTTTCTGCATGATTTACTGCCAAAGATGAAGGCTTTGATTGTACGGTGGTCTCTATGTAAATTTTTTGAAATCTCTAGTATTGTAAGACCAGTTCCAAGCATGCTAGTAATTTCAGCATGACCGTTTTTAGTAAGACTCTTTTACTTTCCCATATTATTTATATTGTGACTGCTTAATCAGGCCAAACACTTGACACTGCACCTTCTTACATACTTTGAGAAAAAGAGCTGTTACCTTACACATTTTGTTCATCGATCATATTCTATTGTCTGAAACTATAATTTCTACAAGAAATACAATTTGTTTTAAAAATCTGGCAAAAATAAAATGTCACTGACATGTTATTAAAGCCAATTTTTTAACTTAAAACTTACCTTTATCTGATTTCAAACAATTGTACTTGCTTACTGTCTAAAATATATGGTTAAAGATTTTATCAATTATGGTAGTCCTTTTTATCAGTGCTTATCAGAGGTGACGATTGATTTAATGACAACCAGAAGCTGTCAAGAATTCTAAGTAGGGTGGCCACCAAAGGCAACAAAAATCAGGCATAAAATTTTAGTTTTTTTCTTTTGGTTTTTAACTACATAGTAAAATTAAAAGTTTAACATATTTTCAGCAATTATAATATATTATAAAATTTTAGTCTAGCTTTATAACTTGGCATTTGAATCTGAATATGTAAAAAATTAAAAATATAAAGAAATTTTCTTTTAATATAATCTTAAAATTTAAGACTGAAGTTAAAATAACCAAGCTAAGTAAGTTATGAAATGCTTTTTTTTTTTGTCGTCATTGTTAAAAAGTTACCATTCAGTTTATGGTAAAAATATCTAGTTTAATTTATAGTAATGCAGATGTTACAATTAAGTATATATATTTGGTTACACTATCATGTCATTATGTATTTATCCAATACTTTGTGTTCGGAGACAAAATACATTCATGAATATTTTCTGGCCCTGAAAAGAGCTGTTTGTGATTATTACTGAATATTTAACTGGCTGTTCAACCCTCACTGCTGAGCTGGTTTTCCAAGAAAAGGTCCTGTATGATGTAGTCCGCACTAACTTCATATTTAATTAATTGATAGCTATCAGCTACATCATTAATATATGAAATCTTATAAAATCTTCTGCTCCTCTTCCTTCTGTTTGGTTTTACTTCCCTTTTTCCCCATGTCCGAGGGTTAGAAGTTCTGCCATGCTGTCCAGATCTGATGTTCATTTACAGTCTGATGGGACCCACAACAGATTGGCCCACCCTACCATGAACGACACCTTCACTATTAGTTCCAGCCTCATTATTACTAGCTATATCTGGATTTGACCTGGATCTATAAAATTAATGATGTGGCCAACATAAGCATGATTTATACCATCAGTTGCCCAAATATGTTTCATCGTTCTTCCAACTATTTGGCCATGCATTATGTCATGCAGTCCTTCTGCATACTTTGGAAATTCACTTTTTAAAACAGACATCTGCACACTTTTGAACTTTTGGAGCTTCTTCTGCAGCTGGAATCTTTTCAATTTTTGCTGCTTTTCATTTTTCTCCTTTATTCTTCTGTTTATCTCTTCTTGTACAGCTTCGCCTGCCTTTTTTTTGTCCAGTTCTTAGGCTGTATTTAACTGCCAACTTCAAGCAATGTTGAAACTGCTGGGCATCCAGATCCATCAATGAATTTTCTGACCCGGTTTCGCTTGGCCTTTATTAGATCACTTATGCTGGAGACATAAGCATTTGGTGCAAGCTTCTTCCGTTCACAAAATTCACTGATGACGCTTTCAGCCAGCATGATGTGCTGCTTCACAGATGTTGTATCTGACTCACACAAAGAATCGAACATGTTTAACACCTTTTCATACAGCCTGCTTAAGACCTCCATAGCTTTTTTTTGAACAGGCAGTCACCATTTTCTGGAATAAAAGTTTGTTCTTCGGTGGAATCAATATTTATTCTTTGACATTACTTGGTAAATGATTTCCAAGCAAATCTTTCACGTTGAAGGATAATATTGGGGGTCTCGGACAGTATCTTCAAATTATCAATGACACCCTGGACAATGTTCAGAATGTCAACAGGGTCTTTTTGGCTATTGATATCAGTGTAGAAGGTACTCATCCAAGGCCCCGTTAACATTTTCCCCATGATCCTTAGTACCTGCTTCTCAATAACAGCATCAGTTTTGTCAAAGTTGCCATAACTTTTTCATTTTTTCGAGGAAGTCCCTTGAATGTTTGACAAGCATCAAAATTAGAATTCACATTGCAAACATCGGTGAGAGTGTAATCTTCGGCTGTTGCAGAGTGTAGAACCTTCCTTTTACCGCCCGGTTGGTTAATTTTCAAATATTTGGTGTTTACTGATGTATCAAAGTTTGGCATCGTACATACATTTAGCGAACCGTCGGTTGTCAAATCGTGGTCACGCCCGGCCTCGTGTGCATAATTTGAGTTGTTAAAACAGTGACCAAAAATTGTTGTCTTGCTGCATACAGTAACATTTGTTAGTGGGTGTTTAAATTGTGGCGGGTTATTCCACCCATGATTTAGCTCCATACCTGCACGCAGTTTTATTTTGTTGCTGTTTTGGTCACGCCAGTCATGTAGTACAGTCGCAGGTACGTCTGTCTGTGCGCCTTCTCCGGATAGCCCGAAACCGAGGTCACGTAGATATCTGTGCGTCATGTTGTATTTATATTCGTATTTTGGTAGTTCTAGGTCGGCGAAATTGTCAGGGTTTGCTTTAGCCCACCCGTTGTTCAGTAATTTCGTTATTCTGCTCAGGTTTCCGAAGCCTATGTAGTTGCCTGGATCGACGTATATTTCTAACTCTAAAGTGTCGTTTTTAAGAAATCTTTCTTTTTCTGTAACCCATTCGTATATTAAGTCGAATAGGCAGAACCCTATCGATTCCACGCGGTAATGTGTGGCACCTGAGAATATTACTACTTGTTGGGTATTTTGTATCCATCCCAACATATGGATGTAGTCTTCACTTTTCCCGATTCCTTCACACATTTCCATTGCAGGGAAATTGGCTAGCCGTATGTCTTTTGCTTTAGACCAGTCCCCTAATTTCAGTCTTTTTAAATCGCGCTGTTTAGTACGCGTGAAATATATCATACTTTTGTTCATGTTTGTTCCTTTGACTCCGTTTTTGAAAGTTCTTTTGAATGTTGCAGAGACTGGCTCCTGCCCTGATGCTCCAGGTCTAGAATTACCGATGACGAAGCTAGGGGCACCTGTACCTCCCGCAGGTTGTCCCGTGTTTGTCGGACCGCTAGAAATGCCGCTTTCAATTTCCAAAGACGTACCGTAACCGCTGTCACTATGATGCACACCAAGATTATGATCGGGATTACTTTCTCCGTGAGGAAGTTGTTTATCTTTTGGTCGAAAAGTTTCGTCAAGTCCCCATCGATGCTTTGCCTCGATAGCGATTGCAGCGGGTACTCCGAGTAATTCCCCCAAAAGAGGTCCTATCTGCAGTTTAGTATCGACCTCACTATGTGGTTTCTCATATTCTAAATCATGTTCCTTTGCTAATGCGTCTAGCTCCGATCTCGGAACGTGGAATCTTTTCTTGTCTAAGTCAGTACCTGGACCTAGAAAGTCGTAGCCTAGCAATGTGTAGTCTTTCCCTTTCAGAGGTTTTGGTAGCTGCTTTTCAAGTTCTGTTGTTGTTTCTTCTGATGGTGGGTGAGGTAGCTGATTTTCGTAGTCTTGATCGTTTTCGGCTTCTACTTCTTCGTAACTTGGGTGTACTGTTTTTTTAAGTTAGATTTTTCGTATACTTGTTTGGGGAGGTATAATCCTTTGTAGTATACTAAGTCCGGGTCGTTTACACATACATCGCCATCAGCTTCTGTGCGGTCCGACTTATCTCTGCAGTACACCGGCGGCATTTGAAGTGGTTTGTTTACTAGTTCGCTATTTATAGGAATGATGAAATCGAAAACCTTTGAAATGATTTCTAAGCCTTAGGTTTTTCTAATACTTAATAACGGGGCACT
Source organism: Ascarosepion bandense (assembly GCA_037127315.1). Classification (NCBI taxonomy): domain Eukaryota; kingdom Metazoa; phylum Mollusca; class Cephalopoda; order Sepiida; family Sepiidae; genus Ascarosepion; species Ascarosepion bandense. The sequence goes on along the minus strand of JBBBDQ010000769.1, from coordinate 4,360,050 downwards.
TCTTAGCACGAGACTTCAATGGCTGACATTAGGAAATATGAGAAACCTCAGAATCAGATCATCGGTATAGGCCATCTGATTCAGTTCCAGTCCACCAATAGGCACAGTGAATTTCTCTTGGCCCTCCAAAACCGCATCTAGGGCGAGGTTAAATAGCAAGGGAGATAAGGGATCTCTCTGCTTCACTCTCCTATGTTTAGGATGTAATAAGTGTGTCCTAATCGATAGCCTACTGCTCCTAAAGTAGGCCCGGAAATAGCCCAACAGAAGCTGGGGAACCCCTCTTCACTCCAGTGCAGCAAGCACTGCTTGATGGGAAACCAAATCAAAAGCCTTGTGGATGTCTACAGAAGCCAGGACTAAATTCTCATGCTTAGATTGGGCAAGTATGAGAGCTGCATGCAACTTTGAGACATTAGAAGCAATCCCGTCTAGATGTTTGAATCTGACTTTGTCTGGATGATTGGGTAGGGATGCCTCCAGCCACTGAGCTAAGATCAAGTGAAACAACATATTAAGTAATTCCCGATGGCTATGGGGCAAAATTCAAGGAGGGGGTGCCAGGCACCTCTACCTTTTGATAAAGGTAACCCGGGAGGTGAAAATATTACCAGTTTTGCCCCAAGAATGTGGCAGACCCTTTAGAAGTAACAGGTTGAACAGGAAAGCAAGCACCTCAACAGGGACATCCATAAGAGGGTAGGGGTGAAGTATCCTTCATGGGTGTTATTGTAGATTGTACGTCCTCTATCGTGATCGGAGCTATGGTTTCGTTCGGCTTGACTTCACTTGCAGTCACATCCAGTGATATTTCGCACTTCCTTTCGAATGCCAGCTTCCACGCACATAGGAAGTCCTCATCTGAGAAAGCTCTCTCGGCAACGAGCCCCTCATAAGAGAGGTCGCTGTCAAGGACTCTTCCTGCGACTGACTTCGGACTACGTTGGTGGAGGCGTTGGAAGAATTTGTAGATTTGTGCCTCTTCAGCCCCTCCTTCACCACTAGGATCATGCATTTCTTAGATGTTTTTTATGAACTACTTTGTGGTAAAAATCAGTGACTTTGTAGTCAGCAATCTCAGTTGGCATGTTGAGATACGTCTTTTTAGTTGGCAAATCTATTTTTTCTTTGATATTTTCTAGAGTTTCAGGATTGGTTCTTATTTTTTTTGCTGCTCAAAGGTTGGATACCTTTATATTGGTAGAACATAAGTTCATCCACATGTGGGTTTTGTGCATCAGAAATAAGTATAATCCGTCTTTTAAAAGTTTTATCATGTTTGTGAAGGACTTCATCTCTATTATTTCCGCATATTCAGGTTGTGGTTCCATCAAGATGAACTTTCTCTCATTTAGTATTGTTTTTTTTTCTTAAAAAGAATTTGTTTCTTAGGAAATACTTTGTGGTAAAAATCTGTGACTCATTCTCAACAGCTGCTCTTTCAGCAGCTTTCCTAATTTCAGGATCAACGATTTTAGGAAGTAATCTGGTGGCAACTCAGATCGCATGGGTCAGGTCCTCTACGTAGATGTTATGACGTTGGTTGTTTGAAATTGGCACCTCCTTGGTATGCACACTCCAGATCCCCGGATCCCGTGGGGTGCTCTGTGGCTAAACACCTCCACTTAGACCTGATTGCTTGAGCAGTACAACCAGGCAGCAGTGGGACCAGTTCGGCGTCAGTAGTTTCCTTCGAAGCCCTGAGCAGCACCCTTAACTAGTCCATTTTTTATTCATTTTGGAAGATGTTGAATGGATCGATTCACTATCCCCAGATTGGGTATGGCTTACGGCATTCTCTGGGACTACTTGGACTTGGTCGCCAGACTGGTCAGGAGGGAGGGGCCGAATCCTTCAACGATCTAATGTTCTTATAATCGTTCCTTCCCTTTCTACAGCTTATCGCATCGATTCTCCGAGAAAAGAATCGTGCGCTCGACATATTGACACGTTCTTCTCTTGCAAGCGCTTCAAGCTCAATCTCAGCCATGCACTGGAGTTCCTCAACGGTCCACCTAGCACATTTGCGTGATTGCGAGTGGTAAGCAGCATCGCGCTGTTTCTTGACTGGGATATTTTGAGATAATTAACTTCAAACGGTCCTCAACATTTTGACCAGTTGACAGTGAGCCTACTTGTGCCAAGTTTTTAATAGTCTGTAATGCGCTACTTGTAATCCTGTGTATATCCACCTGGAAGACGTTCCAATGACACGAGATGGAAAGTTAATGGGGTTGTCAATAACACAGTTGACGTGTATTCCATCCTGTGTTATGGAATCAAGTACTAAAGTGCAGTTTTCTGCACTTTCTACAGCATTGAATGTTTCTAAAAAAAAAAAAAAAATCAAGCTCCCCCACCATTCTATATACTGTTGTAGAGCTGCTTACTAGATGACATTGTCTTTAAGACAATGTCTGTAAAATATATTTAATGACTTCACTAATGCGAGAAGTAGGAACGCCATTAATTAAACAGTCATAGTGCAGCTTCCTAACAGTATTGGGTTATTTGTAGAACCAGTAGTATAGTCGAAGGGGTATGGTAACCCCACAATGATCGGCGCATTATGGAAACGCAGAACCCCAGGTTTGTCTCTGGTGGACAACCAGGACACTTGTCACTGCTGGGTGGCGCCCCAGCGGGAACCACTGGGAGGTGGACCTGGACTGGGCCATCCCAGGCAGGATGATAAAGTAGCACCGTTCACACAAATGGTCTCACTGGGGACTCGCCCTTTCCCCATACATCACTAAAAGAAAGGATGCGTCATATATAAAATAAACTCGAGGACCATTGTCACCCAGAGTGACACGGCGCGGTCTGGGAGACCCAGCTAACATAGACCTTAAGAGAGTCCTAGTTACTCCCGCCTTTTGTGGCTAATAGTTTTGGAAGTGTAACTACTTCCAATGCAAAGTGAAATGGAATAGCAGTAGTGGTTAATGTAGCAGAGAAGGTCAATGTTGCAGAGAGAATGGAACTGGCAGTAGAGGATTGCAGTGGAAATTTTTGTAGATGCATCAGACAAGACAGCAGGGTATAGGGGATGGATTTAGACGGCTTTTTTGTGATAAATGTCTGATGTGGTTGTTTTCGTGTTTTATGAGTATGTCTAGAAATGGTAATCCTTTATAACTATTCTAGTGTGAACTTGATTTTGGGGTGTAGTTTAATGTCAAAAGTTACTAAGAGTGTATCTGGGTCTACTTCTTTTGGCAGGAAATTTAGGAAATGTATGCTGTCTCTGATGTAACTTTGTTTATTCTTGTGATGTAAGGCTGTAATATTTTGTCAATTAAATTGCTCAGTCTGCTTGTTAGGCAGGCTGGTCCTGCTACAATTGGTCTGAATTTAAGGTCACTAGGGTTTGAGGTGTAGATGTATTCCGATTTTTGTTCCTGGATAGACATAATTGACAGCAATCTCTGTGTAGGATTTCTTTAATTATGGCTGTTAAATTGTCTTTCAAAGACCAGAGATATTTCTCTAGAGCTGTTTAATTTTTTTTTTTTTTTAGTTCAGGGTTGGAAAAAAAGTGCATGTGATTGTACAGCCGTTGCTTCCAAGCACCTGCAAAATTACCAATGTAGCATTTCTTTAAATTTGTTTTCTTTTGGGTATATCATAGCCTGATATACCACCCGCTCTGTTATATGCTCTCCACCCATAGGACAATCATTTTTTTATTCTTCAATTGCATTTTGTTGTATTATTGTAATGTTCAGTTGTATTCTTTGTGTCTGGTAAATTCCAGGCAACTTTTTTATGTTATGAACTTGTATCATATAGACGAACTGCAGGTTGAAAAAAAAAAAAGAATGTGGGATCCTTTCACGGTCTTCACTCAGAAATGGACGCAAAACGACGGATTTCAAAATAAAACATTTATTCATGACATATAAAGAAAAAGTTTAACAGAAGGGGAAGGGGACTGTAAAGAAAGCAGTAGGAGCGAGTGAATACATATACACACATAAAACAAAAGATCAAGCCAAAAGTATCAACTTATCTGTCCATCATTTTCACACAAAAAAAGCGAAAGTCCTGTTTTCAAAATATTTTAGGGAGGTCAGCCATTTTCTCTGGTTCTTTCTCCTTTGGAATTGTTTGGGGTTTCATATCTCGTACAGGCATTTGGTCAGTCAATCCAGCTTCATGGTAGCAGCTTTCATTTGTAGTCGACAGGCTTTGCCGTCTTCAGTTTTGTGGGCAGTCATTTGAAGTCTTTTGATTTCGGCTGTCCCCAAGTCACGTGGGCTCTCTCCCTCCTTGACTGGATACACAGGTCACGCGGCCTTTGTGTGACCGCCAAGATTTTCACTCATGATCGACCTCCTGGTAACAGCAAGGTTTTGGGAACCAGGTCATTCTTGGCCGGGGTCGCTCCAAGTTCACCTACTCAAACCCGCAAAAATAAAAGGGTAAAAATGAAACGAGGGGAAGAAAAGAATAACGTTAAGAGTGGTCTTGCTTAAAATAAAGATGAAAAGATTTATTCACATAAAATTGCAAATTATTCCCTTTGTGGGCATCCTACAATGCTGATTAACAAAGCAACAGCATACACGCTGTTCACATAAACAAAAAAACAGAATTTTCATATTGTGGCTTGTGTTGGAGTAAGTGAAGAGAAGAAAAGGGTATGGCTGATCGTAGGATCACTAGTTGAAGACATTAGATTTTATCTATTTTTATTTATTTTTCTTTTATCCCTAACTGATTCTCAACTAGAATTTGGGACTTTTCTTTGGAAGTACATTTTATGGAAGATTCTCCTTCGGTTTGGATGTTGGCTTTTCCTATTATGCCATCAACTTGTTCAAGTATCTCAGTTGCTTTGGTTAGGAGTTGCCGAACTGAGGCTGGCTCAACTAGGAGTTTGTGTGTACGTGTCAAACATCAAAAAAGTTCATGTTTATGTCTGTCGATTCATTATAAGTAATTCCTGGTTTAATTTAGTGCAGATTTTTCCAAACCATTGACCCTTGGGGGTCCCCAAACATTTTAGACCATTGACCCCTTCATGGAATCCTTGACATATCCATCCTCAACCCCCAGGCTTGTACAAGAAAATAAAGTAGATGTGCAATTTCCATATTGATTAGTGAGGGGAAACTTCATACCAAACCCTGCTTTCTGTATACATCTGTAAGGAAAATACATACCAAGCTCTGTGAAACTTATTCTGCATCTTTGCACCAATTATCCTTCAAGCAACTGCAACTTGATGATGGTTTCATTTTTTGCAAAACATCCCTTGATGAATGTTTCGGCAAGCATCAAAAATGGGCAAGTTGCGCCAAGATGGAAAATATGTAGCTGATTCCCTCGGAATCTAGGACAATGAAGCTCCTACTGTTGAAAAAAGGATTTCATTGTGTTTACAAGCCCAAATTTGTCACTATACCAGAGGGAATTCATGGCCACAATGATTTGCCATGCTAGGCACTCGCTCACATTGTCAGTTCCCATTGTGTATGTTTCACATTCCCTCAGGGCCTTCCTCGTTTTTAGCAAGACAGATTCCAATGGATGCAAATTGCACTGAAATTCTCTAATTTCTATGTTCAACTCTTTTAAGTAGGTTTACTGTCACATGGTTTACAGAAGCCTGGTCCATAAGGCAGTTTTTAACTTTTTTAATTTATTTGCTACAAACTGTTATCAACACTTCAACCCAGGCATGTCAAACTTGGTCCCCTCAGGGACATAGGAATCGATTTGGATTGTCATGAGGGCCGCAAAAGTTAAACATGTTGAATGAAAAAAAAATTACGATTTTTTTTTTTTTTTTTTTTTCTTAATTATACACAATTTAGAAATATACGGGCAAATTCAAGTAATAGTGTACATGTATTTCAACGAAGGAATATAACATTACTCACCGGAAATGCAAAGCACTGGGGAGGAATCGCGTGATGCCGAGCTTAAATGCGTTCTGTTGACTTATTTATAAACTCAATGAAAATTCAAATTCAATTCAAAATTCTATGGATAACTCCACCGGAGTATTTGATTAAATTATATTCATAACTATGGCTTTTTCGCTTATATCTCTCATATCTCCGTAGCCAAGGCGATGTCGGTTATCACTAGCATGTCGAGCCATTTCTTAGAAATCGAACAATAAAAAAAAGAGAAATCAATGTCAAAGCCTTAATTTCTGTCCGTTGATACGCATACAGGTATGAGTTCTGCGAGAAAGGAAGATCATTTGTGCGGGCCACATGCGTGTCTATAATGGGCCACACGCGGCCCGCGTGTTTAAACATACCTGCTTTAACCAGTCGACAGTGAGCCTACTTGCACCAAGTTTTTCATGCAGTCCATTATATGCCACTTTGTAGTCTTGTGCACATCCGCCAGACACATTCCAACGACACAAGATGGGATGTTAATGGTGTTGTCAACAACACACAGTTGATATGTATTCTGTCCTGTGTCATTGAATCAAATACTAAAATGCAGTTTCTTGCACTTTTTATAGTATTAAATATCTTCAAATTAAAGAAACCAAGCTCTCCCACCATTATATTGTTGTTGAGCTGCTTTCTAGAAGACATTGTCTTAAAGCATTTTGGTAAGTGTTTATCAATCAGTTTTAAAATTGTCATATTTTGGTTTTTAATCCTTAAATGGTGGATTGAACCAGATACTTTTATTTTCTTTTGACTGTTTGGTTGGTGGTTGTATTCTAAAATGTTCTTATGGCCAGATTTTCTTAGTGCATCTTCATATTTTTTTCTTTTCATCAAATATTTTGTTTGGCGAATTTTTTGATAGCCTCAGTTCTATTTGTTTTGGCTTGATTATGATTTTGGGATGGTTAGATCTTATTTATTTCGTAAAAATACAAAATTATGGCACAAGGCCGAAAATGGGGAGGGGGAACAAAACTTGGGTTGGTCTTCACGTACTCTATCCTATACCTAGCTAACCAGAATCACAACCCTTACATGCGTTACAATGAATCCCATTCACCATAAGAATTTATCCATCAACACTCATATTTATCAAGCACCAAAATACAGCAAAACATACCGGGGACCTACAAAACGCCCCAAAATGTACATAAAAATTTGTGAATTAATATTTTTACAAAAATAACTTTAAAATTTTTACATGAAATGACGTGATGGGAAGGGGGTATGAAGAAACAAAAATTTTTCCCAAAACAAATTCAAAAGAATAACATGTAAATAGTGTTAGTTGGACCCAAACACACCCTCATAAATAAAGAGGCCGGTGTATTCTGCCTTAAAGAACAAAATCAAGAAGCTCTCTTTCTAAGGGGAATGGAGCAGCAGGGTAAAAAATAACGGGGACTGGAGATTGTATAATACTGACCCAGACGAGAATGAAAAACGGACAAAATAACAATGGACAGTGGGAATCTCGAACTGGATCATAACAAAAACACTGAAGCCGGGAACAGGCCGGGGCAAAAGCATTCACTCACATTAACTAGGTACACAAAGAATTCTTACCTTAACCACGGGAGGGGTTCCAAAGGAATTCGCCCCGATGTGACTAGCAGATCTAAAAGAGAAAATCAAGGCTAGCCCCGGTCATGCGAACCAGGCTCGCTGCATATATCCACCTTTCGCCAAAGTCTGTCGGAGTCAACCGTTTCCGTTCAGTTCTAATCTTCATTTTGAGCTGATGCTCAAAATATCGGATTAGATCTTGATCCGAAAGACGGCCGCCCCACAAGACTTCCTCCAGACGCGTCGTCCAAATCACCATTCTAGCCTTGGCCAGTAGCGACAGAAACACCATCCGCTTCACTCCAGAGTACGGGGGTGACACATTGTCACAGGCATATGCACGATCAATGGGCACAAGTTCACGCGGCGCGATACGAGCAGTCAACTCGCCGACACGTTCCCGCGAACGGGCGAACAATGGAAGAAGGCGTGCGCAGACGTCTCCTTGATTCCAAGGTTGCAACGCTCACAATCTGGCCAATCTGCCAGGCCCATTGCGAAATGCTTGTCATTGAGAGACAAACCATTCCGAGCCAATCGCCAGGTCAGAGAGAACTCAGAGTTGCTGAGCCAATCCGCACCCGGCGCCCAAGACCAATGAGAGCGATACTCCTCCCCCGACATGCCGAGTTTCCTCCGCAGTTTATCCTTCACGGCACCCTCCACTAATCCCCGATAGATTCTCCTAGGCCGTGAAAGGTCACTGGACCGTGGAATGGCCCGCAGAGCCTTCAGACATTCGAGCAGGAATTTCGACCGCCCCCGAGGCCTCTTGGCACGCCTCGAGAGTGGGGGAGTGATAGTGAGGCTGGGGAACATGTCCCTCACTACCCCCGCAAGCAACCGATCTTCCGACAACGCGCGCCTGAGAAATACCAACCTCGAAGCGAGCACGTGACTCCTCAAGTGCGGCATTCCCAGACCCCCATGACACGGACGGAGGCAACAGACTCCTTTGTTGACCATGTGCTTGCGTCCTCTCCACAGACAGGAGAATAGCAAGCGCTCGAGCGCCTTCTCACGATCGTCACAAAGGGGAAGTACGGACAGCCGGTAAAGGATTCTGGGAAAGAGGTATGTGTTACACACCTCCGCCAGGCCCTTCACGGAGAGACTCCGTCGACGCCAAATCTCGACCGACGCGCCGACCTTTGCCTGTACTTCTGACCAGTTCTTCTCCAACTGTAAGTCCGGACCGAACCAAACTCCGAGGATTTTGACCGGCCCGTCCGTCCAGTCGAAGGGCCCCGGGAGGGAAACACCCTTCCAGGCACCTAACCGCAAGCCGGACGACTTGTCGCAGTTAATTCTTGCCCCTGTTACCTGTTCGTACCGTTCAAGCGCCCTCTGTACCGCCCTTATGTCCCTGTGGGAGGACACAAAGGTTGTTACATCATCGGCGTACGCAGAAACCCTGACACGAGCTCCTCCAGGTACCTTAATTCCACGTAGGACCGGACTGCACGCCTCGTCCCTCAGCCGGCGAAGTAGCGGCTCCAACGCCAGGACGTAAAGGAGAGGCGACAGCGGACAACCCTGTCGGACCGACCTAGACAGCGCGAAAGCGCCCGACAGCTTCCCGTTCACCTGTACCACAGCCTTGGGGGAGCGATACAGAAGGCTAATCCAGCGGCCGAAATCGGGTTTGAATCCGGCGGCCTGCAGGACAGCAGCCAGGTAGCCATGGTCAATCCTATCAAATGCCTTGGACTGATCCAAATTGATCAGCGCGGCCTCTTCGTCGTCTTCTACACCCTCTAGGATCGTGCGAATCAAGTGCAGGTTGCTCTGAATTGTTCGTCCCTTCACAGCGCAGGTCTGATCTGGTTCCAACAGAGACTCGGCAACTAGCTGCAAGCGATTCGTCAGGATCTTGGCCAAAATCTTTAACTCTGTGTTTAGCAGTTATGGGCCTGTAATCGTCTAATCTCCGCCCAACCTTCTTGCCTTTTCCCAACAGCGTGATCACGCCCCTGGTGACCCGACCGGTGATGGACCCCTGCCGAAACCAGTGGTTGAACACGACAGTCAAGATCGGGACAAAAAGGTGCGACAGCCTCAAGTACAATTCATAGGGCAAACCATCCAAACCTGGCGACTTGCCACTGCCGACCTTCTTCAAAGCCGCGTAGACTTCGTCCTCCGTAATCTCTCCCTCGCAGCTAGCCGCTTCAGCCGGCAAAAGCCGGGGAAAGTCAGCCAAATAGCTGCGAAACTCCTCGTCGCGGAGACCAGGCTCCTTGGTAAACCGGTGTTCGAAATGCTGCTGGAACGCCTTGCACATGTCGTCAGTGGACCTTAGGAGATGCCCCTCCGGGTCGCGCACCTCTCGAATGTACCGATCGCCAGCCCGACGAATTTCTTCCTTGCACAGTTCTGCGCCCATGTTCACAGCTTCGGAAGACATCTTGCTTAACTTAGCCCTAATTACCTGGCCCATGTAGTGCCCGATAGTCGAACGCACCAGGGCCTCCCTGGCTATCTCTAGGGGATCCCCACCAGCCTCTGCCCGGGAGAAATTAGCTCTAAGTGTCTTTGCCTTCGCAGCCTTATCTAGGTTGAGCCGTTGGCTGTATTGGGTGGCGAAAGACCTAATGCTATCCTTAAGGCTAACCCACCACTTATTCCCAATGACTCGCCCAATTAACGCCCGCTGAACTACTCTAGTCAGCTGGTCACGAAAGTCCCGCCTGTCCAGTAAGGACTGATTGAACTTCCAATAACCAGCCATCCTAGGCCTAAAGTCTAACACCACACGGGCACAAACGAGTTTGTGGTCCGTGTAGCCTAACCAGTGGAACGTTGGACATTCTAAGAAGTCTGTGTCGGCCACTCACTAACGTCCTATCCAGGTACGCAGATACCCGGGTAGAAGGCCAATTATGCGCCCACGTCCACATGCTCCCTTCCGGATGATCGACCCGGTATCTATCGACGAGACCATATTCGCCGATCAGATCAACCAGGCTACGATCACCACTCCTCCCGCTAGCGCCCCATCCTCTATCCCATTTGGGGGTTAGGATGGCATTCCAGTCCCCAACTAAAATTAGCCGTGTTGAATCCACCACGAAGGGCTCCAACAGCCGAAAGAAAGAGACTCGCTCACCTTGAACGTTGGGCGCATACACCGCAATCAACCGGAACGACTTGCTTTTCACCGCAATATCGGCCACGATCAGCCGGCCCTCGGCACCGACATGGACAAGGTCAATCCTCGCATCCAGGGTACGCTTGACCAGCAAAGAAACACCTCTGGCCCGCCGGCTCCCATATGCTGAATAGACGACAGTCGTTAGCCAGCACACACGAGTCGACTTCGCAAACAAAGTGAGTCTCTTGGATCGTGGCCACATCCACGCCGAAGGACAAGAGGTCACGAAGCAGGCGAGCCGCCTTACCCCGATCCCTCAGGCCCTTCGCATTCAAGCTGGCTATCTTAATAGACATCTTTTAAATCTGAAAAGGAGAAAGAAAAAGAAAAAACCAGCAACAAAGGCTGTCTACTCACATACCGGACGAAAATCTTCAGCAGTCAGGACCCCGACGGACTGTCCCAGGGAACCAGTTCCTACATCGGACGTAATCCGTCCGTCTGTGACAATACCGCCGACGTCCGTGGGGTAAGTTAGTTTTACCACCCTATATAGACAGGGGTGGAGCAAAACAGGGAACCTCCCCGCCCAATTTTTTGACATCTTCTTCAATTCTGGAGTATTGTCTTTGTACATCCTGATTTTGGGGTATAATTTTTCTACCTCTGAAATGTGGTCCCAGACCCGCAGGCTACCCCCGGTACTCCGCACAAGGGTAATTACTCCTGGGGCCTGGGGAAAGTTCTTGGGGTTTTCTGTAGACAGATCATCCACAGAGGTCAGCTTCAAAAGCGGCTTCAATAGTTTGCGCCTCTGCGATGACCACTCTGCAGTAATGTCCTCGTCAATTCTCATCAGCGCTTTCCCCCCCCCGGGAGAGGGCTTTTTTCTTTTTTGCCCGAGTGGGAGTGGGCATAGGAGTGGGAGTGGGAGTTGAGGTGACAGTTTTTTTCAAAGGGGTCAAATTAAAGGTTGGGGGCTGGGAAGCTTTCTGCGGGGAAGAGGGAAGGCTCCTTGCCTTGTCGGCATACGAATGTCTTTCCGGGGATACCGGTACCGAAGAACATTTTTCTGTATGTTTTTTCCTTTCCCTGCTCCTGCTTCTTCGCCAACTCTTGTAGTTGTCGCGCTGTTCCTCCTCCTCTTCTCTTCCGCGTTTCAGGGATGCCGATCTCTCCGTCTCCATCTTTTCCACCGCAGGATCTCTTTTTGGGGGAGATTTCTTTTCCTTCCCCTGTTTGGTCGGCGATTTCGCCAATGAGGGCTCCTTTGGTTTTGAAGGTGCTTTGGCTGGTGACGGCACCTTAGCAGGTGGAGACGTTTTTGACTTCTTTTTGCCCACCACCTGCCAATCGCCCTCCTTGTTCGCTGGTGGTGCTGTTGCTGGTGGTGATGCTGGTTGTTTTCCTCCTGCCGGTTGCTTGGTTGGTTGAGCCTTTGGGGCCGGATTCTTTGCCGAGCACGCCTTTGCGACGTGATCCGCCGCCCCGCAGACCCAACAGCAGGGTTTTCTGCCCTCGACAACGACGAAAATCGCTCACTTCCTGCAGGTGAGGATGTTCGGGATGTCCGCAATTTGTTTCCTGGTGAGGGTCGCCTGCAGGGTCATGTCCCCGGTCAGGTATCCTGCCTTGGAGCGTAGCGAAGAGACCTCGGCGACCTTCCCATATTTCGCAAAGAAGGCGCCAATATGGTCTTCAGAAATGTCCATGGGAACTCCGTGTAGTGTTATTTTTAGCTTTCGCGTCCCCATGTACTCCGTTTGGAACTGGAGCGTCTTGGTTTCCAGGACCACTCCAGCCAACTGCTTGGCCTCCTCGGGCGTGCCAAGCAGGACGTCCCACATGGCGTTGCTTCTTCTTGCCACGGCCTTGGCTTTTAAATTCAGGGTCTTGATCGCCTCTTCAAAACTATCCCTGGTCATCCCCACAAACTTGTGCGTTTTGAGGTCCTTGGTTATCAGGGATATCGTTCTCGCCTCTATGTTCGCCAACTCCTCCGGCACCAACAACAGCTCCGTGCCTTTGATGTACTCCGCGTATTTCTGCTGCATCTCCTGGTAGTATTCCACCCCCTTTTTGGGAACCTTCCCTCCTTTCCAACCGGAGGTCGAGGGTTTGGGGGATCCTGGAACTGGTGTCGCTGCTGGTCCTGGTACTGAGGGGGGGTTTTCCCACGGCGGTAGCTGCCAATCCCCCTCCCACCGACGCCGTGGTGGGAGGAACAATCGATTGAGGCCCATTGGAGGCCATTGACTCCTAGGAGGCTGCGAACCTGACAACTGTCCCCGGTGTTTCACGCCTACTAGAGACCCTACTTCCACTCGGCCCGGGCAATGAACCCAGGTGGAAACAGTTGCCACCCAACAAGGAAAGCAAAAAGCCTTCCCGACCCTCTCGCCCGAGTTAGGTTAAGGAACAGAAAGATCCAAAAAACCACAAACGCCGGACGCCGGGGGTCTCTTGGGGATGGTTAGATCTTGTGTTTATTGTACTTTAAATTTGTATTTGCTTTCATATATAGACATTGCCAGTTTCTAAATTTAATTCTACATCTAAATATTGGACTACTCTTCTGTTTGCTTTGAAAAGTTTGTAAAGTGCTTTACTTTATCTAAAAACTTTTTTCAATCAACAAATTTGCATAATTAATGATGTCGCCAACATATTCACGGGTGACACCATCAACTGTCCAAATGTGCTTGATTGACCGTCCAACTATATTCCCAGTGAATATATCATGCAGGACTTCTGCTAATTGTGGTTGGTGAAACTCAGCCAGCAAAGTCATTGACACATCCTTCAGGCCATGTAATTTTTACTGCATTGCAACCCTCTTCCTTCTTTCCACCTGGATTGCCTTGTCTTTGCTCTTCTGGGCAAGTCTCTCATCAACTGTCTGTTGCTGCATTTTTTCTTTCCAGTGTATTCTCTGCTGAAAATCATTGCCATCCGAAGGTATTTGCTTCCTTGATGACATTGCTTATGCTGGAAACATAAGCATTAGGCGCAAGCTTATTTCTTTTAGAAAATTTCCCAATGATGCTTTCCGCTAGCACGGTGTGTTCCCTCGCAGATGTCAAGAGACTGAGATGATGCAATTTTCATTGCTGAAAGACTTTTCATACTGCCTGTTTAGTACCTGTTACAATCCCTTTCAAACAGGCAGTTATCATTTGTTGGAACAAGTGCTTATTTGTGGGAGCAATCAACAAGGATTTTCTCACGGTCTCTTTTTAACGACCAATCATTGCTGGTGCTCCGTCATTAGACACTGCAGTAACAATTTCAATAAGAACATTCAGTTTATTCAAGTAATCCTCTAGGCATTGCAAAATTGTCTTGCCTTTTGAATCAGCTCTGAGGTATTTGGCAAACAAAATCTAGTCAATGATACACTTTAGACTCGGACTTTCGTACCTCATAGGCCATGAGAATATTTGAACTGCCGAATGTTGACTCAAGTTGAATGGAAAATTTGGAATGTTGCAGCTCTGACTCCGTTTTGTGATCTTCTTTCAACTCCTTTAAAAAAAAAAAATCAAGATTTTTGTTCTTGTCACAGTGAATTCTTTCAAGGTGATCTTTCATCTTTGCAGGCTTCATAGCATTGTTACTAAAAGGCAGAAAGGCACTGTTTCATTAGTAAATGATATAAATCCAAATTTTAGATGTTCTTGCAAATACTGTCAACATTTATCTGTTACTATCATGTGTAAACTTCACATGTGTCATGCTTTTCTGATTGGCTCGTGATTAGGGAGAAGCAAGCGACAGCCAGACTGAGCAAGTAAACTAATTGCTTTAAAGTGCTTGTTGGTGGGGGGTTGAAGGAAGTCTACCTTGCAGGGTTAGATTTAGAGAAGTGTGAACAGCCAAGTCAAACTGGTCGGCAATAAGTTTATAAGTTGATAAGGTATCATGCTGTTGTCTACACCAGTATCTACCAGGAATTTCAGCTTGTTCCGACGGTCCAAAACGTAGAAGAGACGACATTGTATGCTGCTGCTGGATGAGTTAGTCATCACCACTCTCTCCAGTTTGTTTCCCCCAGGCCCACTGGTGTGTGCAGGGAGGTCTACATTTCCTGGCTCCATCGCCGAACGTGTGGTAAAATCAACAGATGCCCTGGTTGCTTCGTCTTTCTTGGCTAGGGGTCTGTCTCTGTCGGTGTCCTTGTTCGTTGTCGCAGGGGGATTTGGATTTCCCGCATTTGTTGCTGCGGGTCAGCCAAGGCTCGTTACATTTCATTCTACTCATGGTGTCCGTACTTTGCTGTTTCGGGTGTGTGGACTGCATTCATGCCTTGGTCAAACTGCGAACACCAGGTCGGCGGATTCTGCCAAGTCATTTAGAGGTATGACATTGAGGGCGATGATCTGTGCGACCGATTTGGGCATACGCTCCAGCCATAAGCCACGAAGAACTATCAGATAAACTTTGTTTCCCCATCTGGAACTGGGTAGGTGTCTTGTTGCCCCTAGTGACGTTTCACTCCTGGATCATCTTCATTTGAGGATCGTTTCCTTCAGCTGGGTGTATGGCTCCGCATCATGTAGCTCGCCGAGGACATTGAAGATCTCGTCCATCATTTCGACCGGTAATTTTTGCATTACGTTTGCAAATCTGGCAAAGATTGATTCCACCTGCATGCACCAGTTCTTTGCGTTGTGATGGTATGCAGACAGTGGTATAATGGCAATGGTTGTCATGTCTGGAGAGTCACTCTTGACCTGCTCCATCATTGCTTAGCTATATCACGTCGAGGTCGCCACTTGTGGCAGGGGAGTTGTAGGAAGCCGATCATGCAAGGTTAGATTTAGAAAAATGTGAGGAGACAAGGGCAGAGGTATGAACAATAACAACTTTGGTGTTTATTTTTTATAAGGTTTGGTACAGGTTTTTTTTTCTTTGGATGGGCTTTTGGTCCGGAAGGTAGCTGCTTCTACAGAGTTGGTGCGGCGAGTGTTGGGCTTCATCCAAAGAGTCGTTCATAGTGGTGGCTAGTAGACTGAAAATGCTGTAAGAATTGCCTGGCTGGTTGGGACGTGTCCGTCTTTGGGTACGAGTTGATATGGCGAGCGTGGAAGCTAGCTCGTACCGGTGGATGGCACTTGCCGAGAGGCGGAATCCCTAAACAGGGCCGAGATGAGGTCGTCATGAGTGCGGGGACCGTACCAAGAGGTTATCGAGGTGGAATCCGGAAATGTTTTCTTGGTGGTGCGCATATTCACTTGTTAGTTTCTTTTTGGAGAAGCAGATGAAATTTTTGGACTTGAAGGTAGATTTGATTCAGCTATTTTGATGAAAAAAATCAAGAGAATTGCAATGTGCCTGTGTCAATTTTAGATTGCAGTTTGATGTTGAAAAAAAACTTTCTATATTTCTAAATTGTAAACGAGAAATGTAGCATTTCATAAAAATGTTTTAGGTTCCTCCACTTTTTCAGCAAAAAATTGATACCTAATTTTAAAATGAAAAAACATTCTTGAAGATTTGAATTTAAACTTAATTAAAAGCTTAATGATTAAATTTATTATTTCCATTAATTAAAAAATTCTAGTGTTATTTCAGATAAAAATTATATACATTGGAAATTCACATTTCGATTTCTAAAAATTTTCTTAAAAGTGGCCATTTTCTTACTTAAATTTATAAACAAATTCATCAATTTTAAAAATATTTAAATTGATTTCTGACACTTTGTTAGTAAAATTTGAAAATTGGAAGTTTAATTAATCTGATTTGAAAAAAATATTACTTATTTATATCTCAAAAAAGTAATATACAACCAATTATTAACGATTAGTTGTGTTCATCTAATCAAATGATTGACAGATCACTGAATGACAGCCACTATGGATGACCATAATTGTCAATTTTCATAAATCTAAGTGAATATATTTGGGGTGGGTTATTAGCTACCTAGTATTTGTTACAAATGAACATACTTCTCGCAATTTTTATTGACTTTTATTTACCTTTCGAAAATGCAAAAATAAAATTAAAAAAATACCATTAAATTTTCATTAAATTTTATAATTTAATAATTACTGAAATATGTTAACTTATGATATATGGTAATTTACTTAAAAAATCCAAAGTAAATGTGATAGTCCAATCTATATAATTTTAATCTGAAATTTACCGAAATATTTTAATTAATGGAAATAGTAAATTTAATCATTAAGATTTTAATTAAATCTGAATTTAATCTTCAAGAATGTTTTTGATTTTAAAAAATTCATTTTAAAATTAGGTATTGAAATTTATGCCGAAATACATAAATTTTATATATTTTTCATTTTATTTCTAATTGTTATGACAATTACTTCATTATTAAATTTTATTCTAACTTTAAATTTTATTAATTACATAATTGCTAAAAATTAACCCAATAAACAATATTGAAAAAAATTTTGCTATTATGTGTAACAAAAGAATTTTTGGAAAATTTTGTGGCCCTGAGAAGGACTTTTTTTTTTTTTTTTCCTCTCCCTGTTGCTTCTTCAGTCATTGCTGGGTTGATCAAAATGTAAGTCATGCATGAGGTAGTCAGCACCACTTTCACATTTGTCTAGTTCACAATAGTCAGTTTCTTCATTTAGGTATGAAATCATATACAATGGATTTTTATAACTGTCACAACATATTCTCAGTAGACACCATCAACTGTCCAGATTTGCTTAATTGAGCGTCCAACTATATTACCAGTGAGTATATCATGCAGGATTTCTGCTAAAGCGGAAATCAACATACCAGGTAGGTAAGACAGACTGAAAAAGTCGAGCAGAAACACCGGACTAGGATTCCATTCTTTAATTTTCCCAGAAATTTACGTGTCGTCCACGATCTTGGGTTAGTTGAAATCGCAGGAGAAAGAGAGAGAAAGAATGGGCCACTGCGAAGAGGAGTTCATAACTCCCTGCACACCAGTGGCCTTACCACCTTTCTCGGGGTGATATGATTTTAAAAAAAAAAAATTGTGGTTTGTGAAACTCAGCTAGCAAGCTCATTATTGATACATCTTTCAAGCCCTTTAATTTTTTTTCTGCATTGCAACCCTCTTCCTTTCCACCTGGATTGATTTTTTTTCTTTGCTCTTCTGGGCAAGTCTCTCATCAACTGTCTGTTGCTGCATTTTTTTCTTTCCAGTTTATTCTCTGCTGAAAATCATTGCCATCCGGAGGTATTTGCTTAAATGCTCGGCTTCCAGATCATCGGTGAATTTTCTTGATTCTGCTTGGCCTTGATGACATTGCTTATGCTGGAAACATAAGCATTAGGCACAAGCTTCTTTCTTTCAGAAAATTCCCCAATGATGCTTTCCGCTAGCATGGTGTGTTCCCTCACAGATGTCAACAGAGACCGAGATGATGCAATTTCATTGCTGAAAAGACTTTTCATACTGCCTGTTTAGTACCATTACAATCCCTTTCAAACAGGCAGTCATCATTTGTTGGAGTAATCAGCAAGGCTTTTCTCACAGCTTCTGGTAGTGGATTTCCAAAGAAGTCCTCTACAAAAGCAAAGATAGACATTGGGTCCTCAATGAGTAGCTTCACCATCTCAATGACCCCTTTGACGATGTTCATTGTGTCAATGGGGTCATTTTGATTTTCCAGAGATGTATAAAAGGCTTTCATCCAAGGACCCGAGTGCATCTTCCCTAAGATTCCTAGCACTTGTAATTCTACAACAGTGTCTTTTTTCTCTAAAAAGTAACTGCAACCTGGAGAAGGTTTCATTAGTTGCTGGAAGCCCTGAGACAAATTGTTTACATTGTTCGAAAATAGGGAATCAAGTAGCACCTGGATGGAAAATAATATGCAGGTGATTCCGTCAGAATCTAGTGATTAGGGACAATGAAAGCCCTTGTTTAATAAAGTCTTCATGTCATTTATAGTCTCTAATTTGTCACTAAATCTGAGGGGATTCAATCCCACAATTATTCGCCATGCTAGGCACTCACTCCCAACAGATGATGTGGAGGTTTCACAATCCCTCAGGGTCTTCCTTGTTTGCCTGGCAATTGACTCCAGTGGAAGCAATTTGCTTCCACATCTCCAAGTTTAACCTGCCACCCGCTTTATACTCTTGTCGTACAAATAAGTCTATGTAGTTTTTCCAAATGGTTAACCACATGACCGGATTTAACTCTGTGCTACCCCATTCCTGTAATTGTTTCATCGGTTTGTGAGTTTTGAAAATGAAAATTTGTAATTGCGTGGTGTTTCTGAAAATATGTTCCCATGTTTCTCTTATTTTGTCATTTTTCAAATTCTTGCAGTAGATCATTATGTCTGCAATGACTGTCGAATTGCATTTCTTCATTATTTTTATGATAGTCATACTTCTGTCCATGTATCGTGTCTCCCTTACTGCCTGTGTTTTTGTATTCTTCATCCTTTTTCGGTAAATCACATCTTAAAATCTTTTCATTTTTCTGTAGTCAGTCTGTTGGCGGCAACTATCTCCCTTTCTTCTGGTTCTTTTTCAAAGTAGTTACAAAATCCGTATGGGTTGTATACCTTTGGACAACTCATAACGTATGGTCGAACTAGTCTTGTGGACATTTTTCTTTTTCAGACGTCGGGTGTGTGTAGTGCCATGTTATATGATAATGGACTACGTCCGAACATTGTTTTAACTTCCATGACCCGGCCTTATGGTATATAATTATGTAAGGCCTACTCTAAGATATTGTTAAGGTATCTGTGGGCTTCTTATCTCTTAAAATTAAACAACGTATTCGTCATGTTTTTTTTGTTTTTTTTTTTTTTTTTTTTTTTTTTTTTTTTTTTTTTTTTTTTTTTTGATAGCATGGAATGCTCACCTTATGGAGGTCTTCAGGGAGGCCACACTGTTATGGGGGCAAACATTAGACTTAGTAATAATTTCAATGTTAGGGTTAGCCAAAAAAAAAATTTTTTTAAGGTACCTAGATTCACAATAATTCAATTAATATAAATGATGAAACTATGAATAAAAAATAAAACTTTAAAGTGATTACTTCAGAACTGTATGTTAGATGAATTTTCAGATAGTCTATGGCTGATATGGGTATTTGTTTGATTGAAGGTGGGTGGTTGGAGGATGTGTGTATGTAAGTTGGATCATCATTATCTTTTCTGTATGGTTCATATGTATTTTTTCCCTAAATCTATCTAATTTGGGACCATTGGATTCTCTTATCAGGATAAGTCCGTCATCTATGTATAGTCCCATGTCCTTTTTCTCCAGGATTCTGGCTAGGTGTGAAAGAATGAGTATGCCTACTAATTAGCATGTCACTGCTCCATCATAGCTACCCATTGTTACATCGAATAAGTCATGGGGTTTTTTTTTTTTCCATGGGGGAAGTTGGTGTTGATAGTTTCTAATATTTTTTGCAGATTTTCATATCTCGCTTTTTGCGGGGTTTATTAATCGGAATGCAGGTTTTTCTACGAAGTTGGTTTTGTGATCTTTTGCTGTTATGAAAGCTTGGTGTTCAGCTAATTGGTTTATAACATGTGTATTTTTTTTTTTTTTTTTTTTTTTTTTTTTTGTTGCCTGTTCAATCCTGCTCATTTTCAAGATGAAGATCCTCCATAACATAATCTGCACCAAGTTCGTATTTGGTCAACTCATAGTTGTCGACTGCATCATTGAGGTAGAAAATAGTATAAGAGCCATTTTCAAAACTCATGTGTCCAACATATTCCCGGTTTACACCATCACTTGCCCAAATATTTTGGATGGTTTTGCTAACTATATTACCATGGAGAATTTGATGCAGGCCTTCTGCAGGCTCAGGATATTTTTCCAGTAACAAAGAAATTGACACATCCATGACTTTTTTTTTTTTTTTTTGTTTCTGGATCATGGCTCTTCTCCGTTTGTCAGACATGCTCACTTTTACTGTGACCCTTTTAACAATTTCGTCTTCAACTTCTTTCTGTGACTTGTTCCGTTCCTTGTCTGCCGTAAGTCAGTGCCAACTCTGAGTAGTGGTCAAATTGGCTAACATCAAGATCATCAATGAATTTTATTACTTGATTCCGCTTAGCCTTGATGATATTACTTATGCTGGATACATAAGCATTAGGTGCAAGCTTCTTTCACAAAATTCACCAATGATGCTTTCTGCTATCATGCTGTCTCACTGTTGTTAGCACTGACTTTGAAGGAGCTTCTATTACTGTGAATAATTTTTCATACTGCCTGCTTTAAACCTCCACAGCTCCTTTTAAACAGGCAGTTTATCATTTGTTGAAACAAATGCTGGTTTTTGGTGGGAATCAGTAGTCAGAAACTTCCATTGTTAGTGGATTTCCAAAAAAGTCCTTCTGGAACGACAAAATATCCATGGGGGCCTCAGTGAGTACCTTCAAATTTGCAATGACCCCTTTGACGATTTTCATAGTGTCAATGGAGTCTTTCCGAGTTTTAACATCGGTATAGAAGGTACTTGTCCAAGGCCCTGTTAACAACTTTCCTATGATTCCCAGCACCTGCATTTCAATAATAGCAGCTTCTTCTCTAAATAAGGTCTGCAACCTTGAAATTGTCATTTGTGGAGGAAAATCCCATGATAAATTTTTTGCACCTCTCAAAAATGGGAAAATAAGTAGCTCCTAGATGGAAAATTATGTGCAACCGATTTCCTTGGAATCTAGGGATTAGAGACAATGAAAGATCTTGTTGGCAAAAAAAAAAATAACTTTGTTGTGTTGACATGCCCTAATTTTTCACTATATCTGAGAAAATTCATTGCTATAATAATTTGCCATGCTAGGTACTCACTTACACTGGAATTTCCCATGGTGCTGGGCTCATAGTCTTTAAGTACTTTCCTCGTTTCTGATGCAACTGCTTCCAACGAATGCAAATTACAGTAAAATTCTTTTAATTCAACCTGCCACTCCTTTTCTAATAAACAGATTGTAGAATGGTTGACAGGAGCTCGGTCTATCAAGCAGCATTTAATTTTTGAAAGAATGTTTATAAAACTATCAACACTTTGGCCAGTAGTGTGAGGCTACTTGAGCCAACTTGTTGATGCATTGACAAATATGCTGCTTGTCATCTTGTGCGGTCCCTTCAGCAAGACATTCTAGAGACACAAGATGAGATGAGGGTGTTGTTAAGATGACACAGTTCACGTGGATACCATCTTGCGTTGTGAAATCAAAGTAAAGTGCAGTTTTCTGCACTTGTTGACTTATCATCATCCAATGAGTGTCTTTGAAATAGATTTGACCAGACCACTAACACAAGAAGGAACGCCATTTAATAGACAGTCATAATGGAGTTTTCTCAGTGATCCAATTCAAACTATTTTTCTTTTTTTGGTTTTGCAATGATTTGACTTTGTAAGGGATGTTATGGTTGTATTTTTTTTTTTTTTTTTTTTTTTTTTTTTTGGTCAGCAGTTTCTTCAATTTAGGCAGAATAGCAGATGAATGTTGGCTTGTAATTGTTGTAGAGAGGTCTTCTTCTTGTTCCGAAGAGAGGGTTTGTGTTGAACTAGAAAGTTTGTGTTGCTGCAGAGAGGGTTTCAGATGTTAAGATCATCCAGCAGCATTGCATTTAATTTCATTAAGGATTCAGTTGCATCACTCAGGGTTGCAATGGCATTGGAAAGACTGAGTTGCAGGCATGTCCTCAGTTGCCTCAGGCATGTCAGTACTTGAACTTGTGGCAGAAGTTGAACAGGCAATAGATCTGGTAGCAGCAGCAATGTAGGATTTCGGCTTAAAAGAATGGGCCATCTCGTTGCATATTTTTTTTTTAAATAATGCAAAATTTTTCCCGTGATCACTTTTTGAAATAAGTTGAATAGCACGTCTATTTTATTTAATTTTAGTTTGGGGTGGGGGCATTTTTTACATTATTCATGGTGGCCCATTTCACTATCTTGCATTGAGCCATATTTTTGTTGCGTTTTTAAAAAATTATGGCCACACAAAATTGTTTGGCCTGATCCTACATTGCTGTATTTCATTAGAAGTTCTTCAGTTTTATTCATCTGAAATAAATTAAAACAATTGAAGAAACTTTGACTTATCCACAAATTAATAAAATTACTTTTGAAATGTGTTCAAATATTTTTAACAAATTGTCCACAATTAATTCAATTAGGATAATTTTTAAAAATTTACAATCATAAATTTTTGTTGCAAATGACTATTACATTTTTCAGTTCTTCATAAAAAAAATGTGAAACAAAATTTTCAATGGCAGTTAATTTCCAATCAATTTAATTTGTTTGAAATAAAAAACAAAAAACTGCATGTTGCTTACTGGAAATAAAATTTATTCAGATTTACTTTGTCATTTAGGTTATCCATTTCAAAAAAAAAAATTATAAAAGAATATGGGGTGGGGTAGTTAAGTGAATCTTTTAGCTCACACGCTTGTCTAAAAAAAAATCTCACCAAAGAAATTCAAGTAGAACTTTTTTTAATAGTCAGTTAAGTACTTCCAAAACATCACATGAAAAGTTACCATACATGAAAATTCAAATTTAATAAACCCAAACTTTTATCATGATGATTCTGAAGTTCATTTATGAAAATTTTTCATATTTTCTTGGGTTATACATAATTTTTTAAGAAATTATCATAAATTAGTTAATGCACCTACAGTCACAATTAACAAATTGAAGAATTAAGAAAAAAAAACTTTAAAAATTTAAGAATTAACTTGTAAAACAGGCTGTTGAATTTTAGAAACATCTGTATTACAGTCAAGGAAGAATGAAAGTGCTGTTTTCTATGTAAGAGGAGATAATTCAAAAAGTTTAACTTTTTATGGAAACATGTTATGACTCCTATGGACCCTCGTACTTACTCAAAATGGAACGTAAATGAACATATTTACGCACAAAATTTTTTTATTTAATTAATTTGAAATATTTCTGCTAAACGATTTTTTATTAAACTTTCCAATTTTTGACAGGCAATATGATACTCGGCTCTTAACTCAAAAGTAAACTTGTAATTAACAGATTATCAAATTGTCGGTTTTTATTGCATTTTTTATTTTACTCTTCGGAGAAGGTTTTCCGATAGTGATTGCAAACTTAAGATAAAAAAAAAAATAGGTGATTTATATTCCCCAATGAGTCCTGCATTGAAGTAATAAAACAAAAGTTAGCAACTATTTAAAATTTAACATTTCAGGGATTTACGTGAAGGAGTTAAGTTTTTAAAAAATTATTTTTATCAAGTATTTTAGAAAATAATTTCAGAAGTAATTTCATTCATTCATTTATGAATGAATACTGAAAGTTTCATTAAAATCCGACGAGTATTTGATTTTTGCAAGAATTTCCAAATTGTGTTTGCATTTGCCACGTTTTTTAGGTTAAAATCATTTGGTGTCCATTGTAAAACAGTAGTAAATGTTTCTTAGCCGCTAACTCAATCAAAACAAAACTTTAAAAATGTTAGGATTTAAAAAAAATAAGAAATTTGATCTTTCCTCTTAATAACAATAATAATATAAACATTTTGAGGGAAAAAGTTTTTCAATAAGTTTGGAACCTTTTCTATTCATACTATGCTGTTTTATCGATTTGACTGGAGGTACCTAAATTGTTAGTGTTTGCTAATCTTTTTTTGAATTCAGGTCAAGTTGTATTAATAAATCTAGTGATGCATTTCAAAGCTGACTATTGCTGAATTTTAATTTATCAATTGTTTTTACTAATGTGGTTAATTTTATTTACTAAATTAATATTTAGATCAACATTTTTAATTTTTAGTTCGGCTCATAACTAGGTTATTATATGATGTAGTCTTATAATAATTAGCAGTTTTGTCAAAATGCAAGAAAACTTTATCTGATGTATTGGTTTCTTTTACAATAGAATCAAGGTGTTTTTGTGAGAGCGAAACTTGTTGATTTTAAACATAATTTTCATATCCTAATTTTTTTGTGATGCTGCGCTGAAGCTTTTAAATCCATAATTGTTCTGTCAAAATGTTGTGAAGATGAAGAAAAAATCCAAAATACAGTGGAGCTGCAGAAAATGAGTTTGTGATAAACAAGGTTTTACCATACATTAAAAAAATAAATGACTAAATCTGCTGAAACTGGAGGAAAATCATTTAACATTTACCATGGTGGCACAGTTTAATAAAAATTGGATTGAATTAAAATTGAGATTCATATGGCCACACAAATTTACTTGTTCTCTTAGTACAATGCTGTACTGGCTTAGTTTCTTAGTTCCACTCGTCAATAAAAAAAAAAAAAAAGGAAAAAAATAGTAATTGTGTGTGTGTGTGCGCGCGCGCTCTATTACTAATTTAATGTAAAGGTAGGGCAATTTTGTTTAATGTTTCAACTTTAATAAGTTATAAATTTTTACTATAACATTCAATTTAGTCATGTGGAGCATAAATTTTCCATTTTCCTTCAATAAGTTTTTTATTGCTTTTTTTGCTTAAACTCCAATTAGCAGTAGTTATTTGGAGGTACTGATGTTTTCACATTGTGAATGTAGATTACACCACGTGAATTTTTTAACTGAGAAAAAAACATTTTGCATAACTTCTGCTAATTGAGATTGATTAAATATTTTGACATCTTTTGCAGGTTTTTTATCTAGTCATTTACATATTCAACATTTCACAGGAAAGAAAGTTCACAGGAATATCTCTTGTCACTTTAATTTTTTTTTTTTTTTTTTTTTTCCTTAAACTTTTTGTAAACATGGGATTGTTTCTGCCATTGTTTTTTATTCTTAATCTGTCAAAACAGTTGCTTATTTATTGTAAATATTTTGTTTTGTAAGATCATTAATAAAAGATTCTATTTATCATTTGTCTTTTCCTTCATTTATTTATATATATATATATATATATACACACACACACACACGACTACAGTGAGCCATGTAGTCATGATGGTACAGAATGTTAAAAAAAAGCTGTTAATTAGAATGTATAAAACGATTGGCTGGTTTTGAGATTGGAATTAGTGGGAATTGAAAGCTATACTTCAAAAATGTGTACATGATAGAACCCTCAAATAACAAACAGCAAGCAGAAATGATCCAAATAATTTTCTACTCACTCTTTAAAATACATATATTTCTCAACTCTACTTTGATAAATGTCTTCATCCATTTGCCCAGTTTTATAAAGAGAAATTTCTTTGAATGAAAGGTTTACATGGCATTTCCTATGTCTGAAAACTTTTCAAACAGGAAGTCCCACACGTGCAATCACTGGGGTAGAGCTGCCTCAGTTCCATTTTGTACACTCGTAAATATGGATCTGCTTTTCACTATAAGTAAAAGAATGAAACTAACATAAACAAAAATCAATAGTACTATTGTTAGACAGGCTGTTCCTAGCAAAATGCCTGAAAGGGAAGTATTTGAAGGCTTATGCTAAAAATGTTGGGAAAATATTCATTGAACAAAAAAAAAAAAAAAAACTGAGTATTTTAGATTCCTGAAGCCCATATTTTTCTTATCACAATATTTATAAGTTAGTGAATTAGTTTTTCAGTTAACTTTTGACAAGGGTTGTTTGTTATACAACCTTATTTACGTTTTCACATACGCTATATTACAAAAAAAATCTTAGCAATGACAAAGCATACAAATCAAATTTGTCAACACACATTTTTAGCAGCTTCATTGCCTGCTGTCTTCGTTATCTGCTGGCATGCTGCTATTGGTAAATTGCACGCATAAAACACTGAACACAATCCTAGACTAAAGTTTTTGTGCTGGGCGAGGCAAACATGGCAGCAAATCCTAGAATGACTGTACGATTGTGCAAGAAACCAAAAAAGAGGCTCACACACACACAAACCATGGACAGCTCAAGATAGGTAAATGGAGACCTAATTTCACAGTCAGGAGTTCTTGTGAGCAGTCAAAGGAGACTGACTGTTAGAAGAAATTCAAAGATACAATGTGACGTGTTCAGACAGCAAGGGCGGCAAATTGAACCAGCTGTATTTTGACTTGTACAAGTGACGTAACAATGGTGACTTGTTCAAACTACAAACTCATACCATATTTGACAGCATGTAAGACACACCCAAATTTCAGTATGACAAATCAAAAGGAAAAAAATTAGTAAATAGTACAGCCTAGGCTCATATATATTTTGTGAGGGAGAGAGGAATAATTTTGGTTAAACAAACCATGATTATAATTAACCAAAAAAAATAGGGAAAAAAGGTTGATTGAGACTTGAACTCAACACAAGAGAAACTCGTACATAAGATCCATCTCTAAAGATGCTGGAAAAAATAGTTGGATCCTTGTACCATTCCAGTAGTCAAAAGCCAGTACTGCTGCCATGTGTGGGCAGGAGCTACTTGGTCTTCACTTTCCAATCTCGATAGTCCAAAAGTGAGATAGATATATAAGAATGTTGTGTTTTTTTTGTTTTTTTTTTATTTCAATTTAAATAAAAACAAATTTAATTATATTATGCTCTACAATATTTGGAAAAAAAAAAAAAGTAAATGCCGGAGAATTCGAAATTGTAAAACTGTTGGTTCTCTTCAGCTGGATATATATATAAACTTATATTTGATATTTCAAACCAGCCTCGGCCTTTCATCAGAAACTATTTAAAAATTTAAACTAGAAGCGTCCCTCGAGAGATGTTTACATCACTTGACATAGAAAGCGATAGATTTGTAAACATAAAGCTCTCTCTAATAATACTTTTAAATGTTGTTTCAAAGAAATTTTTTTTTTTTTTTGTATCTAAAAAAAATGTTCAACTATTGCAATATTTATAAAGATTCAAAACTCTTAAGTCCCTATTTAAACCTATATGTATTTAATTTAAAACACAACTTATCCAAAAGAGAACACCAAGCCATCTATACACTTAAAAACAACCTAGACATAATTATTGTACCAGCCGATAAGGGCGGAGCTGTAACCATCTTAGACACTAACAACTATATTAAAGAAGCAGAATCACAACTTCAAAATAAGATTCTATGTACCCTTACCTCTGGATCTGACTAGCACTTAGAAAACAGAATTATCACTTCTTATTTAGAACCTAAATCCCCAACAAAAAAAAATAAAATAAAATCTCTTATTCCTGAGAAGCCTAAAACAGCAACTATCCCAAAACTACATAAACTCCCCAAAATCATTTCAGAAAAACACCATAACACCTCTTCATCCTACCCACATCAAACTAAACAATCAAATAATGAAGAGATTTATAAAATTTCAAAAAACCTTAAAATCACACCATCTGGCAGACCCATAATATCAGGCATTGGTACCTTCACAGAACTTATATCTGGGTACATAGACAATATCCTAAAACCTTTATTGCCTGACATACCTAGTTATATTAGAGACACTACTGACTTTCTCAACAAATTACAAAACATTAACTTAGTCCACGATGCTTTTATATATATATATATATATAGATAAGCGTTTCACCTCGAGCAAGGGATTTCCCTGCCACTACTGTGCAGGGGGCTACATAGAGTGGCGGAAGGATGGTTAAATATAGGAAATGTCAGAGGGTGGGTGATAGGCGGGTAAGGATACCGAAAATGAGGGTTGGGTAGATGAGTGTTCTGAGAATAATTGGGAGTTAGTGTGATAGGTGTCTATTGACCCTACATTTAAACACCTGGAGATTGTAGCTGTTGGGAAAGCAGACTTGTGGAAGGGAATTCCACAGGCGGGAAGTGCGAGAAAAGAAGCTGTTGGAGTAGAAATTACGGTTACATCTTATCTGTAAAAGGGTGGGACCTAGTTGCTAATCTAGTATCTGGTGCAAATTCGTGCTTAGGCGGCACCAGTGAACTAAGTTCATCAGAGTAGAAGCCATGAAAGTACTTGTAGAAGAGGCACAAGGAAGCCACATCACGCCGGTGAGAGTGGTTACAGCCGGTCTGCCAAGTCAGTATCAACCACGTTACAGATTCTCCTTTGTATTTTGTCAAGAAACCCAAGGAGAGTAGCAGGGGCACCCGACCAGATATGGCAGCAGTATTCAATACATGGGCGGATGGTAGATTTGTAATATCCTAGTAACAATGGATGTTACGTCTCTGTACACGAACATTCCACATGTTGAAGGAGTATCAGCTTGCCATGAGTTCCTTAGTAATAGCAAATTACCTAACAACCAAATTAGATATATGCCAATTAATAAACTTCATTTTAACACATAATTTTAAATTCAACAACAAACACTATTTACAGATTACTGGCACGAAAATGGCACCTAGTTATGCCAATATTTTTATGCACATTCTAGAAAGGAAGATACTAGACAATTTAGAATATAAACCATCACATTTACATATATTGATGACATTTTCTTATGGACTCATGGATTAGAAAAATTAAAAAACTTTTTTTACTTTCTGCAACAACTTCCACAATACAATTAAATTTATCATGCAGTACTCATACACATCCGTCCCTTTCTTAGACGTCATGATAAAATTAAACAAACATACACTTTCCACCAGTCTATACAACAAACCAACATAAATTCCTACACTTTAACAGTTGTCATCCCCTTAAATTAAAAAAAATCTATCGTATACAGCTCATTTCTAAGAATCAAACACATATGCTCAGACCATCTAGATTTTCTATACAACATTAACAACCTAACAAAGCAATTTCTAAAATGTAAATACCCAATAAAAATAATAAAAGAAGCACTAAATAAAACCATCCACATAAATCGTAACACACTTCTCACATACAAGAAAAGAAAAAACAACCGAATTCCTGTGGTTTTTAACCACAATCAATATTCCCACACACTTATTCAAAATTTTAAAAAATGATTACAAGAACCTCCAATCAAACAAAAAATTAAAGGCATTTTCGATAAACCATAAATGCAATGAAGCAAACATCCAACCTATCAGCTATCCTCACTTCTACCAAATATCTAAAAAATACAAATCTATCAGGGAATTTCCAATATAATAAATCTCGTTGTTTAGTTTGCAAACATTTAGTAAACAATGCAGTATTTTCTCTACCCAACATCAACATCAAATTACACCCACCACGCCTCACCTGTGACAGCCAAAATATAATATATTTTCTCTTCTGTTCAATATGTCCAAATAGTGGATATATTGGTGAATCTGGAAACAGTTTTAGATTCCGTTTCAATAATCAGAAACTGAGCATACGCCAAAACAACCCTTATTCACCTATAGCTGAACACTTCAATCAACCAGGACACACATTAGAAAACTGCAAATGTTTACTGATTCCGATTTTAGTTCTACATTCTCACGCAGAAAGAAAGACAAATACTGGATTTTAAAATTAAATACATGTAGGCTAGGGTTAAATAGGAACTTAGGTGTTTTGAATCTTTATAACTATTTCAGTAGTTAAACATTTTTTAGATACACTTAAAAAAAAATTCTTTAAAACATTTAAAAGTATTATTAGAGATAGGTTTACGTTTACAAATATTAAAAAAAACTCTATCGTTTTCTACGTACGTGATGTAAACATCTCTCGACGAACGCTTCTAGTTTAAATTTTAAAATAATTTGTTTCTGATGAAAGGCCGTGGCCGGTCTGAAATATCAAATATATATATATATATATATATATATATTTAAACTTACAACTTTTTAGTAGTTTTTTCTATACATAAAACTATACGTGGATCATTCTGCTGTATATATATATATATATATATATATATATATATATATATATATAAGATTATAACTATACGCGTGTCGAAAAACCTTCCGCGAATCTACGAAGAGAAAAAACGGTTTCAAGAAAAGACAGAGCTATGTACATGAACATCAGTCAAAAGGGTTCGGACCGAGTCAGCACCTAGCCGAAAGAAAAAAAAAACTGATACGAGTAATCAACTAACAAAAAGTGCCCAATACTTAGGTAGGGCGAAATAAGTAAAAATTGGCTTTCCCTGACGATCCGGTTAGGTGAAACTTAGGTAGGTCTGTCTGGCTCACTAGGTAGTTTTTATCTATTTATATATATTACACCATTTACCTAGGTTAGTGCTTCATGGCACAGAAGGTCTCTAGTGAGGTTTCTGAAGTCAAATTGTTCCAGTGAGTAATTGATCCCACACTGTTTCTCTACTCCAAGGAATGGCTGATTTTCCGTGGTTTTCCTTCGTTAATACAGACATGTGTTCCCACGCTAATGGTTTCCTTAGACTGGTTGCCAATCAAGTCTAAGGAGCTCAGTCTGTTTTACTATTTTATGATTGTGACGTTAACCCTCCGATTAGTCTTCAAATGATCCAATTCCTGCGGCTGGATCGATCACTTTGATCTACACCCTATCCATTATGATTTGATTGATCATAAAACGGGCGAAGCCAAGTGACCTTCAGGAACTGTTGCAAATGATAACTCAGGTTGAGCAGTCACAAGGAAAAAATATCTTTATATTCCAAGTTTTATTTCTTAGTTCTTTCAGTACAGCACTTGGTCGTTTCAACAGTCAAATTTTTTTTTCTCGATTGGAGTAGATAGACTAAACTATCGCCCGGTTCACACTCCACCCACGTCTTTTGAACAGGTGAAGAGGCTCATCCCTTGTTTCCTGTTTGGGATGTGGTTCCCAGCTTTTTTTTTTCCCAATCTTCTTTCACTTTTTAATGTCTTTTTTTTTCTCAATTGGAGTAGATAGACTAAACTATCGCCCGGTTCACACTCCACCCACGTCTTTTGAACAGGTGAAGAGGCTCATCCCTTGTTTCCTGTTTAGGATGTGGTTCCCGGCTTACTTCTTTTTTTTTCCAATCTTCTTTCACTTTTCATTTTTCTTTTCTCTCTCTCTCTCTCTCTCTCTCTCTCTCTCTCTCTCTCTCTCTCTTATCAATTGGAGTAGATAGACTGAACTATCGCCCGGTTCACACTCCACCCATATCTATTGAACAGGTGAAGAGGCTCATCCCTTGTTCCCTGTTTAGGATGTGGTTTCCGGCTTTTCTCTTTTCCAATCATTCTACTCTTAAGTAGCCCCATGCGCATCAGTGGCGTCACCGCCTTGCTTGGGGTGATATGATTAAAAAAAAATATTCTATCTACTTTTATGCAGACAGCTATCGTCCCAACCCACGTCTCGAGTTTAAATATAACGCTTCAGTTGTACAGGGTCCGAGTCGGAGTTCGTCTTAGGCAGTCACGTAGCGTCAGGTGAATGATCTCACGTCTCAGCTGCAATTTCAACTGCAGCTTTGGCTGATTTTTCTTCAACTCTCTAGGCCGCTCCAGGTCTTCGTTTATATGAACTTCTGCCCAAAACCGGTGTGAGGAATGATTGGTTTGACAAAATCAGTAATTTCCCTAATCTTAATAGTCTCTTTCGTTGTCTGGCTTTCGAAAGTTAATTATCTTTTTACGATTCGGCGGTTTTTCCTTTCCTTAAGTAGCAGTCACTGGTATCGATCCGCCCAATTAACTTCTTTCTTCATTAGTATCTCACACCAACACTCTTCAAGGGGTGTGAGCAATTTCTCCGCCTTCTCTAGTTTTCCACCTCTGCTCACTACTTCAGTCCTCTTGCGACTGATTAGGATTGAAAATTCACTTACGATCATTAATAAAACTTTATTTCATATTTCTCCTATGCAAGGAAAATTCTGTTTCCTACTTAGATATTTGCCAGATGACTTCCTCGACTTTTCTCAGGGTCATTAATTTCTTAATTCACAAATAAATTTTTATATTCTAACCCAGTCTACAGTTCGATTCCGTTCGTTGTCTACTCGGTTGGTCATTAAGTAATTTTTCATCATTCCCAACTTCGCTTCTCTATTCGGTCTTGTGTTTTGATAACTTGTACTCGAAGACAGTATCATTAATCAGCTGTCCAACTCAGCAAATGGCTTTTCCCGCAATTTACCTTGGTCCATAGGAAATTTCTTTAGATTTTAGAGATTTCACTTTTTCTAGAAAAAAAAAACGCAGTGCAACGACGGAAATAGATATGAAGACAGTCAAACACTAAATGACAAAAGTGGTTTCTGAGTTGAAGGATTACTTATCGTTCCAGTTAATAAATTTATATTTGGAAAATATTTAACATTATTCAATTTTTTATATATATATATATATATATATATATATACACGTGTAGCAATCACATTGCTTTTCGTATGAACAAACAGGGACACGCTAAAAATTTTAGTTGTAAATACACGAAAATAAAAATGTTTCATATTCAAAAACCTTTCTCGCCTTTTTCTTTGTTGTGGGTTGATTGAAATCTTCAGCACATATAGCTTTGTTAAAATCGAGTGGAAAAACAAAAACGTTGGGAGCAAATTTGTGATTTCAAACAAAGTTGCAGCAATTACTTTTTTAACAAATTATACAAATTCTTAATCTTTGATAAGTATGTGTGCTTAACGTGATCAGGGAGACGAACGAACTCAACTCTGATAAAACTGTGGGACATTGCTCCTTATATAAGGCTTAGTGAAGCCAGATATGCTTTTTGTGGGAGGTGACTAGAATAAAACGTTCTAATTAGCCAGTAAATATAAGAAAGGCGATTCTTTTTAAACTATAGTAATTTATCCGTATGTTGTCGGATAAAATTTTCAAGTTCAGAAGAAGCTTTTCTGATTGGCTCTAAAATAATTGTTTATAAGATTTGGATTTGCTCTAGTTTCCTTTCTTTCATTATCCGGTCAGTTTTAGACAGTGACAGGGTATAATCGATTTCTATTTTTACTCATTAGGTCATTTGCAGTGATGTGCAGTAATATTAATCTGTTTCCGGGGTGTGTAATGAAATGTCTTTGGTCTTGAAAAATATTGCATCAGACACTATTGTCGCGACTGTCGTTTAGTTGTCCTACGACCATCGTCTGCGATTGACGTTACTCCAAGGGAGAGTACGAAAATTGTAACACTGCACGAACACGCATGCAAGCCTTACAGAGAGATCGCGGATATTGTTGCTGTCAGCCTTCGAACTGTCAGTCGTGTCATCAAGGCGAAGAAAAAGTAGATCCATCGGTTCAAAACCTACAGGAAAATGGGGTCGAAAGAGAAAAACAACGCCAAGAGATGATGTATACGTGATCAGGGAAAGTGTGAAAGACAGACATTCGTTTTTGTTTCAATTAACTTATACAAGCGTGCACTACAACTCTAAGAAAGTGACGTATCTAGCATTCGGAGCGGTCACTGAATTTGTCACCCTGTTAAACAAAAATTCTAAAATTGGACAACATCGCTTCAAAACTAACGCAGAACGTTGATAAGCCCACACAGATTCCCGATACAACAGGACATCACGCAAACCTCTTAGACCTCTTCACAACCTGCCCCGAAAAATACTCCGCTGAAGTGTTACCTCCCTTGGGTACTTCGGACCATAGACTGGTCAGAGTTGAAGCTGGTGCTAAACCAAAAAGCATTCCTTGATGTGGCGTTTCATAGGACGATCTTTCAGTACACCAAAGCTGACTGGGGTCACTTCAGATCTTAAATGGTGGAAGCGCTTCTCTCAGCATTCTTCAAATATAGAGCCCCCAGAACCGTCGCCATCATATCTGGTTGGATCCTTTTTGACATGGAAATTTTTATGCCCCAGAAAAAAACAGAATTTGGTTCACTATTGAACGTGCTGTAGCCATAGCTCTCCGCAACCACTGCTACAATATATATCATAGGGAACGGTGCCTGCTATCATAAATGGTACTGGGGTTATCATCCTCATCAGATAGGGCAGAGATTTTTGCAATGAACTTTGCCTCTAACTCCATGCTATATAACAAGGACCACCCCCTTCTCGACTTTCCCTTCTTACGGAGCACAAACTTAGTAATATCTCTATCATAGCCAAGGAAGTTTCCAGAAGCCTTAGCTATAAGAAAGCTACTGGTCCAAATAAAATCCCGGTGGCTGTCATTAAGAACATTAGTTCTGAGTTATCTCCCATCTTGGCATAATTATTTAATTAAGGAGAAATCTTTCCCTTCCCAAGTCTATGGAAGATGTCCTGTTTTCAAGAATGCCTGTGGGCGCGTATCCTCGTTGCAATATCCATCAGCCACCTTTGTGTCATCAGACATTTTAACGCAACTCTTCTTCATCCAGCCGGCCTGCTTCGTATCTGATGTCCAAGCCGATTTCTGCTGCATGTGACGTCTAAACCTCTTCTGCCGCAGCCAGCCTGCGTGATGTATCACTCCCTTCTGTTGTTCTAAATATCCTTAAAAGGGGCCTCAACTTTAACGTAACGAGGTTATGCTATCATAAATGGTACTGGGGTTATCATCCTCATCAGATAGGGCAGAGATTTTTGCAATGAACTTTGCCTTTAACTCCATGCTATATAACAAGGGCCACCCTTTTCAATGAACAAAAAAATATGAAGGTAATTTTTTTTCAAATTTGAAAAAATGAATCCTAACAGTCCACCACTGCAGTTATTTCTGGCAGTCTTTTTCAGAGCGAATTCTAAATAAAAAAATCTTTTCACACAAAACAATTTTTAATAAACCGTCTACTAACCTTTTAATACCCTTCTAAAAGTAAGTGTATAAGACTGTGCCACTTAACCGGGCCAGTCGTTGTTGGTTTCGATCTAGATAGCTGGTCGTAGGTTGACTCTGCTCGCGATGATCTCCCTTGCCCCACGTTGTGTTGCTTGATCACAAGGCAGTCACGTGAGTTTTCCACTAGCTGTCTCTCTGCCAAGCCAAACCGAACTGGAAAAGCGTGCACACAATTGGATAATAATTAAAAAAAAGAAATATAGCACCAAAAATATGTGGACTGACGCCTGGGTTGTTATAAAAGAAAGTCTTTATATACAGAAAATAATTCACAATAGTATAATGGTCATTCGAATATTTCCCAATCCCTGCTCCTATCAAGCTGGTAGTAGAATGGAAGTCTCTTAAGTAATTCAAAGTATAATGTTTCAAATGGCGATTTGCTCCGAACGGAGTTCTAAGTTCGCAGCTAGTCTCTCCGGAATTTTACGGAAACTGTCGAAGTGCTGGGCTGTGGGCAGTCTGGCACTGTTCGTCTTTGGTGTCGGAATCGAGGTGGATTTCTTGTTCCGGGACGGATCACTCTGCTCTTTCGGCCCTTGGGACTCTGTATTTATGCCCATGCCATGGTGTGGGGCTGACGGACGCTGGGTGTCTAACCCCTTATTTCGGCAACCAATACAATTCTGAGGTAGCTGCTGCTCGTTGTTGCCTTCGGTTTATCCAATGGGATTAGCCTTATTTCCATGACGTCAATTGCTGGTCTTTTCCCCCTTTCGGGGCGCTAGTTCGTGGGACCAATGATATACCTCCCTGTCTTATGACGTTATTTTCCTATACCCCTTTTTGAGCTGGACTTATCCGGCGAATTTTCTTTCTCATGAAATAATTTTGGGTTCTAATCATTTTTCATCAATTACTGTTAACCTTTGAACTTGTCATAAAAGCCTGTATGACTAACATTTTCTTTCTTTGTTTGAAGCAAACAGACAGGCCACAGGTGGTCATTGTTTACATTGTCACCTAGATAAGAATTCCCGCACATATGTTCTCAATATCTCTACTTTCGGTCACAGATATTTTTAAAGCTTTCTTTAATGACAGAAAGTTATTTTTTTATCAATTTCACTGAGTCAAAGGAATTTTCATCCACCTAATTTCAGATACGAAGCCTAAATGTCTCTTCGCTGAGTCACTAATCTAGTCTTCGACTCTGAATTAGATATTTGTTATCTATTTTTCTTACAATTCACACGAGCAAGACAATCCTTATTTTACTTGTTACCACCTTGTGGGATGTGGGTTGATTCTCTTAATTTCCAGTTTCAATACTTTGTCTAGGGCCATCTGGCTTGTTTCATGTTTTAGATTATAATGTCTTAGCGTTTTATCTAACCTCGGAAATAAAAATGAATTTATTTTTTTCTTTTTATCCTTTCTTTTCTTTCTTTCTCGGGTTTCGAATAACTGAAAAAAAAACTTGTTACCTTTCGTTTCTTGTACCTTCGCTTAATTTCGGAGAATTAAAAATTCTTCTCAGTACGTTTCCTTCCGATCGATAATAATAATTTCTTCTGTGATTTTCTCAATTATAATTAATATTCAATTAATAAAATTAATTACTTCCGTTCCGCTAAATATTGTTGTAAGACAAGTCAAGACTATTTAATATTTATTTATTCACAATCTTTAATCTCATTACTATTTTTTTTATACTACTAACTAATAAAAAATATTATATTGCTCTATACAAGATAAACTGCAAAACTCCCCGTAACACCAGTGATTTAAAATTGTCAAAGCTACATTCGTTCTTTCTATTAGATGGGTGCACTTCTTTTTATTTAAGTCTATTTTCTGCCTTATTCAAAGTTTGAGTTATAAAAATTTTATTCTCAACCAAATCTAAGTTCTTGAGTCAAATACTATTCCTACTAACTAGGATTTTCTTATTCATAATAGGCCCAAAATAATCAAAATAAGACTCAACCACTCAAAATTTAAAGTAAAAACATTTTTAGGATTTTTTTTTTTTTTTTGTCTATAATATCTATATCAATCAAAATGAGAACATTTATTTCGAACTAATACCAAGTTATATATGACACAAGTATGAAAAAGGTATGTGTGCCTATCAAGACAGGATAATAAATTTCTGATAAAAAGAATTACAATAGAAAAAATGAAAAAAAAATGAAGTTTGGGAAAAGACAAGGATTTTGAAAACGTCAGTGACAAAACAATTCAAGAAGGCAGTAAGAACAAAAGTACAACCACTTTTGAAGGCAAAAAAAAAAAACGAAAAAAAACGGACCTACTTTTACTCGCCCCACAAGCGTCTCTGAGGCATAGAATATTTTTTTAAAGCCTCTTTTAAAGTTGCACAGTTCGTGCTTGGGAAAAATCCTAAGAATTCTTTTCGTTCTTTGCTGTCCAAGGGCAGGAGAATTTTCCCTTAAACTTTAGTCTCTCTGCAGCTGACTTGTTATAACAATATTTTGGAACGGCGATAATTAATTTTATTAATTAATTAATAACCATAACCGGAAAATCTTCTAATTGCTATTATAGATCATAAGAGAACATACTAAAAGAAATTTTCTTTATCCTCCGAATATGAGCAAAGGAAAACGGAGGTGATTAATTTTATTAACTGTAGCTGGAAAATATTTATCTTTAAAAAAGAAAGCAGGGACGAAAAATAACACCTGGTATTTCTCTATTATTGTAACACCGGAAAGAAGAAAGAAAAGAGAAATGGATTTGTTTAATGTCATAGAGTCGGTTTCGGCCACCCATGAGAAGGCTAGCGATGATCATTCTAAACATAAAGGAAAGATAAATTTAAATGTTGTTCTTTTTCTGGGTAAAGGAAAAGAAGATTTCATTTTGTGTCCGATTGTCTCGCTAGCATGAATTGTGAAAAGAATTAAGATAACACTGGTCCCGAATTGTGAAAAGAAATGAATGTTTTGATTCCGAGTCGAAGTAATTTAAAGAAAAAGTATTTTCACTGACATCAGGGTATAACAGATAACAAGGCATTCTTGTCGCTTGAAAATATCAGAGAATGGCTATTAAAAACAGGTGCAGAGAAATTATTATCTGGGTAACAATGTCAATGGACCCTTGTCAACTTGTTTTGGGCGAAGCCAGTTTAAAAAGGTTAATGCCTATTGTTTTAAGAAAAAAAAATCCCCGAAATTGTTTCGTGAGAAAGAAAAATTTTGAGAGAGAAAATTCGGTTAAGTCCAGCTCAGAAAAGGGGTATGGGAAGATGACGTCATAAAATCGAGAGAAATCCCATTGGTCCTATGAACAAGCCCCGAAAGTGGGAGACGACTAACAATTGACGTCATGGAAAGAAGATTAAACCCATTGGATAAACCACAGGCAACAACGACTAGCAGCTAACCTCAGGATTTTATTGGTCGCCAGACGGGGGATTAGACACCCAGCGACCGTCGGCCCCACACCATGGCATGGGCATAAATACAGGGTCTCGAAGGACCAAAATCAGTTGGATCGGAGGAAAGTCCGGAGACGAGACGAGTTGGGATCCAGCGGCGGTTCGAGGCAGTTCAGTTTCAGTTCCAGTTACCAGCCTAAAAATGTAACGACGAAGATAGGCGCCATGTTGTTGGGCGCCAACCACAGAGCCTGCCGGCCAACCTGAGTTAAAGACAGAAGAGAATTTCCAGACAAAGCTTTTGAGATCGACAACTGAATGCAGTTTTCAGTTGCAGTTGGAGTTGGCTCGGAAAAAGTCCCAAAGATGTAACGACGAAGATAGGCGCCATGTTGTTGGGCGCCAACCGCAGAATACGAAATACGAAAAATAATTTTCCATAAACTTGAAATGGATTCTTCAGAATTTTAGTGGTTTTAAACCGCTGAGATGAAAAAGATAGACAAGTGTAACACTTTTTTTTCTTTTTTACATCTGGCCCTCATACATTTCTCTCAAAAGAATGTGCATTAATAATAATAATAATAATAATAATAATAATAATAATTCTCAGAACAGAATTATGGCCATTAATAGCCTTGCAATCCCAGTTGTCCAATATAGTTTCAACATCTTAAACTGGACTCTAAACGACATCAGGCGAATGGATTCTAAAACAAGAAAGCTTCTTTCTAAGCATAAGATGCATCATCCAAAGGCTGATGTAGACCGTCTATACATACCCCGTAAAGAAGGTGGAAGAGGTCTTATTCAGCTGGAATTGTCATACAAGACAACAACTATTGGCTTACTAACATACATAGAAACAACAAAGGATTGGATGATACAATTAATAAGGTAACATGAAGAAAGAAAGAAAAAATATTCAATAATAAAAGAAGGCAGTAAATACAAACAAGATTTACAGTTAGTAGATTCTGTAGAAAAGCAAAACAGAAGCCAAGAACCAACTATTGCGGCAAAAACTATGAAAATGAAAGCCAAAGATAAAGCTCTTGAACAGATTAAACAACGCTGGCAAGACAAACCTCTGCATGGCCAAGATCCAGAACGTGCCAATAAATCCAATGTTGATAAAGTTAATACTCATCGATGGTTACGTACATCTGGATTAAAGTCTGAAACTGAAGGCTTTATTCTTGCAGCACAAGACCAAAGTCTTTTCACTAGAAACTTTCAGGCAAATATTATACATAATAATATGGATCCAAAATGCAGGTTTTGTAATAAACACCAAGAAACAATAGACCACCTAATTTCAGGTTGTTCTGTGCTTGCCCCAAATGAATATAAAAATCGCCACGATAGAGTTGGGCAATATTTACATTGGACAATGTGCAAACACTATGGAAAATCTGTAAACAAACATTGGTATGAACATCACCCAGCACCGGTTACAGAAATAGAAGACGTCACCATTCTATGGGATTACACCATCTACACAGACAGAAAAATTGAAGTAAACAGGCCAGACATTATTGTTAAAAACCAGAAAGAGAAAACTTGTCTATTAATTGATATGGCTTGTCCAGCGGATTGTAACATAGCAACCAAGGAATTTGAAAAACTGTCAAAATATAAAGACCTGGAAATTGAAATAGAACAAATGTGGAAATTGAAAACAAGAGTTGTGTCAGTGATAGTAGGTGCACATGGAATGATAAAAAATGGAACAAAACAACACATTGAAAGAATCCCTGGAAACCCCAGCTTAAGAGATATACAAAAAATTGTCTTATTAAGTACAGCCCACACACTAAGGAAAACTTTATCTATGTAACGCTAGGGATGATAGGGAAGATAGAAAAAACATGAAATGGGGCCATAACAACACGCCACGACCTGCCTTAGGTTTTCCCGCAGACTTGGTTGGTAGTGAGACCAAAGCAGAAATCGAAATATGATGAAAAATGTCATAATAATAATAATAAACAAGCTAGACGATTAATCATTTATTCAAAATTAAGTAGTAAAATAAATTTTTATATACCTTTTCAAAGTTTTTTCGTTTTTTATTTCGAAATCTTTTTAGCTCATTTGTATTTTTTATCTGTTATCTGTCTCACAGAAGAAGCACGAAAGGAAATATTTGTGCAAGCCTATCTTGTAAAATATTGTATTATGTTGTTTTAATGCTTTTTTAGCAAATTTTTCTACCTTTTAAAATCCACTCAAGCGTTTCAAGTCATGTCTGTATACTCATTTGCTAATGTTCAAGATAAGAGAGGGGACGTTCTCTTTTCTTCCGTTCCTTCCCAGGAAATAAAAGTTCTTTTATAGAAGGATAATAAATATTTACTTCAGTAATTTTAACATAACTTGTTATTCTAAGTTGTTATTACGTTAAAAGCAAATCTTTGACTTATTTTTCCGGCATAATTTGTTGCCCTTGCCAAAAGGGGAAAAAAAAAAGAAAAAAAAAGAAAGAAAAAACTCAGAAATGCAACGAAATTATTTCATTTGTATAAAAAGAATAATTTATTGTATTTTCTCAAATTTACTTTTAGAATAAATGTTTATCTTTCATGTTGATTTAACACAAATTATATTTCTTCTTCTTCTTCTTCTAGGTGACATGTTTCTTCAGAACGTAAGCGATCATGACCTTCCACATCTTCCTATCTCTGGTGGCTCTTAGCAAGCTTTCTCCTGTGACCCCATCCAAACCCCACTCTGCTATCCACCTGCTCAGGCCTATCAAGCATGTTATCCATTGTTTTCCCTTGTCTCTCTTTCCCTCTATCTGACCTGTGAGTATCAGATTCTCTAATCCCTCGTTCCTCATTACCTCATTACATGTCCCAGGAACTTTAGCTGTCTTTTTCTGATGCTCAGTCTTAATTTCCTTTTCGTTCCCATCCTTTCTAAAACCTCATCATTGCTCACATGGTCGATCCCTGATATCCGCAGTATCCTTCGGTAGAACCACATTTCTGTTTCTTCAAGTTTTTCCTTCATCTTTGGTAATATTGTCCAGCATTCGCTGCCATATTTAAGAACAGACATCACATAACAATCCAGTACTCTCTTCTTTGTTTCCAACGAAATTTTCCTGTCTTTTAATAATCTACTCAGCTTCTGGAATGCGTCCTTCACCATGCCAATTCGTCTTCGGATCTCAGTGTCGCACTTTCCGTCTTCTGTTAAAACACTTCCAGAGTACTTAATTTTTTTTTTACCTACTTGATTTTAGTATCCCCATCCTGAAATTTTTATTTTGGTCTCCTCTGTTTGCTGATAACCATACATTCTGCTTTTTTGTAGTTTTTTTTTAATCATATCACCCCGAGCAAGGCGGTGACGCCACTGATGCGCATGGGGCTACTTAAGAGTAGAATGATAGGAAAAGAGAAAGCCGGAAACCACATCCTAAACAGGGAACAAGGGATGAGCCTGTTCACCTGTTCAATAGATATGGGTGGAGTGTGAACCGGGCGATAGTTCAGTCTATCTACTCCAATTGACAAGAGAGAGAGAGAGAGAGAGAGAGAGAGAGAGAGAGAGAGAGAGAAAAATGAAAAGTGAAAGAAGATTGGAAAAAAAAAGGAAGCCAGGGACCACATCTTAAACAGGAAACAAGGGATGAGCCTCTTCACCTGTTCAAAAGACGTGGGTGGAGTGTGAACCGGGCGATAGTTTAGTCTATCTAGCCTTTCTTTCGACTTTTTTCATCTAACTTTTTTAGGAGGTCTTGTAGTTTTCTTTCTGTGTCTGCAATCAGCACTGTATCATCTGCGTATCTTATGTTGTTCAGATTGTGACCACCGATGACGAATCCTGGTATAACTTCTAGGGTCCTCAGAATAATCTCGCTGTACAAGTTGAATAGATCCGGTGAAAATACACATCCTTGTCTTACACCCCTTTTTATCTTTGTATATCTGCTGATGTTTTCCTGTCCGTATGCAGGCGGTTCGCTGCCAGTAGAGATTCTTGATTATTATAATGATTTTTCCCAAATATGTCGAGGTTGCTGAGCTTTTCTATCAATTCTTTGTGGCGTACTTTGTTGAACGTCTTGGCATAGTCTACAAAACATAGGTAAACATCTTTTTTCACTTATATCGCCCGTTCTGATAGCATCCTAATAATAAATGTCGCATTTCTTGTTCCAGTGTCCTTGACTAAACCGCAGTTCTTGTCCTATTTCTAGCCTCATTCTGCTTCGCGCTCTGTTCATCAGAATTAGGATGATGAGTTTTGTTAGGTGGCTCATCAAACTGATTGTTCGGTAGAGTTCGCATTCGATTGTGCTTGGCTTCTTAAGCAGAGCTATGAAAATTGATCTGCTTAGGTCATTTGGTATTACACCACTGTTATAGATTTCATTTATTATTTCTGTAATTTTCTCTATGTCAAAATCTTCTAACGCTGTCAGCATCTCTATTACAGTGCCGTCTGGTTCAGTTGATTTGTTCCTATTTAGTTTGGCCATTGCATCCTTCCCTTTGGATTTTAATATTTCTGGTCCGTCAGCATCTTTTGTTTATTATCGGTTGCTCTCTCTTGTCGTGGAAAAGATCTTTTATATATTCTTGCTATCGTTGGAGTATTTCCTCTTTTTCTAATATGA
Source organism: Ascarosepion bandense (assembly GCA_037127315.1). Classification (NCBI taxonomy): domain Eukaryota; kingdom Metazoa; phylum Mollusca; class Cephalopoda; order Sepiida; family Sepiidae; genus Ascarosepion; species Ascarosepion bandense. Next base: position 4,316,936 of record JBBBDQ010000769.1, on the reverse strand, counting down.
TTGTTTCATACTTGGATTTTATACATCCTGTTGAGGAGAACGTTCTTTGTCCTGTCAGTTCTCTTATGTTTTTATGCATTTCTTCTTTATTAGTCTTGCTCAGTCTCTCTACTTATGCACATTTTATTTTGCTGAGCCATTCCTCTTTAGCCTGTCTGCACTTGGTCCTTACTTCCTTTTGTAGTTTCTTGTATTCAGTTTCAAGTCTTGGTATAGTTTTATGTCTCCTTTGCATCATGTCAAGAATCTTATCAGTCATCCACTCTGGGACAATGTCGTTTGCTGATGTCACTAGCGCTTTCTTTAAGTGCGTCCCATTTCCAAGTTCCATTTCCCATTTGTTCTTCGTATTTGTTTCTCATACTATCAGTGTATTTTTTCTGCAGGTTGAGGTCATTCAGGAGCGTCTTGTACTGCAGTCTGGGTGCTGTCCTAGGCTTCTTTAGTCTCTGAAGTTTCACCCTTAGTTTGCAAATAACTGGAAGGTGGTCGCTTTCACAGTCGGCACTTGAATAGGTTTTGCATTGAACCACTGCGTTTCTGAATCTTTTGCTCGTGGTTATGTAATCGATTTGGTTTTTCGTGTCCCCTCCTGGACTTCTCCATGTCCATAGGTGTCTTGGGTGTTCTTGAAACCAGGTGTTATCACCTGGTTATTCGCCTTACACCATTGGACCCATCTTATCCTCAGTTGTTGCGGATTCCTAATCCAAATTTGCCAGTTGTCTCCCATTCTCTCTCCTTGCTTACATAGGCATTCAAGTCTCCCATGATGATTTTAATTTCTTGGGTTTTACACTGAACCTTGGCATTGTCAAGAGTGGGGTAGAATTTTTTTTTCTTCAGTGATTTGCCTTGTTGGTGCATAGATTACTATAACTGCTGTGTTGATGGATCTCCCTTAAGAGGACTCTTTCGGATAACTGGCAATATCTCAGAACGCATTTCTTAATTTCTTCGTCAGTATTAAACGGACTCCTTTTTCATTATTTTTGCCTCCTACGTATATGATCCTGTGGTTGCTGCTGCTGAAGTCTCCATTGTTTGGTCAACTAGTTTCGTCTATTCCAAGAATATTGATGTTCAATCTGCTCATTTCCTGCTTGACATTCTCAAGTTGACCACAGTTATTCCATGTCTTTTCGTTCTATGTCCCTAGTGTAATGTTTTGTTTGTTGCGCAGAGTCGCAGGGTAACGGTCCAGATACACTTGTTGCCCATGCCATTCCTTTTGAAAAAATGTGTCTCCTTTATGCCGTTGGTGATACGGGCGAGGAGTTACTTTATTTGGAAGTAACCCCTTTACGCCGTTGGGTTTCATATATTGATTTCTTAAGGCCATGATAGTGGAGTGGTATTCCATTGCTTTCTCCACTGTGATTTATCGAGACATCACCTCTAGTTAGCTGGTCGTTGTCGTTTTGTTTTTCGTCCATAACGGGTCGATAACATCCTCAATTACAAGCCCGTGCAGTGGGTTAGCCGGTTTAGTCGAGATAGGAAGAGGTAAGTTGTGTAAAAAACATTAAAACACTTTTCGGTCTCTTCCGGTCGATAAGTTCGATTTCAGCCCCGACTAATTTTTGGTAGGTGGAAGACTTCTGTTGGAATTACCTTCTATCGCCACTTTGAGAAAAGCATAAGAAAAGCCGCGATAGTTAAGTTCTGAGAAGTTATTTGGGGTTTAGTAAGGCACACAAAATAGGATTAGGTTTGTTCCTCGGCAGACTTGTAGAAGTGATATGCACTGCGTGAAATAGGCAGATCTCTGTACCCAATCATGGTATGTATTGGGATTTATGAGATTCTATGTGTAATGAAAGCTCGAGTGTGTGTGTTGGGGGGGGGGTCATATAGGCGTGCGAAGGTCATTTACCTGGTGTCAATTTAAAATTGAGATGCGTCACCGTCTACAGAGAGGAGACAATTATGAAAAGAAATAGTGAACTCTATGAAAATAAATCTAATGTGTGTTCTGCAAAAAGAAATGAAACCTAACTTTCTGATGTGTGTTCTTCAAAAAAAAAAAAAACAAGTAGAAGAAATTGTGAACCGTGTGTGTTCTTCAGAAAAAAAGATACACGAACATTATAGAACATTTCTTGTTTATGTTCCTCAAAAAAGAAAAAAGAAACTTTTCAGACTTTACAGACTTTCTCTGGTGTTGTATTTAAAAAAAGAAAAAAGGTGAAAACAGAAAAAGAACAGAAAAAGTTAATGGTGACAAGAAAAACAAAAAAAAAAAAGATTTATTGTAAAAATTAGGTGCACTTTACTTTTCTCTTCCAGTGCATTCTGCGTTATTTTTTTTATTTTTTTTATTTTTTTTTTGGTTTGAGGTTTTTCTTCAGGGTATCATAAAGAAGTTGGTCGTTGCCACAAAGTTGACAACAGGCTTACAAGAAGAAAAATAAAAATGAAAAGAGGCAAAGCATTACTGAAGTAAATCAATGCTTTAGTGACCAGTATGTGGGGTTGTGTTTGGTGCTTGAATGAATGAATAATTGAAAGAAATTAAAAGGGTAAAGAATCAAAACGAAATGGTTCAACTGATAAAAGCGAAAGGTTCGCCGTTGCAAAGGGAATGCTATGGGGTCAGTTATTGCGAATAATGAGTCCAAGACGTGCAGAAAACTTTGGAAACTGACAGAGGTGTGCGAAAATATTAATTCTTTTTTGGTTATGTAACCACACGTCTCGGAGTCGTAATTTTCTAAGTGTGACTTAGATGTGGCATAAGTCCGAAATTATGCGGAACCTAGTGTTCTTCAGAAAAAAAAAAGAAAAAACGAACATTCCAAGCATTATAGAAAGTTTTTCGTGTGTGTTTCTTAAAAAGAAAGACAAAAACGAACTTTCAAACTTTACAGACTTTCTCTGACTTTGTGTTTAAAAAAGAATTAGAAAAAAAGTTTGATTAGCTTCCTTATGGAATTGTGAGTAATAATAAGCAGTCCATTGGGGGAAAACGTTTAGTCGTGAAGTCCTGCTGTAGCGTGGTATTGAACTTACAGCTCTTTGGGTCAAGTCACTGTACCTAACCAACGTCTATATTCACTGGGTCATGTGTCTTCGAGAACAACAGCCATTTCTGGGATTTATAAACCTAATGTTTCAGTAAACTTTTTTACCAGAGTTCATATTGCAATTTTTTTTTATGTTAATGGATTTCTCGAGTATTTTTCCCAGAGTTTAAATTGCAATTTTTAATGTTAATGGTTTTCTCTGGTATTTTTTACCAGAGCTAATATTGCAATTTTTTTATGTTAATGGTTTTCTCTAGTATTTTTCCCAAAGTTTATATTGCAATTTTTAATGTTAATGGTTTTCTCTGTTATTTTTTACCAGAGCTAATATTGCAATTTTTTTATGTTAATGGTTTTCTCTGGTATTTTTTACCAGAGTTCATATTGCAATTTCTTTATGTTAATGGTTTTCTCTAGTATTTTTCCCAGAATTTAAATTGCAATTTTTAATGTTAATGGTTTTCTCTGGTATTTTTTACCAGAGCTAATATTGCAATTTTTGACACTAAGGATTTTCTCTGGCACTCTGTATTATTGGTTCCCATATTGTCTTCATCTCTATGCTTAGTTGGCTTAGGAGAATTTTGTAGCCTAGCGTATGTGCTGATTCATTAAGTTTACGTAGTTTCTAGTGGCGTTCTTTATCTATTATTTCAACTTCATCCCATAGGGGGCGGTGATCCCCTTTCTCCCTCCATATGTTGTCAGCTACGCCTGATTTTTCTATCCCCTCACATGTTACGGCCTTGCGGTATTCTTGTAGAGAGCGGCCTGTTTCTCTTTTATATTTGTTTTCACAGCTACATAGAATGGCGTACACACAGACCATAGTGATGCCCTCCCCTGTTGGGGTCTTACTCGGGAGAGGTACCTGCAAAGTGTAGAACGACTTCTGAAGATCGTTCTGATGTTATATGTACCACAGATCCTTTGTATTTTCTCCGATAATCCCTTCATATAGGGTAGATAGACCGAGGCTGTTTTCTGAGAGTTGTTATCCTCATGCACCCTCCCTTCTATGTTCGTTGAAGTTGTTGTCATGTACCCTGAATAATTGATACGTTGTAGGGTACTGCTTATACTGACCATTTCCTTGTCGTATGTCTCAAAAGTCGCTGCTTATGACTTTTGCTCGATGTTGCAGGCAGCGGACGACCCCTTTCTTTACATTGTATGGGTAGTGGGAGTTGAAGTATTGTCCGGTGAATGTTAGCTTGCGGTATACAGATGTCTTGAACCCACTCTCTGTTCGAGCACATCCAGGAATGCCAGTTTGTTCTCTCTTTTCCCATAGTGAGCTCTATCGATGATCTTATTGAGTTCACATGGTCCAGTAACGTCTGGACCTCTTCCTGGTGTGGCCTGAGTATGAAGGTGCCGTCAACGTATCTCAGCTTTAGAGCTATGGATTATAAAGCCATCTCTTCAACGTATTCCATGTATATGTTAGCCAGTGATGGTGATGGCGAGAATGGCGAGCCAACTGCTAAGCCTTCATCAAGTCTATATATGTCTGATCCCAATTCGAAGTGTGTTTGTGTGTAAAAAGTCAGCATCTCCATCAGGTTGTCTAGTGAAATACTGCTACGTTCACCTAGGAGTTAGTCTGAAGCCAGCCTGTCCGTCAGTGGTTCCACCGATAGTGATTCCACCTTGGGTAACTTGGTGAACAGATTCACCACATCCAGGCTCACCATCTGGTTGCATTGAATGGGGGCATCTTTGATAAGTTCCACGAAGTGGGCGGAGTTTCGAACATATGATGGTGACTTTCCTATCAGTGGGTCAATTATATCTACAAGGAAGCGACTCAGAGGATGGCACACCGATCCTAGGATGTTAACAATCCACTTGATCAGAATACCGTCTTAGTGAATCTTAGGGAGACCATACTTGAGGTAGTTTGCTGTAACGTTGAGACAACTTCCTGTATCTCTTAGGCTGGAAGTGAGCCTTATTCTTGATTAGGATCTGCGACAGCTGTCGTTCCGTTTTCAACATGGGGTCTTTCTTTACCTCGCTATAGCTACCACATCTAATGAGGTCATCCAGTTTCTTGGTGTAATCAGTTTTGTCCATCGCTACAGATGCATTGCCTCTGTCAGCTGGTAGTATGATGATGTTCTCATTTCTCTGTAGGGTCCTGATTGCCAGCAAAAGAAAAAGAAAAAAAGAGAAAAAAAAAATGAACTCTGATAAAAAAAAAAAAAGATTACTGAAACAGGTTTATAATTCCTAGAAATTCAAAAATGTCCTCAAGGATACATTGCCCAGTGGATATACGCGTTGGTTAGTTCCAGTGACTTGACCCAAATAGTTGTGAGTTCAATAATAGTGTTATGAAGGATGTGCGTTGTGGTACAGTGGATATCGGCTCGGAACGAGAAGCCGGGGAGCCGAGTTCGAATTCTAGTTGAATCCATTGTATTCACTTACGCGCAAATACCCTTGGGAAAGGTATTAATCCGTCTATTCCTTCCAGTTATGGGTTAAATAGCAGGACAGATTGGGTTCTATAGCCTCGATCGGCAACCAATCTACCGCAGAAAGCAATGGCAACCTACTGCGGGATAATCTTCTGCCCAGTCAGTCATGTCTCTTTCGAGACATGATCGCCCAAGCGTGTATCACGTATGGCACTTAACTGACTGACTAGTGTTACGTGTTAAGTGTAACAAAAGGAAAAAAATGATTGACCAAAACTCAGAGATGAAAATCACAGACACATATTTACAAAACACACCAAATAAAATATTTACAATTTTACATTCAAATAGAAACATAGAGTTTACAACTGGCAAGTTTTACGAGGAGAGAAAGAGAAGGTTCTTTTCCCAGTTAAGTAGGGTAGGAAGTTAAGTGCTATACTTTTTTGAAATCCTCAAATGAGTATATAAAGAAATATTTTAAGTATGGTCAATGAAATAGTCGAAAATATGTATTTACCCAGATAGTTCCATGAGGTTCTCTTCACATCAGTGTTCTCATCTTTTTCTTACTCATTCTCTGACACCCCCTATAACTTGTTCCTCTTTCTCATCACTCACTTCTTATGTAACCCCCACCCTACGCACTAGTGGCAGTAAAACTGCCTTGCTTGGAGTGAAATGGTTATAACACTCACAGCTGTTAGGCGTGTATAATGATAATATACACGCTAAAAAGTCTTCCTCCTTCTACTGAGAGCCCGTAGCTCAGAGGTAGAATCGCCGACTGACGCCAATTCGGTCGGGTTTCAAAAGCAATCGGCTGTCTAACCGTACTGATGAGCTGTGATACAGCGAAACAGATCTGTCTGCGGATGACTATATATATATATATAAAATTAAAATAAATTTTCAATATTCAATTTTAATTTTATATTAGCTCTGTAATTTTAATTACATTGAGCTCTCCTCCTGTATCATTTTTAATATTAAAATTTTAATATTAATTAGGATCAGGTTTTTGGGATTTACCTTCCTACTTTTCCGTTTGGATTAAAGTATTCTAATAATAATAATAATAATAATAATAATAATAATATATATATATATATATATATATATATATATATATAATTTGTGTATTTATGCAGCAAATTTTCTTTTAAACATGTCAGATTAAATAAATTGCAAAAAAAGTTTCCCTCTCTCATTCCATACGCCTATGGCTTAGGCTTAGGGAGTAGGGACTTCGACTGACACCAAATCGGAAGCAATTGGATGTTTAGCCACATCGATGAGCTCTGATACAGCGAAACAATATGTTTGCTTATTTTTAATAAAATCAGTTCAAACTCACGGATAATCTTTCGCGTATTACAATCAAAAGATGTCAGAAATTAGCTGTAACGTTGACAGATGTTATTTTCATTCATGTCTTAAAATACCCAAGTACCTTAAGAAATGAATAAAACTCACATAACTCACATCCCTGAAGATGACCTCGGAAAGAGGTTGAAAGTACTTGGGTACCTTAAGAAATGAATGAAAATAACATTTGTCAACGTTACAGCTCATTTCTGACATCTTTTGATTGTAATACGTGAAAAGATTATCCGTGAGTTTGAATGGATTTTATTAAAAATATGCAAACATAATTTTTGCAATTTTTTAAATCACACACACACACACACACACACACACACACACACACACACACACACACACACACACACACTACGATTGAGGACTCTGGAGAAGAAAATTTTAAAAATAGTTACCACTTCTGCGATTTACGCGTTATTCTTAAGTAATGAATTTAGTTTTCCCTGTGACTGGCGTGTGTATACACCGCATATATATAACAAGCAAGTGGATGTTTAGCCACACCGATGAGTTCTGATACAGCAAATCCGGTTTGCATGTGGATGTATCTGGGCTGCTTCTTCTTCAGGTGATTTAGTTGATATGAGAATTATCTAGTTGAAAAGACCGTTTATTTGTATTGGATTTGTTTTTTTTAGGTGTTAGTGGGGTTGGTCTGTAATTTGAATTCTGTTGACCTTTTTAACATCTTAGGGTTAAGTGTTTGTTGGTAGCTAAGTTCAGAATAGGTTTTCCTATTTATCTTGTATGGGTGTAGGCTGCTGGCGCCGTGCGTGTTGTTATTTGGTTTAGGGGTTGGTAGGTGTTGTTTTGTTTTGGGGCTGGTTGCTTCTTACTTTAATTTTGGTTATTTTGTATTGGGGTGTGTGTTTTTTGTTTTTTTAGTCTTTAGTTTTTTACAGTGTCGATATTTTCATTTATTTTTCTACTATTTTACTGTATCTGCACTTTTTGCGGTATGGTATGGGGTTTGTTGTCTTTTTCTATTTATTTATAGGGTTGGTTGTGTGTATTTTTTACATTTGGGGGGTTCGTGGGTGGAGTGTTTATTTGTTTACTTAAATTTTAGCGAGAAATATTTGCGATGTTTGCAAAGTACTGCTAATTCGTCTCTACGGTTTAATAAATCGTTACTGTTGGGGTACTGTAGAATGTGTAGCTTTTCACTTAGGCATAAAGGGCAGATGTCGTTAAGTGAGTTGCAAGTTCTAGTTTTTCTAGGATTTTCCATTTTACTTCGAGTTTCTGTTTTGAATCCTTTAGCTTCCAAAAGTATGTAGAAAGGGATGTTTGCTTTCGGTATAAGCTGTTTTTAAATGAGGTTAGGTGCATGTACCAGCGCTGCTTAAAATATTCTTAGTTGATCCGATATAGACTTTATTTATAGTTGGATATTCGATGGATGTTATGTTGCATTGATAAATTATTGAGTTTGTTTTACATTTATTTTGTAGTGGGCAGTTACTAGGGTTTCTACAATTGCACATGTTTTCGTTGTTGTGTTTGATTGTATTTTGGTTGTTGGTTTTATTTTGATCTGCGTGTTGATTTAGGATATATTTGTTATGGTTTGTTATGATTTTTATCTAGGTTGTTTGTGCAGTTGTAGCTTATCGAGCACTCTTTATAAAAGTAAATGCATGAACAACAGGTTAAAAAACTACGAGTTCTACAACTTAGTTACAAATTATATATATATATATATATGCCTCCACTCATTTTTGATGCCTAACTTTTAAACTGAATTTAAAAAAATAAAAAATAAAAATTCTTGAAACTTTTATTTTAGCTTTAAATGAAAGCTAAATAATCAAATTTACCATTTCCGGTAAGCAAAATACTCTGGTGTATTTCAAACAGAAATTATATTGATTGGAATCTAAAATTTTTAGATAAAAAATAATAATTTTTCGGCCATTTTGAGCGATTGACACATTTGTAAAAAAAAATTAATTCTCGGTTTTTAAAAATTTTGCAAAAATAAAATATACGCATCATTTTCTTTTTAAATTAGCAAATTTCAAGTTAAATTTATCTTATTTACACAATTATTACTTATTCATAGCATGTAATTTCGAATAAAACTATTTCTTAATCATGGAGCGTTGACCATTGCCATAAGTGATTGATGTATGATTGCAGCTATATGTTTAGATAAGCTAAGTATGGTTAACCAGAATTAATATAATTGTCCATTTTTTTCTTGTAAGGGGAAGAAACCGTGAAATATATAACCTTTTAATGTAACATCAAAAATACCATACTAAAAAAAACTTCAAATACACAAAAAATAAAATAAAATACAATAAAATAAAAATGATTTTAAAAATACGATTGTTCAATGATTTGTATTAAACTTTTCATTTTTCGATTAGTAAATAGTTTTCACTTAATAACTTAATCATCTAACCGACGCAAAGCTTTGTAGAATTTTTAAAAGATTTTGAAATTTAATAAATTGTTATTAAAAAAAAATCTTTTCAGATTTCATTATTCATTGAAATTTTTTTCTTCGGTCTATAATGTCTTTAATATCAGAAAAAACCCAACTGTTTGGAAAAATAAATAAATAACGTTCCCGAATGAGTCCTGCATTTAACTAATAAAACAAACTTTCACTACAAAATTTAATTTCTTGAAATTTGATGAATTTATGTGGAGGGAGGGGTAACAGAAGTAAAAAGAAATATTTTTTACCAAGATTTTCTAAATATTATGATTTCAGAAATAATTTCATTCATTTGTGAATAAGTCCTGAAAGTTTATTAAAATCAAACAATTATTTGAATTTTGCAAAAAATTCCAAATTAATGTGTTTTTCACCGGAAAAAACTGAGTTATTTAACAATAACATTCTGCTTCTATGTACCCTGTTCCCTCAGGACGTAGGCAATCATGGCTTTCCACGTCTCCCTATCCCTGGTGGCTCTTTTCCTGTTACACCACGCAACTCTAGTTCCATCATCCACCTGATTAGGTCCTTCAAATATGCTATCCGTTGCTTTCCCCTGTCTCTTTTGACCTGTTAGTATCAGGTTCTCCCAGCCCTCCGTCATTGCATGACCCAGGAACTTCAGTTGTCTCTTCCTGATGCTCACTATTAATTTCCTCTTCGTTTCCATCATTTCTAAGAACTCATCATTGCTCACATGCTCGATCCATGATATTCGCAGTATCCTTCTGTAAAACCATGTTTCAGTTGCTTCAATTTTTTCCTTCATCCTTGATGATATTGTCCAGCATTCACTACCATATTGAAGGACGGACAACACATAGCAATCCAGTACTTTCTTCCTTGTTTCTAGCGAAATTTTCCTGTTACTTAATACTTTACTCAACTTCTGGAATGCTTACCTCGCCGTGCCAATTCGTCTTCGGATCTCTGTGTCTCACTTTCCGTCTTCCATTATAACACTTCCCAGGTATTTAAATTTTTGTACCTGCTTGATTCTAGTATCCCCGATCTCTATTTGGCATATTGGGCTACCCTTTTTACTGATGACCATGAATTCGGTTTTCTTGCAGTTTATTTGTAGTCCTTTTTTGTCACTATTTTCAACTACCTTCTGTAGGAGGTCTTGTAGTTTCCTTTCTGTTTCTGCTATCGGCACTATATCATCTGTGTACCTTAGGTTGTTTAAATTGTGGCCTCCGATGACAAATCCAGGCATAACTTCTAGGGTCCTCAAAATGTTCTCGTTGTACAAGTTAAACAGATCCGGTGAAAAGACACATCCTTGTCTTACGCCCCTTTCTATCTTTGTATATCTGCTGAATTCGTTACCTCTCCGTATACAAGCGGTTTGATGCCAGTAAAGATTCTTGATTACTCTTAAGTCCTTCTCAAATATGTCAAGGCTACTGAGCATCTCCATCAATTCTTTGTGGCGTATTTTTGTCAAACGCCTTCGCATAATCAACAAAGCACTGGTATAAGTCCTTCTTCATTTGTATTGCCCTTTCAGAGAGCATCCTAATAATAAATATGGCGTTCCTTGTTTCAGTGTCTTTGACGAAACCGCACTGTTCTTGTTCTATCTCTGGTCTGATTCTGCTTCTCGCTCTATTCATCAGGATTTGGACGATCAGTTTTGTTATATGGCTCATTAAACTGATGGTTATGTGGAGTTCGCACTCGTTTGCTCCTGGCTTCTTAGCTAGTGCTATAAAGATAGACTTGCTGAGGTCATCTGGTATTACACCGCTATTATAAATTTCATTTATTATTTCTGTAATTTTCTCTATACCAAATTCTTCCAGGGCTATCAGCAGCTCTATGACTATGCCGTCTGGTCCAGCTGCTTTGTTTCTATTTAGTTTGGCTATTGCAGATTCCGCTTCAGACTTTAATATTTCCGGTCCGTCCTCATCTTTGTGTATTATCGATTGCTCTCTCTTGTTGTGAAAAAGATCTTTTATATATTCTTCCCATCGTTGGAGTATTTCCTCTTCCTCCAAATTGTAAACTCTGGTAACGATTTGGTTACCTGCTGACAAAAATCAAAAATATTTTGAAGAAAATCGAAAATACTTATTCTTCTTCTTCTTCTTTGTGCCTTGCCCTTTCAGGACGTAGGCGATCATGGCTTTCCATGTCTCCCTATATCCCTAGTGGCTCTTAGCACGCTTTCTCCTGTAACATCACGCAACCCCCGTTATCATCCATCTGCTCAGGCCCTTCAAATATGTTATCGCTGCTTTTCTCTGTCTCTTTTCCCCTCTCTCTGGCCTTCTGCAAGTCCTGCTTCCTCATTGCATGCCCCATGAACTTTAATAGTCTCTTCCTGATGCTCAAATTTCCTTTTCGTTTCCATCCTTATCGAAAATACAATCATACAAATTAAAGTTACCTCCCTTAGATTAAAAACATTGTAAAACGAAAAGAAAAAAGAAAAGTTTTCCATTGTAAACTCTCGTTACGATTTTTTGTTTGTTTTATTTTTTGCTAACTAAACTAAAAACAAGATTTTTTACCAAAATTTCGAACGTGTTAGGAAGGATAAGAAAATTTAAAAAAAATACTTCGATCCTTCCTTGAACGTTAACATAAAAAGTTAAACATTTGATGGAAATTAGTTGCAATACCGATACCGGCATTCATTCAAACATGTTTTTATTGAATATAGACATATTGTCTTTATATACCAACAATCTTTTAAAATATTTATAATAGCAATATTAAAAATATTTTGAAGAAAATCGAAGATACAATTATACAAATTAAAGTTACCTCCCTTAGATTAAAAACATGTAAAACGAAAACATAAAACAAAAAACAAAATACGTTTTCCATTGTAAAAACTCTCGTTGCGATTTTGGTTTCCCGCTAACTAAACTAAAAACAAGATTTTTACCAAAATTTCCAACATGTTAGAAGGGATTAAAATATTTATGCTATTATTGAAAAAAAAAAAAAGAAGATCAACAATGTATTTTTTAGTTATTTTTTTAACCTTTCAAATTTTTTAACGTTCGAAATGTTGGTAAAAAATCGTGTTTTTTTTTGTTTTTACGTCAGCGGGTGACCAAATTTTTACCAAATCGACTCGGAACGACAAATCGGGGAGCCGAGTTCGAATTCCAGTTGAATGTCTTGCATTCACTTACGCACAAGTACCCTTGGGAAAGGTAATCCGTCTCTTCTCTCCAGTTATGGGTTAACAGGACAGATTGGGTTTTATAGCCTTGAATGGTAACCAGTCTACCACAGAAAGCAATGGTAACCTACTGTGGGATAATCTTCTGCCCAAAACTAAAGCGTGTATCACGCATGGCACTTAACTGGCTGGCTATGGATAAAATATAATAATACGAACCTCATTTTTTTCTTCTGTGAAAAACACATTCATTTTCAAATTCTTGAAAAAAATCAACAAATGAGATTCTGTTTCAAAAATGTGTTTTATTAGTTAAACTCAAGACTCCTTGGGAATGAAAAATAATCTATTTCTAATTTTTAACCAATTATTTTTTTTTCGAAAATCTATCCCGAATAGTAAACTAAAAAATGCAATAAAACTCTGACATTATTTAATTAGATAAGCTTTTAATTGCGTTTTAAAATGTATGTATATGAAGGACATTAAATGAATATTATATGGGATACATATTTTTTTCTATTAAAATAAGCAATAGGAAATTACATAAAAACATTATAGAAATTTTGGATCAAAACAGCATTAGAATTTAAATTACATTTTTATATTTCTCAACCAATCAGCTAAAAACATAGAATAAGAACATTCTAGAAAAATAGGATCGGAAGTCAATTAACAAAAAATATTTAGGCCCCAAAACAAAATAGTAAAATACAAATCTGATTGGTCAATAAATGTCTTCACACCTAAATATTAGGAAGATTCTTTGATCCCCTATTATGGTATATAAATAACAAACAGTTAGGAAGTAAAAAGTCAGTCACCAAGATAGCCATTAAGTCAGCATGTAACCGATACTTTGTCCGGCCAAGTCATTCTCCACAACAAAGTTCATGACCTAGCTCAGAGGGCCGTGAAAAGAAAAAATCGACAAACTTTCTTTCATCAACGCGACACACTGTCGCCACCTGAGATGAACTTAATGTAAGTAAGAACGACTTATTTACGGACTCCGTTAATATAAACTTACACACACCTTTAAACAAATTTAACTTCTTGCCAAACTTTATTTTCCAAAAGGAAATTTTTCACATCTTGTATTTTATTTGTTTCCACATGCTAATTTTATTTTATACGTATTAAATTGTTTGTTGTTTAATGTTCGTTGTGACTTATTCCATTTCTTTTGCGCGATTGTAAAACATTGTGTTGTATTTGTGGGGGAACTAATCTCGAGAGCAATACCCGTAAAATACGGAAGCACATCAACCCAGCACTTACCAAATCCCCTACAATTACAGCCTGAAGAAATTTTTTTAAATAATGAATTTTTACAAGAATTGTTTTCATTTTTCATTTTTTAATTATAATAATTTATAAAGTTTCAAAAATATTTTTAAAAATTCTTCAAAGTCTTGTTGCAGCTAGGTTATTAAGTTATTAAATAAAGACTATATTTATTCATTGAAAATTGATATGCTTAATACAAATCTTCGAGCTAATAGATATTTAAAATAAATTTTTGAATAGATATTTTTTTAAAATATGGTATTTCCTGTGTTACGTTAAATGGCCGCGTGTTTAACGGTTTCTGTCCCTTAGAGGAAAATATTTGGACAATTATATCAATTCTGGTCAACCATACTTAACTTATCAGAACATTTAACTGTCATCACCCACTTCACAGGTCAGAAAGCTATGACCTCTGTAATTAAAAATACTTTTATTCTAAATTTCATGCTATAAATTTGTGTAAATCAGATTAATGTAAACTGGCTAATTTTCCATAAAATAACGTGTCACAGATGTATATTTTATTTTTACAAGATTTTTAAAGCTGAGAATTAACTTTTGTTTACAGATGTGTTGATCGCTCAAAAAAAACTAGCCGAAAAATTGAAATTTTTAAGAATCTCAAAAAGTTGAGATTTCGGTTAATATAATTTCTTTGTAAAATACATCAGAGTATTTTGCTTACTGGCAATAGTAAATCTAATTCATTTAGCGTTCAATTAAAGCTTCAAGATAACCTCTTTTATTTTTAACAATTCAATTTAAAACTTAAGTATAAAAAATAAGTGGAGGTACCTATAAAATGGCTTCTCCAGGTCAGAAGTATTTTTAAACTAATTTTAAGAGTAAAACGTTTCCTTTTGTTCCTTCTTATACTTTGCTTTGCGGTAGATATATGTGATAGATATTCCTCTACGCTGTGTATATATGTGTAGTTTTGTGTATGTCATAGTACAGTGTAACCCGGATATAAGAGAGTTGTCGGGACCAGATAAAAGTTCTCTTATCTCTTAGTTTCTCTTATATCCGGGTTTGGTCTATTTTATATACATTACCACAGGCTCTAATTTGGGACCAGAGAAAATATATCTTATATCCGGTTTCTCTTATATCAGGGTATCTTATATCCGGGTTATACTGTATATAAAAGTTTCTCTGAGAACAATGAATGTATGTCATTTTTCTTTTCAGCCATCTGTTTCATCCATGAGCTTCGGTGTTGTTAAATGACGGATATAGTCAGTTAAGTACCATACGTGATACCTGCTTGGGCGATTATTTCTCGAAAGAGACATGACTGACTGCGCAGATCTTTCCGCAGTTGGTTGCCATTACTTTCTGTGGTTAACTGATTGCCAACTAAGGCTATAGAAACCAGTCTGTTCAACTATTTAACCCATAGCTAAAGGGAGAAGTGACGGATTAATGCTTTTCTGTTCTCAATGGTATTTGACGGATATAATAATGACGTACATAACAATGACGGATATAACAACGCCTGCACGGGAGAAAAGTTAATGAGAAAATAAATCTTTCCTCCAAGCGTTCTCGTTACATTAGAATATCTGTGGAATTACCTAACGAAAGATTTATTTATTTGTTTTGTTTTGATCGCAGACAAAAAGCAGCAATAGAAATCGCAATAAGGTCGGATCAATGTGTCGGGCCAAGAAGTTTTTTCCCGTCTGAATCCATCCTGCACATATATAAATCTACCATCCGCCCGTGTATTGAATACTGCTGCCACATCTGGTCGGGTGCCCCTGCTATCCACCTCGGGGTTCTAGACAAAATCCAACGGAGAATCTGTAATGGGATCGATCCCGACTTGGCAGCTCAGATACTGTCACTTTCTCACCGGCACAATGTAGCATGGACCAGGCCAGTCTCCCTGAAAGCCAAACACTGCGCCTCCTCGGATTAAATCTCTCAGCAGACCTAAAGTGGAATGACCATATCGAATCCATAGCTAAATCCGCTGCTAAGAAGGTCGGTTCACTGTGTAGGGCCAGGAAGTTTTTCCCGTCTGAATCCATCCTGCACATATATAAATCTACCATCCACCCGTTTATTAAATACTGCTGCCACATCTGGTCGGGTGCTCCTGCTATTTACCTTTACGGGGGTCCTTGACAAAATCTAACAGAGAATCTGCAATATGATCGATCCCGACTTGATAGCTCAGCTCCAGTCACTTTCTCACCGGCGTAACGTGGATTCCCTCTCTGTCTCTTCTACAAATACTTTCACGGCTTCTGCTCCTTGGTGCCCCCTCTGCATGAATTTACTCGAGCTACTAGACTAGCAACTAGGTCCCACCCTTTTAAAATGAAACCAATAAAATGTAACCGTAACTTCTACTCTACTAACTTCTTTTCTCGCACTTCCCACCTGTAGAATTCCCTTCTGTATACTTGCTTCCCTGACAATCTCCAAGAATTTAAATGCAAGTTCAATTGGTATCCCCGGACTCGCATCCTTTTTCTCATGTTCTTTTCCCCGTCCACTCTACTCTCATCAACTCTCTTCACGCCAGTGTTCTCATCTTTCTCTTACCCATTTTCTGACACCCCCTATAACTTGTTCCTCTTTCTCGTCACTTTCTTTATGTAACCCCCTGCACACCAGTGGCAGTAAGTAAAACTGCTTTGCTTGAGGTGAAATGGTTATAAAAAAATATGACGAAGGAATAAGATATGTGAATTGTCACCCAGGTGGAATCATTACCACAACGCCCTACAAATCTGTCTTTAAAAAGACTCGGTCGATTCTGCGGTATACGGTGAGGAAATTTATTTTACTATTTGGAAGATATTTTCAGAGAGAAATTGTTTCATAATACACCGCCGGTTTTATTGTTGCCATCTTTAAGCTTGGGTAAGGTCAAATTTTCACGTGTCTTTTTAATCACTTTTATATATTATTACTTGTTTTTGTTTTGCTTTGCTTTGTTTTCTGTATTTACTAGCCTTCCAACGCAAGGCCAGATGTGACACATGGTCATTTTATAGTGGGTATTCCCGGCCATATAGCCGGGCCAAAAGATGTCTGTCTATTTTTCCCCAGTCGTGGTTCTACCCTTTTTGCTTTGTTTTCTCCCGATTCTTTAAAGTTATAGTTTGATAATAATTAAAATAACTAAAATTTGTTTGTTATAAATAGCTAGCTTCACTGCAGCAACCATTTACTATTGAACTTGAAGAATTTTTTTACCGTACTTTTTTTAACTGAAAAAAAAAAGTATTTTTTCTTTTAAAAAAAGAAAGCAACCAAACAGGCATTAAATTTTCATCTTCACATAATTTGCAGTTATTTCTTGTATTTCATTTATTATATATTTATTATATTATTCTATTGAATAAGTTATTGTTTTATTATTATTTCTTTCAACTTTTTACACAATTGATTGCCGTATTTTTCTGTATTTGTTTTTGTACAGATTTTGTACAGCAAACTTGAGTAAAGATCGTTTTTTTTTTTGTCTTACTCTTATTTTTTTTCTCACCTAAAGTTATATATGCATTTTCTACACTTGTTCATTGCTTTATCAGTTGATAGTTATTTTAGTACTGTCAAAAAACGGTAGAATTTAAAGTGACAAGTGGATAAATAAATGACTTCAATTTGCGAGTTAGGCTTATTTTTCATTTTAGTAATAACCTGTGTAGGGACGGTCGGCCATGTG
The DNA here is from genome assembly GCA_037127315.1 of Ascarosepion bandense. Lineage (NCBI taxonomy): Eukaryota > Metazoa > Mollusca > Cephalopoda > Sepiida > Sepiidae > Ascarosepion > Ascarosepion bandense. The sequence goes on along the minus strand of JBBBDQ010000769.1, from coordinate 4,299,526 downwards.
GTACAAGGCCACTTCAAAACATAACCGACAATCCAGGCATTTAAAGATATCGGTTGAAGGTTGGAAGAAAAACTATTTTGTTTGCATGTTTAAAGTAGAATTTTATTAAAAGAATAACAGATTTGTTACAAGAAGTGAAATTCCATGTAAATGTTCAAAAAGAAAGTATGAAGTTAAAGGAATCAAGAATTCGTAGTTAAAAGTAGTCATGTCTTGTAGTTGTAAGTAGCAAAATGTGTGTATGCAGAAAAGATTAAATGATTAATAAGGGTATTAAAGAATGTGTTCCTTTTTTTTTATGGCTGGCTAGAAAGTAAAAAGGGAGGTTGTTAGGGTAGGAATAGCATAAGCTATCCACCCCCCTGTTACAAGTTATTTTAGTTTGGATTATTCCAATTATCCAATATCAATGCATCAGCCAATCATTGCTGTAGATTGTGTTTTAAGCAATCTCATTTGTCCAAACCCGGTTTTGTGCCAAAAATCCTAAAGGCCCGTTTGAGCCGATTTTTGATCTTTGAAAGGTATATAAACCATCCTTTTGGGACCCTTGCTTCAGTGTACCCCAAGTGCTATCCGAATCCATGCTAGTCATTTTCAACAACCTCAACCAGCCGCACTTCTCTTTCGCGCGCTATCTTTCTATTCCAGTGCTTCTGATTCTGGGGTCACTCACTTAACTCACATTCACAATACACCTTTCTATTTCAGTCAGAGACCTTCTTCGTTTGTTCAAGAAACTTTCAACGAACTATTTCGAGTTCCATTATTATTCATACAAACAACATTCACGAAGCCTATATCTACATCTCTGTTGAAAAGTAATGTTCAGACTTTTTCATACATAACCTGTTACACTTTCTGTTCTACCCTATTACACTTTTCTCCCTCCCTGGGTTGGAAGTGTCTGAGAAAGAAGTATCCAAACCAGCCTTTGAGATTTCACTCGCCTGATAGACTCAGTAGATTAAAAACTTAATTGGGCGATTAAAGTTTATTGCTTTACTCGCCTGCGGTCAATTAAAAATCTTGCAATGAAACGTGTCCCTTCAAATATAGAAAAAGAAAATCTGATTCCTTTTACAACCTATAAGTATGCCATTGGAGATTCACAAGTTACTTAGAATGACCTACAATGACATAATTGAACCCTTTGGTTATATGCATGGTGCCTGATTTATGTCAAAAAAGTTTGGTTAAACAAAAGACAGTGACATCCCGCAATCATCAAAGCAAGATCTGACGAATAGAATTTACATTGACAAGCTCCTGTCACGCTTTTATCGTCCCGGTCAGTGTAAACATTTGTTTAATTAACGCTTCCCAAGTAGAGCCAAAATGTGTCTGTTGCCCAGATTAAAGATGCTCACAGATTTTTTGAAACTCATTTAGAAAAATATTGTCCTTGACTCAACATCTATATTTCCTCACCGCTTACAAAAAGCAAAAACGAACATTTGAAAGAAAGAAAAAAATATGAATACTTCTTTCAACCATGCACCGAAAAACAAATTATACAAATAATTTTTTTATAGAAAATCATTGAAAAAATGAGATTTGTTATTTTTTTATCATCTATGAGATGGAGGTTGTAGTCAAACAGAAGAAAGAAACTACGAATTTAGGTACCTCCACTCAATTGCCTAAAAAAACAGCATATCATGATGTTAAAAGGGCTCAAACTTAATAAAAACAATTTTTTATCATCAAAATGTTTATGCTATTATTAAGAAGAAAGACCAAATTTTGTGATTATTTTAAAAAATTGTTATAATCCTTTCTAACACGTTTGAAATTTTAATTAAAATTTCATTTTTTTGTTTTCTGTAAGCGCTATGTTCACGTAAGGCAACTATTAAGGAAATAGAGTTGGTTGAGTAAAATGATTTTGAGGTGAGTAAATTTTCCCTCGCTCTCGACTGCTGGTTGAGTGATTTCTTTTTCAAATCTCAAAGGCTGATCCAAACTATCAAAACCTGCATTCACCTGGTGGTTGGCTGAGGTGAAGTTGATTATTTCATCCTACTGACAATTATATCCGATATTCAAAAAAGGCTGTAAACTCCCACCTCACTTATTGGGAATTTGTGGAGAGAGGGAGAGAGAGCTGTAGGCAGTAATACCTAACATGTTTTTGAGGCCTAATGAGAATCCTGGGCCACTATTGAACTTGAATTTCACCTGTTTCCTCTTGAGCTGTCCCTGTTATCTGACAGGGAATATTAAGCTGAAGTTATGCCCTTGTTTAATGATGTACCTGTGGTAGATCATACTCCTGTTCCTCCTCAAACCTTGCCTCCCCAGGAAGGGTGGTTGTTTGGCAATGCCTCACTAGGTGATCATGCAATGTGACAGGTGTGATGCCTAGTGTCATTTCAGGTGTGCAGGGATCAAATCTGCTCCTCCTTCAAGACAAAAATGCTACTATTTGATTTGTGCTCTTCTGAAGCAGCTGCGAGTAGGCCTAATCTTTTCCCTGAGTTGATGTGACAATATAACAAAAATATACATTTCTTATTAATATAATTAACTGTCTTTTGGAAGGCACTGTAGATCCCTATATTTTTATTTATATTCATTTTTTTTACTACTTCTCTGGAATGTGTGGAGAAATTAAATGTTGGACAAGTGGGAAAAAGAACAGTGTACTTACTTTAGGTTGTTGAAATGCTTATTAACAAAAAACTTTTCTACTCACCTTTTTATGGTTACAGTGTGGTCACATAACCACTTATATGATGCAATGTTCTAAATGTCTGTCTTACCACAGAAAGTAATGGCAACCTACTGCAAGAAAATATTCTGCCCAGTCAGTCATGTTTTTTTTGGTTTTTTTTTTTGAGACGTAATAACTGACTGTTCACATGACAAGAGTTACCATAAGTTATATAAGGAGAGGAAATCTTTTTTTTTTTTTTTTTTTTTTTTTTTAAGCATTATGTTTCATGTTATCAGATGGCTATTTGTTGCGAAAAGGTGGAAATATTTTTTGCAACTTAGGGTAAGCGCTATTGCTTTATTTTTCTTGGCCTGACCAATTTTTATTAGGTTTGGGAGCAGTGTTTTGAAATAGTATTTTAGTGCTTTTTTTCTAGGTGAAATTTGGAAATTCTTGCAAAAATCAAATAATTGTCAAATTACTTAGTGGGTTTTCTGTTATAGTGTATGTGTGTCGAAACAGATTAGTTTGATTTGGCCTTGTTAGTTAGATAACCCACTATAAGAGGGGTATAAAACAAGAAAATCAAATTGTAAATAGAAACAACAGTTTATATACATATAAATCAATTAAGGTTTTTAAAAATAAAAGTAATGTATTTTGGTTGATACAAGGGGTCATTAAAATGTTCATAGTAGTCCTTGCAAGAATGAGTTTATGTGTACGTAGGCAGGAACGTGTGTGTATGTATGTATGTATGAGCGTTTGTTGGGTAGGAGTGCCTTTGAAGTATTTGCTCAGTCTTAAAGGGATCCGTCTGGTTATCAAGTATAAGAAAAGGCAGACAGGTGAACCATGAGAATAAGGAGGTGAGGGAGAAAGATAGAGATGATAATAATAACGATCACTTGATGTTTGTCAAGGGACGTGTTAATTACTCTTGTTTTCTTTTCTCTCTGGTGACTGTCGATTTTGCTTCATCTTTTATTTCGTTTGTGGGGCTCAAAAAGGTCATTTGGGAATTCAATCCCAGATGTGATTCTGGCCTTTCTATTGGACAACAAACAAACTTTGCATTGGCTCATAAAAAGGGTTCATAAAATAAATTTTGTTTCTGATAATTGAAAAGTATTTGAATTTTGTTTTTAGATGTTTCCTAGTTTTCTATTGGCTGAAAACATTTCACATCTTGGTGTGAGATTTCACGAGTTTTGTTTTGGATTCACTTTTGTGTGTGTGCTAAGCAAAGTTTGTAAATTCAAGTAAATTCATTTATTTCTAACAAAATCAATGAGTCAGTGCTTAGCAGTTGAATTTTTAAATCTAGAACTTGTTTTTTTTTCAATACAAGCTTTTTCACTTATGATTAGTAAATACAGATTTTACTAAATAACAATATCACCTAACTGGTACAAATGAATACAGAAATTTAAAAGATTTAAAAAAAAAAGTATTAAAACTTTGTAAATTGCTGTAAAATAAATGAAAACAATTCTTACAAAAATTCGTTATTCATTGAAAAAATTATTTTTTTATGACAATACTGTATATAATATCTCTTATTCATAAAAGCAATTAAAAGCTTTTCTAAGGATTGTCTTAGTTTTTTATTTTACAATTCAGAACAGATTTTCAGTAGCTGGGGGTCTTGTTTTACAAAATCCCCAAAATTTATTTAAATTCTTCAAAGAACTCTGGTTTTAACTAATAAACATTGTCCTACAAAAATGAATTTCTCAAAATTAAATAAGTGGATAGGAACAGATGTGTAAAAAAAAAAAAAAAAGCTTTTACCAAGATTTTCTAAGAAAAAAAAAAATTTCTAAAACAATTTCATTCATTTGTGAATAAGTTCTGAAAATTTTTACTAAAATGCAAATCCAACAATTATTTGATTTTTGCAAAAAATTTTTAAATCAGTGTGTTTTTCACCACAAAAAAAGATGCAAGAAAAACAAAATATTTAACCAAAATTTCAAAGTTTCTGAAAAGGATCAGAAAAATATAATCTAATAATCTAAAAATCATTTGGCCTTTTCTTTTAATAATAATGTTTTGTCAAAACTTATTTTATTATTTGCTTAAGCTTGGTGCATTTTTTTCATTATGGTATGCTCATGTTTTAGCAAATTTCTGGAGGTACTTAAATTTTTTTTCTTTTTTTTTTAACCTAACATCTATTTAAAAAAAAAAATCATAATTTTTTGTGAGCTTCTAAAACACTGGAAAATGGTTTGTTCCCTGTATCACTGCAGTATTTGTGATTCCTTTTGATATGTTTTACCGTTACAAAAAACAAATCAGTAGTGAAATGAATTATTGCTTCTATATCTGGACTGGAGCTACCCAGTCTTCACAGTCCAAAAGAACCTACACAGAAAAAATGTTGCAAGCCTCTTGCTTTACTATTGCTATTTTCATGGAGAATATTATGACAAGCTACATGCCTTAGTTCTGCTATCTCTAACCCTAACAGATAAAGCAAACTACCCTCATTCTCTTCACATTCTATTAGTGAGAAATTCTACTCGAACAGCTTCTTCCCATGAATTACTACTTTGTGGAACTGACTCTCCAGGATGCTTTCCTAACTACGACAATCTTAATCTCTCCAAGTCTAGGATTAACCAACCATTATCTTCTTCAGAAATCCCCATAAATTGAATCTCTTACTGCTCATACAACAAAGTCCTTCAATAACCCTCTACCTTGAGTGGTTCTTGTGCCTTATATAGGGGTGAACAGTAATAAAAATAAAAATCTCTTGTTCAAGAAATTTAATCAAAATGTAAGGGGAATAAATCTTGTATGTTGAAATAATTTAAAATGCTAAAAAACAGCAAATTATTATTTTTTACAAATTTCCAACACTTGACACATTAACATATTTGTGGGAGCCTAGAATATGCCAAATAAATCTCCTGCAGAAGATTAAGGTATCCCATAAAAGTTCCACCTACTAAGTCAGTCAGTTAAGTGCCATACGTGAAACACGCTTGGGCGATCATGTCTCGAAAGAGACAAAACTGACTGCGCAGAAGATTATCCCGCAGTAGGTTGCCATTGCTTTCTGCAGTAGACTGGTTGCCAGCCAAGGTTATAGAAACCAATCTATCCTGTTATTTAACCCATAACTGGAAGGAAGAGACGGATTAATATCTTTCCCAAGGGTATTTGCATGTAAGTGAATGCAATGAATTCAACTGGAATTCGAACTCGTCCCCCCCATTTCTTATTCCAAGCCGATATCCACTGCAACACAACGCACATCTTACTAAGTAAATACTTATAAACTCAACTATAAATAACCAATATTTACTTTTCCCTGAATCAAGTAAATGTTAAGGGATTCAATTATAAACAACTGGTATTTACCTATTTGCAAATCAAAAGAATTTGTTAGAATCACAGAAAAGGCTACTGAACTGTTGCGTAATATCAGTTCTCCTATATGGCTGTGAATGCTGGACGTTCTCCTCATAGATGAAGAAAAAACTTAAAGCAACAAATGTGGTTTGACAGAAGGATCATGAGAGTACCATGGACTGAACATATGAGAAACGACAAAGTTCTAGAGACAATGACATTAATGCACACAATCTCTATAAAGAAAATTAATACAGATACAGGGTGCGATGGATAAATTGTCGTCTAACTTATGGAAAACTGAAAATAACACTGACATCTTGTTTCAACACATATATATATATATATACACCAAAATTACACAAAACGATCTTGAAATCCTAAAGTGTAGATTTATCGAACAAAATCGCCATTGGTTTCAACTACGGACTTCAGATGACTTTGGAACCTCTTGCATCTCTTCTAGATAGTTTCCTTGTTTAAGTTGGTGAATGCTGTCATAATCCTTGTCTTATGTTCATCTTTGGTATTACAAGGAGTTTTGTTGGTCTCTCGCTCAACTGCACCCCACACATAATAATCAGAAGGGTTGCAGTCTGGAGAGTTAGGCGGCCAGATGTAAAGGATGATGTGGTTGCAGTAATTGCCTGACAATCAAGACTGGGTTCTCCTGCTTGTGTGTCATTGTGCAGAATCCTATTGCCAGACATAGGGTCTTCCAGCAATGACTCTCTTGAAGGCACTTATTGTAGGCCTCCATATTGAGTCTGAGGCCCTGTGGAAGGATGAAGAGGCATAATGTCACCATTACTATTGATCACTTCAAACACCTTCATAATCACTATTAGACTGATCCAACTCTTTCTGAATTCTCTGCACTGTCCTCTGATTGACACCAAAACACTCTGAAATGTTCATATTGGAAATTCCAGTGCAAATAGCAAGCAATACTGTAAATTTCTGGCCAAGTGAATTACATCATGGGGCGCTTTTTCTCACAGATGAGGCTCAACTGACCCTACTATATTTTGCAGTTCACAAAATCTAAAAAAACACATGCTTAAAATTAAAAATATAAAATGGTGACAATTTACCCATCATACCCTGTAGCGGAGTTTTATCCATTATTTCTTGTTTAGGATTGGGTTTCTGGTTCCTACTGCAACTCTATATTTCCAATGTCTCTGCCTAAACTCTGTAATTTTATGAAGTATTTACTTATTTTTTTTTGTTCCTCAATAGTAGTAGATAAGTTTGCCTATCATCTGGTTCATGCTTATCTCCTATCATTTGAACAGGAGTAGAAGTTTATCTCTTGTTTAGGATTGGCTTTCCAGTTCCTTCTAAATTCTACTTCATCTCTGTTTCTAACATCTCTATATAAATACTGAAATTTTTAAAACTTTTTTTCTAATAGGAGTAGATAGGCTCACACTCCTCCCTTGTATTTTGAGCAAGTGTAAAGGTTTATCAATTGATTTCTGTTTAGGGTTGGGTTTCTGGTTCCTTCTGATACCTTCTCATTCTCTTTCATGTCCAGTAATCTCTTGTGTCTTAGTGACATTATCATCTAGCTTGGGGTGAATTGATTAAAAAAAAAAGAAGAAAACATACTTCATAAATGAAAATTGTTCTGACTCCAACAACTGCAAAAAACAAAGTTTTAAAGGAGACATTACAAGAAAAGAATCAAGTAAGAATTAACTAATTTAAACTTAATGGATTTGACAAGGCTGAGGTATTTTTACCTGGAGAAATAAAGTTGTCATTTTTGTACAGAAAGAAGCACCAGGGACAATAATATTTGAGTATTTTTTGACCATTGAAATTCTCCAAAAAAAAAAAAAAACAAAAAAAAACTGTTCTATAGCAATTGACAAAATTTCTTTCCTGAAAAATTATTTCAAGAGAAAGACTTTTATAAATTTTAGCTGAAAGTAACACATTTCACCTTGGCCTGGAGAGTAGAATCAAAGTGTAGTATCTGTTCTCAGATACTCACTTCCTGCCTACCGGTCGAGTTTAAAAACAATAACCAACTAAAACAAGCTTTTGATCAGCTTTGACAAGCAATGACCAGCTAAGACCAGCTTTGTACCCAGTTACTGTGTAAGCAGAGGCTGGGTAATCTTTGACCAGTGACCTGAGCATACACAAACAGGTTCCCCACATTAAAAAGTGACCTTGTGTCACAACTTGCTCCAGTGGGGGAGGAGGGTAAATCAAAAGTAGCACAACCCATTCAGTCAATGAATGTCAAATGCTTCTTGTATAGAAATGGCTAATTTTACCATTATCATAGGAATGCATTGTCAATGATTTTATTATAGGAATTAATGAAAGAGCTATAAAAGTACATGGTCTTGAGAAGCTTATTTTCCTGAAAAACTGTTTTTAGAATGTGATGGCCTCTTCATCAATCTGTTATGAGCTATTAACTAATTCAAATGACAAACAGGGTTTTAACACAAGTGTCACCCATGTATTATTGGAAAATAGCTACTCATGGTCAAATAATGTTGCCTCTAGTATTTAGTTGTCTCCCCACAGTGACAAGATGTACCACAAGGTTGGTTTCATATAGGGCACCTGAGCGTGTACACCTGGGCCAAAAATTGCCTGGTCCCTGCAATGATCTGTTGCACTAGCATCACTATTATTACTGATCCTTCTCTTTAGTGCAATGAGAGGGTACTGCTTCAAATTGCTGTTCAAATCAAATTTTATTTGGCATGAACTCTAACAAAGTTTATATGACTTTAAATCCAACAATCAAATCAACTAATCCTTTTTTTGCCAACAGTTTAACATGAACACATACAACTTCCTCTACTTCTCAGTAATGAATGACTCATCTCATAAAAGTGGAAAACATCTTGGCATGCTTTGTCATTCCAAAAATGAAACAATTTCATCTCACACTATGTAATTTGATGACTAACCTGATTAGTGTAACACTCATGTCATTTGATGTAAAATTCTTACAACTTTCTCTAATCTTTTTCTTCTAGATGTGACTAAAGCCAAGCTGATCTTTATCAAAACAATTTCTTCACTATGACCATGTCTCTGAAGCCATGGATGCGTGGTTTGCATTGGGTACTGCGTTATAATAAAAAAGGCCTTTTGTACCATTCTTATATAACTTCCAGCCGGAGGTCTTTGAGTACAAGTTCTTCATTTCACCAAAAGGCACCACCTGAACCTGATGTTGATATTAGCAAAAATCCTTACTTCGAGAAATATGTCAGAAAACTCCAAGACTTGAAATTGTGAGTATTGAATTGTGTTCTATAAATTTACAATTCTTTCAGTTTGACAGTTTTGTCTTTATTGGGTTGATGGAAACTTTGTGTTTAATCATTGGATTGTATTAAGATCATTTCACTTTAACTTTGTTCCCCAAAAACATTATTTTTATATTGTTTAGGTTGGTTAAGTGAAGTTGTATAATATGCTATTTAACAATTAAATAAAATTTTCATGTATAATTGTACTTTTAATAAATTATCCCTATGGAGCATGACGTTTGCCTTTCTCTCTCTCTCTCTCTCTCTCTATATATATATATATATATATATATATATATATATATATTGAATAAGGAACAAAAAAATATTTGCAATGTTGAAAACTTTAATTTAAAACAGTGCTCAATATAAAAATAGAGCAATGAATATTTATTATAAAATATACTTTAGAACATGTACAAGCTACTACAAAATTGTACATTTTGTTTTGACATTGAAAGAACAATGTCTCATCAGGCAGTTAGTAATGATGGTGTGTGTGTGTAAGGCAGCAATCCCTCTTTTATGCAAATTTTGTTAAAAATGACAGACATGGTGCTATGGTTAAGTTTTTTTTATATACTTTTTTCACTTATAACTTATATATTTTTTTCTAGAACATAAATTATATAAAAATTGTCCAGCTCTTTTATTTCTCCAAGTGCTTTTGGCTATACTTTTAGCCATTATCAAGGATAAATTTTATTTTACTTTTAACTAAATACATAAATTGTTTTATGTATATATGTATGTAGAGTTATAGGAATATTTTATTGTGGCCATGTTCATAGCTGATATTGTTAAGTGTTCGATTTTTCTTTCTTATTAATATTGCTTCCATTATTTTCAGCCTTCTTTTACATTTTTTATATAATTTATGTTCTGAAAAGAAAAAAATAAGATCCAATAAAAAAACTTAACCACAGCATCATGTCTGTCATTTTTAATGAAACTTTTATATATATATATATATATATATATATATATAAACTTATTTATAAATGGAACTTTGTATGTGTGTGTGTCCAATTACCTATAGACTTCGAAACGGCTGAACCGATTTCCTTGAAAGTTTACACAGTTGTACTATAAGCGTCTGCGAGTGTTCTTAGCTAGGTTTTGTGTCGAGGTGCCCCTGATAAATATCAAAAATCGATAATCGAAAAAATCGGGTTATAGAAGGAGTGGTCCGATTTTAATCAAATTTGATATACTCATAGACAAAGACATAAGAAACAATATTCAGAAGTTTCAAGGTTGCAGTTCTTACAATAGTGCTGAAAATCGCTAATATATATATATATATATATATATATATATATATATAAAGGCAAGATACCGGGTCTGATCAAAATCAGTTTTTCAGCCCTTTTATTTTAGTTTTTGCTTCAGGTTTGGCTCTAAGTAAGTATAATTGTAGTTCTTAGCCTCAGCCATGATACCATTTACTCAGAGGACTTATTTAGCCTTCAAAATTCAGTTTAGGATGAAAAAAACAGATGATTTACATTTAAATGTAAATCATCTGCACAACCACACCAACATTACCTGATGATGAGAATTAATCTCGAAACATAGAAATTTCCATGTCTCAATGTAAAATTGACATAACCATATAATTATATTTTATATATATATATATATATATATATATATATATATATAACCTTTCTCATCAACTGGCCATCATTTGGAAATTAAGAATATATCTACTTTCACCCAATTTAAACTGTCTACAATACATTTACTTACATACCATTTATTATAATGAGATAATCAAAATCTGTGAAAATAGCTCGTAGCTGAAATTGTTTGGAATCAACCAACATATGGACAATTTCTACATTCATTGAGTCAAGAAAAGGAAACACTTGTTTGCATACAAGAAAAAATATAATAATGAAAATGCCTTCATATGTTACTTCAAATGTTATTAGTCGACATTTTTTATTTGAAAAAGGTTCCTCATACCAAAATGAAGACAAAAGTTCATATAAATATGTCTGCAAATCCTTCATTTTCGAGTTTAAAGAAGTTTATGGAAGATGGTACTGTGGAGACTAGGCTACTTTTGTCAATCGTATACATTTATGGCTAGTCTGTCTTCAACATATAATATGTGTTATAGTGAGTTAACTGAGAAATGTTCCATTTAACAATGGCAGGATATGGATTTTGTGAGCTGGGAGATATGATTTTCTTACTATGGCTGCGCAAATGGTAATGGATCCGAGGCTGCATGGCTGGAGCAGATTTCATTTCTAGATTGAAGGCAGCCGAGTCATCCAGCCTTTATTGACATGTTGCTAAGAAAAGGCACCACAATGTGTGCATCAAAAGAGACCGAGATTTGCTTGTATGTCTGACCATGAAAAACACATTCTACAGACTGTTGGTATCAGCACACTTCAAGCGGACCTGGCATGTTGTACATCTCATAGTACTCTATAGAGGGTACTTCAAGAGCAGCTCCTGTATCTGTATTATTTGCAAATCTGTGTAGGGTCTTTTGTCCTCTTATCACTTATAATGGAAGAACTTTTACCGATGATTTATTTATCCTTTCAGTTATGTGGATGAGGCAACATTTGAAAGAGATGGAATAAATTTATACAACCAACATTTCTGGGCAGATCAGAATCCCCATGGTGGTACAATACAGGCTAAACACCAACATCAGTTTACAATTAATGCATGGGCTTAAATTGTAGATGGCTGTCTGGTAGGTCCATATGTTCTCACAGCACATCCTACAGGAGATGTTTACAGGGACTTTATTTCAAACACACTTCTAGACCTGCTAGGGGATGTACTCTTGCTAATATGAAGGCACATGTGGTTCATGCATGATGTGGCTCCAGCACATTTTAGTCATGTGTTCATGAAGCACTGGCTGACATCTACCATGAAAGATGGATAGGTAGGGGAGGAAAGGTTCCATGATCTGCATGTTCCCTTGACCTCAATCCTTTGGATTTTCATCTGTGAGACCACCTAAAATAATTGATTACATTAATAATGCAGAGAGGCTTTATCATTGTCTCATAGGGGCCTGTGAAACCCTTCAACACTGTGTGGGGGTTATTTGAAAGAGTTTTCCTGTCAATGATTTGAAGGGTGTATGCATGTGTAGAAGCAAGTAGAGGATATTTTGAACATTTGATATGAGTAGGGGATTCATACCTTTGCCAAGGGTACTTGCAAATGAGTGAATGTAATGAAACTGACTGGGATCCAAACTCAGCTCTTTGACTTCTCATTTTGAGCCGATGTACTTTACACCACAATGCACATATGGAATTCAGTACCACCAAGCATGCATTCCAAAAAGGATTCAGTACCCAACACACATTCAGAAAAAGGATTCAGTACCTCCAAATGCACATTCCAAAAAGGATTCAGTACCCCACAAACACACATTCAAAAATAGATTCAGTACCCCAAAAATCATAGGAATAGAGCACTAGACATATGATTTTCTAATAAATACAAGGAAATTTATGTTGAAAACTGATGTTTGGCTCCTAGCATATAGTGTTAGAAGCAAGTCATTGTCAATTTAATGTATAAAGGAATTGAGTATGCTTTAAATAATTTCTACATTTTTTTCTTACATTTTGCAGATTTCAATTGTTTTAATATTTGGTAACTTACACTAAAAAGATGAAAATGAACTGTTGATTCCAGTCCATATTGGTAATGTCTGCTACACTCACCCATTTTAGTGGAAGAAGCAGACAAATAAATGCATTCTGGGATTTTTCTTGCTTTTGTGTGTCAACCCGAATTCTTAGTTTGGGAATTTTTTGTCATATTACTTTGCTTTGCTACTCATATGACTACTTACTTCATGCTAACTTTGTCTCAGGCATTTTTTGTTAGCATTATACAAAGTTGTGCAATCAGACAAAAATGTAATCAAAATATGGCAAAAAAAAAAATTGTGTTGATTAAATTTTGTTTAGGCAACCCCCCCAAATTGATTTGCTATAAGTCATTTTTTTTTAAACAAAGTGTAAAATTAAATTTGTCTATTTCATTTGTTTCAACAAAATTTCAAAAACATTTCAAGCAAAAAGAGACAGGAAAAAAAAACAATTATCCAGAATGAATCATCGAAGAGTACATGATTGAACACGTGACAATTTTGATTAACTTCAAACGTTCATAACTTAACAAATACTTGGACTTAGAACAACCAGTTCTAAAATCCAGAGGCTGTCTTCAAAACAACAGCAATGTTGGTCTACAGAAGTAAACTGAGAATACCAAGGACCAAATGTGTGAGCAATGACAAAATTTTTTAGAGAATAGAAATGAAAAAAAAACTTAACATCAGGGAGAGACAGTTTAATGTTTCTGAGACATGTAATGAGGAAGGAGGGCTTTGAGAATCTGATGCTCACAGGGTGGAGTATTTGTTCTGCTCCCCCACTAGAGTGAGTTGTGACACAGTCGGTTTTTTATGTGGGGAACCAGGCCACTGGTCAAAGATTATCCAGCCTCTGCTGATGCAGTAACTGGGTACAAAGCTTGTCTTAGCATGTCTAAACTTGCTTTACAGTGCATGACATACTTGATTAAGCAAATGGATGGCAGAGCAGGGTTTGGGAGAAATAACACAACAAAATATGTTAAGAACTACAAACGACAGGAAGATGTGGAGGGCCATGATTACCTATGTTCTAAAAGAAGATTGCACATAAAAAAAGATTGCACATAAAAAAAGATAACACATATCACTTAGGAAATGTCAAATGTCCACTTAAATGAAATGTCTTGACATGACTGTTGACATTGTCAATAGTAGTGCTCTTTTTTTTTCTTTCCAGTACAAATCCAGAACTTTATCAGCAGCGATTGAAGGATTTAAGAGAGAAACTAAAGCCTAAAGTAGAGCCGCCTCCAAAAGTAGTCCCGAAAAAGGAGACGAAACCTTTACAGAGAAAATCAGTTTCAAAGTTGGTAAGAATTCTCTATTACCATAATTTTTTTTTTTTTTATCAGTCTCACTGCATGCAAGGCAGTAAAGTCACTAAGATACAAGGACTTACTGGGTGTGGAAGAATTAGGGAACAGAAACATTAATAATGAGCAGGAAAAGAAAAGAGTAATCAGGAGTACAGTAGATAGCAATTAATATTGCATTTAAAGTTTTGCAGATTGGAGTTAGTCAAAAAGCATGGAATTGGAAGGGAGTTCCACAAGCAAAAAATGTGAGAAAAGAAACTGTTAACATAGAACTCATGGTTACATCTAGCCATCTCAACTGTAAATTGATGAGATCAATGAACTTTCAGCTTTTGTAGCTAGACTTTATGAATTTAAATGCAGTACTAGATTGACATTGTGGTGCAGTGGAGATCAGCTCAGAATGAGAAACTGGAGAGCCAAGTTCAAATTCCAGTTGAATTTGTTGCATTCCCTTATGCACAAATACCCTTGGGAAAGGTATTAATCTGTCACTTCTTCCAGCTATGGGTTAAATAGCAGGACAAATTGGGTTCTATAGTTTTGATTGGCAACCAGTCTACTGCAGAAAGTAATGGAAACCTACATGATCACCCAAGCATGTATTACGTATGGCACTTAACTGACTAACTAGATTGACAGCAAGGTCTCATTTTACAATTGAAATAGCTAGATTTAACTATAAGTTCTTGTTAATATTTTTTTCTGTTGACCTCTCTTCTGGCTTCCTGCTTCCCAGTTAACTTTGATCCTTAAAAATTTAAATGCAATGTCGACCGTTATCTTCTGTCTTCTTAATCATTGTTCATTTATTGTCCTCTCGCCTTAATTTTTTTTTGCAATCATTTCACCCAAAGCAAGGCAGTACTGCTATTGGTGTGCAGGGGTTTACATAAGAGGAGAATTAAGAGGAATAGTTCAAGTGGGTGTCGGAGAATGGGTAAGAGAAGGGTGAGAACACTGGTGTGAAGAGAGCTGTGTGAGAGTAGATTAGAAAGGAAGAAGAATAAGATACAAGGGTTGTCAGGGAAAGGATGCAAGTCAAGGAGATAAGAGATGGCAATTGACATTGCATTTAAATTCTTGGAGATTGTAGCTGTGAGGGAAGCAAGTGTACAGAAGAGAGTTCCACAGGCAGGAAGCACAAGAAGAGAAGTTAAGAGAGTAGAACTTTATAAGTTAATAGTAGTTTTTCTAATATTCTTTGATACTCATTAACCTCTTTGCATCCTAGTGGCTTTATTGCCTTACTTAGAGTGAAATAATTAATAATATATAAAGTGTATGAAAATCTTATTACAAATGTTTTATGTCCCTTCTCTACTTTTTTTTTTTTTTAACCTATATTTTAATTTTTTTTTTTTTTTTCAGAGTCTTAATGATATTGTGAAATTAGACCTTCTTCGGGAACGTACACCTGAAGAAATTGAAAAGGTAAGAAACTTAATTCATTATAAATTTAAAGAAGAAATATGTGAGTGTAGGTGCATGTGAAGAAATCTCACTATGAAGTGGTCAAAGTTTCATGCTGCTGTTAACCCAGTAGATTCCCCTGTGTAACCATAGCCTCACTACAGAAGGTGTTGCTGCTGTGGTTTCTGTAGTAAGTAGATTTTTCCTGGGTAGAGTTGCTAGCCCTACACCCAACCACTTTTGAATTCAGAGTTGTCCATCTCTTAAACTGGTTGCCAACCAAGGCTAGAAAGCCCAGTGTATTTGACCCCTAGTGTGTGCTCTGTGCTTGTGACTTTATGCCCATGCTTTTTTTTTTCACTCCATGCAAGGCAATAAAACCACTAAGGTTACTGGGTGTGAAAGAATTAGAAAACAGAAGCATTGCTAGGGAGCGAGAACAAAAAAAGATCAATCAGGAGGAAAGTAGATAGCGATTGACATTGCATATAAATTTTTGAAGATTAAAATTGGCTGGAAAACATAGAGCCAGAAGTGCGTTCTACAAGCGAGGAGTTCATGAAAAGAGACTGTTAGCAAAGAATTTACAGTCATATCTAACTAGCTCAACTGTAAATTGGTGAGATTTTGATGCTAGTACTGCACTTAAGGATGTGCGTTGTGGTGCAGTGGATATCGGCTCGGAACAAGAAATCGGGGAGCCGAGTTCAAATTCCAGTTGAATTCATTGCATTCACTTACGCGTAAATACCCTGGGGAAAGGTATTAATCCGTCTCTTCCTTCCAGTTATGGGTAAAATAACGGGACAGATTGGGTTCTTAAACTTGGCTGTCAACCTGTCTACCGCAGAAAGCAATGGCAACCTACTGCGAGATAATCTTCTGCCCAGTCAGTCATGTCTCTTTCGAGACATGATCGCCCAAGCGTGTTTCACGTATGGCACTTAACTGACTGACTGCACTTAAAATCAAAGAGTCTAGACACTATAGCAAAGAGCTCATCTGAAAATTTATCCAGGAAATATTTATAGAAAAAGCAAAGAAAGGCAACCTTATGGTGGTGGGAAAGTAATTGAGGCCAAGATGCCAGATCAGAACTAATAATATTGCTAATTCTACTTTGGATTTTACCAAGAAGTTCTAAAATATATGCAAACATTTCCAGTGCTGGGGAGGAAAATGTATACCTATCTCAAGGGTATTTATGTAAAAGTGAATACAGAAGCCTCAGCTAGAAATTGAACTTTATATGCCAATCTCATTTTTAGTGTTGATAATTGTAACTGTTTCAAGAAACCTTTCCAAGACAGAAACTATGAATTAGAATGAAAACAGTGATGACACCTAACCCTAAATCCAACATAAAAATTCAGCATATGGAACAAATAACTACTAAACACTTTAATACTTTGGTGTATGGATTATTCATCTGGAAGATTTCATTGGAAACAAAGAAACAAGTAGTGGACGGTTATGTGATATCTGTCCTCCTATATGGCAACGAATGATGGACAATCTCCTCAAGGATGAAGAAGAGACTCTAAGCAATAGAAATGTGGTTCTACAGAAGGATACTGAGGATACCATGGACTGAACATTTGAGCAACAACAAGGTTTTGGAGAGGATGCAAATGAAAAGGAAACTTATACTTAGCATCAGGAAGAGACAGCTGAGGTTTTTGGGAAATTAATGAGAAAAGAGAGCTTGGAGAATCTAATACTCACAGGATGAATGAGGGAAATAGAGACGGGAAAACAACGCAAGACATACTTGACAGGCTTGAGCAAATGGACGGTGGAACAGGTTTTGGGAGAGATATCAAGAGGAGAAATGTTAAGAACGACAAGGGATAGAAGCAAGTGGAAAACCATGATTGCCTATGTCCTGAAGGGACAAAACACATAAAAAAGAAGACTAAACTGTACTAGGGGTAATTTTTACCTAACACTAATATGCTATAAATTGGGTGGGGTAGAATTTTTCTTAAGAGCACTTCAGTATTTGTCTATACTTCTGAGATGAGGTAATATTTACATTATTTACACTGTTTGGACTGTTGTCTTCATCTTTATTGCCATTTTTACAACATTTTGGCCAAATACAATCTAGCCCTCTTTGGGTGGTAGGAATTTTGAACTAAACCCTTTATTTTGATCACTGGGATATATAATTCTCATTCAATGTGATGCCACTTCCATGTAGTTATCTCCCTTTAACTCAACTCTCTAAATTTGTTCATCACTGCTGTAGCCAGGTATTGAATTTACAACTCTTTGTGTCCGGTTACTGGAACAAACCAATGTTTATATTCACTGGGCCACTGATAAAAACAGCTGAAATATCGTAAACATAGCAATATATTAAGGACCCTTGTTCATAGGGAAACATTCTGATCTTTCCTTTTTAATAGGCACCTATGAGTAGGATTCTCATTTTAATTATTTAGAACATTCTAGGTATGAATATCAGATTTCTTAAGTTGATATCAGGCTGTTTTTAAGGAATTTTTTTTTCTTTCAAGGTAAGAGATCAGAAATGCTGATTTTAGTTTTTATTATTATTATTATATTTTTCTTTTTCTTAGGATTGAACTCAATCTTTCTTTGTCAATGTTTTGCCTAATCATCTCTCATGATATGATATAAATAAATTCAAACCTTTTTTTTTTAATTTCTTAATGCGAATCTCTTTTTGCCTCTTCAGATTTGGATGCAGTACCACAGTATCAAGGACTGTGTTTATGGCGTCATCAAAGTAAGTTTTTTCTTACAGAAGTTGATTTTTTTTTTTTTAAGGAAAAGCTGATAAATACTACAGTCTTTTCTAAGATCTTGTTTTATTTGTAGGGATTATATTACCTTGAGCACCTGCTATCTAGTGCTCTATTCAGGATTATAAAAGTATTCATTCACTCTCTCTCTCTTTTTGCTCAGAGATCTAATAATGAAAACATGGACTTTTCCTCTCCACAAAGGCACTTCCCAGGCAACTCACTACTTAATTTTAACCCCATCACATGTTGTGTGCACACACACACACACATTACTGTGACATATATAAATTTTTTAAAAAGATTATGTACATGCAAATGACATTTTTTTTTTTGTTAGCAAAAGGATGAGTCCAATGTGGAAATTACAAATTAGAGATACCAAAATCAAACAAGTACAACAATCAAAATATCTGGGAAGTGTTTTAACAGAGGATGGAAAGAGCGACACTGAGACCCAAAGGCATATTGGGATAGCCAAAGAAACATTACAAAAGCTAAGCAGAGTAAGAAGAGATAGGAAAATGTCACTAGAAATAAGATAAAGAGCATTGCTATGTGATATCTGTTCTCCTGTATGGCAGTTAGTGTTGGATAATCTCCTCAAAGACAGAAAGGAGACTTGAAGAAACAGAAAGATTCTGAGGATATTGTGAACCGAACGTGAGTAACACCAAAGTTTTGGAGAAAATGGAAACAAAAAGGAAACTAATACTTAACATCAAGAAGAGACAGTTGAGTTCTGGGACATATAATGAGGAAGGAGGGCTTGGAAAATTTGATACTCATGGGACAGCAGGTAAGAGAGACAGAAGAAAAGAACGCATAACATGCTTAGTAAGCTTGAGTAAATGGATAGTAGAACAGGGCTTAGGAGAAATAACAGAAAGACAAAGGTTATTTAGAGCTATAAGGTATAGGAAGTTGTGGAGAGCCATGATTGCCTATATTCTGACGAGACACGACACATGACGAAGAATTGGTGAAGATAAACATTTTGTATACTTAATTAGATAAAGTCTTTCTTTGAAAAGAAACGTAGAAATAGGCAGATGGTGTGGGTATTTAACATCAAATCGTTCTTCATCTTACTGAGGTACATTGGGGAAAAAAGTCATCCTATGATTCACATATAAGATATTAAAATATCTCACTACATTTTCCAACTTTCTACTGAACTGGAAGAATGCCAGGTGCTGTAAGCTTGGAGGTGTGGGTGGTGTAATTGATAATGGCTTAGAATTGGAAATTGGAGAGCCGAGATCCAATTCCAGTTGGGTTTGTTATATTCAAAATACCCTTGCGAAAGGCATGAATCTACTTCTTCTCCCCAAAGCTACACGTTAATTGGTATGACTTGTATCAGCAAATTATTATTATCTCCAAAATATTCTTAAAATCAAAGATATTTTCTACTCTATGTAACATGAAAAGGGTTGATAATCTGTAAAAAAGAAAAAAACATCAGTCAATTAAATATTAAAAAGAAAAACCTATTAATATCGGCCATGATGCATGCATAAGAACATTCCACCATATTTTCCAACCTAGCCATCTACTGAAAAATTGGAAGAAATTCTAAAAGAGCTACAAATTCTGAACTAGAACTCTGAAGAGAACGTATATCCAAATTTGAATCAACAATGTGATTGATACTGACTTGGCAGACCGGCTGCAGTCTCTCTCTCACCGGCGCGACGTGGCTTCCCTTTGTCTATTCTATAAATACTTTCATGGCTTCTACTCCGATGAACTTAGATCACTGGTGCCCCCTAGGTACGAATTTGCACGAGATACTAGATTAGCAACTAGATCCCACCCTTTTACAGTGAAACCGATAAAATGCAACCGCAATTTCTACTCCAACAGTTTCTTCTCTTGCACTTCCCGACTGTGGAATTCCCTTCCGCATGATTGCTTCCCTGACAGCTACAATCTCCAGGAGTTTAAATGTAAGGTCAATAGACACCTCCTAACACACTAACCATCTTTCAAACACTCTTCCCATCTACCCAACCCCCAGCCTCGGTATCCTTACCCATCTATCACCCTCCTTCTGACATTTCCTATATCTGACCACCCCTTCTCTTCACCTTTCCCTATGTAACCCCATGTGCAATAGTGGCAGTAGAATGCCTTGCTTGGGGTGAAATGATTAAAAAAAAACAAATTACAATGTAATTCAAAACCCTATGTACAAATAGCAAATGGAAATATATTTATTGATAAATAAAGCTGTTCAATAGAGAACAACTGGAACCCCTTAGCTTTGAAAACTTACAGCAATTTCACATGACAACATTGATTCCCATAAAATCACTGAAGTTAAGCAATGTTGAACCTGGTCAGTACTAGATGGGTTACAGCTTGGGAATACCAGCTGATGTAAGTTTGGATGTGCAGGTGATATGGCATATGGCCACATCATGTTGAAACATTGATTCCTGTACGATCATTGAAGTTAAGCAACAGCAAGTCTGGTCAGTACTTAGTATTCCCGAGTGGTTATCTATCTAAGGGCTGTAAGCTCGGATGTGCAGCTAGTATAATGAATAATAGCTCGAAATTGTTTATCAGAAAGCCGAATTCCAATTCCAGTTGAGTTCGTTATATTCACCTATGTGTAAATACTCTTGGGAAAGATATGAATCCACATCTTATTTCCCCATCTATGGTTTAATTAGTAAGATGTGTATCTGTAAAACTTATCTCATAAACAAAATTGTGTATAAAATATTTAGATTTTGGCATTAAATAACCCATAGAGGTTGATGTGCCATTAAAAAACAATCAACCAATCCTTAGCTTTGGAGTTAAATTTGCTACATGCACTCTATTTATTTACAACAGACGATAAATATATAAGCAACAATCAAATCAACAAATTACAATCAGTCAGTCAGTTAAGTGCCATATGTGATACATGCTTGGGTGATCATGTCTTGAAAGAGACATGACTGACTTGGCAGAAGATTTTTCTGCAATAGGTTGCCATTACTTTCTGTGGTAGACTGGTTGCCAACCAAGGCTACAGAACTCAGTCTGTTCTGCTATTTAAACCATAGCTGGAAGGAGAAGAGACTGATGCATACTTTTTCCAAGGCATTTGCACATACGTGAACACAAGGAATTCAACTTTCTCATTCCGAGCCATTATCCTTTGCACCACAACACAAGTATATATACTGAACTGGAAACCCTTGGCTTAATGGAGGGTCAAAAAGGATGTTTTTTTCCTTGACATGGCTGTTATTTTTACTACTTTCACTTCCTCGGCAATGTTTTCTGTTTAAAAAAAAAACCCAAAAAAAACTGTGATTTAAAATTTTAATAAAGCACAAACATACAAAAGTGAATTCATACATTGTCTTTGTTCTTTAAAATTTTACTAAAATATTAAACATTATTTATTAGATTGTTTATTTACTAGAATAAGTTTATATTTACAATATTCTTAAAATTCAAACAAACT
Organism: Ascarosepion bandense; assembly: GCA_037127315.1. NCBI lineage: Eukaryota > Metazoa > Mollusca > Cephalopoda > Sepiida > Sepiidae > Ascarosepion > Ascarosepion bandense. The sequence continues at coordinate 4,277,584 of JBBBDQ010000769.1, read as the reverse complement.
AATACAATGCAATTTTATCATTTATAAAGAAATGAATATGAAAATAAATTTTTATACATGAAATTTAGAAAAAATGTCTGTTGAACATGAAAAGTTAAATAAACAGATAACAACAAGTAATTGTAATTTTATATTTTGGAAAAAAATTAATTTTCCAGGCATTTCTTCATGCAGCAATTCATTGACATGTTTATAAAATTATGAATAGAAAAATTTGATTTCATAGCTACTTATAAAAAGCTCAATTATAAATATTGCATTGTAGAGAGTTTGTATATTTTGATAATTCAGTTTTTTAATTTTTCTTTTATCATTTCACCCCAAGGCAGGACTGCCACTAGTGAACAGAGGTTTACAGCGAGAAAAAAGATTGGGTACAGAGGGTATTGAAGAAAGGATAAAAGATGAATGACATTCAAAAAGATGGCAATTGATGTTGCATATAAATTTTTGGAGATTGTAGCTATCAGGGAAGCAGGTAAACAGAAGATGGGAAGTGTGAGAAAAGAAATTTTTGGAGTAGTTACATTTAAATATTTCAATGGTAAAAAGGAGGGACCTAGATGCCAATCTAGTAGGGCGTTTATAGACAGGGCACCAGGAAAAAGCAGTAGATGCAGCCATAGATCTGATGTATTCATTACACTTCAAGTAAGAAATTTGTTTTCACATTTATCTCATGATAAAAGTTAACTAATAAATATCATATTCTTGGTTTGCATATTTTTATAACTCATCACTCAATAAGTCCTGGGCCTGACATATAGCTGGCACCACTAATAAAAAATCCATATGATTTTTATGAAGTACTAACCTTCAAATGGCATGTGACAAAATTTTGGTCCAATCAGATTATTTTTTTACAAATTAAAGTTATTCAAATGGAGCTACTGTTGTAAATTTTCAAAACAATGGAAAAATCTGAATTTCATATGTGGATAAAGCATTGTTTCTGATGGGAAAAATACAGTTCAAGCAAAGTAATGGCTTGATAAGTGTTATTCAGTCTCTGCTCTGTCGGAAACAATGCTTAAAAGGCAGTATGCTAACTTTAAATGTGGTCATACAGACACAAATGATGCTGAACTCTCAGGTCACCCAAAATCAGCAGTTGTTCCAGAAAACACAAAAAAATCCACAAATCAATCATAAATTGAAGTTGCATTAGATAGCAGAGGTGTTGAACATATCAGAAGGCAATTTATTCACCATTTTGCATGAACATTTGTCATTGAGAAAGGTGTGTTCAAAGTGGTTGCCATGTTTGCTCACAGTTGATAAAAAAACAACAGGGCGACAATTTAGAGCTTTGTTTCCAACTGTTTCAATGCAACAAGAAAGAATTTCTGTGTAGATATGTGACAATGGATGAAACATGGATCCACCACTTCACTCTGGAGTCAAATCAGCAGTCAGCTGAGTGGACAGCAGCAGGTGAAACTGTTCAAAGTGATCATTAGCAGGCAAGGTTTTTGTCTCCATATTTTGGGATTCCCAAGGTATTTTGTTCATTGATTCCCTTGAGAAAGGAAGAACCACTAATAGCAAATATTATATAGCATTATTGAAGAAAGAAATTGCCAAAAAACAGCCACAAATGAAGAAGGAAAAAGTGATCTTTCACCAAGACAACACACTGTGTCACAAGTCAATCGCAATGATGGCAAAACTACATGAATTGCGCTTTGAATTGCTTCTGTATCCACCCTATTCTCCAGATCTGGTCTCCAGCAACTACTGGCTGTTTGCAGACCACAAAAGAATGCTTCAAGGAAAGAGATTTGGCTCCAATGAAAAAGTGATATTGGAAACAGTTGTATTTTGAGGCCAAAGACAAATCATTCTACAAAAAAAGGTATCGAATGTGAGAGAAGCGTTGGAATCAGTGTGTCACCCTAGAAGGAGGCAATGTTGATGAATAAAGTTGAATTTTGCCCAAAAGTTGTTGTTTTATTAGTTAAGCCCAGGATTTATTGAATGATGTGTTAATCTTCTAAATAAACTTTCCCAAAGGAGTGACAGTAATATGAAATAATAGCAACATGAAGGAAAAATTCATCCTTTTGACACACACCATATATTTTTTTTTTTTGCAGGTACAAAAGTTAAAATTTTCCAGAAAAAGTTTCAAATCATAGACATGATGACACAAAATTCTTCAAAAGACTTCTTTCACGGAATAACTACTGCCATTCTAGAACCAAACAATGAAAATTTCTGCCAGAGTGTCACTTGAATGCTCCAAGAAAAAAAATGAAGAAATTCACATCACCTTGTAGAAAGTGGGTGTGATTGTTAGGTGCATATACAATGATAAAATTAATTTATTACTCAACGATATATTCACATACGAGAAAGTAGATGAATGCAAAGTAATTACTGAAATAGAGAAATTTAATAGAGCAATTAGAAAACTAATTCTGGTATAAACTAATAGAGATCATCACCCTAGAATTCCCAAACTTAATGGTCTCCCTGAAATCCACAAAGTATTCTGATGCACTTCATTATGTTAGATATTGGTAGCACTCCCCACAAACTGGTAAAAGCCATAACAAAACTTTGACATATCTCCTCGGGACAGTCAGCCTACCATGTTAAAAATTCAGGCAACTTGGTTGAAAATCTCAGAATAAATATTGCTGAAAAAAATCATGTCTCATTTAGATGTTTAATTATACGTTTAATAAATTTAAAAAAATGGCACTCCAGATTTATAACAAACTTAAACAATGCAAGAACCAAAAATAAAAAGACAAATCTAGAAATGGTTAGTTCATAATATGCATCTGATGAATGCATAGGGCATGAAACTTTGAGTCATGCTATAGACATGGGATAATATGTATATTTATTAACACATACATTAAAATTAGGAAGATCAGCTGATTAATTTGACTCTTACCAAATAATTGTTTAATAATTATATATATATATATATATATAGAGAGAGAGAGAGAGCAATTTATTTGTTTATACATTATTTTTAATAAATACTTGTATTTTAATAGATACCTTTTTTTTTTAATTAAACAGTATATTTGTTTCTATCTAATGGCCTGAATAATCAAGAAATCTTATTAGGAAAATATGCGTCCTCCGGCAGGATTTTCCTGATTTTTCGAAGAATTCATATCTGCTCTGTTTTTGTATCTTAGAAAAAAATTTTTTTTAAATAATGAAAAATCAAGAAAATGTGTGTTTAAAGACATTATTTGGGGTTTTGTTTAACTGTAAGTCTTTCCTGGTCAAGCAATCTAAGACACATCAGATCAATTGATGGTTTCATCTAAAGGACACAGGTTTGAATCCTGCTGAAGAATACATATCTTCCTAACAAGATTTCTCGATTATTCAGGCCAGTAGATATAACTAAATATACTGTTTAATTATAAAAACAGTCTACTCAAATATGAGTATCCATTAAAATAATGTTTAAACAAATAAATTAAAAATATATCAGAGTTAATCCATTTTGCAACTGATTTCATAAATATATATATTTGAATTTGAAAAATACATCATTTAGATGCAGTTAGGATACATCATCATTGATGTTACCCTTGTTCATTGACGGTTTCAGTCCTTTACAAACATCATACCTTCTCCCCAGGTTGACCCAGCCAAGGTTGATCAGGCCCCGGCCTGTGTCCTAATCTCTGCTTGCTATGTTATTGGAATGCAAGATGTTTTTGGTTGCACAGGAGAAGAGGAAAAATTTCTAGAATAAGGTCATCCACAAATAAATGAATGTCCAGTGATGATAATGTGTTCCAGTAAATATCCGGAAAAAAAATTAAAAATAAATAAATTTTTCGTGATATTAATGTGAAGATGAATGGTTAAAATAGCTAAATGACCAGATAGAGATATATATTCCGTTATTTTGTCCTGTCCAGGTATTATTATCTCGGCATATCCAGATCCACCTGGATGACCCCAGAGCTGCATCTAGGATTGTTTGGGTCACTTTCCTCTTTTTTAACCTTATAATTCTCATTTTATTCAAGGCCAAGTTTAAGGATTTCCCAGCGAAACCCCTCAAACCAATTTCGATTGGGTAGCATATTGCTTGCCACCCTCGTCTTCTACACTCATCCACCAGTTCTTGGTATTTGTTCATTTTGTGTTCGTGTGCAACTTCCATGTTTTCTTCCCATGGGACTGTTAGTTCACACAGAATAATCTGTTTTGTTAATTTTGAAAACAAGACCATATCTGGTCGTAAGGAAGTACTTAGAATGTGTTCTGGTAACCTCACTCGGTATCCTAGGTCTACCATGAGTTGCCAATCTGAAGATGAGGAAAGTACACATCTTGTGGGTCTCTTACATGCTGGTTTTTTTTTGCCCGCCCTAACAAATTGAATTTTCTCTTTCTTTGGGTTAAATTTCAAACTCTGGATGGCTGTGTTGAATATTTCAGTTAGTTTCTTTAAAACTTTATCATGGCGCCAGCGAGATCTCCCATCACTTAATGCCTTGGGACAACCACTAAGTATATGTTCTAGTGATGCTCTCCCTGAACATAACTTGCATGAAGGAGTTTCTTTTTTTCCCCAAATATGGAGGTTCACAGGGCTGGGTAGTGTATCATATACTGCCTGGATCTGGAATTTTGTATGTGTGAATTCATTCCATAATATAGTAATTTTCCATTTTGTTATGTTCTCCCATCTGGTCCATGCTCCTTGCTGGCCTAATCCCACCAATTTTGTAATTCTGTCCTCCTCCACATTAGCTCTTACTTCATTTTGGAGAAGTTTCTGATACTCTTTCTTATTTGTCTTGTCCATAGGTTTCCGCTGGATGTAGCCTAGTCACATTGTCCCTTCTGCAACAGTTCCTATAATTGTTTTTATTTTTAGCCTCTCTTCAGCCAACCGTAATTCTCTTCCTGCATCCCATTTCTTGCCAGTATGTATTAATATCCCGGCGTCGGCAACTTTAGGGTCTTTAGAATTTTGGTACATCAGAGCTTCTCTTGTGCAAGAGACCTTAAATTCTTTGACTAACCTTCTAACGGGCAGTTGTATCGGGTTTGTCTTCCCATATGGGGCTGTGCTGCTTAGTGAACGTGGTAGGCTCAGCCATTTCTGAATAGAACTACTAATCTTCCTTTCTAGGAACTCGCCCACAGATATTGGCACGCTATAAATCGTTAATGGCCATAAAATCCTGGGTAAAATATATATAATGTGCGTATCTAAAATTTCACAACAGTCCTGTTTTTTGGGAAACTGCTTTTGCAAAAATAATTTTAATTAAACACTTTGCATTATAATATTTTAAAAAAAGTTTTAATATTTTAAGAAATTACCTGGTATGAGCATATGGGGTGGGGCTCCTCAAGTGGGGCATCAATTTACAATGAGTTTACATCGCAGACTGAACATCCAGTTAACCTTTATAAAATTAAAAAAAAAACAAAATGATGTGATGTTCATTGTTTGGATCTCATAATCTATTGTAATACATAAAAATTTTTGAAAAAAAAATAAAATAAAATGGTTATTTCTGGTCATAGTGCCTATTCTGCAATTTCACCTTCTGATGAAAGAAAGTTTTTTATTTGTGATTTAACTACTTCATTAAAGAAGTATTGTTTTTATTTGTTGTTGATTAGGAAATGGATTATGATGAAGTGATGGCCAAATCCAAACTCTGCCCTTTTGTGAGTATATTTTATTTTATTTGGGGAATTTGCCTTCTTTAATTTTGTCCTGATTACTTTTAAACTCTGTTTATTATCAAAAGAAAACTTTTGTTGGATAACAATAAGACAGAGACTACTACACATCAAATTGCCTTGGGCTTAGATCAGGGATTTTTACAGGTGTACCTTGAGAGGATCATAGGTGTGTTGCAAAATTTCTTCAATGGCCCTTAAATTATTTTATTTTCAAATGAAGTTCAAAGCCCAATAAGTGTACATATCAGAATTAAAACCCCTTTAAATTAATTATACAAGTAAATCATTGATGAAAAATAAGAAATGACCAAGGATTGTAATTAAAATATTTCACAACAGATATATAATTTTAGTTGTTCTTTAAGGGTGAATTTCTAACCATTACCAAAAAAGCAATACAAATATTTCTGCTGTTCTCAATACCATATTTGTTTGAAGCAAGCTTTTCTGCAACAGACAATTAAACACAAACATTAATCATGGCTAGAATCTTTGGAAGGATGCATAAGAGTGTCAGCTAAGTGTCATACATGATACACGCTTTGGCAATCATGTCTTTCGATCCATGATTGACTAAGCAGAAGATTTTCCTGCAGTAGGTTGTCATTTTTTTTCTGTGGTAGACTGGTTGCCATCCAAAGCTATAGAACCCAATCTGTCTTGCTATTTAACTCATAGCTGGAAAGAAGATATGGATTCATATCTTTACCATGGCTATTTGCACATAATTGAATGCAATGATGCCTGTCTAAAATTCCACCATGCAAAGAAGATATTCTTAAAAAAAAAAAACAAAAAGGTGAAAAGTGCATGTATTTCATTAAATGTTGAATTATGTTTTTTATCTGTTTATTATAAGTTTTATTATAATTATTTTTTATTACAATTTATAAAAATTTGTTGTTTGTTTTAACAAATAAATCATAATAAGTATACTTATTATTTTTATTATCATAATTTAAGTGTGTCATGGAAGAATCATTGTGTTTTGAGATTATAAAAAAAGTTGCAAAACGTTGGCTAAGATCAGGCACAGATAACCATTTTCGAACTGTTTGTTGAATGAGGTACGTTACATCATAAAGTGGGCTGTGCTACCAAAAAAAAAAAAATGTCAAGAGGAAATTGTCATTGCAGATACCCCACAGCCACTTGGTTCAACAAAAGATCATCTGTACCAACATCTGCCTTAAAAATGGGGAAGGGTTGATCTCTCTCTCTTTTTTTTTTCCTGGAGAAATAATTCCTCCTAGAATTAAAAAAAAAACAAAAAAAAAAACAAAGTCTTGGTCTAATATCATCACTGATTAACACAAACTGCTGCATAGGATTTGTTTCTGACTTATTCTTTTGAGTATACAAAAATATTTGTAATAGAAGAAGTATATTTATTCTCTAGAGAAAAATAATTATCTTTGACATTTCTGGTTTCTGAAGCAAAAGATATTTACATGTATGATCTTCCTTAGTGAAAATTGCCTATGGTTTAAAATGATGAAAATCTTAACTGCAAGGTAAACTTACAAAATTCAAGGAACATTGGACTTGATCATTGTTTATGGTTATGCATAAGAGTATGTGAGTGAACAAGGAAAGGAAACCACTTTTTAATAAATGTTATTTCTCATGAAATTAGGTGAAAGCCTATTGAACTGCATGCAGCCCATGAACTGCAGTTTGCCCATGACTGGCTTAGATGACCTCATATACTCTCAGTGGAATGATTGGCCTCTACTTTTATGTGCCATGACTTTGTGGATGATCGTGGCTATCCACAACTTCCTATTTTTTGTAACACTTAATTGTTCTGATGAGTTTTCCTCCTTGGTGCCTTGATTGCATGAATTTAAATATGCTGCTTGAGTGGTAACTAGGTCTCTCCATTTTACTGTTGAACTAGCAAGATGCAACTGCCAATTCTATTCTAATATTTTTTTCTTGCACTTCTTAACTGAAGAACTCCCTTCCAATTTCTTACTGTTGTGTCACCCCTACAATCTTTAAGTTTAAATGGAACATCTATTGCCATCTTGTGTCTTCCTTAAACCTGTTCTTTTGTTTTCCTTTCTCCTCACTAAAATCTTTTTCTTTCACTCTCAACAACCCTTTTATCACATTGCTTGTCCTGTCATTAATAGCTTCATCAGACTCTCATATGGATGTCCTGCATGGTTTCCAACTCATTCAAAAATATCAAAACTATGAGCTAATTACAAGTATTTTCTCAGATCACTGGTTAAAATGGTTTCAAACTGATTAATTTTCTGGGTCTTAAAAGAGGCAGTTCTTCATTAGATCTTATGGCCTGGTAATAAAGAATAACAAAGAATCTTACCAAATAACAGAAACCATATCACATGAAGACTTCCAAGAACGGTAAGAACTAAAATGGATTGCACCTGTAACTGGAAGAGAAAAATGACATAATCAATATGTTGACATTCCACACTATTTGTAGAAAATAAGTTAAGAAAGCAGCCCCTGTCAACACTGAAAGAGCTATTACAGTTACTGGCCTTGATAAGTTTATTTTCCTGAAAGACTATAGAAAGATTTCATAAATTTTAACTGACATTAATTTAATGCTAACTGTTTGAACAATGAATACCAAATGTTTTTGGAGTAGATAGACTAAACTATTGCCCGTTTCACACTCCACCCATGTCTATTGAACAGGTGAAGAGGCTCATCCCTTGTTCCCTGTTTAGGATGTGGTTTATGGCTTTCTCTTTTCCAATCTTTTCACTCTTACGTAGCCCTCTGCACATCAGTGGCGTTATCGCCTTGCTCGGGGTGATATGATTAAAAAAAAAAATCAGGAAACATCTAATCTCACTATTATCATTATCAATGCAGCTGACATGGTTAGAAATTGGTCAGACAAAAATTAAGAAAGTATGTCCTTTATTTTTTTTCTATCCATTCTACGTCCAAATAAAATGAACGCTAAACAAGTTTCTTACTTCCCTGCTGCTTACAGACTTACAAAATTTACATACGTCAGTCACCATCTTCTGAATTTCTGAATCTTGTTCTTTTGTTGTCCTTTCTCTTCCACTCCCATTAACACCTTGCATCTTTGGGGTTTTATCACCTTGCTTGAAAACAAAAACAAATATTTCCAAAGAAGTTTGATGTCATACATGACATCCAACTCGTTCGGAAATATCTAAATTATCAGCTGTTTTCTCAAATTAATGATTAAAAATGGCTTTGATAGTGAATTAATTCTTTAGGTCTTAAAGAAGACAATTCTTTATCAGATCTTATGTAGAATGGCGCTACAGAATCATGAATTTTACCAAATAACAGAATCCACATCACTTGAAAACTTCCAACAGCAGGAACAACTAAAATGGATAGCTTAAAAGGGAAAATTATATATATATTTTTAATATTATTATTTGCCCAATACAAGAACCAAGAGGCACTCAAGATGAAGGGTTATGGAATGAAGTGGTTCTAAGAGCATAAAGTGCTCTCCTACTACTGGGTCGATGTTTGCAGTTTCAAATATGAATGATCAATGTATACCTAGAGACTGGAATATAAACATGGGCAGTGCTTATCCAGAAACTTAAGTCTAAATATGGCTGGTGCCTACCTGAAGGCTGGTGTCTAAACACAGCCTGTGTCTACTAGAAGGTTGGAGTCTAAACACTGATAGACCCATGCATATTAGAAAAATTGATTTTAGCATTTAAATAACTCAGCAACTATTGATATATCCTAAAATGTTTCAACCCAATTTGTTTAACCTTATTGAGATAAAAATGTTTAAGAATTGCTGAAAATATTTACACAGCCTGATTTTTTCTATTTTAAAAAATTTTTTTTTGTCGTGTTTGATACAGACTTTTAAACTTTTTTTTTCTTTTTTTAGTTTATCTATCCTGTACCACGTCAGGATGGTTACGAGTTTATTTACCAACAATTCTCAGGCAATGAAGTCTATTATACGCCCCTGTCCCTGTTTCAGGTGAGTAAAGGTACACTTTAAAAAAAAATTTTTTTTTTTAAGAATTTATTTGATAACATCCAGTTGTTGTAGCTGACAATAGATAGAGCAGCTAAATATATTAGAATTATACAGAATATTTCTTCTTTAATGTGTTGAGTCCCCTCAGGTTGTAGGCGATCATGGTCCTCCTTATATTCCTGTCTCTTGTAGCTCTTAATAAGTTTTATCTTTTTGTTATTTCTACCAAATCCTGGTCCGTCATCCATTTACAAATCCAATATGTTATGCACTGCTTCCTTTTTTTCTTAAATCTGTCCCATGAGTATCAGATTTTCCAAGCCCTCCTTCCACTTTACATGCCCCAGAAATTTCCATTGCCTCTTTATGTTAAGTATACGTTTCCTTTTTGCTTATATTCTCTCTAAAACCTTGTCGTTGCTCACATATTTGGTCCATGGTATCACCAGCATCTTTCTGTAGAACTACATTTCTGCAGCTTCAAGTCTCTTCTTCGTTGTTGAGGAGATTGTCCAGCATTTGCTGCCATACAGGAGGACAAATATTATACAACATTTCAGTACTCTTCTTTGTTTCCAACAAAACTTTTCTCTCTCTTAATACTCTGCTTAGCTTTTGGAATGCATCTTTGGTTATTCTAATGCCTTTGGATCTCCGTCACATTTTCCATCCTCTGTTAGAACACTTTCCATATATTTAAATTTCTGTACCTACTTGATTTTAGTATCCCTAACCAGTAATTTGCATTCTCTTTTTTTGTAGTTTATGCTTAGTCCTTCCTTCTCACTCTACTGGAAGCAAACAGCCTGCATATGGTTAGAATATGAATTGAGCAAATATGCAAAAAAAAAAAAAAAAAGAAAAAAAAAAAGAGGCATGAGACAAGGATGCAACTTGGATATACTCAACCTTTACGACAAGGCGATCTGAAGAGAATTAGGGTTTATTATCATTGGGCACAATCCTAACAACATAAGATATGCAAATGACACCATGTTGATGGCAGACACAGTAATGGCAAGAAATCCTAAGCAAGGTTATAAAGGAAAGTGGGAAGAAAAGAACAAATCACCAATTGTAAGAAACAGAATGTTGTCAGCAAGAGACAAAAACCCAAGATGCAAACTACAAATTTGTGATGTGAAAATGAAAGAAAAGAAAAAAACAAAGAAAAAAGTACAAAAATTTTAAATACCTGGGAAGTGTTTCGATATACTAAAGAAAATGTGGTATCAAAATCCAAAGACATTTTGGAATAGTAAAAGAAGTCTTTTGAAAGTTAAACAAAACTATTAAGGAACAGGAAAATTTAATTAGGTTACACTTGAGGCAACAAAAGGATACTGCAAATACTATGGATGGAGAGGCAATGTTATCGGTTTTAAAGAAAACGAAAACAAAAAATGCACTTTTTAAAAAAAATAAATGTTTCACTCCAAACAAGATAGTACTGCCACTTGTGCACCGGGGGTTACATTGAGAGAAGAGCAAGGGAGGAAAAAAATAACAACATACAGGTGATGTTGAAGAAAGGATAAGAGAAAAATGGGAAACAAGAAGGTAGAAGATGGCAATTGACATTGCACTTGAACTATTGTAGATTGTAGGGAAGCAAGTATGTGGAAGGGAGTTCCACAGGTGGGAAGTGTGAAAAAAGAAACTGATAGAGTCAAAGTGGCACTTAAATTTGAAGGGTGGGACCTAGATGGCAGTCTTGCAGCATGAGTAAATTTGTGTGATCGTAGCACCAGGGAGAGAAGCCGTGAAAATATTTGTCGAAAAGACAGAGGGAAGTCACATCCTGTCGGTGAGAAAGTGACTGAAGTTGAGCTGTTATATCAGGATCAGTTAGATTGCAGATCCTCCTTTGGATTTTGTCTAGAACTCTGATGAATAGCAAGAGCACCTGGCCAGATACGGCAAGAGTATTAAATGCACAGAGAAGTGGTAGATTTATGAATGTGAAAGATGGATTCTGACGTGAAAAACTTCCTGGCCCAACACAGTGACCAAACTTTCCTAGCAGTAGATGCTTAGAATCAAAAAGAGATAGTTGAAATTTCTGGGATAGATAATGAGAAAAGAAGGCTTGGGGAATTTGACACACAGGATATTGAAAGCAAGAGAGACAATGAAATGGCAAGTAGCCTACCTAATGAGCTTGTGCCAGTGAATGTCAGAACATTAGGTAGTCGAGATAGTGAAAAGATAGACATTGTTAAGAACTACAAAGGATAGGAAGTTGTGGGGAGCCATGATCATCCATGTCCTGATGAGACATGGCACATAAAAGAAGCTAACCATTAATTTTTCATTGTGAATGGATTATGGTTCTCTTCTAAGTTCTTTTTTTTTTTAAGATTTGATCATTAAACATCGGAAGAGAATTTTAAATCATGACAGATTGAATATTATACCAAATTTATAGAATTTGGAATCACCTTAAAAATGGGGAGTGAAAATATCAAATAGTATCAAACAAGTTTCACTTTAATATTTGTCTGTATTTTTGAAATGAAATTGTTCAGACTGTTGTCCTCATCTTTAATGTCATATTAACAACGTTTTGATGTTAGATTGTAATGAGAGCTCTGGTAAAAAATGGTAACTGAATCATTAGGTTTATAAGTCATGAAAATTCATATACTGATGTTCTCAAAGATAAAAGTGTTGGTTGAATCTAGTGACTTGACCCAAAAGAGTTGTGAGTTCAATACCTGGCAAACAAAAACTTGAGTTAAATGGAGATAACTAAAACATCTGGAAGTGGTATGACTCATGAAACAAGAACAATCTTATTAAAATGTATCTCAAACTTAATAATACCTCTAACAATATTGATAATATTAATAATAATCAGTCAGTCAGTGAGTTAAGTGCTATACTTGATACACACTTAGGCGGTTATGTCTCGAAAGGCTAGAGAGCCCAATCTATCCTGTTATTTAACCAATAACTGGAGGGAAGAGATGGATTAATACCTTTCCCAAGGATATTTGCACATAAGTGAATGCAAGGAATTCAACTGGAATTTGAACTCAGCTCTCTGATTTCTTGTTCCGAGCCGATATCCACTGCATCCCAACGCACTTCCCATTAATAATAATAGTGTACATCAAAATAAACATAATACTATTGCAACCAAATGCATAATAATCACAAGCATGGTGAAACTACACTCAAAAACATAAGTAGAAATGTTAATAATAATAATAAACAAATTAAGCTGATCATATATAAAAAATTTAAAACAATTGATCTCATACAGAAAACAAATGTAGTGTATCAATTCACATGCCCTTTCAAAGATATCTCTGATACTAATAATAAACATACTACATTGATTGGTTTTACTACAACCACACTCTCCCATAGACTTAACTGTCACCTTTCTGATCATAGTTCTATAAAACAACATTTCTTAAAAACCCATAGCCATGTATGAAATATTAGACATATATTAGTTGATAACACAATAATACTCACACACACACACAGTAAAAAGAACCTTCAGATATTGGAGACCATCTACATTAAATCAAAGCAACCCACACTCAATAAAATCACATTTCAATCTAGTCACAACACATTACATTGCATTTAGACATATGATTCTGTTGTTAATATTTTGATCTCTTACGTGGTATGACAACATAGAACCGCATTACTAATTTACAACCTGCGTCTGCTATTTGGTGACTGTTACCATCACATAGTAACATTTTATGTCAACACAAGATAATACTAACTTTGATGGTGAATCTCTTTATCTTAACATCCCTACAACAACTCTGAAGATGGCTTATGTGAACTGAAATCGTAGAACCAGTGTAATAAAAAATATTTGTCTTTATTTTTACTAGAAATTAAACCCAAAATAGGATGTTTGAAACCACTCATGATTAAACATAATGAACATTCAGTGTCTGTTATATATATATATTTACCTCCTGTCACACTCATGAAGAGAGAGACAATAGTGAGGCAGCATCAGCTCAGTTCATTCTTTTTACTGCCAGTTATTAAAGCTCTTGACGTGTGTTTGCTCATGAACAGTACCGTTTTATTTTTTGCAATAATTATATCATCGAGTAATGAAGAATATATATTTATATATATATATATCTTTTATAATAAAGACCGTTGTGTGTGTGGTGTGGGTGTGTATATATATATAATTTCCTCCTGCCCTACTCAGGGGTTTGGATTATTTTTTTTCTGTCTTAATGTAAGATGCTCAATAGTTGGTACATCAGTATATATGTTGCTGCTGTTTATGATGGCATGGACCCAATCATACATATATATAAAAATCAGTTCATTAATTTTGGCACAACACAAAATCTAACCAGATAACTAAAGCATCAAACTTCTTTTTGAATCTATTTTTGATTGGGATGAGTAACTTGTAAATGTTTTTGTTTTTTTGCCATCATCATTTTATCTGTACAACCTTTTCAATTTAGCAGCTAAGTCTCATTATAATTGTAAGATGTAAATCTTAAGTTTTGTTCTTAAAATTCTGAAGTTTTTTTTTTTGCTCTTGTACATCTCACCTATGGAACTATCTTCCAGCTCCTTGCTTTCCTGTCACTCTACAAGAATTTAAATGCAGTGTCAATTGTCATCATCTGTCTCCTTGAATCTTGTTCCTGTTATTGTTCTTTTTTCCCAGTAATATTTTAGCATTTTTCTTCTCGCTATTTTCTTTTTTCCTTAGTAACCCCTTGCATCTTAGTGCTTTTTGTTACCTTGTTTGGCATGAAAAAATTAGCAACAATAAAAATACTTGTTAGACATGCCAAAATGGTCTTCAAATTATTTGCTTATTTACAGAGACACAAAGAAAATGCTCCCCCTTGCTTGACATTGCAGCACTTTACTGAATTGAAAGAAGAAAAAGGTAAGTGACATTTAACTCTTTTGGTCAATACAAGGGCTCACCACTTTTCCCAAGTTTTAAAAGTAAAACAATATTAAGTATCTGAGCATGTGGGGCATATGATGATTGGTCTTGGTACTCACATGACAAATCAGCAAGGAAATGGTGATAGCCTGGATGTTGACACCTAGGTTATGTCTATTCTCTGACCAGGAGGAGATGATCCATGTATACTGTCTTAATATGTATAGGAAAGAATATTAATAAAAAGTTTTGAATTTAAAAATGTACTTTTTTTTGGACAGTATTTGTTTATTTTTGTTATTGTATTTTATATTTCAGACCGCCCTCGGTCCTTCATCAGAAACGAGTGATTTTTAAATTTGAATTAGAAACGTATTTCACGATAGTGTCCGAATATTTTTTTGTGTTTAGTGTGTTTGTTCACAACATGTGGCACGTCTGTAGAGAAAGTCTGTTTTAGATAAAAATTTCTTGGAATATCTGAAAAAAAAAAATTTTTAGCTATTGAAATATTTGTAAAGATACAACACACCTAAGTCCCTATTTAACCCTAGCTTGTGTGTATTTAATTTTAAAATCCAGTATTTTTCTTTCTTTCTGCATGTGTATGTAGAACTAAAATTGGAGTCTATTAGTAAACATTTGCAATTTTCTAAAGTATGATCAGGTTGATTAAAATGGGCTGCAATTGGGGAGTATACATTTTTTTGTCGTATATTTAGTTTGTGATTATTGAAGCGAAATCTAAAGCTATTACCGGATTCACTGATATATCCACTGTTGGGGTAAATTGAGCAGAAGAGAAAGTATATGATGTTTTTGCTGTCACAAGTAAGGTTTGGTGGGTGTAATTTTATTTTGGTGTTGGGTACAGAGAATGTTTTGTCTGTTATTAAATGTTTACAAATTAAACAGCGAGGCTTCCCACATTTTAAATTCCCTGATAGGTTTGTATTATTTAAATATTTGTTAGAAGTGAGGATAGTTGATAGGTTGGGTGTTTGTTTCTTTACATTTATGGGTGGTTTATCGAAAATATGTTTGATGTTTTTGTTTGATTGGAGGTTCCTGTAATCATTTTTTAAATTTTTGATAAGTGTGTAGGAATATTGATTATGGTTACAAACCATGGGAATTTGGTTGTTATCTTTTCGTTTTTTGTATATGAGAAGTGTGCTATGATCTGTGTGGATGGTTTTATGTAGTGCTTCCTTTATTATTTTTATTGGATATTTACATTTTAGAAACTGTTTTGTTAGGTTGTTAATGTTGTTTAGAAAATCCGGATGGTCTGAGCATATGCCTTTTATTCTAATAAATGAGCTGTATACGATAGATTTTTTTTAATTTGAGGGGATGACAGCTGTTAAAGTGTAGGAATTTATGTTGGTTTGTGAGTTTGTTGTATAGACTGGTGGAAAGTGTATGTTTATTTAATTTTACCATGACGTCTAAGAAAGGGACGGATGTGTATGAGTGTTCCATGGTAAATTTGATTGTATTGTGGAAGTTGTTGCAGAAAGTAAAGAAGTTTTTCAATTTTTCTAATCCATGAGTCCATATTAAGAAAATATCATCAATGTATCTAAAATAATGTGATGGTTTGTATTGTGAACTGTCTAGTATCTTTTTTTCTAAAATATGCATAAAGATATTGGCATAACTAGGTGCCATTTTCGTGCCCATTGCTGTGCCACTAATCTGTAAATAGTGTTTGTTGTTGAATTTAAAATTATTGTGTGTTAAGATGAAATTTATTAATTGGTATAAATCTGTGATTTGGTTGTTAGGTAGTTTGCTTTTAAGGAACTCATGGCAAGCTGATACTCCTTCAACATGTGGAATGTTTGTGTACAGAGACGTAACATCCATCGTTACTAGGATATTATCACCTAGGACTAAATTAATGTTTTTTAATTTGTTGAGAAAGTCAGTAATGTCTCTAATATAACTAGGTATGTCAGGTAATAAATGTTTTAGGATATTGTCTATGTATCCAGATATAAGTTCTGTGAGGGTACCAATGCCTGATATTATGGGTCTGCCAGGTGGTGTGATTTTAAGTTCTTTTGGAAATATATATATATATATATATATATATATATATATTATTATTATTATTATTATTATTATCATTTTGTAAATGAGTTATGCGACCCAGGTTTCTAATATGAGTGGTGCCTTTAATTGCCTGAAGACACCACTCATGGGAGAAACCTGGGTCGCGTAATAACCCGTGTACAAATGAAAAATATTAAAAAATTCTACAATATAATTGTATTGAACACTTTTTAATGCAAATGTGCACTGGTTTAATTTTATTTTGACCAAAAAACCTAAGTAATTAAACAATCAATATATATATATATATATATATATATATATATATATATATATATATTTATTACAGAAATTAATGAACATTAATGAAACTTGGTTATAAGCAACCGACAATTTGAAATGATTTGTTTGAACATTATTTTTGATCGATACTC
The DNA here is from genome assembly GCA_037127315.1 of Ascarosepion bandense. Taxonomy (NCBI): domain Eukaryota; kingdom Metazoa; phylum Mollusca; class Cephalopoda; order Sepiida; family Sepiidae; genus Ascarosepion; species Ascarosepion bandense. The sequence goes on along the minus strand of JBBBDQ010000769.1, from coordinate 4,260,513 downwards.
ATATTCAATTAGATATTCTGTTTTTAATTAAACAGTATTCTATATTTATATCTACCAGCCTGATTATTTACGATAAATTTTTATTATGAAAATGTGTGTCATTTGGCAGGATTCGAACCTGTGACCCCTACTCACATAAGGGAAGCTACCATTTGATCTGGCAATGTCTTAGACCTCTCGACCATGAATGACCTCCAGTCTAAACAAAAAAATCGAATTGAAAATTGTGTTATATAGGCTTGCTTGGAACCTCGTTTAAACTGGAGGTCATTTGTGGTCAAGAGGTCTAAGACATTGCCAGATCAAATGGTAGCTTCCCTTATGTGAGTAGGGGTCACAGGTTCGAATCCTGCCAAATGACACACATTTTCATAATAAAAATTTATCGTAAATAATCAGGCCGGTAGATATAAATATAGAATACTGTTTAATTAAAAACAGAATATCTACTTGAATATGAGTATCGATCAAAAATAATGTTTAAACAAATCATTTCATATATGTGTGTGTGTGTGTGTGTGTGTGTGTATATATGTTTTTACAGTGAGTTTTGTTTCACCCTGTATAAGGCCTGAGGAAACACTCAAGGTAGTGTTACAGAATAAGAGGCATAGTTTATGCAAATATGTGGGGAAGAGAATGGTTAACTCTAGACTTGAGCAGATTAAGATTGTAGTGATTGGAAAGTCATTTTCTTGGGAGTCAGCAGTTCTTTGCAAGTGGAACTTACTTCTCCCCAATGGAATATGAAAGGAATGAGGGTGGTTTTCTGCAACATGCACAATGGGCGCATGACAGACCCAAGCAAATCTCTACTTGTTAGCAGACTTTTGGCTTCTTCTCCCCACCCTCACTTTTTTTTAAATTTTTTGGCCCCATTTTTTTCTTTTAAACATTTCTCATGTGCTTATGTCTTGCCTGAAAGTAGACAGAACAATTCTGAAATTCTGCAACTGACTTTGAATAATCCTTCACTTAAGTGGCATAAAATAAACTACTATTTCCTGAACAATATAAAATCAATAAGACTGACGTGTGTTATGTGCAGACAGTTTCAAAAGATAAAATATCAAATAGACAAAGTGCTGAAATTTTGGGTTTTTTTTTTTTTTGACATTATGTCCATTTGTCATTTAGTTATTTTGACTCTTCTGTTCAGCATTTCGTCTTTCAGCACTCTGACCTACTACCAAGTTATATATACACACACACACACATTTACTCGTATTAATATTTAATTATAATAATGATGTACTACACAGCAAAAAAACTGTCAGTGATAACCTTTTGCTGCATCTGACTGGTTGCAATGTAACCCATTATTGTGCTGATCAAAGAAAGCAGTACAGTTACAGACACCCAAAATGAGCTCCAATCTTCTTGCAAAATAATTCAGATCCATAACTGACTGTTGGGCACTTAAACCTCCATGTGACATGGTTGAAATGAAACAGGTCAGTTTATTTCACTCTGCTTAAGTGAAGTATAATCTTTATCTTAAATATTTGTCAAATTATGATTTTTTGCAGCCAGTCAAAACTCACATATATTTAACCATCTGTTTTTAGATAAGTAATGGCTACTTTCTTTTTCTGGCTCTTTTTGCTGCAATCTTCTTGGAATGAATGTTATAAGTAGGTACCTCTATGAATGTTATAAGTAGGTACCTCCATGATGAAAAATATGTTCCAAAATTAATAGGTCCTGGGCATGACAGTAAACTGCATCCGGCAGCAAGGCCTCTGATTGGGAGGTTGTGAGGAGCATGGAACCACCTCTTAATTGCTGTTGTTCCCAGATCCACCCTGACCCGGAGTGGTAGCACCTGTTAGGGTTCCAGCTACGGGCAAATAGTTAACATCCCAAACTCGGGTCAAAACACTATAAAAATACACTTTTATAGAAATATATACATAAAAATAGACATTTATAGAAAAATATACATTTTTGAACAAAAAATTATTCTCAGCAAAACATCTTTTAATACCAAACTAGAAGACATTTTCAGTTTTCTAAAATAAAAAAAAGAGTAAGAACAAAAAATTTTCATAAAAATCTGACTAAATCAACCTTCTCACTATAATTGAACATTAAAAAAAATACCTTAAAACTCTACCTTATTGGCATTAAATAACCCAAAGAGGTTGATATGCTGTTAAACAAAACTCAAACTCAGTCCAAAACTAATAACAAAGATGTTGATGATAAAATATTGTTTTTATTAAGAGGAATAATGAAAGGGTTTTTAGAACTTTCAAAATTTTGTTTAATTTTTTTTTTTTATATATCAGCGAGGGTACCATGAATTAGTGTGGGGAAAATTGGGAAACTTTTTGCAGTGAAAAACACATTGATTTTTGTAAGAATTTCCAAATCTAATTGTTGGATTTTAATGAAACTGTCAGGACTTATTAAAAATGAATTAAATTATTTTAAAAAAATATTTTGTTTTTAGAAAATTTTGATAAAAAAGTTTTTACATCTGTTTTCTCATTTTCACTTACTTAATTTATGAAATTTTAAAAAATTAATTTTTGTATGGTTTAATGTTTATATTAGCTATAAGCAGACGTTTTTGGAGAATTTTAATAATTTTTTCCACTAAAACAAGACCCCCCCCCATATACTGAAAATCTTCTGTGAATTATAAAATTAAAAAAAGCTTGTAATTGCTTTTATGAATAAGATGTATTAAGGACTCTATTGTCTTAAATAGTGAATAATGAATTTTTACAATTTTCATTTTTTTAAATTTTAATAAGAATAATTTATAATTTAAAATCTTTTGAAATTCTGTATTAATTTGTACCAGTTCGGTGATATTGCTATTAAGTAAAAACTATATTTACTAATCATAAATGGAAAAATTTATTACAATGTAGTGACCACCTAGTATTTTAAAAAGAATTTTATTTTTTTTTGTGTGTGATTTTCAGCTGATATGGGAAAAGTAATCAAAATAATACAGATGGCCAAATTAAATTTTATAAAAAGGGTACTTGGCCAAAATCTCACTTCTCTAATAAAGATGAGCATATTGATAATACCTCATCTCAAACAAAATCTACTAAACGCATGGTACAAACCCACTGAGATAGCAAAATTCTGAAAACAATCTAGCACTGGAGTTAAAAAGACCCCCCCCCCCCCCAAAAAAAAAGACCCCTGATGTCTTTTGGTGGCTTAGTGTATATTGATAAAAAGACATCCGCTGATGATGTCGTGATTACAGGTTAAAAAGCACTTCTGGTACCTTTGGGGACATAGTAGATACTAATGAAAACACTCCACTGGCACCTTCCAGTGCAGGCAAAAACCACATCCCTGATGTGTTCAAGTGGCATAGTGTACACAGACATCGCCCTACACCCATATCTTTTGGTGGCATAGTGTGAACAGACAAATATATACCCCTTGACTTTCTCCATTGGCATGGTAGATAGACGTTGGTGAATCAAATGTTAAAGATCATAAGTTCAATCCCAGGATCAAGTAGTGAAATAATATATCCTTGTTCAATAAGAATGAACAAGAAATGACATCACAGAAAGAAAATGATCATAAATCATGCCATATCAGTCGAAATAATAGACAAGTGATGATGGCCAGAAGATACTTGGTTGAAATGTTCTGTCTATATCTACAATAATCAAGACGTGAACAAAACTTCATTTAAATCAAAGTTTGAACATCCTAGTTCCTAGGGTGGATAGAGGCACTCCTGACTAGACTACCTCCTAAAAACTTGCCTCTTACCAGACATGAGCTTTGACAATTTACTTTCTTGCTCAGAAGAAATGAAGACATCTTTGCATTTCAACAACATACCAATTTATTTATACCAGTTTCTTCATTGTCCATACCAGAGATTAGTAGCTGATCCCTCATCTGATCTAATTCTAACAGCTCAGTTGGAGGAAAACTGGCTGGTTACATTCAATGCCTCGAAAAACATTTCATTATTGTTGATTGAACCCTAAACTATCACCAAGAAATATGAATAGATGTTCTTTTAGGGAGGCTACTATGCCCTGAGTGACTAATGGGCTTTAGATTCAACCCAGACCTCAAGTGGATTTTGTAAATATGATCGTACCAGACAAAAATGGTTAGATTTTGGTTGAAAAGTTTTTTTATATCCACTCTATTTAGCAGGTATAATACCTTCAGATGACTCATTGTGACCTTAAGAGGATTCTTTTAATTAAAAGTTCCCCTAGAAGACTTAATAAAATAATTACCTTTGATAAAGACAATATCTAATGAAATTGCTTGAAGGATGTCACAAAATCATGGAATGAAACTGTAAACAAGTTGTTAGCAGATATTGTCTTTCTTTGATAGTTTTTAAATTAATGAAGACCCATGTACAAAGTCAACACAGTTTCATTAAAAAGTGTTTGATAACAGGTTTCTAATTGTCTTTTTCTTTTGCTAGGTGTGGTTTTGATGTCTGGAGATTATGATGACAGATATTTGGTAAGTGGGTACATACATAAAAAAATCTGCCTTTAGTGTAATATTAAAATTAGTTAAAAATACTTGACCAGGTATATTATTCATGGTTAAATAAGGAACAGTACGGAAAACTTTCAAAAATTTGACAGGTTTTCTTATCTAGGATAGTGTCTCAGAATGAGAATTCAGAGAGCTGAGTTCAAATTTCACTTGGTTTCATTAGGCTCACTTAAGAGCAAATCCTCTTGCGAAAGGTATAAATCCATCTCTTCCCCCTTAGCTACAGGTCAAATAGTGTAGCCAGTATTTGGAAAAATCAGTTATTTTTTTTTTAGTCAGATTTCATAATTGACCTCTGGTGGCTGTCAATGGGTTGGATAACCTACAAAGAGTTGATAAGCCATAAAAAAAATCAAATGTTATCTATTTAGCTTCATCAGAAACTGAAAGAATGGGATAGAATTGTTTCAATTTATTTTTAATTCTTAAATTAGAATTTAATTTCTAATTTTTTAAAATCTCATTTTACAGTTGAAGTAGCAAGGTATAACAGTATTTCAAGGTATAACAGTATTTCAAAAATGTAAATGTCAATTAATACTTTCTATCTTCTTAATTCTTGTTTTTTTTTATTGTTCTCTCTCCTTAATTATATTTTTTTCTCATATTATAAATCCTATGCTAACAGTTTCTTCTCTCGCTTGTGGAACTCTCAGCTTCTTACTTCCCAATCAACTTTAATCTTCAAAAATTTAAATGCAATGTTATCTTCTGTCTTCTTAATTCCTGTTCTTTTATTGTTCTCTCTCCTTAATTATGTTTTCTCCTTCTCATATTATTATAAGTCCTAAGCTAAGTTTCTTCTCTCATCGTGGAAATATCTTCTGGCTTCTTACTTCCCAGTCAACGTTGATCTTCAAAAATTTAAATGCAATGTTATCTTCTGTCTTCTTAATTCCTGTTCTTTTATTGTTCTCTCTCCTTAATTATGTTTTCTCCTTCTCATATTATTATAAGTCCTAAGCTAAGTTTCTTCTCTCATCGTGGAAATATCTTCTGGCTTCTTACTTCCCAGTCAACGTTGATCTTCAAAAATTTAAATGCAATGTTATCTTCTGTCTTCTTAATTCCTGTTCTTTTATTGTTCTCTCTCCTTAATTATGTTTTCTCCTTCTCATATTATTATAAGTCCTAAGCTAAGTTTCTTCTCTCATCGTGGAAATATCTTCTGGCTTCTTACTTCCCAGTCAACGTTGATCTTCAAAAATTTAAATGCAATGTTATCTTCTGTCTTCTTAATTCCTGTTCTTTTATTGTTCTCTCTCCTTAATTATGTTTTCTCCTTCTCATATTATTATAAGTCCTAAGCTAAGTTTCTTCTTCTTCATTCCCGTGGAAATAAAAATTTCTTCTTCTGGCTTCTTAACTTCCCAGTTCAACGTTGATTTTCTTCAAAAATTTAAATTGCCAATGTTTATCTTCTGTCTTCTTAATTCCTGTTCTTTTATTGTTCTCTCTCCTTAATTATGTTTTCTCCTTCTCATATTATTATAAGTCCTAAGCTAAGTTTCTTCTCTCATCGTGGAAATATCTTCTGGCTTCTTACTTCCCAGTCAACATTGATCTTCAAAAATTTAAATGCAATGTTATCTTCTGTCTTCTTAATTCCTGTTCTTTTATTGTTCTCTCTCCTTAATTATGTTTTCTCCTTCTCATATTATTATAAGTCCGATGTTAATTTTTTTTTCTCGCTTTCTTCTTTTTAACTTTTTTCTAGCTTCTTCCCAGACAGCTTTGATCTTCAAAAATTTAAATGCAACGTTAATCATTATTTTCTGTGTCTTGGTGGTTTTATTTGCGAGGAAACAATAAAAAAAAATTGTTTTTATTGGTTGGATAGACGTCAAATGTTTATATTTGTGGCATTCTGTCAGTTTTAATATTTGTAAGCATTCTGTAGTGTCTGTATTTAAAAATCTTTTTAATGATATCACTCCAAGCAAGGCAAAGCCATGAGGAGGTTACTGAGAGTTAGAGAGTATGTGGAAAAAAAAAAAAAAAAAAAACACTATCAAGGATAGAGAATAATAAAAGTGGAATTAAAGAAAAGATAATGATTGGCATTTCATTTAAATTTTTGAAGATAAATCTTGATACTTCAGAGGAAACTTTGTCAAAAGAATTACCATGAAAGTGTTTTTAGAAAAGGTACAGGGATGCTACATTATGGCAGTGGGAAAGTAACTGAAAGGCAAGATGCCAGGTCAGAACCAATAAAATTGCAGATGCTTTGGATTTTATCAATAATTTCTAAATGTATATCAAAAACACCAGACCAGACATGGAAGCAATATTCATTGCATGAACAAATAGTAGATTTATAAATATTCAAGATATATTCTGGATAGAAAAATTGTCTAGCATGACACAGGGAACCAACTTTTGTAGCAAATTGATTCAATATAATCTTCTAACTTCATGTCAGCAAAAAATGTTAGCCCAAGAAGGTGTAATGAAGGTTAGCATAAGCCATGCTTGTAAACGGCAGAAAGGGATCTCTTAGATGATGGATAGAGGGCCGTCTAATGTGTGTTTTTATTAAAGCAGACATATCTTCAGGTTGTAAAACGGCACCAACTATCAATCACACATATACATACCATAAACACACACACACACACACACATGCTCTAAAACACCTACAGGTACACACATGCTCACAAACACTCACTACAATTAACGACAGCAGTAGCAGTGAAGAATGACCATTCGTTGAAAGGCACGGTCCAGGACGAACATGTAAACAAGCTCTCCTACCATTCTGAAGATGAGATTTTGATCTTGAAATATTAATGAATAATAAATAGGTAATGCTCAACACTTTCTTTACCTTCCTTTATTTTACCAAACGCATTGGGATAGCCTTCAAGACCTAACCATATACCTAATATACACAATGCTTCAAGCAAATTACAAAACTTTCCCATATATATATATATATATATATATATATATATATATATATATATATACACACACACACGAGTGGGTACAGAACGAAGAATTCTTTCAACGTCCAAAACATCAATTTAAAAGCAGTGCTCGATATATAATATACTATATAGAGCTGTGAATATTTATTATAAATTATACTTTAGAACATGTACATAATTTCTCTATATATAATCGCGACGAAGACACGTTCGTTTCAGCATTGGGTCACCAATGCCTCTTCAGGCGAAATGGAAGGTACTGGAAATCCTTTTCCTTTATATTTATTTAGTTTTGTTATGGGTGTTAGCTGGCGTTTATTGATATTGTGATATTTCGTTGGCAGTTGGAATTTTTTTGTGGAAGTTGTTTAGTTAGAGGTTTTGGAGGGGGTTACCTAGATAAGGGAATCAGTCCATGACCGTTGGAATTTATTTGGGGTGTTTCTAAAGTGATTAATGGGAGTCTTTGTTCTAGACAGTTGTAAATTCTAATTATCAGTTGGTTAGACTACATCTTAATGGATTTCTTAGAAGAGCCGATAATAGTTGGCGTGGATATTTTTATTTATTTATTTTTACTTAAGCAGAGTCTTTACAATCAATGTACGTTTGCATGTTTAATCTTAACTTTGGGTTGAGGGAATGTTTTTTTAATTTTATTTTAAATTTTTTATTTTTTTATTTTGGTCATTGTTTAGAAATCGTTTTCACTATTAAATTTTTAATTTAAAGTCTTTGATCTTTAATTTGATCATTGTTTGGAAATCCTTTTCACTATTAAATTTCTAAGTTTAAAATTCTATTCTCATAAATTTCTATCCTCATGTCTAGTCAATATATGATTCATCTTGTTATGGTTATTTTATTAACCTTAACTTTATAATTAATATTGGTCAGCATCAATCACGGTTATTAACCTTACTTTATTAGTTAATATTAATTAAAATTAATACCTATTATGGTTACCAACCTTACTCTATTAGTCAATAGTAATTATGGTTATACACCTTATTTATAGTTAATATTAAACCTTATAGAATTTTTATACGCATATGTATATACACATATCTTTATCTTTACATTATATATATACATATATATGTATGAGTCTTATTTTTGGCTCTTGTAGTATTTATTTTAGCATGATTATAATGTTAGCTTTCTGATGTGCTTGCAGTTTACTGCAGTTTCATGCCTCTGGTTTAAAAGCTTGTTACTACCCATATATTTAAGTATCTCAATTTTTTCTTGAAGACAGTGGAAACATGGTTCCTTTATAGATTTAGCTGTTCTTGCTTGTTTAAGGATTTTCCATTTAACTTTAGGTGTTTTATTTTCATCTTTTAACTTCCAAAAATATTTGGAGAGAGATGTCATGTTTTGTTTTTCTTTGTTATTGAAGGATGAGAGGTGATTATGCAATCGCTTTTTAAATACGTTCATGGTATTTCCGATATACATTTTTTCATCCTTAGGATTCTCCATGGATGAGATTGAACACATATATATCAGGGATTTTGTTAGACATTTGTTGTTCATGGGGCATTGGTTAGGATTTCTACAGTTACAGGGGTTGTAATTATGGTTCATATTGGTATTAGTGTTGGAGTTATTTTTGTTGTGTGCTTTTAATATTTTGTTGTTATGTACTTTAATTATTTTTTCTAGATTATTGGAGCAGCTATAGCTTAGTTTAATTGTATTTTTATTGAATATTTTATTTAGAGGGTTATTTGCGGGGAAATGTTTATCTATTAGTTGAAGAAATTTATGTCCCAGCTTGAAGTTAATTGATTGATTAAAAGGAGGGTTATAACATATGATTTTTTGGTTCCTATCTTTTCTTTTTGAAGTACTGAATTTTTCAACAAAATTGATTTTTGATGATTGATATTTTAGGATATTTTTATCTTTTAGGATTTTATCGTAGATTACCTTGTGTTTATCAAATATTTCTGTACTGGATGAGTGTGTGTTGATGCGGCGTTCTATGAGCATGATAGGAGGGAAATATATATACATATATATTTCCCTCCTAGGATGCTCATATAAAGATAGAGATAATAGTGAGGCAGTGTTTTCATTCATTCACTTTACTACTAGTCATGAAAGCTCTTGCTGTGTGTTTGTTCTTTAACAGTGCCTTATTTCATTTTTTGCAATAAACATGTCTTTGAATAGTGAAGTATATATCTGTCCTCTCTATTATAATAAAGGCCATTGTGTGTGTATGCATATATTGTTACGAAGATGCATTTATATATAAAAATAATATTAATAATGTCTAAAAAGTTATAGTAAGGGGTTTTATTAAGTCCTACTTGTTATTAAAAACGTTTTAATTCATGAAGTAGTCGTAAAAATAGAGAAATTAGGAATAGAATGTTTTGGAAGATGCCAGAATATTCCAGTAGATTCGAGAGAATTCAAAAGGTTCTAGAAATATGCAAATTAGGTGTTAGCCCCTATAAAAATAAGTTTTGGGCAGAGAGTAGTTGTTAACAGGATTTGCTGCCATTATCAACTCTGGCTTTGATTCAAGGATTTATATCCAGCCAAAAGAATCTCTAAGAAGTTGCCAACCAACTAAAACCTGAAAGAAAACCTCATGGAACTATATGGGTAAATACATATTTTTGACTTTCATTGAACAAAATAATTATTCTTTATATACTCATTTAAGGATTTCCAAAAAGTATAGCACTTAACTTCTTCACCAACTTAACAGGGTAAAGATATTTGGCACCTTACCTTCCCCTTCTCTTCTTGTAACACTCGCCAGTAGTAAACTATGTTTTTTGTTATGAATGCAACAAAAATTGTATATTTGTAAATATTTTATTTGGTGTGTTTTTATAAATTAAATATTTGTCTGTGATTTATCTGAGTTTTGGTCAATCATTTTTTTTTCTTTTGTTACACTTAACAAAATCTATATATATATATATATATATATATATATATATTCCCTCTTGTCACGCTTTGGGGAATAACCATTATTCTGTTATTTTTGATGGCAGGGGTACTTATGTATATACAAACTTCTGTCACTCTCTCTAAAATAGACACGACTGAAACCAAATTCTGTTAGAAAAAAAAAAACCGGAGAATACATATTTTCTAATTTTGTAAATAAATTGTCTTTATTTACATTAGAAAACAAAACAGACCAGACATGAATATTTGGAAAAATCAGGAAAGATGTGTGTTCCAAAGGACTTTTCAGGTTTTAATTGAAAGTCCTATGTGGTCACACGGTCAGACTTAGTGAGTTTCCTCTAAGTGATGCAGGTTTGAATCCTTCCTGAGGATGTATATTTTCCTAATGTCTCAATTATTCAGGCTAGCAGATGTAAGTAAATATACTGTTTAAAAACACACACACAAAAAGCATTTACTCAAATATGAGTATCTATTAAAATTGTCTACACATAAATTAATGTATATGCTTGTTGAATAAACTAGCTTCTAGATCTTTTACTAATATGAGGGGGTGGGTCCCAGGGCTTTAAATTTATCCCTATGCTATTTCTGATCTTCAATGATCTCCCTAATGTTATCAGTTTACAGCCAAGTATTCATACAAATGACAACTGTTTATTCCTATCTTAGTAGCAAATTTGACAAAGTAATCCTGGCATCTGCTCCTGAAAATGACCATCACTCAGTGGTTAATTAGCACAAGAAATGGCTTGTAAATTTAGTATTTCCATAAACAAAACATTTTATTTAAGAGCCTTTTCTGTTTGCCATCTGTATGGCTGATGCTAAACTCCAGAAGAACATTTAAGCCTTCTTAGCCCCATGGAGGGATTTTACCGGAACAATGACTATCTCCTGCAAGGAAAGTTGGTTCATTCTTTTGTGCCAGAAAACTTCTGTCAAAATCTTTCTTGAACATTTTTCAAATCTACCATTTGTCTGTACATTGAATACTGTTGCCGTATCTGGTCTGATGCTTCTGCTGTACATCTTAAAGTTATTAACGGAATCGAAAGAAGGGCTTGTAATGTAACTGCTCTTTGTTTCTTCTTGTAGTAGAGTGACCATGTTTACACTGTAACAGCAGCAAGAAAGCTGACACAATCAAGCTCAAGCTTCAATCACATGACCACAATAGTACCAACTATAAACGCACATGAGTAAAAGGCAGTATGATAAACACAAACATATGTTATTGCAAAATTGTGGATAATTTTTGACTTACTCTTGTATCACTTAGAAATGTGAATAAATGAAATTTTCTGTATATTTTAATCGTGTTTTTCAAATTTCAGGATAAAACAACGGCCCTTAATTTGGTGCGTCAGTTAACAATGTATTATGGTCAAATGGCTGCCGAACGATTCACATTGGTTCGACTTTTCAACCACGTCCCAGAAAAATTTGACATCAATGATTTAATTAAAGAATACAAAGGAATGAAGACATTTCTTGAATCGTCCATTACAGCAACTTGACTTTTTCTTGTAAGATTTATTTCTCCTTTTGTAAATAAAATGAACATAGAAAATAAAGCAAATAAAAAATATCAACTCAGGATGTTTGTTCTTATTTGCAATTCATTTTTGCTAAAAATTAAAGGGATTATCTATTTTTTTTTTTTTTTTTTTTTTTACAATTTCACCCACATAACTAAGTAAATTCATTTTTTAATTTTAACATTCTTAAACTATTATTCAGCAGCATATAAAACATGCTTAAAACAAAAACAAAAAAAACAGTTGAAAGAGCACTTCAGCACATTGTAATGGTTAGGGAGTATGTCTCACTAGATCAATTACAACTGGTTAGTGAGTTCAATCATCAATGGGTGCTCCTTAATCTTGACCTTGTACCACAACTAAGCTTTACTTGGTAAATCACAATATTCAAAGCTGAAGTTTTCAACACCATCTCCAATTCTTACTACTATATATGACAGCCTGTGTAAAGGAAAGTATTTGGAAGTCATAGATAGTTCAACTTGCAGAGAGTCACAAGTCATTGTGACTGAGGGTTTTAATGTACTGCCCTTATTCATAAACTGTAACTACTATCCCAAATCTCTGACTTTTTTTTAAGAAAAACAAATGTGCCTGTCTTTTTCTGATGATAGATATGAATGTCCTTTTTGTTATCATTTTCTCAAATATCTCATCATTGCTCACGTTTGGTCCATGGTATTCTCAGCATCCTTCTGTAGAACAATATCTTTGTTGAGTTAAATCATTTGAAAGGAGATTGTCAAGCATTCACTGCAATATAGGATATTACATTTGTTTTGTACTCTCATTTCTAACAAAATTTTCACGTTTTTTAATGCTTTGCTTTGCTTAGCTTAGCTTTTAGAAGGCATCATCCGCAATCTTGCGGCACTTTTGGAATTCAGTGTCACATTTTGTGTCCTTTGTTTTGATTCAATTGTGAAAATAAACATCTTTGCTCTTACCTTGATTTACTTGAATTCATAGTAAGAAATTATTTTTTTTGTCTAATTCATTGTTTAGAACTTTAAATTGAAACTTATATGAAATCCAGTGTCTAACGTCAAAACTCCAATTTATTGTGAGTGAGGCAATGATTAGCAACCCTGCAGAATAAAACCTATCAAAAAGTGGTAGAACTATTGAGTCAATGGCTAGCTAAGAGGTGGTGTCTCAATAAAATCACTGTGGAGAACCACTTCACTATCAATCCCAAAAACATTCATGACTGTTGATAATATTATTAAAAAGGATAACAACGTGATGGGGATTAAGTCTTGAGATTGACTCCTTCCCGTGGAGGGACATGTGTAACAGTTTTTTCCTGACCATCATCCAGTGATTGTTAGCAAAACTATAAAATAATAATAATAAAAAACAGTTGTGTGAAGTGAGTGAGATTACTTGAAATCAATCCCGTACCCGGCGAGGAAAGACATGAGGGACAGATGTCACTAGTCCATTATTCAACCGTTTACACTAAACCAAAACTGGTTTTAGGGACACACAATATCAGAACACTAAATCACTGGCCAGCTAGAGAATATAATACAGGAAATGGAGAGGTTAAAGGTTAATATTTTAGACATATGTGAAACTAGGTGGGCAGTCAATGAAGATTTTATCAGTGACAAACACAATGTCATTATGTAGGTGGGTAAAAAATAACGAGAGTGGAGTAGGACTTATATTAAAAGAAACGTATTTCGGGACACTATTAACTTTCTGCTAGAATTATTGTAGTTAAATTCAAAGTGAAGACTTAACATATCCATCATAATTGTATATGCACTGGCAGTACAAAATACGGAAGAAGCAATTGAAATGTTTTACTATACACTAGACGACAAGGTTCAATGCAAATTGCAAGAAATTACAATCATCATGGGAGACCTGAATACCAAAGTAAGCAAGGGGATGGTGAAACAGTTGGCAAATTTGGACTAGGAACTTGTAATGAATGTAGAGAAAATGATCTAATGGTGTAAGAAGGTGAAACAAAAAAAAAAAAACAACAAATTTACTATTTAACTGTCAATAAGAGATACAGGAATGCAGTCTTACACTGTAAAATATAGCCAAGTGCTGACTAGGTGCGACCACCTTCCGGTGATATGAAACCTGAGTGTGAAACTATAAAAATTAAAGAGGACCAAGGCACCATCTGAATTGCAACATGACAGATTCCTGAATGACCCAAATTTGAAGGAGAAATATACAGACAGTGTTAAAAGCAAATACAATTAACTGAATGTGAATGGAAATTCAAAGTGTGATACATTAAAAAAAAGAAAACAAGATCATCCTCCAAAAAACTAGACACAGGAAAGAAGATTGGATGATTGATTACACTCATGACATGAAAAGGAGACAGCAAACAATGCCAAGGTATGGCACAGAATATAGGATATTATACAAATAAATTAGAAACAAATGCAGACAGGCAAAAGAGAAATAGCTCAATGAAAAGAATTTTAAAGATAAAGCAGATATAAAGGAATAAGAATTAACAAAAAAGACATGCTTGTCAACAGGATACATGAATTTGAAGGGAAAAGAAGCAAAACACACCAACACAAAAAGAAAAACAACAAAAGAGAAAATCACACAAAAGCACACACAGTAAAGAAAAAATGTAAAAAACAACACAAAAAAGAAAGTAAAGACAAAAAAAAATAATACAAAAGAGAAAAACAAAAACATTTTGCGTGTTGGAGAAGAATGATTAGAAAAAAAATAATTGGTTGTAAGATCAGTATTCAAAGAGAAAAATCAACAAAATAAAACAACACAAAAAGGAAAAAACAAGAAACTACATTTTAAAAAAATAACTAAAGCACAGAAAAGAGAAAAAAAGAAGAAAAGAGACAAACAAAAGAAAAAGACAAAAAAAATAGAAAAAACTTTTGTTATATAAATAGTAAATCTAGAAGAGTAAAAAGAAATTCTCTGCAACAATTTAATTCTCATGAAGATTCTTGAAAAAGTTAACCTTTATCTTGTGTCTGCTACCATAACAAATGCAAATAAAATGATAAATAACATCAGCCATTGATAATCGAATGCAGCATAAACACCTCTTTCGTTCGTCTTGAATCCCTATGAAAATTACAGCCAGAGTATAAAGGTTCAAAAACCTTTCCAAAACATCTTGCTACTCAGGGTGTCTTTACAAACAGCATCATGTTGCTTACCTCGTGTGGAATTCTTGTTTACCAGAGAAAGACATGAATAAAAAAAGAGGAGAGTTTGTTAAAATAATGGCTCGGAAAATACATTGACATTGTTGGCCTGACTAACAATAAGGAGAGGGAAAGTATGAAACATAAAAATTTGTGATGAAATGTGGGTGGTTGTGAATGCCTCAAGTTATAAAGGTCTGAAGTGGTAGAAATAAAGTGGGAGAGACTTAGCTGCCATAGAAATACTGAGAGAGTCGCAACAGGCGTGCAATTTTATGACTGTAGGGAAAAAGGCTGCAGAGGGAAGACAGTCTCCCCTTACAAGATTGCGTAACTAATTTGGATCTCTATCAAGTCTAAAAAGTGTGTATTGAGCAGCTCCAGACCAGACATGGTAGCAATACACTATTTTTGGTTTATTTTTGTACAGTTAAAGCATGGCAAATGAGTTGAGTACTTGCTGGAACTGACTATTTTTCCAAGATCTAACTTACAGTGAAAGTATCATAGATATCAAACAATTAAACGATAGCCAACTATAAAAATGGCCACTCAACACACTGCCCTCTTAGAAATTCTAACCAAAAGATATACCTGACCGATAAAACGTACATTCCAACAGATAATACCATTAATCAACAATTTCACACTTACACACCAGATTCTTCAAAAGTCTAATGGTCAAAACAAGAGACACATTCACTTAATTACCAATAACCCCAACCAGCCCCCACGACAACAATGAACCAAATATAAACAGAGAATGATTCCAAACCTTTACTTCTCCCAATGATGTGTTTGAAGTCCAAACACTGAAACAGCCATATGATTGTAGAGAAGAGGACATATATAGAAGAAATTATGTACATGTTCTAAAACATAATTTATAATAAATATTCACAGCTCTATACATCATATATCGAGTACTGTTTTAAATTAATGTTTTGGATGGAAAAGAATTTTTCTTTTTTCTCTCCTCATTCTATACTCACTCGGATATATATATATATATATATATATATATATATATATAGAGAGAGAGAGAGAGAGAGAGATATGTTTAAATTTAAGTTTAAAAAGCAAATGGTGCAATAAGGCAGGTCGATTTTGGAACTTTGACATTGTACTCAATTTGAAAGTTGGGGTTCGACATGATAAATAACGATAAAATATATTCTTTCTCAAACCGTTACTGTCTTCTGAGGAAACAAATTTGAAGATTAAGTTTAGGTTCAAAGTTGGGTATTTGAAATTTAATTCTGGTGATCAGCCTTAAAACGGTCTTAGATAATTCATAATTTACTGAAACTTTACAAATTGTATATGGGCAAGACGAATAGAAGAAGCACTTTACTAACTCTTTGTGCCATGAAATAAGACCTTCATTTACTTTAAAGGGAAGTAAATGAAGGTCTTATTTATTACTGAACAATTTTAACTATATTATGATGCCATTATTACATTGCTGTAGTTTTAGTGTGATTTTTTAATAAACAATACAAATTTAAAACATTTTATCTCATAATTTGTGACCAGTAGTATTATGGTGTCATATTCACTTTTTATCCATTTTTTGTTTTTATTAATTATGATCTAACAAATCTTATTCCTTGAGTAGCCATTTTTGGGAATTATTTACCATTTTTTTTTCTTTTACTTTTACTTATTGAATACACTTCAAAAAAATGCATATTTTGCTCATGTAGATTCATAATTAGAATTCAGGTTTTAATATATTTTCAAAACAATGTATTTAATACAAAAAATATCAACTTTATTTGAATTTATTCTTGAAATAGTAAAATTTTGAAGTCATTTTGTAGGCAAAAACCTGCAGAAATTAGGTATTTTTTGTAGATTTTTCAGATGTCATTTAAAACTAAATGTTCAAAAATTGTTAAAACTTATGAATGTAATCTTTGGCGTCAGTACATAGCACATCAAACTCCAATTTTTACACCAAGTGAAATGTTGATTTTTCTAAAAATAAAGCGAAAAATCAACCTGCTCTAACTATACATGCCAATTTGTGGTCATGGTTGTAAAGTTACACAGGTTATCAAAAGTTGACAACAACCTGTGCTTTCCTTGGCAAAAGGTGTGTGTGTGTGTACTAAAACAAAGATTTCTTGACAAGAATTTCTGTAATTCAAAGATGAAGAAAACGAGCATCAATAATAAATAATAAGTTATTTCGGCTCTGAATTTTGCAGGTATTGAAATTCACCCCTAAAAGTACCTCTGTCAACTGTCATTGCACCTTCTTGGACTAAGTTTGTCAGCTGACAAAATGGAAAGAGTACCTTGAGTCAATTGCTAAGTCTGCAGCTAAGAAAGTTGGTTCACTGTGTCGTGCTAGACAATTTTTCTCGGCCAAATCTATCTTGAATATTTTTCAAGTCTATCATTCATCCACGCTTTGAATATTGCTGCTACATCTGTTCTGGTGCTCCTGCTTTACATTTAGAGATACTTGATAAAATCCAAAGAATTTGCAATGATATTGGTCCTGACCTGGCATCTCTTTCCCCACAACGTAATTTCGTTGTGCCTTTCCGATAAATACTTTCATGCTAATTGTTCTGATGAACTTTTGTCTATGTTAGCTAGACTTTATGAATCTAAGTGAAATACTAGATTGGCAGTGAGGTCTCAAGCCCATCTGTGGTTTATACTGCATTTATGCCAAGTGGACCTTAGTTATAGTTTCTGGGAAAGAGCTCAAACCCTCAGTCACAATGACTTGTGACTTTGGGTTAGCATAACCATTAATGGTTTCTGCAAAAGTTCTAGCTACTTAAAGTCACTCACAAGGCTTTGGTCAACTTGTAGTATGGTTTTCAGGCAGTTTCCAAAGATGCCGCACAGTGATTGTTTTTCTCAGTCCTGACGACACCAAGAAATCAACTTCTTGATTAATTGACTGTGATGTCATTCAGACCAACTCAGGTCCTATGGTTGGAAAGCAAGCATTCTAACAGTTCACCATATAAATCTCCAAGTAGAGTTTAGTGTGTGTATGTATATGTGGAAAAATTTCAATGTGAATAAAAAAAATTATATATATATATATATATATATATATATATATAATTACCGTCTTAATAACCTCTCTGAAGATTGTGCATGTGAGCCGAAAGCTTAGAACCAAATTAATAAAAAAATTATCCAAATGTTGGAGAATTTTTGTCTTTATTTTCAACTGAAATTAAAGCCAAAATACGACGTTTAGAACGGCTCCTGATTAAACATAATAGACATTCATTGTCTCTTGTATTTAACTAATATGCTTTAACTTTTATAAATATATTTAGAAAAAAAAAATATATATATATATTTAAAAACATGAATAATGACAAAAGTTAAACTATTCTTTACCAACATGATTTGTCCTCTGGTGAACTCTATAAAGACAAAACAAAGTTCTGAAGTGCTGGTATCAAATGTTGCCAAAATGTAAATCTACACCCTGGATTTTTTTTCAAATATCTTTCTTTTTTTTTTTTTTAAAAACTATTGCCCGATTCACAGGCTCATCCCTTGTTCCCTGTTTAGGATGTGGTTTCCGGCTTTCTCTTTTCCAATCTTTTCACTATTACGTAGCCCCCTGCACATCAGTGGCGTTACCGCCTAGCTTGGGGTGATAC
The DNA here is from genome assembly GCA_037127315.1 of Ascarosepion bandense. Classification (NCBI taxonomy): domain Eukaryota; kingdom Metazoa; phylum Mollusca; class Cephalopoda; order Sepiida; family Sepiidae; genus Ascarosepion; species Ascarosepion bandense. The sequence goes on along the minus strand of JBBBDQ010000769.1, from coordinate 4,241,767 downwards.
GATTAAAAAAAGAAAAAAAAGATATACTTCTTTCTCAAGCCAACATACAAGAGCATAAAAGGTTTTAGAAATTAATTGAAAATAGTTAAATCAAAATCTTTTATCTAAAATAAATGAATAAATATATTAAAAAATTCATTAAATTAACAAAGTAATTACAGTAATTGTAGTAGTAACTCAACAAATAGACTTACAAATAGACTGACCTCAAAGAGACAGAAGGTGTGCTCTCTCTGCTACCGGCACTTTAACAGCATTCCAGCAAAAACTTACTCTTTCAGTGGGGAGAACTACAGACGTTACAGAACAGTAATAATACAAATATAAACAAATTAATAAAAAAAAAAAAAAAAAAAAAAAAAAAAAAAAAAAAAAGAGAAATTTACTCACTTCAGTTTAAATATTAAATTAAAAATGCCTATAAATATTTACATTCATTCAGGCTAACTGAAAGTCAAAATAAACTATGACTATTTATTTTGACTTTCAATTAGCCTGAATGAATATAAATATTTATAAGCATTTTTAAATTTAAAAATTTTGAAGACCTAACAGTGTTTTTACTTCTGTTTATAAATACATGTTGCAAAATAAAATTATTACATTTGCCCTGATATACTTTATCAGATGACAAGACGTGTTGGTAAAGAATAGTTTTCCTTTTATCTTCTGGCCAAAATCTTAAGGTCAATGAAAATAAAGAAAATATATCTTTTTTGTTAGACTCAACAATTTAGCAGAGCTTAAAAAAATAAAAATGTAGAACTTTCTTAGCATTTAATAGAGAAAATTTGAATACTGGGAAATTTGGCTAAATATAAGCTGGTCAAAAGTTTAAGAACATACTTAGAAGTTCTAAACAGAAAAAAGAAATGCCCAACAAGACATCTCAAGAGTGAGTTGCACAGCCATCATTGTGAATAAAAAATTAGCTTTGGCATGATTGATATAAGCATCTGCAGAAGGCTGGGTGTGATATTATTTCAAGTGGTGAAGATGGCTTCATGAAGATTATGCACAGTTTGGAACTGAGGTTTTATTATTTTCATTTGTTAAAGCTCTACTTCAACAATGCAAAATATATATTCCCCATTAGCCTTAAGATTTTGGCCAGGGTGTATATACTGGGTGCAACAGAAATGCCTCCCACATAATGGTAAGACATTAGAAACAATGGTGTCTTCATCTAGCTAATGTCTTACCATTTCTGTTGCATCATATACATATATATATATATATATATATAGGTGTGTATGTATGTATGTATGTATGTATGTATGTATGAGGCACTTGGAATTAGAAGGTACTTTCCACTGCAAAATAAAAAACATGAGAAAATCAGGTTTAAAGTTTGTTGTATTTTGAAATGCCATAACTTTTGAATTATTTGAGATAAATCACTCAATTTTTTTTTCTAGGCCTAACTAATAAAACAACTTTTATGCAAAATTTGACTATTCATTAACATAGTCTCCTAGGGTGATACACCAATTTCCAATGTCAATTTCTTCATTGAAGTAGTCTCTCACCCTGGAGCATTCTTTTAAGGTCTGCAAACAGCCAGTAGTCACGGGGGGGGGGGGGCAGATCTGGAGAATAGGGTGGATGCAGAAGCAATTTGAAGTACAATTCATGTAGTTTTGCTATCATTGCAATCAACTTGTAACACAGTGCGTTGTCTTGGTGAAAGATCACTTTTCTTTTTCATTTGCGGCCATATTTTGGCAATTTCTTCCTTCAAATGCATAAAAAAAATGCTATATAATATTTGCTATTGATGGTTCTTTCTCAAGGCAATTGATGAGCAAATATCTTGTGCATCACAAAATACAGAGGCCAAAATACTTGTAGATTCCCTTCCCTTTTTGTTTTTTTCTGTAAACTACCCTTTGATAATTTTTTGCATATTGAGGAAATTGTTATTGAAACCTGATGCAAACATTGCCTGCTGTAATTGACATATATACGTGTATATGTGTACAGCTACTTTATCCTTTGCTTGTAATTGAATGTAGGTTCTTTTGTGTGTATATGTGAAGAGATACTTGTATATGTATATGTATGAGTGTGTATATGCACTAGTGTGGGTATGTATGGATTTAAGGTCACTCATTCTGCTCAATGAACTCTTTCTTCCCTAAACTTGTAACCCTTACAAGATAAATCTAAAGATTTCTTTTTTTTTTTTTTTTTTGCAAATTATCATTGAGATGTTCTGAGAAAATTTTATACCAAGTAAAATTGTGGTCTGATGAAATGAGCTTATTAGCTTGTTGAAATGGATAATAATTTATAACCACTAATGTGCATATATATATATATATATATATATATATATCTAGATATTAAATCCAAACAACCCACACTTAATAAAATCACATTTAAATCTGATCATAACATGTAACACTGCATTTGAATACATGGTTTAGTTCTGTTGTCATTTCGCGCTATCACACGGTGTGACATCATAGAACCACATTGCAAATTTGTGAACTACGTTTGTTATTTTTGGTAACTATTTTTGGTAAAATTGTCGGTGATGGTGGATGTTATTGTATTACTATCTTAATAACCTCTCTGAAGATGGCTCATGTGAGCCAAAAGCTTAGAACCAAATTAATAAAAAATTATCCAAATGTTGGAGAATTTTTGTCTTTATTTTCAACTGAAATTAAAGCCAAAATACAACGTTTAGAACGGTTCATGATTAAACATAAGAGACATTCATTGTCTCTTATATTTAACAGTATATGTTTAGAAAAGATATATATATATATATATATATTATAGTGTTAATAAATTTGAGGAAAATATTTCGTAAGTAATCCTAATGGATTCTAGTAATATTATATTAAATATTAAAACTGATCTGACAGAGAACTTGATGTAAATTTAATTTACAGAGCAAACATTTATTCCACATATATATTCAATTTATTTCATCGGGATTATAAAACCTGTTTCCTCAGCTCCAAGTAACATATGAAAATTGTATGACTGGAAGTAAAAGTTTGTTTAAAAGGAAAGAAAGAGACAAACATTAGGGGAGAGGGTAGAAGGTGTAGATATAATGTAGTTGATAGAAGTTTCAAAGAAATAGATCAGATAAATGACAAAGATAGTCTTAAAGAGGCTCTTGCATGTAAACTTAAGTTTTAACAAGTATCAAGCAAATTGTGGTTAAAAAATTAATATAACAATTAAATTGGAAGGAAGGTAAACAGGATGGCAGTTATAAAGGGAAAATAATTTAGATCTAAATTAATGGTTTATAGGAATAGGGTGGAACAGAGGAAGAGATATAGTTAATCCTATATTAGGAAAATTTAAACCTACTTTTATGATGAAACTTGCTAACCAATTCATTTCTCTAATTTAAAAGTAAATTTTGATTATATCTTAATTTTGTTTTTTAAGTGCTGATTACATCTGTCACTAAGACTTAAGAGTATATGCTGAGCCTAGCCTATTAATTTCCAATTTATTTGTGGATCCAGACAGTTTTCCTCTCTCCTAATTTTTGTCTCTTCTTTCTTCTAAACAAACTTACTTCTGGTCACACAAAAACTTTTGTAATATCTCTTACTTAGAAGTGAGGAAACAGGTTTTAAAATCCTGTTGAAATATACATGCACGCACACACACACACACATATAAACCAATAGGCTACTGTTTAATAAAAAGAAAATCCTTTGAAACGCAAAGAAATGAACAAAGAATTTTTATTTATTCCTTTCATATACAAGTACCATCTTATGAACTAGAATGAAAACATATTTACAAATAATTTTTTGTTTGTTTTTGTGCCTCTAATTATATATGTTGTATATACAACTTGAAAAACAAAAAAAATGGAAAAGGAAAGAAAAATAACATCTTTCATAAGATCAACTGGCAAAATGCAACCAACATCAGCAGAAAACAAAATATACAGGTAGAGTCAAAAAACTCATGCATCATTGAATCCCCACCCCCCAAAAAATAGTGATTGAAAAATTAAACAAAATGATACTATATTTCAAATGTGAAAAAAAAAAATGTTAAGGTTTATTAAACTGCATGAATTGACTCGCACTGTATACTAAAAACAGTATGTATTTCATTTTTATTTTTTTTAATTCATGAAAATCAAAAATGGATATTGAGTGAATAATAGAATTGGGTCTTACTTTGTGAAACATTTGTTGCTTCATTATGCAGTTGGATAACATTTGTAAGAAATTATTCAAACAAGAGATTGAAAAAAGAAAAATATTTTCAAGTAAACAATAATAAAAGGAAAAGAGAAAAGAAAAAAAAAACCAACCATGAAGTTGTCACTTCATTGTTATCTCCCCTTTTCAGACATTTAGAAAAGGATTTTTTGTACGAATATTATTCTTCTTAAAAATTATTTGTAAGTAGGCAACAACTATCCCAACCTGATGTTAATCGTAATACATGAGTAATTTGAATATTACAAAAAAGGACCTTCCAAGCATTTTTTATCAAGTTTCCTTCCAAGAGAGTGTTATGACAAGCCTTCAAAGAAAAAACAAAAAAATCTTCAGTCTGACACAAGACCAAACATGGTGAGATAGTGATAGCAATAAGATTGTGTTGCACCAATTTTTCAAGTTGTTAATCTAGTTACATTTGAAAAGGAAAATTCTCTGCTCCTAGTAGAAGTGACTATGTCAACCAACAAGATAGACCTACGAATATAGTTTATATGGTCAGTCAGTTAAGTGCCATACGTGATACACGCTTGAGCGATCATGTCTCGAAAAAGACATGACTGACTGGGCAGAAGATTATCCCGCAGTAGGTTGCCATTGCTTTCTGCGGTAGATTGGTTGCTGACCAAGGCTATAGAACCCAATCTGCCCTTCTATTTAACCCATGACTGGAAGGAAGTGACGGATTTACACCTTTCCCAAGGGTATTTGCGCGTAAGTGAATACAATGGCTTCAACTGGAATTCGAACTCAGCTCCCCGGTTTCTCGTTCTGAGCTGATATCCACTGTACCACAACGCAAATCCGTTTATATGGTACACAACCCATTTAGTGCCAAATATACAATTTTTTATAGAATTAACGCCCTCCCCCTCCCACTTCTGAATTTGTGTCAGCCTCTCAAATGTCAAAGTGAAATTAATTCGTTATAACTTGCCCAAGAGTTTCCTTGGAGGGTTGAAAGAGAAAATGGAAGAAGAAAGGACATAGGATGAGGAAGAGGATGATGACAAAGATGAGGAGGAGGACAATGATGATGATTACGACAACATAGAGGTTAGTTGATTGTTCAATGGCATATCAACCTCTACAGGACATTTAATGCCGAAATCTAAATATTTTAAATGCAATCTATATTTTTAAAGATAATAATGCCTTTAGTGATACAAGTCTTACCAATTAACCCATAGCTTGGAGGATAAGAGGTGGATTCATACCTTTCCTAAGAGTATTTGTGTTTAAGTGAACATAAACTGGAATTGAAACTTAGCTTTCCAATTAACAATTCTGAGCCATTATCAATTACGCTACCTGCACATCCAAGCTTACAGCATCTGGTATTCCCAAGAGTCACCCCTCTAGGTATTGATCAAACTAGACATTGCTTAACTTTGGTGATCATACAGGAACTGCTGTTTGAATGTGATATGGCAGTAAGCCTTCGACAAAGAGGAGGAGAAGAAGAAAGGTGAGAGAAAAACACTTGAAAAATATTTTTTGGCACCCTCTATATAGCAGATAAGGATATAAAAATTGTGAAGACACACATCTGTCTCTTTTCTTGCTGTGACAAGTTAGACACTGAGATTAAGGAGGGGGAAGGTACAAAACAAAACTTTTAATGTTTAGAGTAGCAACTTAGATTATGGCTACAATTGTTAATAGAAAAGAATTAATTCCATCCAACTTGGAGAAAATACTATATAAAAATAACCATTATATATATATACACTCACACAAGAAAGTGGATGGATTGACTGATTGAAAAATGAGTTGAGGTCTCTACAACAGACCATGTCATCTGTTTCAGAAATTTAGCGTTTTTCAAAAAAATTTATGATCAACTGATGTAAATACTTTATTGCAATTTTTGCAATAAAGTTTGCATATTAAAAATGAAAACCAATTCACTTAGTCTTTTGTATAAGAATGCGTGTACATATCAATTGCAAAAACCTTTCAAAGTGAAGAATCCAAGCATTAGAAATGGAACCATCCTAGAAGCTCCGTCCTGCATCTATTGCATTTCAAATGATGCAGTACAAGACATTATCAAGCAAGAAACAGGCCTGTTGGAAGACGTCATGTCCAAAGTTGAAATGGTATGGACACATAAGAGCCAAAAAGGTTTCCACTGCCATCCTGCAAGGTCCTAACCCTGCAGCAAAAAAACAAAAACATTTGAGAGTGAACAAATGGACTTACAATTAAGTGGACTGGAAGACATTGGTACATCAGGTGGTCAAGCAACCACACGTGGGCATGGGTCATTCAATTATGCCAAGTTACAATCATTTGCCAGTAAGAAATGAATAGCAAACTCGCTAATCAGTGTTTCTCAACCTTGTGCCCAGGTGCACTAATGCCTGCTGAATGGTCACCAGGTTCATGCCAAGTATATTTATATTTAAAAACTGTTTATTAAAAAAAAAAATAAATAAATAAAATAAAAAAAGAGACCACGCATATAGCATCCATGTCAAGTCTGTCATTTGATATTTTAAATTGGATGCAATCTTCCTTTGTCTTTGAGGAGTGGATAATCCTTTCTCTTTTACCTTTAAGGGATTTAAATTGGTCATTATCATGCACTTTCTAAAAAAAATTTCTTCAGGAACATAAATTGCTAAATTTCATTTTCAAATGTTATGACTAATTTTTCTTTATTAAAATTTAAAGTGCAGCCTGAAGTAAAAAGTTTTGAGAAACACTGCTCTAAATCAATACTAAAGTGGGGAATCTTTCTAGCCTTTTTGGTACTGAAGCATATAAACTCAGACTCCTGGTGGGTAAAAGAATTATATAACTTTAGTGGGATCATAGATACACGAGAGAAAGGAATGAAAGACAACAAATACTAGTTATAATTCTACATTGAGAAATGCTGAAAATGCAAGGAACTAACTGTGTCTAGATGCACAATCTAGCCAACCCCATTCAGATTCCTACCACTTTAAGAAAAAAAATATCGCTGTCATTTTTAAAAATTCCACATTGTAATCGCAGTACTTTTGTTAAGAAAGGCGATATGCTGTATGAGCATGGACGTAAATTTACTGTGGAAGACTCAGGAATTAGTACGCTTTCTATAAATTTTTGCCTTAAATTATTTTCTCTTAATTAATGGATCATATAGAGAAGTTCCATTTACAGCTAGGAAGAGAAAAGAACTTTTGTGCTAAGTGAATAGAAATTGCCTCAGCTGGAATTTGAACTTGGCTCTCCAATTCCATGATGTTAAACATCAGGTCATCCATCTGCTTGTATCAGTAACAGGCGGGGAGGGGGTATGTTAAGATCAAGATTTTACAAATAGATAGATAGATTTTGTTGGAAGTTGGCTTGTAATAATGTGGCTAACGGCACATAAAAATTTGGATTCTTTAATCTTCTGATATCTGAAGCAGAATCCTTCAAGTGTGGGAGAAAAAGCAAAGACAAAAAAAAAAAAGAAAGAAAAAAAAAAAAGGCAAATTCTAAATTTTTAGGACTATTGAAATGTCATACCAACAATTACCAAAACGACCTCACTCTCCCAACCTGTGTCTCTGTGAATATAAACACCAACCTAGTAATCACTGGGTTGGTGTTTATATATTTATATTGATGGTGAATTTTCTGATCAAATTTTTTTGTTTTGATTTTTTTCCGGCTGTCACAAATCTCAAAATGAAGGAATACATCCAGCCTGAAATTGATGACCCAAATTCATTTCTACAAAAATCTCATGTCACTAGGTATACAACAGGGACAAACATTTTCTTAATGTCTGAAAACAACAACAATACCCTCATTCAACAATTTTCACCCGCTTTGATTTCAAAGGAAGACAAAGAAATTAAACAGTCTTATATACATTTACTTTGTACATAATAATCAGGTGACATGCATTTTGTTAATTAGAGAGAAAACAAAAAATATAATTGCCGCTGCTCCTTAATAGTTCTTCCTTTTCAGTTTATGAGGCCCATTTGAAAATGAAACCCACTTATCAGAAAGGGTACTAAATTTCTATTAGAAAACAAAAAGGGGAAAAGACACTAGTTTATGAGAAGTAAAATCAGTTGAGAGTAATTCCCCCTAAAATACAGAAAAAAAAATTAATGTCTGCAAAAGTTGATGCCAAACAACAACAAATCCATCAAAAATGCAAAGAAAAAGGTCATAATGTCATATCAGTTACAAGAATAGAACCCAGAAAAAAGTAAAAAGGGGTTCACATTAGTCAGATTGTAAATCTATGACCATAGTAATTATAGAATTTTTTTTTTATTCAATTTAATGGCTATTGTCATTTAAAAGGGGCAATGTAAAGTGCCCTATAAACACGCTGCCGTTATCTCAATCAGAAAAATTTTGATGGCCCTCTATTTATGGAGATGGGGGAGAGAGAGAGAGAAAGAGAAAAAAGTATCGGTGTTAATATTATTCAAATGTCCATAATCTAATCTATATTATCTCACATCTTGTGTTAAAAAAACCTCAAAGCATTTCACTTTCTTAAAGGGTTATTTTTAATAAAGCTTAAAGGATTGAAAAAAGGTTTAAGTTTTTCTTGATAGGTAAATTATTGCTTTCTACAGTTTCAGAGATATTTAATTTGAAGAGAGGGCGAAAAAAATTGATTTAAATGGAAGTAACTTAATACTAAATTTTCGTGAGAAAGATCAATAGCATGAACTTTTTAAAATCTATATGGTGCCCCAAAAATGTGTGTGTGTGTGTGTGTGAGAGATAAAATGATAGTTTTACAGTATGCTATATTAGTGAGTAAAATGTGCTCACTATTAGAGATATAGCATTTGTAAATATAGAAGTGGACACTTGAGATCAACACCAAGTGGAAACAGTACTGTTCATGATTGAATGCATTCTGGCGATTACATTCAAGCATGAAATGGCTGTCACCACTGTGTTGACTTCAGCACCCAATTTTATGTATAATTTATTTTTTAAACAGATTCATTTTGAGGCACTGTGAGATGATTTTTTTCTGTAATTATTCTATCACTTTAACATGGACATCGAAGTAAAAAAAAAAAAAATAAATAAAAAAAGTTTGAGAAAATTATTTCACCAGAAGTAATTCTTGCATTATATTCTATTTAGTTTTGATTAGTCTTCTATACGTACTTAGATTTAAATTGCAACACAAGCAAAGTCAAAAGTCACATACCATCAGTTCATAGAGAAGAAGACACTTCTTTCCTATAAGGAAAAAAAAAAAAAAAAAAAAAAAAAAAATACAATGGCCGGATAAGAATCATTATCCAAAGATATTGGAATGAGTGCTTAAGTTTGAATGAAAAGTGAAAATTTGCTACTTAAACTGGGCGGCGTTTATATAGAATAAAACCATTGAAAATAAATTATTCTTTGTGTGTCTAGTTTTCTTTAAGTCAGCTTTTTAACTAATTCATGCATTGGTAGTCATTTAAGATCTGAATTTTTGTGGTAATGACCTTAGAGGTTCTCAACTTTTGACTTGACCTGTAAGTAATAATACGATAAAGATAGACACCCACATTCTGAAATCACAGCCACAATAATACGCGTGTGTGTCATACAAGGGAAAAAAAACTTTAAAAAGTATATCTTTGTGGGGTAAAAGGGACCTGATTACCAAAAGAGAAAAGAATCCTAAAACAAAAATTCAATTTTATAAAGAGAAAAATGGTTTATGCCAACATTCATATCTTGGAAGAGAAGTGGGTAAGAAAGATATTTAAACCAAAATATTCCGAATTGAAAGAAAAAATTAGACATTTGTCATTTTTGAACAGTTTTATAACAATAATTAATAATGTCCATTTTTAAACCAATGCTGCCCAAATACCGTCACCGGAGAAGAATTTTATCAAACTTTAGAATCCCTTTTGAGGACAACATCCTACCTATGTGTACTCCTACCCAATTTTAAAAAAAAAATTCTCAAAACAGCTATGTCTCATATACAGAGGAAACCGTTTATTATAATCAAATAATGGTGTCATGATTATCCTTATCAAAATCCATTGGTAAAAGTCAATTGTTTCAATTTTTATATCCTATGCTTAATGTTATCAGCTAGTTATTGTTACCTAGAAGTCCCTGTTTTTCCCAAAGCTCTTACAATAAAACGGCTTTCTCTGTATATCTTTCTCTGCCAGTCAATTCTCTTTCCAAGCATCAGATATTTCTTTATTTTGCCTGCTTACTTGACGGATAAAGATGCACACTTTTAAAATACTTATTAAACTTTTTTTTTTTTTTTAAATACATTAATGAATCCATTTTAGATTTCTGAGGTCAAGTTAAAATTTTAGATCAGCTCAAAAAGAAAATACAACACATTGGGTTCAAATGAGAAACCTTATTTGAGTCTTTCCATCAATATTAAAATTTATGGTGATAAAATGGTGTTGACTCATTAATTAGTGCCTTAATCTTTCATCATTTTTTTTTTTTTAAAGACTGCTAGAATAGTATTGAAAAGTAATATTTTTTTTTCCATTAGTAGAATTCTTAAGTACTGGGTGTGTAAGTAAGTGAAAAGAAAAAGGAATCCAATACTATTTTTATGGTGCATCCATTTATAAGATGGATTTTTTCATTGTTAAAAAATTAAAGTTTGGCCTAATGTTGGAAGAAAATAGATTTATAAAATTCTAACCATAATTTAATGTATAACAAAGAAAAAAAAATGTTTAAGTTTATAAAAATATACATTTAACACTTTTTAACACTTTTCCTTTAAGATTTCTAAATAAATTTTTTTTTTGACTCAAAGTTTAACAATTCTACTAAACAAAGTAGCATTATTTTATTTGTGATGAATTTATTACAAACTCATTTCTGAAAATCATGAACAACATTATAATAAGAAGAAAGGAACTGTAATTAAAATATTAGAATTATATTGGGCGGTTTAGATCACCAATGATTCAATTTCAAAATATCAATCTTATCTGGCTCCCTATTGGGGAGGGGAGGAAAGTTAAAAGAAAAGGATAATGCAGGAATTAATTTTTTCAATGTTATAGAAATCAAATATAAAAATACAGTTAAATTTTAAGAGCAGAAAATTTTGGAGCCCAATTTAGTTTACGATACTAGTTGTTTAAGTTAAGGAATTTTAAACATTCAGTTTATAAAACTGGCTGTATGTGAATCTACACATCTCTAAGATGCTTCAACTGAAATTGGCATACAATCTATGAAGCAATAATTTTCTTTTTATGACAAAAAAAAAAGTTTTTTTTTCACATGTATTCAAACTTGTGTATATATATATATATATATATATATATATATATATGCATTAACCATTTATTGGTCAGAATCAAATTTGACCAGTACATAGTTGCATCAAAAAGTGCTCAATACATAGAGCTTTTAAATATCTTAAATAATTCAATTCAGAAGTCAGCCAATTATACTACCTTGGTTTCAAATTATCAATATATCTTCAGGCATTTAATATTAACTAATAATATATTAATAGTTAATATAAAATGTCTGAAGATACTGACAGATCGAAACCAAGGTGGTGTAATTGGCTGATTTCCGAATTAAATTATTTAAAAAATATATTTTATTTTAATAGTAAAATTACAATAACACAGAAAGAGAGAAAAACAAAACAAAACAAAAAAACCACCTACAAATTCTGAAACCTATGTGTGAGATAGGTTAATATGCAGGAAGACAGTGAAAGACTTGCTCAAGGTTTGCAAATAGCGGTGGATGCTTCTTACTAGCAGCCAACCAAGAGAAATTTTCCATTTATCCTATTTTGTTTGATAAATATAATTGTTTCATGACAACTTCATTTTTTTCTATTCTAGAAGTGTACAAATGTTAAAATTAGGAATCTTTCATTTTGTTTTCTTTTTATAAAAGAGCAAATACGCCTTAGGAATCCCACCCCCAACCTTAAACATTTTCACAAGTCAGAATAACACACAACCTGCTGGGACTGACAGGTAAGAGATTTTTGCATCTAATTGATACATTTTACTCTTAAAGGAAATCTGTCCGCTTTATTGTATGAGGTCAGTTTAAAAATTAATTTCTTTTGTGTGTGCTGTTTTATGTTTCAGCTGGTCAGTCTCCAACCTTCTTGAGGTGTCTTTTTGTTTTGGTATATCATCATTTCAGTTATTCTCTCATACACATCACATCCCGTATTTGCGTGTTTGTTTTTAGAATCATCTTGTGATTTCTGCACAGAGCTGATGATGCTCCAATAGACCAATCAAACTTTGCCAGGAGGAAATTGATCCGAAACAGCCACCACAGACAATAATTAAGACTTTCTTCAAATCAACATGACAAAAAAATGGATCTATTACATTATAAAGATATTAACTAAATTCCAGAATGGTTCAGTCACCATTGAAACGGAAGTTTTAAAAAATGGCATAAAAGCTGGTCAGTGAAAATTGGGAGATACACTGCTAATAAACGTGATTCACAACCCAGTCGTGTATCCATTGATTAGTAAATTGATGCAAAGTCAAGAATTCATACAGTTTTTCTTTTCAATGTTCTATCAAATAATTAACGGACAGTATGAAGACTTAGAGTGATCATAAAAAAATAAAAATAAAAAATTATATGCATATATGAGGGTAAGCCAAAAATTATCTGCACATTCAGCAAAACATAAGAGTGAGGATAATTTTTGCCATGTGTGTGTGTGTGTGTATATATATATATATATATATATATATATATATTAGTAGCATTGTTTATGAATTTTACTCCTAGATGCTGAGAAACTAATGATTTGAGAAATAAGCATTACTTAGGCTAACTGGTCTGCTTGTAAAAGACAGGGTTTTTTTTTTTTTGTTTTTTAATTGTTGTAGATTAGTATTCAGTAGATCACCCATGACATTTGTCAAAAATCAAAAAAATATTGGTTTCTTATTTCAGAGTGGAGGTCCTGTTCATAATTGTGTAATTGATCCATGATTTAAAAATTATTGGTACTTTATTTTTATTTATAAGTTATAAATGTGCTTATGTCATTGATAACTGTATATTATTATGAATTGAGGAAAAGGACATCAATAGTACACAGTTATCAATGACATAAGTTCCATTTCAAATTATGCAAACAAAAACAAAGTACACTGAACTCTAAATCAGGAATTGATTTAATATTGTATTTTTATATTACATATGTGAACTTCCTAAAATGATAAAAATAATATTTTTCAATTCTGACAAGTTAAAGGAGGTTTAATCTACAAAAATTGTTAAAAGAAAAAAAGTTCCTTTAAGTACCTGTTAATCGCAGTAGTGCTGAACAATATTAAAAAGAAATTCCTGAAGCATAAAATCATTTGCTTTGTTTCAGAATGACAACAGTAATTGCAATCCCAGTAAATATATACATGTGAAGCCCACAAAAGAAAATGAAGGAACTAAATAAGATTTTTCTGAACAAAGAGAAAGTTAACATTTGTCTGAGGGAGCAAAACGAGGTGTTACCCAAGTCGATCTTGAATTAAATTTGACCCAACCTCTATACAATCCAGCATATCACTCCTTTTTACACAATTCAAGTTTGGTATGGTTTTGTGAAAGCCTTATCCACACAGTGGTCAAAAAAAAAAAAAAAAAAAAAAAAAAAAAAGAACCTCATTAGATGAGAGGTAATTTACTTAATCTTATCTGGCAACCTGGAATACTCTGATGTGCTGGCAAAAGCATTGTAAAAGATGCTGAGAAAATTCCCTGGATTGGACAAAATGTCTGTGAATGTATATAAAGAAGGTTGTCACAAAATAATTATATTTTTAAATATGCAATCAATGTTATGTCAAAAATATTGTTATATAAATTAAGTAAGTAAGTAAAAAAAAAAGTGAAATTTGTATTTTTGGCTGTGTTTATTTTTTAACCTGCATTCCAGTTCAATTTACAGGTACATAAAAAGATCTTTTATCTTAAAAAGAAAGAAAAGAAAAAAAAAATAGCAAATTGAAGTGTGAGAGAGTGAGAGAGAGAGACAATTAGAAAATAGTTAAGAGACATTTCTTTTTATAATTCTTTAACAAATGGCAAAAAATGATCTGTGATGCTTGAGGCCAGTTCTTGCCTCAGTGGAGTCTCACACCCACAAAGAAAAAAAAAACTAAAACAACAAAGAAAAAAAAAAGAAAAAGAAAAGAAAAATTATACTAATGATCAAACTAACCTTTTTTTTTGGGGAAAAAAAAAGATTTAAACTTTAAAAAACTTTGGTGGATAGAAAAAAAAAATTCCCCACCAATATATTTCAGTTTATTTATTTATTTTTTTTAATTTAATTTCCATTTATTAATCTTCAAACATTTCTTTCTCAGTTCCCTAAGGAATTGAGAAAAAAAAAAAAAAGTTTCCTTGCTTAATAATTCATTTTCACTAATAGACATTCTCAAGTTTTCAGTCAACAAGAATCTCATTACACGTCTATCATACTTCATTCTAGAAACATTATAAAAATTCTCACCAATGCATATAAGGTCATCATTCATAATGTCAGAGGCCTCTCTATGACAAAACAATACCACAGCCTCGTAGTTAATTTTCTTATTATACAGAAGTTCTTAAAAGATGAAAATAAATTTTCATTCCTCCAGGAGACTATATTTTGATTGTGTATTTTGAAAAGATATAAACTGCAGTATCACATGATGTTTAAGTTTCTGAAATTCTTACAGCAAAGAGCCATTGGCCTAAAATCGATGCTGCTATAACCCGAGCTAATCTGACTGCAACCACTACAACTACTATGACTACGGTTACAGTTACTTCTGTGCCCATTTGGAGTGGAACTTTTGGTCTCCGTTTTGGGGTTTGCTAATATTTTTATTCATTTATTGTACATCATGGATGTCTGCCGTTTTGTTTCACAGCTGCCTGTTCTGCAACAGAAACTTGCCGAAAAGGATATATGCTAATCCTTCAAAAGTTTTTCAGATGTGAAATAAGACGCCTGAAGAGAATGGGTGAGTGGGCAGGCTAAAAATGAAATATGAAAGATGAGGATATTAGTCCCAAACAAATTAACCTTGGAGTGATAACGAAACATCTTACACTTAGAGAGAGAGAGAGATTTTGTATTGCTCCAGAATTTAGATAGGGAAATGACTAAGAAACTTTATTATTTGTTTTTCTTTTTGTTTTAATCTTTTCTATATTGTTTTACAATAAGTATCCTTCATCTTCACCAAGCAAACATCCTTCAACATTTTTTTCTTTTTAGTTTAAAAAGAATTAACTAAATGTAAAAAATAGAGACTTTTTTATTTTTGTAATTATCTTGTTCTTGGGGAAAGGTGGTGAAGATAGAAGATGAAGGAAAAGAAAGTGGCTGGAACTTAAAGATGCCCCACCGTCATCAAAAAGGCAACATTGCCAGAGTCTTGTTTGTGGCACCTAGTCAGACACAATACATTATATATTAAAAAAAAAAAAAAAAAAAAAATAGAGGAGGGGGTGGTATCTCCACCCAAGCAGTACAAAGTGTACCAGCAGTTGTCCACACTCCACAGCCAACAGGAGGGGGGAAGAAGTCTTTTTTTTTTTTTCCTTTTTCGTATATATTTTTTTTTTTATTGTTTTTAGTGGCCATCCAGGGCTCGAAGGAATTTGTCATCAACTAAAAAAGGGATGAGTTTGTGTCTGCAAAGAGAGAAAAAAAAAACCCAATAAAAATATGCAATTATTTGGGGGTTGGGGAGAAACAAGCATAGTATTTTTGCCTGTACTCAAGATGAAAAGCAATTATTCCCCATCTCAGTGACCTGAGATGAAATTCCAGGCCAGTCTGCTGCATTCACTTGAGTAAGGCATAAATCAATCTTTCCCCACTAGCTAAGGGTTTAACCCCTAGCTGGTGGGGAAAAAAGTAGAGTAGAGTGGGTTCTCTCTCTCATGGATAGAAACCAGTTTTATAAAAAACAAAAAAAAAAAACTTTTGGAGAATGCAACAAAAAAACCACTTCACTATTTTTCCCAAACAAGTTATGCCAATCCACATATAAAGAAATCCTATTAACTATGTCTTTAAGAAAAATAAAAGAGGTACCATTTTAGTTGCTATATTCACATTAGAGTTGTTGTAACTTTTGGTCTTCTTAGATAACCTCAGAATTTTAAACCAAGCTAAAATGTTACAGAAGATCTTATGAATTAATCCTGCCAATTTCTCCTTGTCATGTTAGTTGTCTGATTGTTTTACTGAACAAGAATGTATTCAGTTTATCCAGTAATTGAATCAGGGAGAGGCTAAAAGAAAAGTCACCCAGGAACTGAAATGATTTCTCATTCCAAGTCAATGTTCATCACACCAGCTGTACATCCACAGAGTGACAAGAAAAGAGTAAAATAAAATTTGGATGCCAATTAAGTTAATCTTTGATTTCTGCATCAGCAGTGTGTGTGTGTGTGTGTGTGTGTGTTACGAGGATGTATTTATATATAAAAATAATATTAATAATGTCTAAAAAGTTGTAGTAAGGGACTCTATTGAGTCCTACTTGTTATTACAAGAAAGTTTTAATTCATGAAGTAGTCGTAAAAATAGAGAAATTAAGAATAGAATGTTTTGGAAGATTGTAGAAAATTCCAGTAGATTCAAGAGAATTTGAAAGGTTCTAGAAATAGGCAAATTAGAAGTTAGCCTTATAAAAATAGCTTTTGGGCAGTGAAGAATTAGTTTTTACCAGGGTATGCTGACATTAACAACTCCGGTTCTAATTCAAGGATTTATATCCAGCCGAAAGAATCTCATAGAAACGTCATACCGACTAAAATTTGAAAGAGTTGTTAATAGGATGTGCTGACCTTATCAGCTCCGGTTTTGGTTCAAGGATTTATATCCAGCCGAAAGAATCTCTAAATAGTCGGCGACCAACTAAAGCTTGAAAGAGTTGTTAAAAGGATTTGCTCAACTCCAGTTTTAGTTCAAGGATTTATATCCAGCCAAAAGAATCTCATAGAAAAGTCCAACCAACTAAAACCTGAAAGAGAACCTCAAGGAAATATATGGGTAAATACTAATTTTTGACTCTTTCATTGACCAAACAAATAATTATTTATATACACATTTAAGGATTTCCAAAAAGTATAGCACTTAACTTCTTTGCCAACTTAACTGGGTAAAGATATCTGACACCTTTCCTCTCCTCGTAACACTCACCAGTAGTAAACTATGTTTACTATTTTGAATGCAACAAAAATTGTATATTTGTAAATATTTTATTTGGTGTGTTTTGTAAATTAAATATTTGTCTGTGATTTATCACTGAGTTTTGGTCAATCATTTTTTTTCTTTTGTTACATTTAACACGTAACAAAATTGGGGGCTCATCCATCTCTATTGTAACTGTGTGTGAGTGAGAGAGAGAGAGAGAGAGAGAGAGAGTGAGAGAGAGAGATTAAATTGCAAACATTGTATCTGCTTATTTTTAATAAAATTCAGTCATATTCAAGGATAATCTTTTGCGTATTATAATTGAAAGATGCAAGAAATGAGCTGTAACTTTGACAGATGATTTTATTATTAATTTCTTGATGTTCACAAGTACTTTCAATCTTCTTCCGAGATTATCTTCAGGGGTGGGAGTTATGGAAACAAAAAATAACCACAAAACTGTGTTGCTAAAAATTACTGTAAATTTTCTTCTTGCTTCAAATATAATGGTTGACAAATTGCTTGACATTCATTAGAATGTGAAAATTATCCAAAATGGATATGTTGTAATGTAATATGTTGCTTTAACATGTCAAGCACATGTTAAAGCATAAAAAAACTGTTCTTTTTACAAACATTTTAGAACATTACTACAGTATCCATAGCTGATTCTATTAATTGATGGCTTAAGGTTTTTAATGAATATTGCCTCAAGAATCTGCAGTTTGTTTTTGTTGTCTTCTTGGGGTAGGATAGTTGTGTTATCGATCATTATTTTTTATATTGTGAATGTAGACAGGAATGTTGTTGTAGATGTCTAGAAATGGATGAATGGTCAGATATGTGTAACGTAAGACGTCTTTTTAATGTCGTAAATCCAATATATATATATATTTTTTTTTGTCAGAGATACATTCTCCCAAGGGACATATGAATTGATATATGTTTGTTTCACGAAACATCAGTTGGTGGAGATCAGTTATTTCTTTGGAAGGAGATTGAAAATACTTGGTAACATTGAGAAATGAATGATAACATCTGCCAACGTTACAGCTCATTTCTGACATCTTTCAATTATAATACGTGAAAGATTATCCGTGAGTATGAACAGATTTTATTAAAAATAAGCAGACACAATGTTTGCAATTTATTTAATCTGACATGTCTAAGAAAATATTTGCTACCTAAATACACACACGTTTACATTTAGGTAGCAAGAATTAATTAAAAATTCAACAGTGCTTATTGTATCTTCCAGTTTTTGAATAATTCTTTTTACATCCTATGAATAATTGTCCAAAGTTCTGTTTTTGTTCAGTTATTTCTAATTGTCCCAATCATTATGTTTCCAATATTGTAGAGAAGATTTTGTTGGCTACATTCTGGTATTTTGTTATGAACCTCTTCAGTTTAAATTCAACTCAAATATATGCGCATTGTGTAAGCAACATCATGTGTAAAGCAGTATTTCATATAAGTCAGATCAAGTTTTAGCTGAGTAGCAATAATAAAATTTTCTTAAATATGCTGTGCCTAACACTTTAAAATATGACAATATACACCCACTGGCAAAAATGACGGAATTAGGACTTACAAAAATTTCATCTGGGGTTTTTTCTTTAAATGTAAATAAACAATCACTGATACAATCTAAAAATTTGATTTATTTAATAGCTGAACATTGTTTCATAAAATAGACTTGAAACAAACTAGATTAAATCATTTAAATTAAGGGTATAACTTTTTCTTAAAACATGCAGTGGAAAATTTTATGAAATAACCCAATGTTGAAGAAAAATTTATGGAATGCATTGACAAGAAAATTAAAATTAATACTTACTTACCACTTTTTGAGCTTTTATGACAGCTTAAATTCTTTCAGGTATGCATTTCACTAATTTAAAGCAATATTCTTCAACAATGTAGTTCTAACTTTCCCAGAAAAAATCTTTATTGTATGGAGTCTTCTCATGGACCATTTTGAAAAAATTCACCATAAATTTTCAATTGTATGCTGGTCTTATCTTGGATTTTATATGATTTTTCTGAAGAAATGCTTGAATCCCCTTTTGCACTAGAAGAAGTTGCATTATCATCCAGAAAAATGACATTATCAGCAAACCAATTTTCTATCAATGAAATGAGAACATTATCCAGGATTTCAATATACACTGATTATATTAATGATTATTATAATGACTGCCATCTTCCTTGTTAACTTAAATGACAGGCAACCTTGTATCATGATTGACTTGGGAAATTTACTGCAGTTTTCTTCAGGCAATCATCTTTGTTTCATTTGAACGTCACAAAACAAAAGTTCCAACATCATCATTTTGGACAATGCAGGTTCTTGTTTCAACATTGAATATCACTTCCATTCAATTGGCCACACGTGATGGTTGTTTTTCTTTATACTCTTAACCACATCACTTAATTATGCATCAGTGATGATTTTCATTTGGCTTTTCCATCAGTGACTCCCATTTCATTTCAATAATTTCTTACAGATCTTGTGTTTTCACCCATTTGCTTTTTGTACATTTTCTGTTTTCAAGATATTTTGCTTTAAGATACCTTGAAAACCTTTCGATGTTTTTTTACAGTCTACCAGTATGTTTTGCTTTTTAAACATATTCCATTTCTTTTGTATTTTAAACAAAATTTTAGCCCTAATTAACTGGGAACAACTAATGTCTTTTTGCCACACTCAACTGAATGAGTTTTACAATTGTTCCAATGGTTTCAACTGACAGGTCTTTTGTTAGCGCCATTTCAATTAAAGAAAAAAAATTGCTTGATATTTGCAAGAACTCTTAAGTGAAGACAGATTTGCATATGTAGGCTACTCCAGGAATTTGTTTTAGGAATGCAAATTACAATAGTATTTCATAATTTTTTTCCATCAACATTGTGTGTAGGGAGCTGGACAAAAAAAAAAAAAAAAAGCAAAAAAAACAAAAACAAAACAATACCCCCCCCCCAACCCAAAATGCAAACAAGAAATACTCATATTTAAGGACATACAAGACCTAATTATTCCCTGCCAGATACTGGATGTGGTAGAAATTCCACCCACATAATAGTAAGACATCAATGGCAATGATATATTCATCTAGCTAATGTCTTACCATTACATGGGAGATATTTTTGCTGCACCCTGTATTAAGCACTTTGGAGAGATTTGTTTTGGATGTTGCAAAAAAGAGAAAATGAATAAAGTTCCAGTAACATATATATGTGTACCAATCAGTGGTTTTTATTTACACCTATGGCCCCCTGCTGAAATGTGGAGGCAGTAAGTGTAGTCTTGTGGGCCTTCTATACTATTTTATAGAGAATTATTAACCCAAAGAATAGATACTTACCTAATTGGAATCAGAGAAAAGATGAGCATTGGGAAGAACATTTTTAGATAGGGAAAAGGGGCAAAGCCAAATGCACACAGAATAATCAGTTGGAGAACTTGAAGTCCCGTGAACAAGTGAATCTTTCTTTGGGGCACTTGTCTGATATAATGGTTGGGCGGGTAGGCTGCCTAAAAATTTAAAGAGAATGCAGCAGATTAAAATTAATGAAGAGTCAAAGACAATGGAAGAGAAAAATAGCAATTCAATAACAATGGCTTCTACAACAAAGAAAAAAAGACATTAGAGAAAAGAAAGATTCTACAACGAAAAAAAGACATTAGAGAAGTATTGCTTTCCCAGTTTTATTTGTCACACCATGTTGAATATAAAAGAAGTTGGAGAGCAGGTAATAACTCCAAACATGCTCTATACCAGCAGCTGTGCACACTACAGCCAATCAACAAAATATTCATATCTCGCAATCTTTTTCTATTTGCTGATCCCCTAATCAAGACCACTCCGCACTCTTAAAGCATCACGACCACTCCGCACTCTTAAAGCATCACGACCACTCCGCACTCTTAAAGCATCACGACCACTCCGCACTTCTTAAAGCATCACGACCACTCCGCACTCTTAAAGCATCACGACCACTCCGCACTCTTAAAGCATCACGACCACTCCGCACTCTTAAAGCATCACGACCACTCCGCACTCTTGTTTGATTTTCATATCACCAACTTGTAGTTGGCATTTTGGCCTCTTTTTTTCACTTATTACCATGCATTTCATTTTCTTGTTTATTTGTAGTCCTTTCTTTCCACTTTCTTTAACTACTTTATGTAGGAAGTCTTGTAGTTTCTTTCCTGTATTTGCTATCAACACTGTGTCATCTGCATATCTTATATTGCTCAGATTGCAGCAACCAATGATGAATCCTGACAGGACTTCTAGAGAATTGTCTTGCTCTATAGATTGAATAGATCTGGTGAGAATACACATCCTTGTCTTACACCCCTTCTATCTTTTTGTACCTGCTGAACTCATTCCCTGTCTGTATGCAGGCAGTTTGCTGTCAGTAATGTTTCTCAATTACTCTAAGCTCTTTCTCAAATATGTCAAGGTTGCCAAGTGTTTCAGTCAGGTCTTTGTGACTTACTTTGTCGAATTCCTTTGCATAGTTGATGAAACACAGGTACACGTCCTTCTGCATTTCTATTGCACTTTCTGATAAACACTATCAGCATAAATATTGCATTCCCTGTTTCAGCATCCTTGATGAAACCACTGTTCTTGTCCTATTTCTGGATTGATTTTACTGTGCATTGTGTTCATGAGAATTCTGATAAGTTCTGTTATGTGACTCATTTATCTATCTGGACTAAAGAATGTGCTTAAAAAAAAATGGTGACATATGCCTTGGTTGCTATGATACTGTTCCTAGCATCCTTATTCAGTCATCAAAGCATTTTTCTGATTTTATAGAATATACTCTTTAAAATATATATTTTACAGATTATTCTATAGTTTTTTTCTCTTGACTTTATATGATTTTACAGCACCTTTCAGTTTGAAACACAAAACCACATATGCAAAATACACACAATGCAAAATTTTGTTTTACACAACTGTATTCACATACCCTGTAACCCTCAAGAAGCTTTCGGGCTAAGATAACAGTTAACCTTAGACTTGAACAGATTAAAAGAGTCGGTTCCACAAAGAGGCAGTTTGTGAGAAGCTGCTGCTTGAGTGGAACTTGTATCTCACCAATGGAATATGAAAGGGACAAGGGTGGTTCACTACAATATGCGTGGTATGGTAAGTCGTAACCACGAAGGTTGGAACTGGTGGAACTAAAAAATGTAGTTTGTATGAACACTTGCCATAGAAATATTGATAGAACAGCAAGAAAGACTTGCAATGTTTCATCTGTGAGAAAGGGATTGTAAGCTAGAAAATAACTCATCACCCACAAGGATATGGAAACATTTTTAGATTATCAAGACTCTTGCTCCTCCTGCCTGTATATGACAGCAGGATTCCTTTTTTGGCCTGACCTGATCTAGCTCTTGCAAAGGGAAATAATAACAGGAGGAATTGGGTACTTAAGATATGCAAAAACACACACACAAGAAAGAAAAACAATAACAATATACCACACGTAGAACGTTTGAGGACATACTTCCATGTAAAATGTTCAAATGAGCTACATACCTTAGTTCTACCAACATCAACTCTCACAGCTAAGTTCCACCATGTTAAATACACAAAGGCAAACCAGCCTCATTATCATTGTATTACATTAGTAAAAATTTCCACTTAACCAGCTTCTTTCCACAAACACTTTCAAGTGGAGACTTTCTTGACTATTACAATCTTAACCTGTTCAAGTTGAGGATTAACCATTATTTTTTGCACAGATCCTCCAAAAACTTGCCTCTTACTCATATCACTTAAACATCATTCAGTAACCCTCTACCTTAAGTGGCTCTTGCACTTTGTATAAGGTGAACATCAATATAAAAATAAAAGGAATTCCTTAATAATTTCTGTAATTCATAAAAAATTTCCTTCAAATCTAATACAGAAGTTTTTCAATTGATTATATTGAAACTGAAAAACTGAAAATGTCTCGACAAATTCCATTGTCGTTTGTGATATGAAAAATTGATTTTTCATCATCAATGGCAATTTGGTCTAAAAATAACCTTCTGTTTTGAACAGAAGAGAAAACAAAAATTGAATGATGATGGTCCTTTTCCGTAAGTGTTCAGAATTTTTTTTTTTGAGCTGAAAATTTCTTTACACTGCTTTTAAATTGCATATCATAGTTGATTGATTGCAATGAAAAGCTGTGTAAACTTCAAAGACCCTTTGAAGATTTATGTAAAAAATGACTGTGCTGGGAAATTTTGCATCAATCTAAAACTTTAGCATACAACTGTTGGCATGAATTTAAGTATTTAGCTCTTTCTATGAATTAGATTGTATACCCAATAATACAAGGTTTTGATTCTGTAAATAATTTGACTTAAATCAGCGTGTTTCTTAAAAACTTACTGTATTTAAAAAATATGACTAATGAATTTAATATGAAAAAAGAAAGAAAAAATGTACAAAAGTCAGATTAAAAAAGAATATTTTTTTTAGAATTAAGAAACAAAGAAGAATGACAACAGAAAACATGAAACACATGCAACAAAAAACAAACAGAGCGCACCAAAAAAAAAAAAGAAACAAAAGATGAGAGAATAAACACAAAGAAAAAAAAAACACATACACAAAGATAAAACAAACAAAAACAAAATTTTGCCAATCGTAACAAAAAGCTATTAATGTTTAATGATTCAATATTTAATATTGTGGGTTGCAGGTTAACATTTGCATTAATAAAATCAATACAAAACAATAAAAATATTTAATTTAAAAAAGAAAAAAAAACATGTTAAGCATCAGGGAGAGAGAGAGAGAGAGAGGGGGAAAGAAGTGTGCGCAGACAGAGAGAGAGGGAAAGAAGGCAGAGACAGAGAGAGAGGTGGGTAAGTGCGAGAGAGAGAGAGAGGGAGAAGGCAGACAGAGAGAGAGGGAAAGAAGGCAGACAGAGAGAGAGGGGAAAGAAGTGCGAGACAGAGAGAGAGGGGAAAGAAGTGCGAGACAGAGAGAGAGGGGAACAAGCACAGAGAGAGAGGGGAAAGAAGTGCGAGACAGAGAGAGAGGGGAAAGAAGGGCGAGACAGAGAGAGAGGGAAAAAGAAGACAGAGAGAGGGGGAGAGAGAGGCGCGACACACACAAAGAGAGAAGAAAGAAGACACACAGAAAGAGAGAAGAGTAAGACACACAGAAAGAGAGAAGAGTGCGACACACACAGAAAGAGAGAAGAGTAAGACACACACAGAAAGAGAGAAGATACACACACAGAAAGAGAGAAGATAAGCCACACACAGTGAGAGAGAAGAGTAAGACACACACAGAGAAAGAGAGAGAGAGTAAGACACACACAGAAAGAGAGAGTAAGACACACAGAGAGAGAAGATACACACACAGAAAGAGAGAGAAGAGTAAGACACACACAGAAAGAGAGAAGATACACACACAGAAAGAGAGAAGATACACACACACAGAGAGAGAGAAGAGCGCGACACACACAGAAAGAGAAGAGTAAGACACACACAGAAAGAGAGAAGATACATACACACAGAAAGAGAGAAGAGTGCGACACACACAGAAAGAGAGAAGAGTAAGACACACAGAAAGAGAGAAGGGAGGCACACACACAGAAAGAGAGAAGACACACACACACACACACACAGAGAAGAGTGCAACACACACACAGAGAAGAGTGCAACACACACACAGAGAAGAGTGCGACGCGCACACAGAGAGAAGAGCACGCGCACACAGAGACAGCGCGCGCACGCGCACACAGAGAGAGAAGACAAGCACGCGCACACAGAGAGAGAGTAAATAGAGACACAGAGAGAGAAGAAAGCACGACAATAGAGAGTAAGACAGACAGACAGAGAGAAGAAGCGACGCACACAGAGAGAAGAGTGCGACGCACACAGAGAGAAAGAGTGCGCACGCACACACACAGAAAGAGAGAAGACACACACACAGAAAGAGAGAAGAGCGCGACGCACACACACACACAGAAAGAGAGAAGAGTGCGACACACACACACACAGAAAGAGAGAAGAGTGTGACACACACACAGAGAAAGAGAGAAGAGTGTGACACACACACAGAGAAAGAGAAAAAGAATGTGAAACTAAAGCATGTGAAAAAGGGAGAGCGAGAGCTAAAAGAGAGAGGAAAACAAAACTTCACCTGCTCTTTGAAGAGTAAGCATATTCTTTCAAACATCTGATTGTCATAAAGAGCTGTGACAGCAACATATAAGAATAACCCATACAACACAGGAGTTGGGATGTATGCCAAGTAGCGCAGACCAAAGAGTGAAAATCCAATGGCAACATGAGAAATGATAGCGGTCAATCGAGTCTCTCGGACATACACGATTCTGGAGTTTGGAAAAAAAAAAGTAAACAAAGAAAAGGTTAAAAATGTATTCTTTTGAAGTAAAACAGTACATTTTGACACCATACCCACAAAACTAATGAAGCCCTATCCTAACAATTTGAATGAGGCCAGTATGCTCAAACTCTTGGACATAAGAACTTCGTTATATATGAATAATGCAAAGGAAAGTGAACATTAATTTAGAAAAAAAAAAAAAAAAAAGAATGTAAAACAAAACATTTGACTTCATAAAAATCTTTGTTACTCTCAGTTTTATACACTCGTCTGATTCTCAGTTGACAAATAAAGAACTCTGCTATATATGGGATAATGATATATAATTTTCTTATATGAAGAACAATTTTGGGGGAAGATGTATGACAAAGTGGAAAAAGGTTTTGAGTCATGTACTTCATCCTTTCGGGCTTCACTGGACTAATGTTGTTTACATTGAAGTCACTACACATGTGCATGAATGCGAGACACTTGGAAACAACACATTAAACATATTAGTTGCATACTGTAATGAGACGGGCCACAATTTTGACATAAAAATGCTACTCTAATTAAAAGCAAAACTAATTACCTAAGAGAAGTGTTTTAATTGCTAGTTCATCAACAGTGGCAGATCAAATATCATAATGTGGGATATCTAATAACTAAAGTAATGGAAACAAAAACAATCTAAATTAAATCAACTAAATTATATATCCAAAATACATATTTAAAAAAAAAAATGCTGGGGGGGGGGGGGCAAAATGTGACAAAATCTTTTTTCCATATTGTCATATATGTGTATATATATATATATATATATATATATATATATATTTTCCATTTTTAAACAAGTTATTTTGCTACCCAGGTTTCTACCATGAGTGGTATCTTCAGGTGATTTTTAATAACTGATTTTACCTTTTACCATTTTTATTTTTAAGAACGCTCTTGTAACAATGTTTTATTTGAACGTTCACGTGGCAGGGAATTTATGAATGTGCAATGTTTAAATTAAAATTGATTATGGCATTTTCATCCATGGTTGTATGAACTTAAGAGGTATTTCTTAGTGTGGATGCATTTAGTCATAATTTCTGTTCTGTCATTTAACAGTTCGTTTTTATTTGGGTATATCATAATTTCTAATTTTTCTTCTTGGCAGTCTACATATTTGTCCACCGTTGGCTGTTTTTACAATGCTCCACGTTATGTCTGGGTCTTTTTCATATTTTGATTTCAATTTCCAGACATGGTTAGCCAATTTTGTATTGTTTTTTAATTTTTCTATTTTAAATGTAGATCTGTGATTGAACCACCTGGTCTTAAAGGTGCCTTTGGTTGAGCCCAAATATATTTTGTTTTGGCCATCTGGGTCATGTACTTCTGCCTTGTAAATTATTTCTTTTGTGTTGCAGAGAGCCTGAAGCGGACATTTATTTTTGTCCCTGCAGTTACATTCTTTCTTTTTTGTACGATGATATTTAAGTTTCTGGCGTTTTGTTTTTTTATGAAACTATCTAAATTATTAGTGCAACTATAACTTAGTTTGATTGTGTTTCTGTTGAAAATTTTGTTTAGTTTTGGAAAGTGTCTATTAGTTTAAAAATTTGTCCTATTTTGGTCTTCTAAATTAAATGGTGGGTTGAACCAGATAATGTTTCATTTTCTATTGTTTTTTATTTGTCTGTTTGGTTGAGAATTATATTGTAAAATGTTTTATGGCCAAAATTTCTTAGTGCATCCTCATATTTTTCTTTTTATTAAATATTGATTTGTTTGACAAATTATTAGATAGTCTGTGTTCTATTCCTTTGTAAATGTGTTTAATTATATTATTTGGATGATTGTACTTTGTATTTATGCATGATAACTTAGTGTTTGTTTTCATGTATGGTGAGACATTTCCAGTTTGTAAATTAAGTTCTACATCTAAATATTTTACCACTTCATTATTTGTGTCCACTGTAATATCAAAATTTAGTTCTTTGAATAATTTAAAAAGCTGTTTCCTGATTTTATCATTCATTCTTTTATTGTCTGGTGCTATTATTAACCCGTCATCTTTATATATATATATATATTTTTTTTTTATAAGCGTTTCATTCCGAGCAAGGCATTTCACTGCCACTATTGCGCAGGGGGCTACATAGAGTGGAGAAAGGATGGTTAAATATAGGAAATGTCAGGTGGTGGGTGATAGGCAGGTAAGGATACCAAGAATGAGGGTTAGGTAGATGAGAGTGTTCTGAGAATAATTGGAAGTTAGTGTGATAGGAGGTGTCTATTGATCCTACATTTAAACACCTGGAGATTGTAGCTGTCGGGAAAGCAGACTTGTGGAAGGAAATTCCACAGGCGGGAAGCGCGAGAAAAGAAGCTGTTGGAGTAGAAATTACAGTTACATCTTATCTGTTTAACTGTAAAAGGGTGGGACCTAGTTGCTAATCTAGTATCTCGTGTAAATTTGTGCTTAGGCGGCACCAGTGATCTAAGTTCATCGGAGCAGAAGCCATGAAAGTACTTGTAGAAGAGGCACAGGGAAGCCACATCATGCCGGTGAGAGAGTGGTTGCAGCCGGTCTGCCAAGTCAGCATCAACCACGTTACAGATTCTCCTTTGTATTTTGTCAAGAAGCCCAAGGAGAGTAGCAGGGGCACCTGACCAGATATGGCAGCAGTATTCAATACATGGGCAGATGGTAGATTTGTATATGTGCAGGATAGATTCAGGCGGGAAAACCTTCCGGGCCCTGCACAGAGAGCCGACTTTCATAGCAGCAGATTTGGCAATGGATTCAATATAGTCATTCCATTTGAGGTCCTCCGAAAGTGTAAGGCCAAGGAGGTGTAGTGTTTTACTCTCTGGGAGGCAAGCCTGTTCCATGCTAATGGGAGGTAGATGCGATTGTCTATGGTGGTTAGTTGATAACAGCTTCGTTTTAGAAGCATTGAAATTTACTAGCCATTTCCTACCCCAGGCCACTACGGATTGGAGGTCCTTTTCAAGCTAGTTTTTTTGATCGAGGTGAGAGTAGATTGTGGTGTCATTGATGTACATGCCTACTTGCGATCTAATGGCATCTGGGAGATCATTAATGTAGATCAGAAAGAGCGTGGGACCTAGGATAGAACCTTGAGGGACGCCCGCGTTCGTATGGTAGTTTTGGGAGGCACGCTAATTTAATACTACCTTCAATGTTCGGTTAGAGAGGAATGACTGGATGAGGTCAAACAGATGTCCAGTTATACCGTAGCTTCGCAGTTTGCATAAGAGGCCAGCGTGTCAGACCCTGTCGAACGCTTTAGAGATATCCAAGGCAACGGTTCGGGCTTCGCCATTCTGGTCAAGAGACTGGTATATGTACTCGGTAATGGTCGTTAGCATATCAGCAGTAGACCTGGTGAAGCGAAACCAGTACTGTTTGTCAGAGAGAAGCCTGTTGGCCGTGAGATGCTGAATCACCTCGGCGTTGATAATGGCTTCGGAAACTTACTGGAGATCGGAAAGAGACTAATAGAGTCGTAATTGGCGAGGTCTGAGGGTTTGCCAGAATTCTTAAATACAGGAACTACACAGGAGGACTTCCAACAGGCAGGAAAACAGGAAGCAGATAGGCAGAGGTTATAGAGTTTAGAGAGGACAGAGGAGAGTTCTGGAGCACATTTCTTCAGTATTATATAATCTGTGGTTGTCAATATGGATTATTTTGTTTAAAATATATATTCCCATTAATTTTGAGATTTCTGCTCCATCATACGATCCTTGTGGTACATCGAATGCTCCGTTGTTGGATTTCTTGATCCATGCTATATCTTTGTGGGAAAGTATATATTTTTGGCAATGAAACTGATTTTATATAACAAAAAATCAGTTTGTTTTTAGATTCAGATTTAAAAATCTTTTAGGAGGGGGGGGGGTCTAGAGAAGAGGATTTATTTTACTGGATGTTTGTCAATATTTGTTGCATGAATTCAATTCTTATCTATGGCAACTCATTTCAAAACACTTTGTAAGTGGATGTACAGAAATAGACAAAAAAACAAAAACCTCATTCTCAAAGAAATTGCAATGTTTCTATCGTTTGTTTTTCTTTCTTTCCTGGAACTTACCTCTGATAAACATGACCTTGCTCAACTCTCTCTTCAACATCTGCCAGTGCCAGAACATGCAGCGGAGAATGGGGAAGTGCAGCATGCACCCAAGGAAAGGCAAACAAGGAGAGAATGCCGTTAATGACACCAACCACAAAAAGGTCCCAGTGGTATGCTGTACCTTTCTTCATTCTGAAACAACAAAAAATACATCATCAACTGTGTTAAAAAACAAAAAACAAACCTTTCATTGAAAAATTAAACATGGAAATGTAGAGTTTAATTTTTCCAGTGCCATCTTTTGCTCAACATTAGAGAACTCTTAAGTGTCTCAAGTTCACTTAACCCTTTGTTGCTTTAAATCAAAACCTGTCAGTGGACATGTTAAAATAGAATTTTGCTCAATAACCTGAATGACAGCACTTCACCAGAAAATTTTCAGAGGAGAAATTTCAATAAACTTATTAAATTCACTTTGGCTGGAAGCTACTGCCACTGCTTAGAACACATCCATTAAGATGTGGACCAGGAGTCTAATGTCCTCAGAGATTTGTTAGTCAAGGATCAATCCTAGGCAGGATCATAAAAGCCAGCAAAGTTAACAGTGGGATAGTCTGGGCCCATAGGTATGCATTCATTCAGTGCAGTTGATGACAGTGTTGCTGGTTAGAGGGTTACCTAGACTAAAGTCAACAGTCTGGGCAGAGAGTTCTTCCAACAGAAGAAATGACCATGTGTCTATGACACAATGCAAGTTGGAATTGGTGATCAGATGTGGTTTAAACTGATGAGGGATTGGCTCTATTATCCTAGACATGCTATGCAAGAGTACCTCTCTGACTTTCAAGATATATGGAGGGTACTGATGACATGAATATCAGCAAGAATCCTTTCCCAATATGTTATTTAAATACTCAATCAGAAAAAAAAGTTAAGAAAATGAAAGCCATTGAAGATTAGAACTCTCTAAATGATGATTCATAATTATCCATTCTTTAACTACATTTTTCATTATTTCTTTTAATCTATATATTATTGGATTTGGCTTCACTAACAAATAACATACTGGTAAATATTTTTTTTTGTCTAAGTCAATGCAAGAAGTTCTACTTTTGATTTGAGAAAACATTGTACACTCACTTGTTTTGTGGAGCATTCACAAGGGCTGCTGAGATGTTCTGATCCATGAAAAAGAGCAAGGACAGGCAGAATCCAAGACCCATGCCAGCAAAAACAGCTGACACACTGAGTTTATGAAATGGCACTAGCGATAGTGAAGTGCTCATACCTTCTGGTTGAAAACTGTAACCCACTGAAATAATTAAAAATTATTTACCATAGAATATACAAAGAGAAGGTAATTTGAAAACAGAGAAAGAGAGAGAAGGGGAAAAGCAGGGAAGAGAGCAAATGGCAGGAAAAGTTAATTCAAAAACAGGGAGGGAGTAGGAGAAACTTATGGGATGAAAAAAAAAATATCAAAATTCATGCAACAATACAGGATACAAAATATATGAAGGCACCACAATATATTGTTGAGGAGTCAATAAAAAGTTCTTGATCAAATTTGAAATTGAAAATCCAATTCTATCCCTTGATCTGGATGCTTGTATTAAAATATAGTTTACATTCATTAGGAGAATTTTTTATTTTGTCATACTCACTGTTGATTCCAACTTACAAATAACTGTTCAATTGTAAACATAACTGCCTCCTTGCAATCCTTTCCTGACAGCTTCATGTGTTTTTATTCTTGTTTACATTTGTGTGAACAAAAACTGGAGAAGATCTGGTACCTGTTCAATCAGGAACATAAGGTACATCATTATTTACATTATTTGGACTATTGTCCTCATCTTTGTTATGATTTGTATGACATTTTAGCTGTTGTATGCTCCAGCCTTCTTCAGGTGCTAGGAACTTCGAACTGAACCCTTTATTACAATCACTGGGGTATGTCATTCTCATTTCTTGTGAAAAGCCTCTTTTGGTTGTCATGAGTTATTTCCCTCTAAGCTACTTGTTCACCACTGCTGTAGCATGGTATTGAAATCACAACTCTTTGGGTCAAATCACTGGACCTAACCAATTTCTATATCCTTAATGACTCAGTGGATATAAACGCTGGTTAGTTCCAGTGACTTAACCCAAAGATTTCTGAGTTTGATACCAGGCTACAACAGTGGTGAACTTAGAGAGTCAGGTTAGAGAGAGAAACGCATGACAACCAAAAGAGGCTTCACACAAGGAATGAGAATGATATAACCCAGTGATCGTAATAAAGAGTTTGGTTTGAAATTCCTAGCACCTGAATAAGGCCAAAGTGTACAACGCCCTAAACGTTGTACAAATGGAAACAAAGATGAGGACAATAGTCCGAATAATGGAAATACTACCTCATCTCAGAAACATAGACAAGTAAATCACCATGATGAGAAAAAACATGAATTCTGTTTCCAATATATTACATTCTTTATTAACAGATTCACCTGCCATATTCTTGGTGAGCAACACATGGGACATTTTCATTATGGATTCTGTCTATTCTGGCAGACTATTTCACCAGATCTTCCCTTTGGTTAGAAAGAACTACAACTGTTTGTAGATGTTGACCATGACTCCCATTCTCTTAGACCACTAACTGCCCATGACCAGAATTCCCTAAAGTCCAACCACTTAATTACAGAAGTTTTCATTTTATTTCAATTTTCCATACCACTGCTTGATTTCAAGATCCCACTTGTAGATTTTATTGTCTACATAGTCATAAAAACATCATACTAAATCAAAATCATTTACAGTCCATTTGGCTTCATGGATGTTCTAAAACAATCATGCAGGGGAGACCCATTGTGTCAAAATGTTCACTACAGGAAGAACATTAACAGAAGATAAATAAAATTGAAGCAGTTAATGCAAAGAGGAAAATCTTTGACTGATATGCTTACAAGAGAAGTGATTATGGCTTTCCAGAGCTTCCTTTTCTTTAATATCTGTAAACTGCACTGCTATGACGCTTGAGAAAGATGGTGGAAGGGTTTTTGTTTTCTCTGCAGTTTGAAATTCAAAACTGTCCTTCTAGACAATGGCAATCAAGGCTAAAGAAAAGCCTTGTGTCCAGATATTTAACCCCCAGCTAAGGTTACTTAGTTGTTTATATTTTATTCTGTTTTTTTATACAGTTTATCAACACAAGTTATTTAAAGCCAAACATATATTGGATTGATAACAGACATTTTTGTTTCTGCAAGTGAATATGACGTTAAAATCTTTTGAGAATAATGATTTTTCCAGACGTAAGTTCTACTGTTTAACCCTGACCTGAAGAAGCTAGCTTCAAACCTTTCCCCAGGGCATTTTTGTGCATTAGCTAATGTAATGAATCTGACAAATTGGAACTTGGCTCCTTAATTTCTCATTCCGAGCTGTTATCTGAGGAAATGAGTCTACACTTGATTCTGAACTCTGCTTGCAGACTCCATTTCCCGCACTTTTAACCGATAATCTGCTTGAGCTCACAAGATAGTTTTGCAGAGTTAAGAATGCACATAAGAAAAATTAATTTGAGAGGAATAAAGAGTTTTGACTTGTCACAGACAGTATTTTTCAAATTATATACTATACAGGGTGTGTGGGTGGAGTAATGGTCGGTGATAAAAAAATTGGCAAGCCAAATTCGAAATCCAGTCAAGTTCGTTATAATCCCTTTCACACAGGCTTTGGAAAGGTATGAATCCATCTCTTCTCCCCAGTTATGGGTTAATCAGTAGGGCTGATAGGGGTTTCTAGCCTTGGTTGACAACCAGTCTAAGAGATGGATAACACTAAATTCAAAACCTGTCAGTTGTGGGGACAACAACTATTCTGTAAAAGCTTATTTACTATGTAGACCATAGCAGCAATGCCTATTGTAGTAAGGCTGTGGCCTCATATTCCACAGTTGGAGAGAGGGAAATACACACACACACACACACACACACACACACACACCCCAATATATGCACAACATTACCCCCACATCCTTGTGGCTGATGAATTATATTCCAACCTAAAACTCTTCTCACAGATAAAACCTATGGCTGTTCTATTGCTATTTCCATGGGAAGTGTTCAGAGAAACTACATTCCTTAATTCCACCAGTTCTAACCTATATGGTTAAGACCTACCATGCCATGCACTTTGCATCGAACGACCCTCATTCCCTTTGTATTTTATTAGTGAGATGTAATTTTCACTAGAGCAGCTTCTTCCAATGGGCATGCTTCCCTGATCACTACAATCTTAAACTGTTCAAGCCCAGGGTCAGCCATTATGTTCCCCACATAACCCATATGCAGGACAAAAAAACAAAAACAAAAAACAAAACAAAAAAAAACAAAAAAAAACAAACAGAAGACAAAAACAAAACAACCCCTACCCCCACCCCCCAAAAAATTTAAGGTACCCAAAGCTTTGAAAAGATTAAACCCAGAAAGTTTGTGATATGAAAGAAATAGTTATGTCACACTTACAGTCAACATCTTTAAACAAGTAGGCCCCAACAAAGGACATGATAATGACAGATACAGGAAGAGCGTAGTCAGAGAAAATCTCTCTCTTGCCACTTGTTAGATATGGACTGCAAAAGAAAAATCATTTTTAGAATCACACTATTATCAGGATTTTGGAAAAATACATTTCCCAGCAAACAAAATCACCATATTACTCTGTAATTCCATCATATGGGGTGCGACAGAAATAATGCTAAGACATTAGTGGCAAATGGCATCTTCATATCTTGCCAATGTCTAACTTATGTGGCAGGTATTTCTGCCACACCCAGAAAAACACAAAGAACATATTTGTTGACCCACTCACCCACAATGCTAAAAGAATGCAAGATGGAGCTCAACCTAACAGCTATGTGCAATTCAAACAGTTGTTCACCCCATAGATCTTACTTTTGTTAGCAACAATCATGCAAATACAGTCAAGAAAATTCAGTAAAGTTCAACAAATATACCCATCAAAAAATAGTGTGTTAAAAAGGATGTTTGTTTTTCCCCCACTTGATACAGCCATTACTCTATACCTCCTTGGTCATTTCCATTGTTTAAAAAGTTATTTTTAGAATTTTAATAAAACCATGATCAGAATAGTAATATTTCAACCAGTTGGTTGGCACCTATAGTACAAGGGCAAGTCAAATTATCCATAATTTTGCCATAGCATATCTTCAGGTTTGTCACACTGACTTCTGCTCATGCATAATTAGTTAGAACTAGTGTAGAGGGACGTGCCTTGTAGTGCAGTGGATATTAGCTCGGAATGAGAAATCTGACAGCCAAGTTGGAATTCCTTGTATTCACTTACATGCCCTTGGGAAAGGTATTAATCGGTCTTTTCTCCCTCTAACTATGGGTTAAACAGCAGGCTAAATTTGGTTCTATAGCCTTCTTTGGTAACCAGTTTACTGCAGAAAGTAATGACAACTTACTGCAGGAAAATATTCTGCCCAGTCAGTCTTATCTCTGAGACATGATCGCCTAAGCATGTATCATGTATGTCACTTAACTGACTGACTAGTGTTGTTACCTGATCAAAGTTTCGTGCTGCTCTTAAAGTGTAAGAAGAAGGAACTGATTTCTCTGGTCAGAAGGTTTGTCAGGAACTGGAATCAATTGGAGGTTTTTAACACAGTATGGCAATGATGTATTATCACCCAAATTTGTGTAGGAGTAGATCGAGGAGTTTAAAAGTGTCAGCTAAGTGTGACACAAAAAGAAGCAGGAAGCTTATCAACCTCATCCACCAATGAGAAGATTCAGTGAGCCTGTGGAGATAGTAACTGGCAAACCATCAAAAGTTTTTGATAAGGAAGCACATTCTCTGCAAACCTGTTCCACCTATGTAGTCACTGTCATGCTCACATTTTGTTCGGTTTGTTTTACGGCATATCAATCTGAGTGGGTTATTTAATGCTGACAAGATTTATATAATAGATTCATATAAATAGAATATGTATTCTTTGTAAGAAATCAGTCTATAGATCAGGTTTCATTGATGTATTTTTTAAAGAGGGTTTTTTTTAGAGAGTCAGTATACATTAAAAAAAAAAAAAAAAAGTTTGCTGTAAATATTTTTTTCTTCATGAATATATTGATAATTTTTTCTTCTCCCAAAGAGTATTGCTGGAATCTTCACTATAAAAATTTATTTTTATATTTTCATAGTGTTTGACCCCAGTTTGGGAATCAACTATTTGCCCATAGCTACAATTCTAACAGGTGCTACCACCTCAAGTCAGGGTGAACCTGGGAACAGCAGCAATTTAGAGGTGGTTCCATGCCCCTCAAAACTTCCCAGTTAGAGACCTTCCTGCTGGATACCATCATACCCAGGATGCCTCAGTGGGGTGGGGGTTTACTCCTCTGCAGAGGTGCAGTCAGCATATTCTGAAGCCCCAGTTGACAGGGCAGCTGCCATTTCAATTGTTAAATTGATGTGATGAGGATGTACAACATCCTCCTGGATCAGTCTCATTAATGGTCGAGAAACAAAGATAATTTGAATATTTTTTGTGAATCATATCTCAATATCATTACTTTAACAATAATACAGAATAAAGCTAATAATAAGGACTGGGGGATATTGTTTTGATATTCAAAACAATTCAAAGAACATTAATAGTAAATGAAAAGGCTTCATCTGATTTAATCATTTTTTCAAAGACTCTCACTCTAAGATGAATTAAGACTTACGTGTGTTTGAAGTTAAAGAGTGATACACCAAGCCAAAGAGTTCCGAACATAAGAAATAGATACAAGACACTGTTTTCCCGGTCACATGCATATGCCACAGGGTCAAGAGTTATATTTACAGCAGTTGTATTGGTATCACAGTATGGAGTGTTGTAACTGTGAGAGAAACCTGTAAATAAAAATAAAAGAAATTCATCAATGTAAGTTTTATTTTTATACTAATGTTCACCCAATACAAGATCCAAGAACCCCTTAAGGTAGCTGTTTATTTTTTAATTTTTTTAAAAAAACATTTTTTTAACAATACAGTTCACCTTGTACAAAACCTGGAAGGCACTTGAAGTAGAGGGTTACATTAAGAGGTAGTTTATATGGATGAGGGAAGATAATGGTTAACTCT
Source organism: Ascarosepion bandense (assembly GCA_037127315.1). NCBI lineage: Eukaryota > Metazoa > Mollusca > Cephalopoda > Sepiida > Sepiidae > Ascarosepion > Ascarosepion bandense. The sequence continues at coordinate 4,204,779 of JBBBDQ010000769.1, read as the reverse complement.
AAGATGAATGAATCAAGATTGTAATGATTGGGGAAACTTCCTCTTGGGTGTTTATTTCATAAAGAAGTGGTCCAAGGAAAGAAGTTGTCTGAGTGGAACTTACTCCTCACCAATTGAATATGGAGAGAGTGAGAGTGGTTTGCTACTATGTGGGTGGCATGTCAGGTTCTAGCCATGAAGGTCAGACTTGGTGGAACCAGGTGATGTAGTTCATTCAGGCACTTTCCCTGGGAGCAGAGATAGAGCAGTGAGGGACTTGCCACATACCATCTGTAAGAGAGAGGTTGGAGTGTGGAAAATAATTCTCCAACAAGGCCTTGGAGATGCTTTTGAACACTATCAAACCTAGAAAGTGAGGTCCAAGCAACTCCTGCCCAGATATGGCAACAGTACTCCATTTTCAGCCTGATCTCCCTCTTATAAAAGTAGAGGATAGAATGAGGAGTAAGATACTTACTAGAGCGGCATAGGAAGCTGATTATTTTACCTGCATCTTTAGTGATAAATCATATATAGGATTTCTACTTGAGGTTGGGTGTGAGTCTGAGGTTCAATATCCTTTCAAGGTGCAGGACTTCCTCATCATTACTGCTAATGATTCAGGGTTTGACCAGAGGTTATGGAATGTAAGTAGTTTGTTTTTGGAGGCACTGAAAGAAACCAGACAGTCCCCCACCCAGACACACACTAGAAAGTAAGTGTTAGATCAAGAGAGTTCAGCAGCCAATCTCTGATTGTCAAGACATTTGGAGGTGTGTCCATACATTGTTGTATCATCAGCATATATGCTTACAAAAGATGGAGTATATTCTTAGGTAGATCATTTATGTAAATCAGAAAGAGGGTTGGTCTAAGAAGTGACCCCCGGGGTCTGCCAAGGCCTTAGAGGATTGGCTGTTCCTAACTATCTTTAGGGATCTATCTGTTAGGTAGGATTTTATAATAGAGAAAACTCTTCCTAGTGATTCCACAGCTTAAGATTTTGTGTAGTAAACCTTTGTTTCACATATTGTCGAAGGCCTTTGAGTTAACTAATATCTTGGCTTAGGTAGTTCATGTGTAGCCACACTTTGCATTTTCCAGAACTATCTTACAATGATTTCAGGCAGTTTTAAAAGTAGTAAGGGCTAGACTACACAGTTTCTTGCAATAGATAAAACTGTGTGGTACTGTATAAACATTAAAAAAGGCAAGAAGTGAAGTTCATAGGGTTATGTCAGAAAAATGATGGTTAATCCTAGACTTGAAGAGGTCAAAATTGTAGTGATTGGGGAAACATCCTGCAAAATGGGGAAGATTCACACTTGTGTACATAGCATAGCAGGTCGGATTTGTAAAGGGTGGTTAGAGTAAAGAATCTAACTCGCTAGAACACATGACATGGAAATAGCAATAAAGCAGTGAGGTCATGTTTTTTTTTTCTGTGGGAAGGGGAATGTAGGGTGGAAAATAATTAATCACCCCCAAGGCCGTGTAGAGACATTTGAACTCTACCAAGACAGGAGGCAAATGAGGACTGGGAAGCCCCTGCCCAGGCATGACAGTAACACTTAAGACCCTGCAATGGTGGTGGTTATGGAACATTACTAGTTTGGTACTGGCTGTGTTGAATTTTACAAACCAGTCCTTCACTCTATTGTGCTACCAGAGATATGTCAGCAGAGAGGAGCTGCTTGATTCTGGTCTTCCAGATTTTGGAGGTTACACCTATCAACTGTTGTTTTCATCCATATAGATACTAAGAATTGGCATATGATCTTAGGCAGACCATTAATTTAGAATAGAAAGAGAGAAGAACTGAGGAAATAACAGCAATGATCTTTCATTTTTTTTGCTTTCCTGTCAAATATGATCTTAAAAAATTTATATGCAACATTTTTTGAATCTTTGTACTTTCTACTCAATGATGTTTTCTAATTTCTTTCACTCTCAGAGACTTCTTACATCTTAGTGGTTTTATGAGCTTGCTTGAGATGAATTGATTAAAAAGAAAACATATGAAGGCCTACCATGACAACTTCCAGACTATCCTCAAGCTGTACTGTTGTATAAGAATTTTCACATAGTGTACTTGCCACCGAATTTGACATCCCTTATCTGACCCAAACATGAAATAAATAGGCTAAGAATAACTTACTTAGCATGAAGTCAGTATTTTTCTTTTTTTAATCATTTCACCCCAAGCAAGACAAGATTGGACTGAAATAAGGAAACAAGACCCAGAGTGAGAAAATTTAGTTTGGATGATAATTAAAATTTTAATTATCTTTGTGTAAAAAGAAAAAAAAAACATTAATCTGATTTATCTTTGCTTTCAGGCATTTTGAATAGAAATATAGCTGATTGGTTAAAAAAAAAAAAAAAAGGAAAATTTTTTAAAAATCTTAAATTATGAGAAAGTGAAACTTACTTTTTGCACAACTTTTAAAAGCATCCACAGAGAAAGCAATTGAGATAAAGAGTGCAAAGATTTCTTCAGAAGATCTACAAAGAGAAAGGATGCACCTATAAATGTATCCAGCTTGAGAAAAACAAAATGTGAAGTGTACAATATATGAATAAAGATAATTATACAAGCATATACCAACAGGGGTGTATGACGACAGACAAAAAAATAGTGCCTGTAATTAAAATGTTGCCTTCTGGAACAAAACACCAAACATTATGGCTTCAGCTTATAACAATTTTCTTGGATTAAAAAATAAAATAAAAAAATAAAATAAAATAAAATCACTCATGAAGTATAAAAAAATAATGGAAAGCAGGTACTAAATTTGTTGGAAAAAAAAAAAAAAAAAAAAAAAAGAAAGAAGAAAGGCACCAGGGATGCTTCTTAGGGAAATGATAGCTCAACCATTCTTTTTACAACCCCAGCTACAGGATGTAGCCACACTACAGGATGTGGTCATAAATGGGGAAAAAGGGTGTTCTTCTCTGGGGAATGTTCACATTCACTTTAGTTTTCAACACTTTTCCCTCAGACTTCTTCTACATGAACAAACATTTTGTTATTTAAATGTTTCCTTCTTGTATTGTCTTTATACTTTTGCATGGTGTTATATGTCGTTCAACAAGGTAAGTACCCTGAAACCCTTGGTCATTACAACTTGTAACTTTGTGTTAGATAAATAAAGGATAAAAGTCAAGAAACAATCTTATTACTATAAACATTTTTAATGGATGCACCTGCTTGAATAGAAATTTGTTTCTTTAACCAACATCTACCCACCTGGGTTTTGAGATCCTTTAATAAAGAAGTAACATTCAATGGAGTTCAAACCTGTGTTTTCTCCTTGTGTGGAGGATGCCTTTTAGATTGCTCAGGTACAAAAGACTTTCATATTGAAGCAAAGTTCAATTATCCTTATGAAGGAGAGAGATGGGGGGGGGGAAGCACATCTCAGAAGACCATAAACAACAATAATTTTTAAAGAACTAATCAATTTTTATCTATAATTCAAAATTATTATATATATATATATATATATATATATATATATATATCTTGTCTAAGAAAAGGAAATCTTTGATATAAAAATCTCTACACCTACTCTGTATAAAATAGGGTAGGCTGAACTGTCTAACCTCGGTAGTAATCTTCCTAGAAATGGTGTTTCAATAAAAGCACTAAGTTTCCAGTCTCCTAAAATGGTTGGTAATAGCAAGGGTATATTCATGATAGTTCAATGACGGAGCCATCAAGAAAACCCCATCTAACCAATACTAGTATGGAAACAGACATTAAATGATGATCATCATATATATATATATATATATATATATAGATATATGTATGTGATTATATGCACACAAATACAAAGCATACTCATAGTATATACTCAAGCATAGTGCAAGTTTTTTCTTTTTTTTTAATGGGGAAAATAGCTGGGTGCACTACACACAGGTACATTATTTTTTCTAGAGGGGGTTAAAATTTGTGCAAAAAGATTCCAGGATTACATTATACATGTAGTTTGCTTATACATAAATTTAAGTGACATGTGTCACGAATGACATACCTGGTTGACCACCGCATCAGTACACTAAGATCAAAAAAGGAGTAAATGAAGAGAAAGAAAGTATTCCAGAGACCCACACAGCCAAACATGGCAACGAAATCTATTTCAAAATCTTCACAAATGGTATAAATGACTGCAAAGATAAGAAAGAACATTTAAGACATGAAATAATGTAAATTTAGTTAAGGAAAAAAAGAAAGGAAAAAGGTAAGAAGGATGAAGAGAAGAAGAAAAGGAGAAGAAATTGTTTTTTTTATAAACAAACTTGCACATTAGTATATCAATGATAAATAAAATTGAAACTACTTCATTTCCAGTATTGGAAACTGGCTAAATAAATTTCAAAACAAAGCAATTTTCCAATTTTATTAAAGATTTTCTTAAAATAAAACCTCAAAAGTTAAGTTAAAAAAAAAATGGCATCCCTTAAATCATATGAGAAATATTTTTTTAAATGCCATATCTTTTCATGTCTCTCCACAGATTTTGATTTTATTATCTTTGAATTATCATGACTTCTTGGGAAAGAGTCATTTCCTGTTGCCTTCTTCAAGGTTTTGAATTCCAAGTACTTTTTGGCTGGCTGCCACCCAAAACTTTAGTCCAGTTTACCCACTATTCAACTTATAGCTTTGGGGGAGGGGGGGATGAATTAATGTCTTTTCCATGGGTATTAGTGCAGAAGAGATAAGGGTAGCATTTAAATTCAGCTCACTAATTCCTGCATTCTGTTCCTAATAATTATTACATTATTGGGCAGACCTAGAGATGGACAAATATCATATAAATTAGCTGAAAAGCTAATAAAGTTATATATATTTATTTTCGTTGTTTTTAAATCAAGCACAGTTAAATTACGACCAGCACTGTGCACTATTTTATATAATGTGTATTTAGATAGAAAGCATCCAAAGTCTTTTATATTCCACCAACACAGCCTGTTAACTTTCTATTATATTCTTATATATTTCTAATTACTGAATGAGGTGCTGCATATTGGATTGAAATCATGAATAAATTGTCTAGCTCTTATTTTTTTTTTCTGTTATGTTCATGTCACCAATTTTTGTTTTGATTTCCTCATGAAGATATTGGATCTTGTCCTTGGCTAATGTGATTATCCTACAAAGGCTTAAGGAGATCTTTTGTTACAGTGGGTTAAGATAGTGTACCATGAAGTGCTGCAACTAATGTGTGTTAAAAGTGTAAGCACACTAAACTAAAAGCTGAGTAAGGCTAATCAATTCTATCAATCACAGTTTCACAAACACAGATAAGCCACTCACCTCACCAAAACCCAAGACACCTCTGAACGAATGGACAGAGCTTTTATACACTCAACCAGCCATTGCTTAGCCAATGAGCACCCAGAACCACCAGCCAATAAAAATGGCTACAATCAACACTGCCATTTTTGCCCACATGAAGTGCTGCCCGATTCACTTTTAGTCCGAAGCTCGCCAAGTTGCTGTCTCCATACTCCATTGCAAAACATACACGCGCATCTAGCCCTTTTGAGTTGCTGAGGTAAGTCTCAGCTACATAATAGCTGGCATATGTCAATATCAGATCAATATGAATTAGGTTGCCATGAGGAAGTTATAAGATTAGAAACCACTAATGATCCACAGCTAAAAATCTCACTTGATACATCTGAGAGATATATTTCCTGAATACACACACAATGCTGAGAACTCTTTCATTCCCCGAATAGAAAATAATAGTGGAATTAAATTGCATACAAGAACAACTGAGTGAGAGAGAGAGAAAAATGAGAGAGTGAATGTGAGGAACTCAGCCTTTGTAAATTTTTTTATATCATCACCTTCCTCCACAATCCAATCTTGTTCTCAAATTCTGTGAGAATATTTTAACAGACTGTAACAGATTCCCTGTATCTTTTCTATAAATATTTTCATGGCAATTGCTTAGATGAGCTTTCTGCATTGGTACCAAAACTTTATGAATTTAAGCACAGTGCTTGGATGTGCATTGCGCTGCAGTGGATACCAGTTTGGAACAAGAAAGCGGACAGTTGATTTTGAATTCCTGTTGAATTTGTTGCACTCACTTATGCACACATACCCTTTGGAAAACGTATTAATCCATTGCTTCTCTCTCCAGCTATGGGTTAAATAGCAGGCCAGATTGGGTTTTATAGCCTTGGTTGGCTACCAGTCTACCACAGAAAGTAATAGTAATCTGTTGCAGGAAAATCTTCTGCCCAGTCAGTCATGTCCCAAAAGAGATTATCACCCAAGTGTGTATCATGTATGGCACTTACTGACTCAGTTGGAGGTGAGGTACTCCCATTTTACAGTTGAAATTGCTACATGCAACTGTAAGTTCTATGTTAGCAGTTCCTTCTATCACACTTCTTTGTGATCTCTCTTCCAGCTTGTTAATTCCTGTTCTTTTATTTTCTCTCCTTAATGATTCTTTTTACTTATATTCTCTCCTTCGGTAACCACTTGTGTCTTAGTGGCTTTGGTACCTTGCTTCGGTTGAAATGATTAAACAAAAATAAAAACAAAAGAAAAATTTATCTGTGAACCATGTTTTGATTGAGGGTGTAAGAAGTATAGAGTGACATGAGACACCCAGAAGCAACATACCCACAATGAAGTTTCAGGAACATATCAATTCAAATATTATTAATCAAAATACTCCATTGCAAGATGTCAGACAAAATTTACAAGGCAAGGCAGGCAAATGACTTTCTATAATCTTATACTTTTAAAGAGGAGTAGGGATATTTTATTTATTTTTTGAACACTTGAGCGCATTAAAACAATTTACTAATTTTGTACTTTTTGTTAAGTGAATTTTTGGTCCCCTTTATTAAGATCCCCCCCATTTATTGTGTACTGAGAAAATTCTGATCTGATCAATTATTAAGACTTTTCTGTATTAAGCATCTCAGAGTTAAGTGATAAAAGAATAAAATCAGCAACTATCCTGAGTAGCGAGCAAGATCGAGTGGCCATAATGTCTGTACAAATTTCTGTTATATCCGTTCAAGGTATAAGCGGATTTAATACACTGATATAAATGTGCAAGAATCAATATTGAATCTGAGATGAAGTTTGAGATAAGTGCAAGATCTGTAGACCTTTGGTCAACAGAAATAAACAGAAACTGCTGCAATGTACAGACTTAATTCATTGCAAACATTGAAATATAAATAAGACAAAACAGAACTAGTTATTTTATACCATTAATGCCCACTGTCCCATTTTTCAAACAGTGGGGTTTCATAAGTTATATGCAGAAACTGATAAAGAATATTTTATTTTAACTTTTATAATTAGTACTAAACTTTATGACTTTGGAAGCATATTGAAGTAACGGGTAACGGCTTAGATTGAGGAATTGGATAGCAAAGTTCAAATTCCAGTCAAATACCCTTGGGAAAAGGAAATTTCTTTTCCCACCAGCTATGGGTAAAATAGCAGGACAGATTAGGTCCTCTGTCTTTATTTCTGAGATGAGGTATTATACCTATTTATACTATTTACATAGTTCAGACTGTTGCTCTCATCTTTACTGTCACATTCACAATGTTTCGACTGTTGTATGCTCCATCCTTCTTCAGGTGATATTTGTTGAAATTTTGACCTGAATCCATTATTTAGTTCAATGGAGGTAGATTGTTCTAATTCCACAAACCAGATCTCAATTTTAGTTTATTTGCCTTGATAATGTTTTTGTTCTCTCTCATGAGGTCAAGGGTTGAACTCACAACTCTGAGTCAAATTACTTTCACAATGTTTTATCCACTGAGCCATATGTTCTTGATCCCAAAAACATGACTTGACCCCAAAAACTTGTGACTAAAGGGTTAGGTTCAAAATTAAAACAAATATCACCTAAAGAAGGTCGGAGTGTACAATGGCTGAAAAATGTGAATGTGACTAAAGATGAGTTTAACTTTTGTTTAATGGCATATCAACCTCTATGGGTTATTTAATGCCAAAAGGTATTTTTTTAATGTTTGGTTATAGTGAGAAGGTTGATTTAGTCAGATTTTGATGAAAAATTAAAATTTTTTCATTTTTTAAAAAATCTTTTTATAGAAAACTGAAGATATCTTCTAGTTTTGTATTCAAAAATGTATTCCTGGTAATAATTTTTTTTCCTTCAAAAATGTATATATTTCTATAAAAAGTCTATTTTTTGGATATATTTCTATAAAAAGTCTATTTTTTGGATATATTTCTATAAAAAGTCTATTTTTTGGATATATTTCTATAAAAAGTCTATTTTTTGGATATATTTCTATAAAAAGTCTATTTTTTGGATATATTTCTATAAAAAGTCTATTTTTTGGATATATTTCTATAAAAAGTCTATTTTTTGGATATATTTCTATAAAAAGTCTATTTTTTGGATATATTTCTATAAAAAGTCTATTTTTTGGATATATTTCTATAAAAAGTCTATTTTTTGGATATATTTCTATAAAAAGTCTATTTTTTGGATATATTTCTATAAAAAGTCTATTTTTTGGATATATTTCTATAAAAAGTCTATTTTTTGGATATATTTCTATAAAAAGTCTATTTTTTGGATATATTTCTATAAAAAGTCTATTTTTTGGATATATTTCTATAAAAAGTCTATTTTTTGGATATATTTCTATAAAAAGTCTATTTTTTGGATATATTTCTATAAAAAGTCTATTTTTTGGATATATTTCTATAAAAAGTCTATTTTTTGGATATATTTCTATAAAAAGTCTATTTTTTGGATATATTTCTATAAAAAGTCTATTTTTTGGATATATTTCTATAAAAAGTCTATTTTTTGGATATATTTCTATAAAAAGTCTATTTTTTGGATATATTTCTATAAAAAGTCTATTTTTTGGATATATTTCTATAAAAAGTCTATTTTTTGGATATATTTCTATAAAAAGTCTATTTTTTGGATATATTTCTATAAAAAGTCTATTTTTTGGATATATTTCTATAAAAAGTCTATTTTTTGGATATATTTCTATAAAAAGTCTATTTTTTGGATATATTTCTATAAAAAGTCTATTTTTTGGATATATTTCTATAAAAAGTCTATTTTTTGGATATATTTCTATAAAAAGTCTATTTTTTGGATATATTTCTATAAAAAGTCTATTTTTTGGATATATTTCTATAAAAAGTCTATTTTTTGGATATATTTCTATAAAAAGTCTATTTTTTGGATATATTTCTATAAAAAGTCTATTTTTTGGATATATTTCTATAAAAAGTCTATTTTTTGGATATATTTCTATAAAAAGTCTATTTTTTGGATATATTTCTATAAAAAGTCTATTTTTTGGATATATTTCTATAAAAAGTCTATTTTTTGGATATATTTCTATAAAAAGTCTATTTTTTGGATATATTTCTATAAAAAGTCTATTTTTTGGATATATTTCTATAAGTCTATTTTTATACTTTCACAGTGTTTTGACCCCAGTTTGGGGGTTAACTATTTGCTTATAGCTGGGACCATAACAGGTACTTCCACTCTGGGTCAGAGTGAACCTGGGAACAACAGCAATTAAGAGTTCCATGTTCCTCACAACCTCCCAATTAGAGGCCTTGCTGCCAGATGCAGTTTACTGTCATATCCAGGACCTGACTAAAGATAGAGACAACAGTCTGAACAATGTAAATAGTGTAAATAAACTGGATCCTATAACCTTGGATGGCAACTGGTCTTGGAGAAAGACAACTCTGAATTCAAAATCTTCCACAATGGGCAAATAGTAGGGTTGACTGGGCTCTTCAGTCTTTCCTTGGGTGGCAAACAATCTAGGAGAAGGACAATATGAATCATGTGTAGCCCTGGCAAAGCATATACTATGCATCTAATGAAAGTACTGTGGTATTTACAATGATTATGACCCCAACTCTGTGTGTGTGTGTGTGTGTAGGATGTAATCACCTCATTTCATTTATGATGAACATTAAAGGAAACATGGAAACATGGAAATAGGTGAAGAATTTTCTCCATTTACTTTCTAGAACTTTATAAGCTTTCGTCTAAACAAAAGGACCCAAATTTGATTTCAACTGAACTTTTTGTTGTTTTTGTGGATTGATATAGTTACATTACATTTCAGTGTATACGAGTCTTTACTTCTTATTGGAAAAAAAAAATTACATGAAGCAAATTTGTTATTCTTATTATGAATATATATTGTTTAATTACTTCGTTTTTGGTCATTATAAAAGTAGACCCATGCACATTTGTATTAAAATGTGCTCAATACAATTATATTGTAGAACTTCTGAATTTTTTTCCATTTGTAAACTAGTTATTACACAACCTAGGTTTCTACCATGAGTGGTGTCTTCAGGCGATTTGCAAACACACATATACATACACACACACTTTAATTTCCATGTATAAGGCAACATTTAAATCTTAAAAATTACCTACAAAAATAGGGGTCATCTAATACAACAGTTACAGAAAGCTAACCTTAAATCCTGTGGTGTATCGGCACAGATAAGTAGGCTAGTATGCTTGCACCATATTCTAAATATTTCTAGTTGAAAAAATTTATATTATAAAGCTAGAAATACACTTATAAATGTTATGAAACTACTTTTAATCCTTGATTTCATATTAAAATGCAATATTCAAGAGATGATTACACAATTTTCAAAATTTTTCCGCTGAGTAACATGCATAAGTAACAAGTAATGTAAACAAATCTTTCATTCTTGATTTGTAGAGCTATGCGTTCTTTCACACCAATCATTATTTCTCTTAGTAGTGCTAAAGAACATATTTAGGATAACATTGAATCTATATATTTAATTAGAATTCATTACCATTGTACTTTTAAATAAAATATTTAGTATAATATGCAAATTTTTATTTTTTTTCCGATGGTAAACAAGAAAACATTTAAGATGACAAAAATCTTCATTTCTCATTATAGAATACACGCCTTGTTTTTTTTTAAAAAAAATTTGTACGAGTCATCAGAATGAAATTGTTATTGTGAATTTCAAAAAGATATATGAAAATACTTTATATTATTTTATTCTTATTGATTTGATAATGATAAAGGTAGGCAAGTTGACATTTGTGATAACATCAGCATTATTTTTATACTTGCAGGAATCATTATTATAGACCTAACTGCTACTGGTAGCACAGTTTAGTCTATCAGACCGGGTTAAGTTTTTGGTAGTCCTATATGATGGTTACCAGATGAAAATCACAAAAATTTACCCAGGTTTTATGTTTTGTCTTATCTACAGGTCACCTTATAAGTGGAGATATATGGTGATATTAATTTTTAAAAAGCCCTGACAAACAGTGGCAGCTGTCACCAAAATAAAACACCATCTGGAAAGACAAAAATATTTGTCTGCATTTCTGGAAGGAAGCGTTACTTACATGCAGACTATGGATCCTCATCTTTGTTGTTATATTTTGGCAATTGTGCCTACTGGCTGTCATCCAGGTAAACTAGAGATTTCTGAACAAAATCCTTTATTTAATCTACAGGGTGTAGTACTGCTTAATTATTGCCCGCAATTTTTCACCAAGTCCAAGTACACACTGCCCATCCCAGAGATTGAACTCACAATTACTATATCACCAAACTTACAAACTAACATTAAATAGGCTACTGTCATTGTAGGTTACCTGGATTGACATATACCTGATAAAGACTGGAGGGCATATCAATCAAAATATAACAACAAAAATGAGGACAAGTCTGCAAATATTGAAAAATAAAAAAGGTCTGTGTACATGAATCTCCTCAATCTTGCTGTATGCCTGAAAATCTTGGACATTAACAGCAGAATTACAGAGAAAAATCCTATTATTAGAAATGGGAGGGTACAGTATCACCGTAGGCATCTACTGTGTAAACTGCGTTATAAACGATGCAGTGTTAAATGCCAACAGGACAGGAAATGAATCTGTTGGAGAACCTCATAACCACCATCAAGAAGAGAAAGCTGAAATGCTATGGACATTTTTTTTTTTTTTTATAATCGTCTCACCCCACGCAAGGCAGAACTGCCACTGATGCACAGGGGATTACATAATAGGAGAGTGAAGAGAGAGGAGAACAGGTCACAGTAGATGTCAGAGAATGGATTAGAGAAGGACGGGTACATTAGTGGGAAGAGAGCTGCGTAAGAGGAAAGTGAGAAGGAGGATAGGAATCAAGGAGATAAGAGATGACTGTTGACATTGCATTTAAACTCCTGGAGATTGCAGCTATCAGGGAAACAAGAATACGGAAGGGAGTTTCACAGGTGGGAAGTGCAAGAAAAGATGCTGATAGAGTAGAAGTTGTGTTTACACTTGATTGTTTTCACAGTAAAAGGGTGGACCTTTTTGCCAGTCTAGCAGCTCAAGTAAATTTGCATGGGGGCAGGAGGCACCAAGGAAGCTTGTCGGAGCAGAATCCATGAAAGTATTTGTAGAAGAGACAGAAGGAAGCTACATCTCATTGGTGAGAGAGAGACTAGAGTCAGGCCGCCAGGTCAGGATTGATTACATTGCAGATTCTTCTTTGGATCTTGTCGAAAACCACCAGGTGAACAGCAGGGGAGCCTGACCAGATATGACAGCAGTATTTAATGCACGGGTCGATGGTAGATTTGTAAATGTTCATGATGGATTCAGAAGAGAACAGAACTTCCTGGCCTGACACAGAGAGCCAACCTCCTTAGCAGTATGGACAATGTAGTTGTTCCACTTAAGGTCAGCTGAGAGAGTGAGGTTGAAGAGGTGCAGTGTATTGCTCTCAAGGAGATTAGCGTGATCCATGCTGATGGCGAGTAGGAAAGATTTTCTATGGTGGTTAAAGGATAGTAGCTTCATAGTGGAAGCATTAAAATTTACTTAACCCAGTTTACCACTAACTGGAGGTTCTTTTTGAGAGCAGCAGCAAGATTTTTTGTCTGCATTGGCAGATTTCTTAGTTAGGCGGGAGTAAATAGTAGTGTCATCAGCGTAGATGCCTATTTGGGATCTGATTAGATCAGGGAGATTGTTGATGAAAATCAGAAAAGTGTAGGACCTAGGATAGAGCCTTGAGGGATATTTGCATTCATATGATAGGATCTGGAAGCATGACCATTCAATACGACCTTCATTACATGATTCGATACAAATGATTTGATTAAGTCAAACAAGTGTCCAGATATACCATAGCCCTGTAGCTTATGCAGAAGGCCAGTATGCCAGACCCTGTCAAATGCTTTGGAGATATCCAGGGCAACAGCACTAGATCTGCTGTTCTCATCAAGAGCCTGGTATATGTACTCAGTGATGGTCATTAGCATGTCAGCAGTAGACCTGGCAAAGTGGAAGCCATACTGTCTGTCGAAGAACAAGCAGTAGGCTATGAGATGTTGAACCACTTCAGCATTGATGATGGCCTCAAACACTTTGCTAAAAATCAGGAGTCTAATAGGATGATAATTGGAGAGGTTTGAGGGTTCTCCAGAGTTCTTAAAAACAGAAACCACAGATGAGAACTTCCAGCAGGTAGGAAAGCAAGAAGCAGAGAGACAGTAGTTGTAGTGTTTAGAGAAGACAGAGGAGAGTTCAGGGACACATTTCAATAAACGATGACTGGGATTCCATCACCTTCGCTTGACTTATGAGGGTCAAGTTTTGAAATTATTTTTGAGACCAATAAGGTAATGTAAATGTTGCTCAGTTGAGCCTCAGTTCTAGGTGGGAAGTAGGGTACGGATATTCTAGACGAATTAAGTGAGGAGTTGGAGGAGAATTTGCAAGCAAAGCCCTCGGCCTTGTCTGTTGTAACTGAGGACCTCATATTTATTTATTAAAGGAGGAATGGAAAGTTTGCTGCTGTTTAGCACACCTTTTCAGATCTGCCAGTAGTCTTTGGAGCCAAACTTGCCTGCTGCTATACACAACTTCATTCTGTCAGCAAAGAACAGCTAAGTGTCATTGATGATCCTCTTAAACTCATTGTGAGCAGAGGCAAATAGGCGCCGATTATGGTCAGATGCGTGGCTTCGATAAAGCTGAAAGTAGTGATTCCTATGGGCTATGGCAGCCAAACAGGCAAGAGAGAACTAGGGGACAAATTAGGTTTAAGATGGAACTTTCTAGCTGAAATGAAAGCATTGATGCCAGCTTTCACCCAGGAGGAGACCTCAGAAGCACAGTTTTCAACAAGAAGACTATACACTTTTTTCCAAGGAATGTCATACAGAAAATCTTGTAGTGCTTTCCAGTCTACCCTTTGATAGTAGTAAAAGATTCTGCTGGTCAGAGGTTCCTAAGGGGAAGGAGAGTGGAGAGATATTAACAGAAACTACAGTATGATCAGAGTTGCCAAGAGGGCAAAGATGCATGGTATGGCAGAAGTCAGAGATAATAGTGAAGAAGAGATCTAGCAGAGAGGCTTGTCCTTCACCCATACTGAGGAAACATGTGGGAGAGTCCATCACTTGTGTGAGAGACAAGGTGATTGCAAAGTTCAGAGTGTGGATGCCAGCAAGATCAGTAACAGAGTTTTCCAGCCAATTGGCATAGTAAGCATTGAAGTTACCAAACACAAATATGTTTGTGAACAGGTGCAAGGCAATGGCCTTATCTATATTATCAGATATACTGTCCAGCAAAAAACAGTTGGGAGAGGAAGGGGAGTGATAGAGAAAGAAAAGATAGCTGACTGAGTTTATTAGAGCGACATGGAGGCACATGTATGGGTGGTCAGGAAATTAAAGAGAAACCTCTCTAGCCAGAAGGAGATGTTTGCTGACAGATTCCCAAGCCATGCATACGGATGCTGGAGTCCTTCCCAAAAGAGGGGAAGGTAATCTGTGATTGAGAAATCAGAGGAAGGGATTAAGGAGTTCAGATTAGTTTCACAGAGAGCTAGGATGTCTGGGGACTTTTCGTGGAGGAAAGTTTCCACACTGCAAAAGTTGGTATGAATACCACAAATATTAGTGAAGGAAATGTTGAGGGTTTAGGTAATTTTTGTGAGGCTGGTTTCATATTGTATTCATTGTTGTGAGTTTTCATAGTTATTTTTGATAAGGAGAGGCCTTGAATAGTGGTAGAAGACGGTTATTAAGTATGACGTGTAGGAAAGACTGCAGGATAGCATAACCTCAGAGTCACCCACGCGAGAAACTTGCAGGGACACCTATACATGCGCGTCATGGCACTACAAGAACCAAAATATTATGCAACTGTTGATCAGAGCAACCGCTTAAGACACTACATAAGAGTTAGGGCTCCTAATTACCAGTCGGAAGCAGCAATCAGAAAACTGCCAACCTGGTACCCTCAGTATGGAGTCATTGTCACTATCCACCCACACCAGAGAAAAGTTGCCAAAACTCCACTATTGAGGCCTAAGTAGAGAAAAAAAAAAAAAAATTGAGCCAGGAACCTCCCACCGAACAGGAAACAATGAGCCTCTACTCTTAATAGAAGTGGGTGGAGTATGAACTGGGCAATAGTAGGGTCTATCTATTTCAATTTAAAAAACAATTAAAATAAATAAATAAAACCCACCTCCCAAAATGTGACCTAGTAAACAGTTTTTTCTTTAAGCTCTTCTTAGCCAGGCCAAGGATTTCTCAACACCACCTCATATAACTTGACTAAATATTTTAGTGTCAAATGCACAATTAAGTAATAAAAATAATGTTGAATACTTACTTTTGGTGTAAAGAGCAAGTGGTGCTGTTGTGAGTAGAACTATTTGGGGGGTGCCCCCGTACAATGCAAATATCAACCCACCAAATATTTGTGAAAAAATCACTTTCTTGACATCTACAAGAAAATATGAATGTGAATTATAAAAAAGGAAAAACAAATCAAAATGACCACCTTAGAAGAAACAAAAAACAATTTCTTCAGAAATAAAATCAGTCCCCCAGAGAAGCAAATAAAAACAATCAGTCTCATCCCTCGAGGAGCAATTAAAAACAATGACAACTCCCTCAGAAACAAAATAAAACAATCTGTACCCTTAAAAAAAGGTCTCTTTAGAAATAGAAATGCACATTTGTATTTTCCCCATATTTGTCTAGAACAGAAAATGGGAGATCACAAACACCAAGCACCCCATTCAGTATTCTTTAAACAGATCTCCCAGAACAGCCTCTCTTATTTTCAAATTGATTCTTTCCAGCACAGATGCTTATTTACTTGGTTGCCAAGCTTTCATCTGACATAACTGATTACTTTTTTTACTTGTTCACAGTATCTTGATATCATTGGTAAAAAAAACAAAAAAAAAACAAAAAAAAACACAACAACAACAACAACTAATGATCACTCAATACAAGGCCCAAGAACAACTCTTGGTAATTTCTTACCATTAAAATTTATTTTTTCACTATCACCTCATTTTTCTTTTTTTGAGGATGTGCACTGTGGTGCAATAGATACTGGCTTGAAATGAGAAATCAAAAAGCAGAATTCGAATTCCAGCTGAATTCATTGCATTTGCTTACATTGGAAAAAGGGTATTAATCTGCCTCTTCTTCCCCAGCTATGGATTAAAGAACAGGACAGAGTGAATTCTATAGCTTTGATTTGAAACCAGTCTACCTCATGCAGAGGATAAAGTGGTTTGCATAGGCTCAACACTCCTAGCTGAAAAAAACAAATTACAGAAGCATTGATGACCACCTTTGTGATGAGGGTTTGGCAGTGGTCTATGCTCCACCGAGAGCGA
This sequence comes from Ascarosepion bandense, assembly GCA_037127315.1. NCBI lineage: Eukaryota > Metazoa > Mollusca > Cephalopoda > Sepiida > Sepiidae > Ascarosepion > Ascarosepion bandense. The sequence continues at coordinate 4,188,057 of JBBBDQ010000769.1, read as the reverse complement.
TAGGAATATCTCCAACAACAAAGAGGGAGGAAGACAGATTATAAATAATATTGATCCTGTAACCCTTTAAATTTGATGGTCATTTATTTTTCATTAAAAAACAGCAAAGTTAAGTACTTACTAAGCATTCCATAAGTATTTTCAGAATTTAAAACGCCAAATGCAATTGATGGTAAGAGAATTGCAAAGAACAGGAAACAAGATGTAGAAAGAGTTTTTTGTATAGAATTGTGGCCAATCACACCTACAATAGAAAAAAATAAATGATTAGTAAACTCTGTAGGAAAAGGAATTTGACAAATCTTATTAAAATTTGGTACAAATATCAATCTCTTCAGAAAACAAAGTCACATTGATCAATGCTGTCAAAAATGGATGGTGGCATATTTTGTAGAGTTATTGTTATTATGAAGCTGTGAATTTTGGAATACACAATATTTTTCCATAAGTGGCTTAGGATTTTAACTAGTACTTGTGTTGCTTAAATTCTTCATGCTCGGATCTAATAAAAGGAAAAAGATGTTTCAATTTAACTAAGAGAAGTTGTAGACTTCTCAAATGCAGTATACAATAATGTACTTAATACCTCTTTCTCTTTTGGTTTAATTATACATGATTTTTGTGTTGCTTAAGATTTAGTCAAATTTGAGTGCAGTTGCTTATGAAAAAATTTGTGTATGCATGGAGGATGCTAAGTGGTTCAATTTAATGCCTAATAAATGAAAGTGAGTAAATGTCATTGAAGTTTATTTTTTATATGTTAATAATTTCCTTTTTTAATGTAATTATTATTTAATATCTTAATTTAATAAATAAGTATTTACTTATTTTACATACCATATTTTCTTGAGTATAATATGACTCGGTGTTTCTGAAGCTAAAAACAGGGAATGAATTACACCCTTAAATATATGACCTTATATGGAAAGTTATTTGAAATGTTGTACCATGTTATTTATTAAGTTCTCATGTTGTACATATATCTCAGGCATATTTAATTTTTCATGATATTAAGAAATTGAAACATACTGGATATTTAAACATTGCTTATTTTTTATACTGATTTCTGTTTCAAACTTTTTAAAAATTTTAGTGGAAGATACTTTGTTGCAACAATAATGTTATCAAAAAAATGTCAGATCTTGTGTAATTTTTTTTAAAAATTCTATTTCATTAAATTTCATGTCTTTGAGACAAAAAAACATGCAAGTACACTGATTCCTAAAGAAGAAATAGTGGTGAGATATCAAATACATTTTGTAAATGATTGTTATCAACTCTTTGTGTTTTATTATTATTTTATTCTGCTGAGTATTTGTAATCTTGTTTTCAAATGAGATTTTTTAAGACGAGTAAAAAAATTTCTGAAAACATATTTATACATAATGACCATCCCACACTTGTAGATTTGCTTTATTGTAGCTGTAAAATATAACCCAACTTCCCAAGAATACAATGTTTGAACTGTCTCACCATCTTTATAATCAGAAATATAATGTGGAATTCGTCGTCGGAGATCTTCAAGTATGCCATTCATGAATCCACAATTCTTAAAGATGGATTTCTGAAATAGAAAATGTAAAGACTTCAGAGGGATTCACTGACATTTGTAAATAAAAACAAAGAATTCAGTAATCGATTTCACACTGTATTCAAATTATGGGCAACAGGACCCACAAAAATTAGTATTTTTTAATTGTGAGAAATGCTGTGGATAAAGAATCTAACAAATCTTCATTTATAAAAATTATTCACTCTTCACCCAAAATTTGGCCCTATTTTTTGAGTGAGCCAATCAACTTCAGTAGTGCTGTGGATTTTTTCCTATTTCAAAAATAAATTTTTTTCATAAGAGCAGATTTTATGATGAGAGTTAATGAATTTGAAAACAGCTATAGACTCATTGGATTTATGAGGAGGGGGTGCTGAAAAATTCTGCCTGACACATTTCCCAAAATGTGACCAAATTTTTTTCTTTTTAAAAGAGCATCTTGATCTGGTTGAGAATTTTTCAGCACCCAATCATCTAAGAAATATTTTTATGCTTTGGCCTACAACCACTTGTATCTCTGCAACCAAGCAAAGTAGACATGTCCTTAGACAAAATGTCATAGGTTGCTGTCAGTCATAACAAAGTTACAACTGTTCACTTGTTCTTGGAGAGAGGAATGTGTTCCTCGTTTAATATGAAGACCGTGAACTATTGGCAGGAAGTGTCAAAACAAGAATTTATTGGTTAAAAGGATAACCAAACATGTAGGCCTGATGAGCTTGTTCAAAACTTGGCACACATCCTAGTATTATTCACCTGCTGCTCATCCACATAGACTGATAGTCCTCCAGAAGGGTAGCTCTAAATAACTTGTAACTTATGAATAAACAGGATCATTATAAAATTTCTCTTTATATGAATGACACATGATAAACACTTGATTAGTGATTTATCAGAAGCAGGGCTTGACATAATGGCCATGAGCATCACTGTGTAATGGTAAGATAAATTATTTTCTTAGATAGAGACCATCAACATTCATTGACCGAGTGGCCAGTGCTACCGTCGTTTGATACTTATACAATCTTTTTCTTAAGAGTTTTTCAAGAAAATAAATCCAGTAGCTGTTACTGCTCTTTCTAGTCATAATAGTGGTTTCCTACCTAACTTTTTGTTCAAAGTAGTGTGGAAAATCAAAATCTTCATTATGTTATAATTTTCTGAGTAACATGTTCTATCCCTTGTAGTTGTTGGTGTTGCTAAGGTGGCTTGGCAAATTTGACACACACAGAACATATTGAAGGCAAGAAGAAGCAGAGGAAAACAGCAATTGATTTGTTTTCTATGGCTTATTAACTCTTCATAGGTTATTTAAAGCCAGAATTTGTAAGACTGAGCAGGGGATATAATTTAGTGATACAAGTCTTACTAGATGCGAGGAGAAGTGGATTCATACCTTTACCAAGGATATCTGCATGTAAGTGAATATAAGAAGCCCAACTGGAATTGGAACATGTCTCTTCAATTAACAGTTCCATACCATTATCCATTACCTGCATATCCAAGCTTACAGCACCTGGTATGCTTCTGCAGTTACCCATCTAGGTGCTGACTAGGCTCAATGTTGCTTAACTTCAGTGATCATATGAGAACTGGTGTTTCAATGAGGTGTGGCCTCGAAAGATGTGGCCTGGGAAAGCAGCTAGTAACCACCTAACAAACTTGTATAAATAAATGTCAGGACAGAAACTGGGAGAAATTGTAAAAAGAAAGCTTACTATGAAAGGCAGGGCATTGTGGAGAGTCATGATCACCCAGCGCACCAAAGCTCTGACTTTGTTGGACACATTGTCTTTAGTGGAAGAGAAACCCAAATGAGGCTATGCCAAAGAGCAGAGTCTCGTCTGGGGAAAATAGACAACCTGATCCTGTGAATGCTGGGTCTATGGAGGATTTATTTACTAAGTGTACAATGCTCTGAATACCCCACAGTATTTAAACTACTTTAAGACTGAAGAGATGAAGTACAATCCAAATAAACCTGAATTTTGGTTTTATTTTTATTTATTCTACAAAAAAAACAAAAAAAAAAACAAAATCAACTGTCTCTTACTCCTTTCATAGAGAATATGGCAAAAGTACAACTTTTCATCCTCCAGCTTTAAGGTATTCACATTTGTGGTCAACAAAGTTTGACTTGTAACTAAATGATGAAATGTTTCAACCTAGAACATAACAGAACAAATGCCAGTTGTAGAACTTTTATATTAACAATGAAAATCAGCCACACACTTTTGCAATGATCAGATAACATTTTAAAGCATGAATTTCATTACTGATTCATGTAAATGACATTTCAATGTTTAATAAGTAAAGAAGTAAAAAAGTGAAAAATAGAAATTCGTGCAATTTTATTGTAAGCGTTCAAAATGGTGCTTAATAAGTGGAAACTGTTTGCACCTGTGCACAAAACAAACATACAGCTCAACATTGGTGTCAACTGTTGAAGTGAAAGGTGGCATACATTGTTCAGCAAAGAGCAGTAGAAAAAAAAAACATACAAAAACTTTATGCCAAAAAAGAAAGGAAGAAAAGTCTAGCCATAAGTGGTGCAGATACACTTTAAATTTGTTGTTTCCCAAACTTTTTTCTGTTATTTCCCTCTACACATCGTTTAATCACCCAGATTTCCCACTTCAAGTGTACAATAAAAAGAGTAGTCAAAACACACATTTTAAAAATGTACCAATTTACCAAACCTATTAAACAAAAGGTGCCACCCATCTACAATAAGCATACTCTCTCTCAGCCATGAAAAAATCCATCTAAGAATATTTTTTATTGCTAGTAAGCAGTGTAATTATTTTCCCCCTTTGTAGCTTTAAATAATTCAATTCTTGCTTAAGTCGTGAAATTTGACCATAAAATGAATTTTAAATAACTAGCAGTATTCAACACCATGTCTAGATCAAAATACGTCTACATTCACAGCTGTATCTAAAGGTTCTGGTCACTGTTTGATTCCACTACCAAAGGCACTGTTTTGAATCCTGGTTAAACTATCACAGCAGGAAAGTATTGCCAGAAAAAAAATCAACAGAAAGTACCAAGAACAGAAAGGTCTACATCCTATATTAGTTGTTTGAAAAGAACCAATAACATCTGACAGCATATCTTGCAAATGATTGTAGAAATGGATGAAACTTGGTTATGAAATTACCTCATGCAGCTTAGTCGTGAGATTACTTTGATTGAATAGCATTTATAAAACAAATTATCAACATGTTTCTGCAAGAGATTGTTTTAATAACCAAGCAGCACATTAAAATGCTTTCAACTTTCAATTCCAAGAGTCTAGAATTCTATCAAAATAAAACTTGATTATTGTTGGGTAATGTTTAGATTTTAATTTTGATTAATAAAATAATTTAACCATTAACTTTAATGCAGCACACAGCTTAAAACAAAGTATTCTATGCTTTAAAGTTTATAGTTAAAAACTGCATCTATCTTTGCATCCAATTAGCATTTATGCTACATGAGAATGAAAGGAAAAACAAAATGAGCATGAATGAAAGAAGATTGAAAAAACAAAACAAAACAATAAAAAAAACGAAGCCTATAATATCCAAATAAATTCAAAAATTAAAAGAAAACAATTACAGTGCAAAGAAAGAAAAATGTACTAAAAAAATAGTTTCAGACAATTGTTAATAGAAAGATAAACTGGGCCTCAGCTGGCAATCAGTCTAGGAAAAAACAACTGAATTCAAAACTGGTTTGGCAAGGAGCTAGCAACAACACCCTGTTTAAAAACAAAAAAAAAAAAAAAAAAAAAAAAAACCTATTTGCTACAGAAACCATCACAACAAAACCCAGCATAGTGAGACAGTGTCTTTATACTCCATATTTGTATATAGATGTTGTATTGCACATGTGACCTCAAAACTTCAGATAGTTTGATTTCAACATTAACAAGGATGATTAAGGACGGAGCTCCTCCTTCCTAAATTTTGGCTGCCCCCCACTTTATAAGCTTCAAAAATTTATGAAACTGACCAGTCTCTGATTTTGATAAGATTTGATCTTCAGCACTTTTCCCTCTGCATTTTCTTTTTCATTTAGCTTTTTAAGGACACATACAGAGACCAGTTTGAAAGAAAAATAAAATAAAACAACCAGATAGATAGAAACGGATATGTTAGGGACGGAAAAGGCTTAATAGTCATATTTTCAAAGCTGAAGGAAGACATTAATTAGAAATGTCCCCAACTTGATATGTAGATACATAAACAGCCAGTGATTTATGGCTGAGTGAAAGAATTGGTCAGTAAATGTGCCCCCCAGTTCCACAATTGCAACTTGACATTAGATTAGTCAACCAGCTCCATTAATGCTGCCAAAGAAATAATGAGTAGAATATTCTTTTTCCTTCTCCCTGAACCTTATACCTGTAGAAATTAACTCAAACCATTTAACAACATTGCATTTTGAAGCACATTCTTTTGTCTTTGACAAAAGAAGTTCTTACATTTTACATTTTGTCAAGCTGAAATTTTGGTGTTTTCTGCTAAGTATTTAAAGATTCTTGATAAAATACAAAGAATGTTATTCATTCAGAACTGGCATCTTGGTTTCAATCACTTTCACATTGCCTTAATATAGCCTCTCAGTGCCTTTTCTATAAATACTTCCATGATAATTGTTCTGATGAACTTTCAGCATTGGTACCTAGATTTTAAGAATTTAAGCACAGTAAGGATGCATTCCAGAAACTGAGCAGAGTATTGAGAAGGAGAATTTCGCTGGAAACTAAGAGTACTGGATTGTTTTGTGATGTCATTTCTTGAATATGGCAGTGAATGCTGGACAATCTCCTCAGAGGTGAAGGCGAGACTTGAAGCAACCAAAATGTGGTTCTACAGAAGGAAGCTGAGAATGCTGTGAACTGACCATGTAAGCAACGACGAAGATCTGGAGGGGATGGAAATGAAAAGGAAATTAATACTTCTCAGGAAAAGACAGCTGAAGTTCTTGGGACATGTATTGAGGAAAGAAGGCTTGGAGAATCTGATACTCACAAGTCAGAGGAAAAGAGAGACTGGGGAAAGCAATGTGTAACAAACTTGATGGGCTTGAGCAAATGGATGGCAGAACGGGGTTTGGGAGGGGTAACAGAAGAAAGCCTGTTAAGAGCAACTAGGGATAGGGAAATGTGGAAGATCATGATCATATAATGTCCTGAAGAGACATGGTACATAGAAGACTAAATTGGTAGCAAGGTATCGTTTTACCATTAAAATAGATAGGTCTAACTGTAACTACTATGTTAACAGTTTCTTCCATCGTACTTTTCACTTGTGGAACTCTTCTGGCTTCTTGTTTCCCAATCAACATTGATCATGAAAAATTGAAATGTTATCTACGGTCATAATTTGTTTTATTATTCACACTCCTTAATTTTTTTCTCATATTCCCTCACATTATGTGACCTCTTAAATCTTAGTGATTTTATTGCCTTGCTTGTGGTAAAATGATAAAAGAAATGTGCAAGTTCTTTCCCTAATTTGGGACAAAGTTACCTGGATGTTCATTTTGGCAACTGTGGTAATTTAACTTTTCAAAAATTACCCGAAACAGCAGATAATGCAACAAATGCTTTGGCTGCATTTCAATTGGAGTTTTGGAGAGACATTAATGGCTGTCATATCAAAACCTATTCTTGATGACTTTATAGATACCTGTATATTAAAACAAATGAATGAATGAATGAATGTATGAATGTATGTATGTATGTATGCATGCATGCATGCATGTATGTATGCATGTATGTATGTACGTCAGTCAGTCAAGTGCCATTTGTGATACACGCTTTGTGTGACCCTGTCTCGAAAGAGACATAACTGATTGGGCAGAAGATTATCCTGCAGTAGGGTGCCATTGCTTTCTGTGGTAGACTGGTTGCCGACCAAGGCTACAGAACCCAGTCTGTTCTATTATTTAACCCATAACTGGAAGGAAGAGACAGATTAATACCTTTCCCAAGGGTATTTGTGCATAAGTGAATGCAAAGAATCGAACTGGAATTTGAACTCTGCTCCCCGATTTGTCGTTCAGAGTCGATATCCACTGCACCACAATGCACATTCAAACAAATGTACAACACTATATTACAGTTATCTGAGAATGAGCTTTGATCAAAGTATTATAAACTCAAGTATAGAAGAAATGAGCCTGATTGAGTCATAAGTGCATGGTATGTGCTTGTTAGAGACTTAGTTCTGAGTAAAGAAGTAGAGATATTAGGTGGAAAATATGAGAGAAAGATTAGTTAGCTTGGAGTCTGATAGGAAAAGTTCAATTTAAAAATAATCATTCAAACCCATAAAATACTCATAAAGTGGGCCTCGAAAATTTGAATTTGAATTCAAATTAAACTGAGTAAGATTTAGTAAGATTCAGTAAAACTAACACCTCTGGCCCAACTTCATAATACCAATGAAGTTGGCATGACATGACTAATGGGTTTGTAAAAAAAATCCACAGAATTTAATAATTTTAAGGTTTGTTTTTTAGTAAACCGAATTGGTATATTCACGTTGATTACAATGTAACTTTTGGAAACTCAAAAATCCAGGCCAAAATTGAAAAACATTTCATAATACGGCCACCATAGGAGATTTGTTGTTTGAGAAGCTAATTAATAAGGTCTATTCCTGAAACAAAATTCACAGAAATGAGTAGATTTCAAGAGATATCCAGAGATCTTCAGAGCCTGTACTTCACGATTGAATGGTAGTAGAGAAAACCAGCAACCCCCACCCTTCATCAGACATTAGAGAAAAAGTGCTGGAGAAGTTATTCACTGCTCTTACTTTAGCACCACCAGCGATAATAGACATCTATTGCCTCAAGGTTAGAAAAGGGGCTAAGATGAAACAGTCTCATAATTGTTACATGACATTTACATTTCACCTTTAATTAGATTGTTAATTTTTCAACAGCATCATTTCTCCTGTTGGCAGGTTTACATTTTTTTTAGCAAGATTGCCTGACATTGAAGAAACAGTATGATTGAAATCGCACTCAGATCAACAAAATCACGGCCTATTAAAGAACAAAATGTACTAGACTATATGAATTCTAGGGAAGTTAATCACCGAAATTGATTTCACTGAATGCAAGTCAACCAAACGTAAATACAACTAATTGGGTTACCGTTTATAGCCTACCACTACTAGGTTTTCAAGTGAGTATCTTCTAAGTAATAAAAAATTCTATTTAAAAAAGAAAAAGTATATGTAGTCCCTTCCCCACCAGTCATTACTAAAGAAATTCAAAATTTAGTATTATTGGACTTTCAAATAGAAAACTGTTTTCTGTAATAGAGAAACATGTAATAGACTAGCAAAAGTAAGGGCTCCTTTTATTACTTGTTATAAAGCAAAATGACCTCCTTCCTTGATAGCCACTTGTTTCTTAACTAAAAATTGATGATCTATAAGCAGGGTTTTATGAGGTTGGCCAACAAATAATGAATTGGACATCATTTAAAAGCCAAGTGCCATTAAATTTTGACTGTCTTTTCATTAGTTGGCTAAGTTAAGCCAGCTTATTTTAAAAAGTTAAAACCCAAAAAGTCACAAGCAGTGTAATTTGAAATTTACTAGCACTGTATCATTCAATATACAAGTATGTTTTATAGAATAAAGAAATGTATGTAAACAACAATGGGGGGAAAAAAGTCAGTGATCATTTTATCACTTGCTGAAAAAAAAAAAAAAAAAAAAGTGACCCTCCATTTAATGTCCAGGTGTTTATTAAATATAGATGTGTTATAAGCAACATTTTTTGAAGTTGTGCTAAAAATAATGAATTAGATTTTATTTGAAAGTCAAGTACTATTAAAATTTGAGCAGAGTTTTGTTAAACATTCCTTAATTAAACTGGTTTTCAAAAAAGCTTCACTTAATACGTTCCTAAGGTGCCTCGCACAAAAAATATATAATTTTCTTAAAATTAATGCAAGGAGAATAAATATATTTGAGAAATAAGTTCTGGCTCTTTAACTATCTATCTTGTCTCACAGAGTTGTACTAGAGAGCTAATCTTCAATGAGTGCCCTATATTTGTAACCTTGTGTTAAACTAATGACATCTTACCTTCTCAATATTTTCATCAATATGTAGATTTGCAGTCGGTGTTGAGGACAATTTATCTGCATATTTTTTCATCACAGCAAAATACTGTTCCTCATTGTAGGCATGGAGGATTTCTTGCCGAAATTCAGAGTTGCTGAATAAGGTCGCAAACGTACGACCAATCTCATAATCAGTCTTTGTTGATTTCTAAGAAAAGAAAAGAAAAGCACAAGCAATAATAACTAGATTTCATTTTACAGTTGAAATGAATAGATATGACCACAAGTTCTATGCTGACAGTTTCTTCTATTGCACTTCTCACCTGTAGAACTCTTCCAGTTCCTTACTTCCCTGCCACCTATGATTTTCAAAATTTTAAATTCAATAGTCTTATTTTCCTAAATTCTTTATCTTTATTGTTCTTTTATTGTCCTTTCTTCTCTCTTTTCTTTCCATCTTAGTGGCATTATCACCTTGATTGGGGTGAAAAGATTTAAAGAGGTTGTTTGTATGAGAAACATTCTATGGTCTACTTGTTGCTTTTGTTTTATAAACCATAAGTTCTATGCTAAGAGTTTCTTCTCTAGCACTTCTTGCTTGCCGAACTCTCTTCTGGCCTCTTGTTTCCCCAGTCAACTTTGATCTTCAAAAATTATTGTCTGTCTTAATTTCTTTCTTTTATTGTCCTCTCATTCAAGTTTTCTTTTTTTTTTATATTCTCTAACATTTAGTAAGTTCTTGTATCTTAGTGGCATTAATACCTTACATGAAATGAAATAACTAAAAAGAAAAAAATTGCATCCTCAGCACTGGGGATTTTTCTCCATAGTTTCAAGTCAAGTAATTTTACATTTTCTTTTTGTCAGGCCAAAAACAAACCAGTGATAATCATTACAGTGTCGCAGTTTCTCTTTAAATTTCTGGGATGAGGAGTTATTTATATCTTGATTAATGTCCTCATCTTTGTTGTCACTGGTTATTGTTTCAGTTCAGCCATTGTGTCCTTCTTCAGCTATCTTTTAATCCAAGTAACCATCAGGGAATTTCAAATAACAGTAAATCAAATCATTGGTTCATAAAAGTTAAATCCCTGAATTGGATAGTGTTGGCCCAGTGGCAGTTGGCCCAATGACAAGACAGACAATGAAATGAGAACAGTACTCCTGTCAATTAAATAAAATGTTGTTTGAAATTTCCTGAAGGCTAACTTGATTAACAGACATCTGAAGATGGTCAGAAAGCTCAGTTGATGAAGCTTAATATGAAATAAATAATGCAAACAGTGCTGTGGTTATTTATCTTGCCTTCAAAAGGGATGCACGTGTATCAGAGGATACACAAAACATAAGATGAGCATTTAGGTACTGTGACTAAACATTAATAAGCAATTTAGTAGCCTAACTTGATATTCATTTCCATGGGATCATGTTTTATTACCTGACCTTAGAAGCATACCAAGTCTTTTCCAGAGATCTTGGTCAGTTCTGCTAACACAACCATTAACAAATAAATTTACCCAGTTTTGCTCACAGGGCTTGGAGTTGACCTGTGGTATAGTTTTAAAACACTTTCCAATGGTGACACATGCTATGATTGACTTCCACAGTCAATAGCATCAAGAAGTCACATTCTTGACAAATTGATTATAGTGAGATTTGAACCTGGGTCTCAGGATAGAAAGTAAGCGAGCTAACCACTCAGCCATGTGACTAAAGACTGATATATAAACAAATATTTTCTACAATTAGCATCCAAAATGATTGTCAATGTACAATATCAGAGACAACCTCTCTAGCAACTCACCAAATGTAACATCTGTGCAACAAAACATAAAACATTTTCCCTTAATTTTGTGCATTATCATTACTTACCATACACTCAGTGGCATTGAAACAAAACAACCACCACCCTATAATTATTACAAATACCTGTTGTAGTCTGGACCCAAATAATGCAAAGGTGAATATATTTCATGAACGTCTGATGTGGAAAAGAACTATAAGAAATATTGAAAAAACGTAATTTCATATAATCACACAACTACATTTTATAATCCTTAAGAATTAAAGAATAAGATTTATATGAGGAGAGGAGTCAAAAAGTAATGCCATTTGTGTTATTATACAAGAAATAAGGAACACAAACATATTGTACAACATGATACAGCTATACATCATAGGTTCACATCCTGACTTCTTAATATAGTCACCGTCTCATTCAATGGCAGTGTTTCACCTAATGAGTGAATGTATTGAAGCTTCAGAAAACTCAGCCAACTACTGATGTAACACATTCCTTATAGCAATTTTCATTTAGTAATTGTCACCTGACTTAACACCCTCAGACTGCCATCACTTTGGTCAAAAGAAAGAAGCACTGAGAGGTCAATTGTTGTATTGATGATTACTAACAGATATACTCCTGTGTAAGTTGATTTGTATACAGTGTAGCCCCTAAACATTTTTTTTGCATTTATTTTAAACCTTCCAAAAAAATTTAACTGTATAGTGTAACTGGTCATTCAAAATGCATGATAAAAACAAAAAAAAACAGAACAACTGTATGTTACAAAGTTTTTTTTTCCATAAAAACATAATCTAACATTATCCCCAAGTAAATGAAGACAGCTGTAACGAATGGGCCACACTAGCCACCAGCTGAGGATACATGCCCTCATTTGTAGGTGGAACATTGCCATTGAAAGTGGTAGGGACCATGTTGAGAAGTAGGGGTATGAACCCATGATATATAGCTGTATCATGATGTACAATTGTATTCCATATTTGTCATATAATAAAACAAAAATGACTACTTTTTGACTTTCATATTTTTTTTTTTCTAATCATTTCACTCCGAGAAATGGCGGAAATGCCACTGATGTGCAGGGGGCTACATAACTGGAAAAAGATTAATTAGAAAAGAGTGAGGAGTACAAACTAGTTAGAAAGGAGCAATAGAAAGCTGAGAAAGCAGGTGCGATGACAGATACATAGGTGGAGAGAAAGGGAAGGTTATACGGGGGTGGGGAGAGAGCTAGAGTCCAGTGGTTAGTAGATGAGTATTGACTTTGCATTTAAATTTCTGGAGGTTGTAGCTGTCAGGAAAGCAAGAATACAGGAACGAGTTTCACAGGTGGGAAGTGCGAGAGAAGAAGCTGCAGTAGTAGAATTGTTGTCTGCATTTGGCAGATTGACAACAGCTTGGTCTTAGATGAATTGAAGTTGACAAGTCACTTCTTGCCCCAGTTCACCACAGAGTGTAGATCCCGTTCGAGGTCAGCAGCGAGATTATGTCTGTCTGCCACGACAGGTTTCTTACTGGTGCGGGAGTATATTGTGGTGTCATCTGCGTAGATGCCTACTTGGGACTTGATAGAGTCCTGTGAGACACCAGCATTTGTGCTGTAGGACGAAGAGGCACGCCCATTCAAAACGACCTTCATTTTGCGGTTATTTAAGAAAGATTGGATTAGGTCAAGCAGGCGACCGGTAATACCGTAACCCCGTAGTTTGCATTGGAGGCCAGAGTGCCAAACCCTGTCGAAAGCCTTGGAGATGTCCAGAGCAACTGCGCAAGCCTCGTCAGACTCATCAAGGGCCTGTAGCATGTACTCCGTTACGGTTGTTAGCAGGTCGGCCGTGGACCTGGCAAAGTGGAATCCATATTGCCTGTCAGAGAAGAGTTTGTGGGCAGTGAGATGATGAACTATTTCAGCATTGATTATGGCCTCGAATACTTTCCTGAATATCGGTAGAAGACTGATAGGGCGATAGTTGGATGGGTCCGAGGGTTCACCACAATTCTTAAATACAGGAACGACTGAAGAGAACTTCCAGCATGCAGGAAAGCAGGAAGCAGAAAGGCAGTAGTTAAATAGTTTAGAGAGGACAGGGGAAAGTTCAGGAGCACACCTCTTAAGGACTATCACCGGGATTCCATCGTCTCCACGCACCTTATGGGGGTACATTGCTCAATATATATATATATATATATATATACACGGTATGCTATATTTATGGGTTAAAGTGCTCAATATCAGGCATAGAGCATATGTAAATATAAAAATGGATATTGAGGTCAACACCCAGCATTGACCATCTGTTTCATGCTGAAATACAATCTTCAGCTCATGAAAACTAGCCTGAAGATTGTGTTTAGACCTGAAAGAATGTCACCTCCTGGGTGTTGACCTCAATGTCAACGCACACACACACACATATATATATAAGTCATCCACATACAAGCCTGTTTCGCTGTATCACAGATCATCAGCGTAGCTAGACACATCCACTTGCTTCTGGCCAGGATCGAAACTTGGCTGATTTGGAGTCGGTCGGAGTCGCTACTCCCTAAGCCATAGGCGCATGGAATCAGTGAAAGGAAATTTTAATGTGTTGTATATAAGCAGTGTATACACACGCCAGTCACCGAAAGAATTCATTTCTGAAGAGTCACGCACGTATAGCAGAAGTGGAAACTGTTTTTAAAATTTTCTTCTCTAGAAAGCTCAATCGTAATGAGAGCATAATATATTAGTCATCCACATACAAGCCTGTTTTGCTGTATCACAGCTCATCAGTGTGGCTAGACACATTCATTCACTTCTGGCCGGGATCAAAACTTGATTGAGCACTCTGGAGAAGAAAAATTTTAAAAACAGTTTCCATTTCTGCTATATAAGCGTGACTCTTCAGAAATGAATTGAGTTCTTTCAGTGACTGGCGTGTGTATACACTGCTTATATACAGCATGTTAAAATTTCCCTTCTCTGATTCCATGTGCCTATTGCTTAGGGAGTAGCAACTCTGATATATATATATATATATATATATATATATGCCAATTTTTAGCCAGTGGTAGAATTCAGGAAACTTATTAATACTACTAAATAGTAAACAGTGTGGATCACTAAATGCAGAAAATGTATCCACATTTATGTTTTTAAAAGAATTCCATAAAACTGCAAATGAAAAATTAAATTCCCATTTTATCCATCCATATAAAGATTTTAAAAATAAACTTTGAAAATTAGAAAGAGCACAAAATTCTTTTCAGTTGGCCAATTCCAAATTTTCTTACCTCTTTTGTAGGTGTTACAACTAAAACAATAAAGAATATTTCCTGAGCAGTTGTACCAAAGTTGGCTGGCTGGCGAAGGCGGGCAATCCCAACTTTACTTGTTGGAACTGTAGGCATGCTACACCTTCAAGAAAACAAACAGATATCAACAATTAACTAAATTAAAAAAAAAAAAAGACAGCCATAGAGCCTGCATATTAATAATTGTCTTTTAATATGTAAATCAAAACAGAAGTTACATTGGTAAAAGAAAAAAAAAAAAAAAAAAAAACCAAAAAAAACACAGGAAATGAAATGCAAGATTAGTGCACGCACACACACACAATTTGGGAAGCAATCTCTTTTATACAGGTTTCATTAAAAATTAGACACAAGGTATTGTGGCTAAGTTTTAACTTATGTGATTTTTTCTTTTCAGAGCATAAATTAAATAAAAAATTTTCCAAATGTTTTTTTTTTTAGTGTTTTCGGCTATATTTTTAGAGAATGAATTTATTTTACATGTAACTGAATATATGTAGTGTTTATGTATGTGTGTTTTATATTGTGTTTGTAGTTGGTATTATTAAGTGCTGGAAATTTTTTTTATTAATAATGCTTCTGTTATTTTTAATCTTTTTTTGTGCATGTGGATGATGCTATATTTGTATTATCAATGAGTTACGAATAGAGTTTGGTAGGTCTTCATATGTAATTAAATGAGACCTAATAGAGCTATAGTCAGAGAGTTGCAATGTGAGCCTTCTCATTTGATGGGTGGTATATATATTATATACATACACTTCAACCACAGCCTCCAGAATAACCTGTAACTTTTCTGGATTGCTTCTGTGTTTAAGTTGGAAAATGATGCCATAACACTTCGTCTTCAATTCATCTTTGGTGTTACAAGAGAGTTTTTTTTTTGTTTCTTGTTAAACTGTGCCACACAGATAGTAATCAAGGTGGTGCAGTCTGGGAGTTAGCTGGAGGAGGAGGTGTAGTTACAGAAATTGTCTGACAGCCATGACTAGGTTCTCCTGCTTGTGTAGTGTGGTGCAGAGTCCTATTGCCAGACATAGGGCCTTCCAGCAGCCACCCTGTTCCTTCATGTTGAGTGTGAAGTCCTCACCAACAAATCTGGGTGTTAACGTTCAGAGTGAGTTTTCCGAGCTATCATATCTTTGTAATAACCACTTAACTCACCAGACTCTTTTCTCATGAACACCCAAGCACTTTGAAATGTTTGTATTGGAGCTCCCAGCATGAATACTAAGCATTACACTGTGACATTTCAAAATTTATGGTGTAATGAATCATGTCATAGTGGTTGTTTCTCTGTGTGCCCAACTGACCCTGCAATACTATGCAGTTAGCAAAATCTCAAAAACAATGTGTGAAATTAAAAATTTAAAAGGCTGACAATTTACTTATCACACTCTGTATGTACAGCGATAGCTTGACAGAGTGAGAGAGAGAGAGAAATAGACACGTGTAGAGAGAGAGAAAAAGAGAAAGACATGTAGAGAGAGAGAGAGATGTGTAGAGAGAGAGAGCGAGAACAACACACGTGGAGAGCGCGAGAGAGAGAGAGAGAGACGCAGAGGGAGAGAAACAGGCAGACAGACGCAGGTGGAGAGCGCGAGAGAGAGAGAGAGAGAGACACGCAGGGGGAGAGCGCGAGAGAGAGAGAGAGAGAGACGCAGGGGGAGGGGGGGGGGAGAGCGCGCGCGAGAGAGAGAGAGAGAGACACGCAGGGGGAGAGCGAGAGAGAGAGAGAGAGAGAGACACGCAGGGGGAGAGCGCGAGAGAGAGAGAGAGACACGCAGGGGGAGAGCGCGAGAGAGAGAGAGAGAGAGAGAGGCAGGGGGAGAGCGAGAGAGAGAGAGAGAGAGACACACGGGGGGGGGGAGGGGGAGAGCGCGCGAGAGAGAGAGACACACACGAGAGAGAGAGAGAGACACGCAGGGGGAGAGCGAGAGAGAGAGAGAGAGAGACACGCAGGGGGAGAGCGAGAGAGAGAGAGAGAGACACGCAGGGGGAGAGCGAGAGAGAGAGAGAGACAGCAGGGGGAGGGGGGGGGGAGAGAGAGAGAGAGAGAGAGAGACGCAAGGGGAGAGCGCGCGAGAGAGAGAGAGACACACAGGGGGAGAGCGCGCGAGAGAGAGAGAGACACACAGAGGGAAAGAGAGGCAGAGGGAGAGGATAATGGATCATATGCAAAGTAGGTGAACAATTCAACTAGAAAAATTGAAAACAAGTACAATGTATCATAATAAATATTATTTATAAATGCAGCTATAATATTGTAAATACTATTTTCACCAATTGGGTAGGCAGAGATTGTGTTGTCAAAGTCCCTAGCTGTATCTGAGAAAGTTCTTTGCATTTCTTACCACTTAGTGTCAAATTAGTTTCAGATCAAAAAACAAGACAGATGGCTGGTGAGGCTGACTAATGTTGCATTTAACCCATTATAGAATATATAATGAATTTGAATAGAAAAGAAAAAAAAAAAAAAAAAAGAGACCCCAGAATGATTTCCAAATCCTTCCTCCTTGGTTGGGAGGGGAGCAGTGTAGTATGCATTGGCCTTGGCTGGACCCATGGTATTGACAACTAAGATTATTCAGTTTCACAGGTTTCTCCTTTTCAACTCTGATACTTAACAGACACAATCTGCTAAGATGACATATGCACAAAAGTTTAAGAAGAAATAATCCACATACTTTTAAGGCAGGCAGACATTTTATAAAAAATCTATAACACTAAGCTCTAAGCTGTCAGCATCTTATTCTTTGCATAAGAATTTGCTCTGGTATTTAAGCTATTAAATAAACACCAACCATCAGAGGAACTATTTGATGACAATCGAAATTAGAAATGTGTAGGGGAGGAAACTTGTTGATTTTAATTCAAAAATTCAAATAGAGTAATCAGAGTAGGGTCATTTTTTTTCTCTTTCAATTAGTAGTATCATAATTTTAGTTAGTAGTTTAAGGTCAATATATAAAGCAATTATAATTTAAAAGTTTAGAAATAGGGTGAGGAAAAAAAACACAAAGGTGTCACAAATTCTGAGAAACTAACCTACTAACCAAACATGGCACCACAAAATAAAAGGAATTGGGCTTTACTCAAATGCTAACAGATGAGCAAAATTGGATGCTAAATTTTAAAGATTCTTGATTATGTTTTATCTAATCCTCTCGTAAAATGAACTTTATTCTACAGTAATTTTTTTTTTTTTAAATACAATTATTTTTTGCTTGTTTTCTGGAATGTGACCAACATGTATACTTTTGACATATATAAGATTTAAGTTTTAGAGGATAATGCTTTTGAAACAAACCACAGTGAAGAAGAAAAAAAAAACATAATGCCAACAAAAATCCATAATCACAAAAAAAAAAGAAAAAAAAGAAAAAAAAATGAACAGAAAAACCCCAACAACAGAGAAAAAAAAAACAAAACAAAAAGACAAAACCCAACAGAGTGAAAAAAAAAAAAAAAAAGCTCCCCTACCAACATTATGTATGCTCACCATTTTGTTTCAAGCATACAACATTTTAGAGTTATGAGATTGATAAATAACTATTTTTAATTGCATCTGGGTAAATAAAAATCAACTATTCCAACCCCTGTTTGAGAGTTGTGGCGGTATTAAAGGCAAACAAAAGGTGAAAGGTTTACTACAAGCTGGTAGCTCATTTGTGTACACTTGTCTGCTAAGGTGGCTAGCAAATCCTTGTTACAGACATCTGCTCAGCCACATTTTTTTTCTTCCTCACTCACAGAACCAGCTTGTGGTTTCTGCTGAAACTATGCTGGGCAGACCCTAGGTTTTGAGAGAATGCACATCTGACATAAGTACCTGAATAAAGTCAGGGCACTGAAACCATTAGCCATAATGATTTGTAACTTTGCGCTAGCATAACTAGAGCCTGCTTCTGAACAATTTAATTTACAAATCTTGGATCAACCAGTTGTACAGTTTTCAGGCATTTTTTCAATGGTGCTGTAGACTGGGATTGTCTATCCAGGTCGATATTATCTCTTTGACAACTTGACTATGGTTAGAGTGGAACTCAGATCTCAAAATCAGATTACTAACATTTTAACTGCTCAATCATCCACATGCCTATTTTAAAAGATATTTATTGGTAGTGAGAACAGCAATATTAAACAAGTTATATTTATAAATGGTAATATTAGCAGATTTTTTTTTTGTATGAAAACATTTGGCATTTATTGATCAAGCAGTCTGTACTACTGTTGACTGAAATTTATAAAATCTATTAAAAGAATTCTTCAGGAAAATAGATTTCTGAAATTCAGTAACTTATTGTTCTTTTCAATACTGATGGAGTTTCCTTTCTAACATTTTGTGACCAGAAATAATCATTTTCTTCAAATAATTTGTAATCTGGATTACTTTTTTCAAATATCATTCAGTTGCTTGTGATATTTGTAAAAAAAAAAACGTACTCCAGAACAATCAGAATTGGGGATATTATACAGACCCTTGATAATATCTCAAATCATATGGTTTTTCTTTGTACAAATTTAACAAGTTAAAAAAATAAAATCTTTGGGCATGTCACCTCTGACCTTCCTTGGATGTCCTGAATGCATAGAAAGCACAAGAAATGATTACAAGGTCAGTGCAGAGGTTGAAAGACTGACTGATTCAGGAACACTGAAAATGAGCAAGATATTTGAGAGTATAGATAGTATGAACCTACCCAAAGAAAGATTTGTCAAATATATGGAGAGAAAAAAAAAAAAAAAAAAAAACGCACCAAAAAAAGACTAGATAGTACACAGATACAAAAATTTAAAAAAGAAAGCAAATTAATCCTAAGAAAGCCATACGCAATGATATCTTTTGTAAGTGGGGGTGGGAGGTGATGTGTTGTACTAAGGGCATGTCATACTTACAAATTGATTGGTTAACATAAAAACTATAAGCAAAATTATACTTACATTGTGCATATCCAGCTTTGATCATAGTCAAAACCACCTCCACTTGCCAGGCAGCTAGACTGAAGTGTTCTGCGCATCTGATGAACTAAGATTGAAAAGGAGAAGAATTTTCAACAAGCGCACTAAAACAAACCAAATACCTATAAAAAAACACACACACAAACATTGTAAAAATACCAAAACATCAGAGAGAGAAAGATATGTACATATAAATGTGATTTGTAAATAAATTTAAAACAAATATATTCATCATCCATAATTTTTGGAAGAGTCATCAACATATCAAATATTGTTCATGCCTATGAAATATCATTAGCCACTTATGAGAATTTAGAATCTTCCGTTAAAAAAGTAACAAATCTCAAAATTTATGAATTATTTTTTTTTAATTGGGTATAGCCTGGTATTGAACTCACTAGAATTAAACAATGTCTATATCCACTGGGCCATGTGTCCTTAAGGACAAAAACAACTGAATTTCTGGGACTTATGAACCTAATGTTTTAATGTTTAATAACCATTTTTACAATTCATATTACAATTTTTGATGTAATGGTTTTCTCTAGTATTTTTTTATCATAGCTCATATTGCAATTTTGACACTAATGGATGTGTGGGTTAAAATTGAAATAATAGATAGAGAATGTCTCTGGAAACTATGTAAACTTAAGGAATCAGCACATATGCTAGGCTATAAAAATAGCCTAAGCCAACCAAGCATAGAGATGAATACAATATAGGAACCAGTAATACTAATACGAAGTGCCAGAGAAAATTAGTGTCAAAGTTGCAATATGAGCTCTGGTAAAAAAAAAAAAAAAAAAAAAAAAAAAGAGAAATACTAGAGAAAACCATTAACATCAAAAAGCTGCAATATGAACTCTGGTAAAAAAATGATTACTGAACATTAGTCCCAGAAATTCAGTTCTTGTCCTCAAGGGCACATGGCCCAGTGGATATAGATGTTGGTTAGTTCCAGTGACTTGACTCAAAGAGTTGTGAGGCTACAGCAGTGGTAAACAAGTAACTTAGAGGGAGATAACTCATGACTACCAAAAGAGGTTTTATGCAAGGAATGTGAATGATATACCCCAGTGATTGTAATAAAGGGTTTGGTTTGAAATTCCTAGCACCTGAAGAAGTCTGGAGAGTACAGTGGCCAAAACATTGTACAAATGGCAACAAAGATGAGGACAATAGTCCAAATAATGCAAATAGTGTATGAAAAAAAAGAAAAAAAAAAAAAAAAAAAAAAAAAGAAGAAAATTCAATTTTTAGTTGTTAAAAAAATGTTAATATTTTAAATAGATAATACAATACCATATATACACATGTATAAGCCAACTTCATGTATAATGCGACTCCTGAAATTTTTTTGTATGAATTATAACTATTCCAGAAAATATTTTAATGTAATCGATCCTGACCAGGCATATCAACTTTAGTCCCTTTTTCAACAACATGACTTCGCTCTTTTTCCTACAAATATTTTCATGGCAACTACTCTGACAAGCCTTTTTTCCTCTGGTGCCCCGACTACATAAATTTACACGTGGTGCTAGATTGGCATCTAGGTCCCCCCTTTTTACTGTTGGAATAGTTAAATGCAACTACCACTTCTATTCCAAGGTTTTTTGTTCTCACACTTCCCATCTGTGGAACTCCTGATAACTGCAATCTTCAAGAATTTAAATGCAACATCAATTGCCATCTGTCTTGAATTCCGTTTGTCTTTTGTCCTTTCCTCAATCTATTTTCCATCTTCACTTTCACTCCCTGTAACCCCTGCATAATAGTGGCTTGCTTGGGGTGACATGATAAAAAAAAAAAAAAGTACTGTATAGTGCAACCAATCACCTAAAATGCATGATTTTTAATGTCTTAAAATTACTGCATATAGTACATAAAAAACTGATCATAAAAACTCATACTCAAGTATATATGGTATCTGAAAGAAAACTAGAAAGTCTTCCCCTTTAACAGAACAAGGGGAAAAAAAAAAAAGTTTTTAATTTTTTTTTTTTTACTGAGTCTGTAAAGTGTACATATGTAAGTTACTGTATGCTTCAGAAACTATCTTTGTTTATTAAGTGAAACAAGATTTATCTCCCAGTTTGAGTTTCTCTAGATATGTAGAAGAAACAGACAAATGGAACAAAAGGTGAATATATAAGATATTCCACATGGAAAGCAAAAAGAGAACAATCTACCCTTGTGGATTGATTAAAGAGTTCAGTTCAAAATTTTGAAAAGGTTAGCAGGTACAGCAGACATGAATGCAGCCAGAAGGAATACCAGACAATAAATTTTGAGTAACACTGAAGACAAGTATACCAGTCAACGATCAAATGTATATGCATAATCCCTCATCTCAAAAATTCCAACCTAAAAGAAAAGTCACTTACTGTCATCATGAGTAAAAAGGTGAGATTTTGCCTCTGCGACCAAATCACTACCAAGCAGAGTTTTTAGAAGTTCATCCATGATTTTATCAACATTGGTTTCATTCAAGTCTAAAAGAAGAACTGATTGATTGATGAATCTCCGAATGTCCATGGATCCACGAACCTCGGTGGCAAAGTCTTTGGGTAAAACTTTCTGTCAAGGTAAGATAAAGATAAAATGAAATGCGTTAATTTACTGGTTTTTAAAACAAGATATTGAATTAACACCAATGTAAAGGAAATGTTTTTCCTGCAGATGTCTTGTGGAGCATGAAAACAGACAAAGTTAAGAGGGAGGGAAAGAACAGAGACTATTTTCCCCAATTAAGACTAACAGCTATTTGTAACATAGAAAATGCTTTAGTATGTGTTTCTGGGAGGGTTGTGTGTGTTTTGTCACATTATACAGTTCTTTTGACCTTCTCTGCATTTATTGACCACTTGGATAAGGCCATCTGCTCTCAGTGAATAATTTTGATCTTTTTAGGGGCCCTGCATTAGATCATATATGTAAATACTGATCTCTATTAGAAATATTTAAAATAGTCATTGGCAAAAGGCAATAGTATCAGAGCATTCAGTAAAAGTTAAAACAACTGACTATAGCAGGAAATTTGTTTGAAAGGAAAATATAGGACAAAAGGGAAGAATTGTTTTCTTGTGATGCTTGTCTAGTTACATTAATATAAACATCATTTCCGTTTCCTCAAACTAAAATGGTGTTTATGTCGATGTAACTAGACAAATGCATGAGGGATAGGGGAAACTGAAATTTTAAACTTTTAAATATTTTTTTTAATATGTATTCGAGTATAAAGTCTAGCCAATTTCATTTAGCCTTTTTTTTTCTTTGTATTACTTTTATTAAGTAAATCACATTGTGATAATAAATTTGCCAAGAAAAATGAAATGTAAGACACGAACTTATTGCAGATAATGTAGTAATGAAAGCACTTTCTATATCTTCATAAATTCTTCTTCTATGTGCCCTGTCCCTTCAGGACGTAGGCGATCATGGATCTCCACGTCTCCCTATCCCTTGTGGCTCTTAGTATGTTTGCTCCTGTTGCTCCTGGCAACCCCCGTTCCGTCATCCACCTGATCAGACCCTGCAGATATGTTATCCGCTGCCTTCCTCTGTCTCTCCTTCCTTCTATCTGACCAGTCAGTATCAGGTTCTCCAGGCTCTCCTTCCTCATTGCATGTCCCAGGAACTTGAGTTGTCTCTTCCTGATGCTCAGTATCAATTTCCTTTTTGTTGCCATTCTTTCTAACACTTCGTCGTTGCTTGTATGCTCAGTCCACGATATCCGTAGCATCCTTCTGTAGAACCACATTTCGGCCGCTTCCAGTTTTTTCCTCATTTTCGATGATATTGTCCAGCAGTCACAGCCGTATTGAAGAACTGACATCACGTAGCAGTCTAGCACACTTTTCTTCGCTTCTATTGAGATCTTCCTGTGTGTTAGTATTTTGCTCATCTTCTGGAACGCGTCCTTTGCCATGCCAATTCGCCTTCGGATCTCCGTGTCGCACTTTCCATCTCCTGTTAGAACACTTCCTAGGTATTTAAATTCTTGGACTTGTTTGATTCTGTTATCCCCCACCTGTATTTGGCATTTTGGGTTGTATCTTTTGCTGATGACCATGCACTCAGTTTTCTTAAAGTTTATTTGTAGTCCCTTCTTGTCACTCTCCTCTGCTACTTTCTGTATGAGATCTTGCAGTTTCCTTTCCGTGTCCGCAATCAGTACTGTATCGTCCGCGTATCTTATGTTGTTCAGGTTGTGGCCTCCAATAACAAATCCTGGTGTGTCATCTAGGGTCCTCAAAATATTCTCGCTGTATAGGTTGAACAAATCAGGTGAAAAGACACATCCTTGTCTTATGCCTTTTTCTATCTTTGTGTATCTACTGAGGTCGTTACCTGTCCGTATGCAGGCCGTTTGCTGCCAGTAGAGATTCTTGATTATTCTTATATCTTTGCCGAAAATGTCGAGGTTGCCTATCATTTCCATCAATTCTTTGTGTCGTTTTTATCGAATGCTTTTGCGTAATCAATGAAGCATAGGTACAAGTCTTTCTTCATTTGTAATGCCCTTTCAGAGAGCATCCTAATCATGAATATGGCGTTCCTTGTTCCAGTGTCTTTGACGAACCCGCACTGTTCCTGCCCTATCTCTGGCCTGATTCTACTTCTCGCTCTATTCATCAGGATTCTGACAATCAGTTTTGTAATGTGACTCATTAAGCTGATAGTTCTGTGTAGTTCACACTCGTTTGCACCTGGTTTCTTCGGCAGTGCTATAAATATCAACTTGCATAGGTCGTCTGGTATTATTCCGCTGCTATAAATTTCGTTTATTATGTTGGTAATCTTTTCTATGCCATATTCTTCTAAGGCTGTCAGCAGCTCTATCACTATGCCATCTGGGCCAGGTGCTTTGTTTCTGTTCATTTTGGTCATTGCAGCTTCCACTTCGGATTTTAGTATTTCCGGTCCATCCATCTCCTTGTGTATTCTCGGTTGTTCTCTCTTGTCGCAAAAGAGATCCTTTATGTATTCTTCCCATCGCTGGAGTATTTCCTCTTTCTCTACTATGATTGTCCCTTCCTTGGATTTTATGCATCCTGTTGATTTAATTAAAGTAACATTTTGGAAAAAAAAGTACAAATTATAGACTTGTTACAGTGAGCAACTTAATGCACTAAGTGTGTTTTGCAAAAGATTCCTTTTGCATTAATATAAATCTTATTTAAATTCCTTGAGGTTTCTCCTATATATTCCTTGTGGTAACTATTACAAGTAATTTACAGAGTAAATTCCACAAACAGTAAAAAAAAAAAAACTTGAATCAAAATAGAAAGGTTTATTCAAAATTTTTAGACTGATGCACAACATCTCAAAATTGATAATTATAGAATAAAAAATTAAGGAGAATTTGATGGTTAAATCTAAAACTTTTTTTATAATCTTTAGATTGTGAATTTAGGATTGATTATTTTAAAATGTTTTTGTTTAAATGATAAGGTAACGTCAATTTTTAAACAAATTGACTCAAAATTCACTTTAGAGCTTGAGATACAAAGAATTAAAAAATTTTTATTTTTATTTTTTTAAGTGAATGAGGACCTATCAGTTTTTAAGATATATATTCAAAATATTTAAAATGGAGGACAAAATACCCAGTTGGTGTTTGGCACAGTATACACTATCTTAATTGGCAATCTATCTAGAGATGGTATCTTAATATAAAAAAAACAAAACAAAACAAAACAAAAAAAAACAAACAAACAAAACACATTCAATAAACTGGCAACTCAAGTGGAGGTATATATATATATAT
Source organism: Ascarosepion bandense (assembly GCA_037127315.1). Lineage (NCBI taxonomy): Eukaryota > Metazoa > Mollusca > Cephalopoda > Sepiida > Sepiidae > Ascarosepion > Ascarosepion bandense. The sequence goes on along the minus strand of JBBBDQ010000769.1, from coordinate 4,162,589 downwards.
ATATATATATATATAGGACTGAAATTCTTTGATTTGTGTCACTGACAAGTGTGTGTGTGCATGCACAGAATTAATGTTTTTTATTTGTTAATCAGTTTCATATCTATGCTTTAAAAGGCAAATAAAACCTTGCTTGATTGGGAAGATCTTCACAGCTGATTGGCTTTTCACTCATATGCAGGCCAGAAGAGAAAATCTGGAATATTAGAATCATTTTCTAAACATTGAAGCAACAAGAGAATTAGTAAAAGCAATGCCTTTCTTGGTGTGCATGTTGCATAATGGTTAGAGGCAAAGAAAGTTGACTTGACAAAGCAAGATCTAATGCATGTTTTTTGTGTTAGGTTCACTTTTGCAGAAATGCTTTTGAGAAAAGCATGAATCTATCTCTGTTCCTGTTATCATGGGTTGTATAGCAGAGAAAACTGGGTTTTAGCCTTGGCTAGCATCCAGTTTAAGAGAAGGACTATTCTGAATATTAAAACTGGAAAATACAGCAATCTCTCTCAAGAAATTGTGACAATTTACAGATAGTGAAGGAAACAGTGGAGTGCCACAAATGTCTGATTTGAATGAAGATAACATTCTTAAAAAGAAAGATATCAAATTTTATACTTAAATATGGGGAAAACAATATGTAAATTTTTACATATCAAAGCAATTTTAAGAAAATCTATGACAAAGTGGAAAAAAATTAAAAAAAAAAAATTGTTACAACTACTTCTAAAACAGAAGACCTAATGCAAAATAACAATAAGCCAAAACCTGAAAGAAATCTATATCTTTAATAACTGCCACAAGGAATGCATCAGAGAAATGTCAAGAACTTGAAAAATTATATGGACAAAAAAAAAAAAAAAAAAGTGATCTTTTACAAAAACTTGGTGCATTAGTCACTGTCATGAAAATGACCATAGTTTTCATTTTAAAAAATGCTACCTTAATTAAAAGAGAAATCAATTTACTAAAACAAAAGTGTATAGAAAGTGCTTTAACTTCTAAATCAGTTAATTGCCATACGTGGGCAATCTCAAAAGAGACATGACTGACTGGGCAGAAGATTATCCTGCAGTAGGCTGCCATAACTTGCTGTGGTAGACTGGTTGCCAAATAAGGCAATAGAACCCAATCTGCCCTGTTATTTAACCCATATCTGGAGGGAAGAGATGGATTAATACCTTTCCTAAGAGTATTTACACGTAAATGAATGCAAGGAATTCAACTGGAATTCGAACTCGGCTCTCCGATTTCTCATTCCAAGCCAATATCCACTGCACCACAATGCACATCCTAGATAATTGCTAGATAATCCACTGTAAATTGGTGTCCAGGTTCTTACAACATTTCACCTTTCTTGGCAGGTCTTCTGTTATCAAAATGTAACAAATGAAAAAAGTAAAGAAAAAGAAACTAAATTAAATTGGCTAGACTATATACCCAAACAAGAAATTAGAATCTAAATTTTAGCAATACCTCCCATGTTCATGTGCATCACTTTAATCCAATGAAGCCCTAAAGAATGAAAGGCTTAAATTTTTTTCTACTTTGTCAAATATTCCTCAAATAATTAAATGTTAATTGGTCATTTTGACTTAAGACTGTTACTGTAGCTATGCTGATAAATCATTTTGACTTGTGACCAATTTTATATTTGTAAAAAAACGAAAAAGAAAAAAAAAACCGAGAAAACGGAAAAAAAAAACGAAAACACGAAAAAAAATGTCAGTTAAAAAAATAAATCCTTTAGCAAATTAAGTAAATAAATTAAACTATGAATGCATTTATAAACACATGTAAATATCAACAACAAATAACCAATAATAATGAGCAAAAAAAAAAAAAAGAAAAAAAAAAAAGAAAGAAAGAAAAAAGTTAAACACTATAAAATTGCTATAAAACTGCATTCAGATCCACAATAGCCCTTAGAATAATTTGAAACAACCGTTACTGCCCACCCAATAACCATTAGAATAATAGACCTACCCATAATGCACCAGCATATATTGTAGCATCAAAACAACACACATGGCCTCAACAGGGATTGTGTTTAAGCATAAAACAGACTATCACCACTGGGTGCTGACCTCAATGTCCACTTTTATATTTACATATACACTAGTCCTGATATTGAGCATATACCTTAAAATAATATGTTTTATGAAATGATAAATTCTATTGTAATAAATAAAAACTTACATCATGTCTTGAATAAATTAGGGTTGGTTCTCCAGTTACTTCTTCACTATCTGGAAAGAGAATAAAAACAAAGTGTTAAGCATTGAGTAAGTGATGGCTTAAAAAACAAAAAACAAAAACAAAAGACTTATTTTTGGAAGTAAGGAGTATAAAGAAATTTTCAGCACCTGTTCATATATATGCATACACATTGGTAGACCAGGAAGGTGAGAGTGGTTGTTTTCCTTTTGCAAGATTTTGGGGTGGTGGTGAGGGGCAGCCTTTTGGTGGATGGTTATAATGAAACAGCATTTTGTTAGAACAAAGTAGATGTTGTCCCATTTGGGAATGTTCTACAACTGCCTTGGGCAGAAAAAAAGAAAATGCTGCTAAGTTCATCACTGTGTATATTTAATAAAATGTATATTTTGGTAGCCCTTTTCCCTTTAAACATGTTTTGTTAAAAGATCACAATATCTGTTTCAATAATTTCTTAAACACTTTTTCATACAAGATAACAGAAAGTGGGGGGGGGGAGAAGAAATTGTTCATACATGTCTTCAGCACTCCCAATCATCACTAATCATTTTCAAGTTATAGTTTCAAAATTCAATAAATAAAAATGTAATGTATTTGCCTTTTCTCATTATGTATTTATTTTAAACCACAAATCTAATAAATACCAGATATGTTCATGTATCATGCAATACCTAATTTAGTATATGCACTGCTGGCAATACATATTTTAATTTTATATCTCATGTATGATGTGACCCTCTTAAAATTAGGTTTTCAAAAGTTTCATGATATGCATATATATATATATATATATATATATATATAGCCTGTCTGAAGTTACAATTCAAATCACATTGTTTTAAATGCTTAATTTAGACAACAAACAAAGCTAAAGTTAAATTTTTAGGTAGTTTTAACATGTTTTATTCAAGTTATTGGATGTGCCAGGTGGTGCAATGGATATCAGCTCAGAATGAGAAATCGGAGTGCTGAGCTTGAATTCCAGTTAAATTCTTTGCTTTCACTTACATGCAAATACCCTTGGAAAATGCATTAATCTATCTCTTCTCCCTCCAAATATAGATTAAATAGCATGGTAGATTGGGTTCTATAGCCTTGGTTAGTAACCAATCTACTGTGCAAAGAAATGGCAACCTACTGTGGAGAAAAATATTTTGCCTAGTTAGTCATGAATTGAAAGAGACATGATTGTCTAAGTATAGGAGAGTGAATTTATTATAAAAACTGCAGCCTAAAGTTATGTAAAACATGTCTGCATTGCTACATTCATAATTTCACAATTGACCATAAATTTTTGTTTGAATTTAGATTGGGACTAGATACTGGCCATTTTATTGTCTTCTCTTGTAAATGTTTCACACATAAAAACTTCATGGGTAACATGATGTGATACATGAGAAGAAGCATTGTCATGCATAAATACACACTTCCTCTTGAAACTGTGAGGGTAGGACTTGTACCATTCAAAGTCTTGTCCATGAAATTGCAATAGTTAGCACTTCAGTTTAAAATCTTCAATGACTGAATGATCCAATAATGGTTTGGTCAACAATTCTGGTTTTATTTCCTGTTTAAAGCTTCATTCTACCTGTGATAACAGTACTTTTCTGCCTGTTGTCAGGATGGCTGATACAAGATTCCAAGAAAGCAACATAATGTGTCTTCTTGGCCTCATGTTTTCCACTGACTTAAAGTGAAGTGACTACATTGAAATCAATAGCTGCATCTACAGCAAGCAAAATTAGATCACAGTGTTGTGCTGGAAAATCTCTCTCTTCAGAATCCATCTTGCACATTTAAAAATTTACTATTTGTCTATGTATTGAATACTGCTGCCATATCTGGTCTGGTGCTCCTACTGGATATTGATTTTCTCTAAAAAAATCCAAAGAAGGATCTGTAATGTCATTGATGCTGACCAGGCATCTTGACTTCAATCATTTTCTTAATAACGTGGCATGGCTTTCCTCTGCCTTTTCTACAAATGTTTTCAAGGCAACTGCTCCAAATGTTTATGTTTTTTACCCTGGTATTCTGACTCTATGAATTTAAACATGCTACTAGATTAGCACATAGGTCTCACCCTTTTACTATTGAAATAGATAAATGCAACTGTTGCTTCTACTTCAGCACTTGTTCTTACTTCCCACCCACAGAACTACCTTCTGCTTTCTTACAATCTTAAAAATTTAAATGCAATGTCAATCCCTATCTTTTGTCTTCTTGAATTATGTTCATCTTTTGTCCTTCCCTTAATCCTTCCTATTCTCAGTCTTCTCTTTCATTCTCTGTATCCCCCCTGTGTACTTGTGGCATTCCCATTTTGCTTAGGGTGAAAATGATTTTACTCCCATCAAAAAACAAAAACAAAAAAAAAAACAAAAATAAAACAACGAATGTGGAATGAACCAGCAAGATTTATCCAGTATAATGTCAGGTTAAAAAAAAAGATTAGATTGTATTTCATCATAAATTGTCCAATATCGGAATATTTTCAGCTTTCATATACCACTATCAAAGTTGTTTTTTTCCCCATACTATGTCAGTTTTATTATTTGCAATTGTACACATGGCAGTTCATGTACATCTCTTTTCTTTTTCTGTTTTAAGCATGTTTGTTCCTGAATTCTATAACTGTTATTGCCATATCCCTTCAAGATATGAGCAATCATTGATCTACACAGCTTTTACCGTTTATTTCTAGTTTAAGTTGTTTTTTTTTCACTTAATATTTTGTTTTATGTCTGGATGATATCCTTCACTATTGCAAACCTACAGACAAATCATGCTGAAAATATTGATTCCTGTTTGATCACTAAAATTAAGCAGTGTTAAGCTCAGCCAGTATTTAGATGGGTTACCATTTAGGAACACAGAGTACTGTAAGCAACTTGTTACAATCTTAAATGTTTCAGCTTCAAATTATCCACAAACAGTTGATAAGCCATACAAAAACAAAATCAAACAATCAGTCACTCAATGTGTCTTCAGTATCTGTGGACCTTGGCAAAGCCCACCTCTCTTGAAAACTTGTGGACCGGTGCTACAGAATCATAAACAAAGAACTGTACCAAATAACAGAAACAGCATCTCTTGAGGACTGTTAGCAACAACTGAAATGGTTATCGCATAACTTGCAAAGAAAACAATGACAAAATGTTGACACTGCATACAACTTCAAATTTTCTGTTTCCATGTGTCACGACTCTACATACAAGTTATTGTACTTGTCCTCAACACCATGTTTTCTATGTATTTTACATTCTTAAATACCCCACTTTTTAAATTTTTTTTTTTAATTCTTTGGAAGCCTTGAATTCAAGATCTGTCTTGAAAGCCACTACTGAATCCATACAAAAACATCAATACACTATTTACACCATATTTATTTAGACTATTGTCCTCATTTGGCAACAATTGGGAAAATAAAAGTTTTGAGGAGTATGGGATGTTATGAGTTTTATTTCATTGATAGTGAATGTTACAAGTACCCCCTTGAGCTGTTACAGCTAGATACAAAAAGTTCTTTACCTAATCAATCCTAATCAGCTTCAGTTACTTTTTCATCAGCATTAGATAACTTCCTTCAGCTTTTTTTTATTTTATATACACACACAAATATCTTTATGGAAACTACTGACTTTTTCCTCTTGGTGCCCCAGCTATGCGAATTTAAGCGTGCAATGAGATTGGTACCTAGGTCCCACCTTTTCACTGTTAAAATGGCTAAATGCAACTGCCACTTCTACTCTAGAAGTCTGTTGTCTTGCACTTCCTGCCTGTGAAACTCAATTCTATTTCCTTACTTCCCTGATAACTATAATGTCCAAACATTTAAATGCAACATCAATTGCCAACTTCTGTCCTATTGAACCCTGTTCATCTTTTGTTCTTTCCTCAATCCTCTCTATTCTTAGTTTTCTAATTTATTCTGTGAATATGCATTTCATCTTGCTTGCAGTCAAATGATTAAAAACAAAAATAGAAGTGGAATGAGCTGGCAAGACTGTCATCCCAAATTTTCTTCTGTCTGACATTGAACTGGTCATCATGAGTTTGATTTTGGGGATATTGAATGTTACAAGTCAGTCCCCCACCTCCATTGAGCTGTTACAGCTAGATCAGTTGAGAAGTCAGTTGACAGCCTTTGGTGATCTAGATTTTTAGCAGGTGCACCTATAAACTATGCTATCATTTAAGGAAAATCATCATATAAGTAAAGCAGAGAAAGTAAATGGTGCTGCATGTTGGGATAATCTCTTTAAGCTGATATTATCAAGAAATCACCTCTCTGACAAATTGTTCAGGGTGAGATTTGGATCTGTGTCTCATGGCTGAAATTCTAAGCAATCAGCCACATGCCCATAATACTTCAACAGTGAAATTAGATTTAATGCGCAGTTAAAGAGAAAATATCAATAGAGTTGAAGCTTATTCAGCAGATATTTACAAAACTTAATCAGGTTCAAGGCCAAAATATTAGAGCATATCATGTTTTTCTAAAGGTGGATGCTGAGAATATCATGGAACAAACATGTGAGCAAGACAAAGTTTTAGAGAAAATGGAAATAATTTCTAGGGTACATAAGGAAAGATACATTTGATATAGTCACAGGACAGATTGAAGGCAAAAGGGACAAAAAACAAAAAAAAACAAAATGCTGAATTTATCTAGTGAGTTTATATGGAGGACAGAACAGGGTTTAAGAGTAATAACAGAGAGACAAAATTTATTAATAACTACAGACAGAAAATTGAGGAGAACCATGATCACCAAAGTCCTGAAGGGACATGGCACATAGAAAAAGAATTAGCATTTAAAGCACAATTGTTTCTTAATCCTATCTTAATACTTGATATTTTAGAATAAAGCATCAGCCAAGTCAAAATATAAATTTGACACAATTTAGCATTATATTGATTTTTTTTTCTCTTTTTGACAAAGATACGTTTATTTAAAAGCCATTCAAGTAATTTAGACAGAAAATGTATTTTCACACACATCCATTTGTATGTAAGAATGAAGGCAATAATCTGTAGGTGGTAATTCTCAGTGCCATATTATAATGGTAAATTACGGACTGGAATGTAAATATCTCAAAGACCACATGATATTGTAATTTTAATTCAATTGGTTAGAGAATTAGCAGAATAAAAACAAATACAATAATAAAATTTCATTTTATTGGATGTTAAACACAGGCTCTCTTTTTAGATATAGAAATTTAAAATCAGAGACTATTTTTAAAATTTAAAATTAATAAAAAAAAAAAAAATCAATATTGGCCAGAAATTCTTTGAGAAAACAACAGAATCAAAAAGATTTCATTTTAAATGTGGTTTTTAACAAGAACTGTTAGGAGTTGATTCTTCCATTTTTGTAACATCCCTCTGCACCCAGAGATTAATCAACTTTTGTAATACTTCACTACACACACTGAGATTATTTGTATTCTATAACATATCCCTCCACACCCAAAGAATGTTCCTCTTTTGTAATCACTTCATGCCTGGAGATTATTCTACTTTCATAACACATCACTCTGCATCCATAAAATGTTCCTCTTTCATAACATGTTTGTAACACATCACTCCATACCTAGAGGTTCATTCTTTCGTAACATACCACGTTTCTTTATAATTTTTGCCTATTTTCATTGATTTTTATTTTATCTTTTGGTATCTGATTTGATATCAAAATACAAATGTTTAAAAATCTCAGTGATCCTCAATACAAGAGAAATAAACTTGCTGAATACCATTTTTTGATGAAGAGTCAGAAATCTGCTGAAAATCTGATTATAATTCTGGAAAATATTTTTAAAAAATTATTGTAATTAAAAATACATAACAGCTAATTCCTAGCACCACAAACATTTGAGAGCAAAAAATATTTTCAATATCTCATCATAAAATTTACCAATGCTGTAAAAAAAATAGCATTGTCTATATTTTCTGCATCAGTACTTTCATTTTTATCTATACTCTTTGTTGCATGAAGAAATCTACTTTGCAAATAATTAAAAGTAAAAAAAAAAAATTAAAAAAAATCAAAAAAATCTTAAACTTAACATGCAGTAAAAGAAATAAAAAATGTTTTTCAAAGTGTTATCATCAATGAAATATTCTGTTATAACAGGATATATATATGCTTAGTAGCAATGACAAATACTTCTTAAAATGGAATATCAAATTATGAAGATCAGCCTGCATGACACACACACACACACACACACACACACAAGTGAGACTGAGGGCATAAGTGTAAGAAGGTAATTTATTTTAGTGTTTCTCTAGCATTAATAAGAATATCTAACATGGCATACAGACAGAAGAGCTAACTGATTATTTTTTTAAAATTATTACCGATGAAAAAGACTTAACTAAAGAAACATTTATTTTATTCTGATGAGAAAGGGTTAAAAAGGCGATGTTGCTTTTTTATTGGAAAGAGATTTGCTTTCCCAAGATTCCAAATTGGCTAAAAATAAGAATAAGATAAAGGTTTCAATTATGCTGCCTGGCATCTGACCTCACATAGCTGGGCTATGTGAGGTCAGATGCCAGGCAGCCCTGTTGATAGAAGAAACATTGCGTACGGGCAAAAAACAATGAGAGGAAAATGTTTGATGTTTTATTTTCCTAAATCTTCAGTGAAATGTAATTATACCATATGATTATTGTTATCCAGCAAGACACAGCTGAGAGATCAGGTGTCAAACTCACTGTTGAAAGAGAAGAGACATTACCAAACAATGCCTAGATGAAAAACGAATTAGGAAATTCTTTTTTAAATTCATATTTTCTCAGTTAAAAATGCTGTAAAGGATAGCTGACATGAACGGAGGTCATATGTCAATTGACAGGACCGCTATCCATGGCAGGAAAGAACAATTGAAGAGAAAATTTTATTTTCTGTTCCGAGCAGAATACAACCAATACGCACCTGCATGGTTAAGAGGTTAAAATGTCAGGTTCGTCTTATTGAAAAGTGTAAACGAGGTGATTAAGGAAGAGATTTTTTTATTCGTATATCTCCAGATGGGAATTCAGTCTAGAGCAAAGGTTAAGTTGATTTGTTGAGAGAAGAAAAAGGACAATTATTAATTATGGAAAATGACTAATTAGAATTTCTCTGAGGGAAGCTGACATCATGTAATGACTCTTCCCAAGGGGAGGAGGAAAATCTATGAATGGAAATGAGAAATAGAAGACGACAAAGAGAAGCTGACGTCATATAATAACTCTGCCCAAGTGAAGGAGGAGAACAGTCTATGATTGGATGCATGAAACAGACTGGTTGAATATTAGGATATTTGCATAACACCCACTTATGCGTCCTCACCACACCAGTAAAAAAAAAAAAAAAAAAAAAAAAAAAAGAAGGACACACATAAATATGAGAGTCCCAAGGGGCTAAAAAAACAGTTCCAGTTCTGGCCCAGAGATGTAGTGTGACAGAGTTAGTTGCCACGCCGTTGGGCTTCAACCGTAGAGTTTCTGCTGCCAACCAGACAGTTCCTATGAGACCCTGGTAAGGAGTGAAACGAAGTCAGTTCAAGTTGCCACACTGTTGTCGCCAACATTAGAGCTTTGATCAGGGGTGAAGTGATTTTGCAGACAAAGTTTGAAATAATAATAACCAAAGTTATCTGCTGAGGAAGAGAAAGACCCCACTGAAAACCTTATGCCAAACTGATGATAATAAAAAGAATGCGAACAAACATTTTCACAAATTACAATAGTGTTTGAATTTACCAGTTACTTGATTATCACTCTGGCCCGACTTAGAAAAACTGGTCAAAACTTTCGTTCCGTTGCCAATTAATAAGAATGGGTTGGGAAAAGACTGTAATTATTTTTCTCTTGGTTTTTAATATAAATACTATCTACAGTTTATGCAGACGTCATTTTATTTCTAAAATTAGTGCCATATTTATTTCCACAATTGTGCGTGCGTACCCAACTTGGTTTAGCTTGGTGAAGATACTCCAGTGAGCAACCCAAGGACCAGCTGCTGTGTGTCAACGCCATCAATGACTGCTGAGTGTGAGCTGATGACAATATTTTATTGTTGCATTCAAGAAAGAATTCTTATAAAAAAAAAAAAAAAAAAAAAAAAAAATCACTTCTACTACCAAAGATTGATGGCATATGAAAGAAAATTTGCAATAACATTTGTTACATTTTCAGTATAATCTTGGTGTTTCGACTCTACAATTAACTATTGCCACGCGTAAGAAAGTATTCTGCTTTTAAAATCATTAAAGCTAAATTATATATTTATATGACTCATACTACCAAAGACAGATTGCACATTTAAATAAATTTGCAATTGCATTTGATACATTTTCAGTGTGAGTAATCTTGGTGCTTCAACTCTACAGTTAAATGTAAGAAAGAATTGATTTTTTTTTCAATCCTTAAATGTAAAAATATATATATAAAAATATACTTCTACTCAGTAATTGGATATTAGTGCCAAGTAATGCTTCCTGTAAGGTGATATCAGGTTGGGGAATAAATATAAAATCACATTCTATTTTATGTTGTAAAATCCTTTTAGGATCTATTATTAGGACCTGACCATGATATCTGTGGAGAGAAAATGAGTTTGCATGTATTGAAAGACATGTCAAAAAAAATTTTCTAAATTCAGAAAATCATATCTCTCTACAGATTATTATTCTTTGGAATTTTGAATTAAGAGTAGATCTCTCCTAGACTTGCTGTCAACTAAGGCTAGAGATCACAGTTTACCCTGTTATTATCTGTGTGTTACCCTGACTTTTTGGGAAAGATAAGTGTTGTTGTTCTCCATGGCCTTCTCCATAGTTTTGAATTCAGAATAGGCTTCCACACAAGGCTAGAGAGTCTGGTTTGCCGTATTATTTAACTCATAGCTGGAGGCAAAAAAGATAAATTCATACTTTTCCTAATAGTATTTTTTAAAAAATAAATGCAACGAATGAAGCCAGAATTTGAACTCCGATAGCCGATTTCATTTTCTATGTCAATAACTAACAGGCTATCTGCACATCTCCATTCTGATATTACTTGATCAATAGTTTATATTGAAAAATGATGCTACTGATTTTTTTAATACAGCAATACAGATTTAGAAAGAGTCAAAAAAACAAAAAAACAAAAAAACAAAAAAAACAAAACAACATTCTTTATTTTTAGCATTCTTTTGAAATTATCATTCTGTAATGATTATTTTTTTCTCTCTCCTATTTCTACATCCCATCTTTCCGATTTGCAACTTTAAGCTTGACTGCACACTTTTCTTATTAACAACTTCTAAAGAAATGTCAGGTTGAATGACTATGACTACATTTGCCAAGGCAAGATTCTAGATCTTTTGCCTCCTTGGAGGAAATCAGGACAGTTCCAGCAATTACCTGAATAAAACAATATCTATACACCTCAATGGTTACAGATCTGACAAAAGCAATACTATGGGCAAAAATATTGTTTCAGCTGAGAAGGCCACGTCAGAGCAACAATACATTTTTTTTCCCCAGCTTAAACAATGTGTCTGTGTTAAGACGTTTAGATTTGGTCAAACTTCAACCATACTTTACGTAAAGTATTTATTCCTCGACATTCAAAAGTGCTTACCAGTCTCCTTCATAAATTTGGATGCAACATCAACATGAAACATTATTGAAAAAGTGATGAGAGAAATCAGAGAGAGGAGAAAGAGTCGGTATGGGTTCAACAATGTTGACTATATGGGTTGCCAGATAAAAGGGTGGTGAAATGGCACTGGCTTAATATTTCCTGAAGTTTGACCAAATATAAAATTCCTTTTTGGATAATCTGACAGCTCTTCAGAACACACACACACACGCGTGTGTGTGCATGTGAGAGAGAAAAATATGTATACACACACACATATATATATATATATATATATAAGAAAGCAACAAATGCATAGGGGAATCTGTATTAACCTGGGTCTAAGTATTTGAGTATTTTTTTTCTATGTCAGCATGTGGTCATCAATTCAATATTTTTTTCTGAAAGTAAATTAGGGTTATTTATTTATCATGATGTAAATCATTCTATTTTATGCCAAGAAATCCTTTTAGGATCTATTTTTGATTTAACAGTTAGAAATGTCAATGTCTTGCTTTTAATTCTCATCTCTGAATTTCGGGTATACCTGATCATGATATCTGTAGGGAGAAAATGATTGCCTATGTATTGTCATGCAGTGAAAAATGACAGGAAATATATAAAAAATATATTTCTTATTTAGAAAAAACTTGTCATTTTAAATCAAATAAATAACCCTCATTTACTTAAAAAAAAGTGAATTGATGAACACATGCTGCTAGAGAAAACAAAATACTCAAATAATTTGGCCCAAATTAAAACAGGCCCCCCCCTATGCATTTGTTTCTTTCTTACTCCCTTGATTTCTTCCCTTTTCTCTGCAAATATTTATTATTAATAAAATTATGAATCCATTTCTGAATTTTAATTTGTTTTTCAATTTTTTCAATTTAAATTTTTTTTTATCTTCATGTAATTTTTGTCTATTTATATTATATTTTTGATGAATTAAAAAAAAAAAGAAAAAAAGTACCCTAACATTGTAAGATTTAACTTCCATGAACATTGAGTGAATTTAGATCTCTTAAACAGTCAGTTTGTAATATGTATCTGCTGATTGCATAGGGCATGAAACTGAGTCGTGCCACCAACGTAGGACACACACACAGAGAAAGAAAGGTATGTTAGAGTAATGCATGAATTGAGGAACTGGAGAGTTGAATTAGAATTATAGTAGAATTCCATAACATTCATGTCAGTCCTAATACCTTTAAGAAAGATGTGAATTCATCAGTTATTGGTAAGTAGCAGAACATACTAGCTTTTAAAGCATTGGATGGCAAAGAGTTTATAAGGAAGACAACTCTGAATTCAAAACCTTAGGAGAGTCATTTGGGGAACTTGTGCACCAGTTCTTATTTGGCTCCCCGCAAAATTGTGGTTGGTTCTGCACAAGTCCTCACCACTATAATAAAATAAGTGCAGGCAGTCTGGCTATTTGATTCTAAGAATGAAGCTGCTGAACCTTCATGCATTGAAAAATGACAGCAGAGTCCCCATATATCTCTTATTACTTTCAACTTTATACTTAGAGAGACAGTGACAAAAAAATTATGATGTCCAACCTCCACCTATAGTGTAAATTTATATCTACCACCCTGTGCATTCAAAAGTATTAAAAGAAAAATTCCTAATATGGTGTGAACTTGTCCCTCTGGTTGAGGAAGCTATCATAAAATCTGGAATGATTTATAGCAGTGGTTCCCAAACATTTTTTTTCCTCCGGGCTGCATTTTCGGAATTAAGATTTGCTTGCGCCTCATAAATTTTATGTGATAAAATGTACATTTAAAAAATAAGAAAGAAAGAGAGAGAGAGAGAGATATATAAGTGCAAATTCAAAGTCAGAACATTATCATTGATAACTCTCTTCCAATTTGTGGACCCTAGTTACGATATTCTTCAAGCTCGATATAATGCCAAAATATCACAATGATAAAATTGGTCAATAACTATTTATATTGGGACTCATGAATTACAAGTAATCTATAATATTTTAAATTCTGAAATCCTATTTATTTTTGGCATATGAATTTTTTGAAACTGTTTCTAAATCTTTGGTTTCCTTTTTATCATTCTGCCTCACATGCTTTTTTCTTCTGCTGCACCTATGAGGGATGCTGCACCATTTGGGAATGACTGCTTTACAGTGATTTCGCAGCAATAAAAAAAGAACACAAGTTCAACCTTGTTAGAAGACAAATTTTCTTTGTTTAGGCTAATGGACAGATCAGTTTTAACCTGATTAAAAACAGGGATGAAAACTGAAATCTGGGTATACACTAAATGTGTTTATTTGGTTTGATTGATTTTACAGCATATCAACCTCAATTTGAACCTTCATTTTTAACATGAAGTCGTCGTTCTGCGACTAAAGTCTCATTTCTTCCAAAGTTATAGGCAAATCTCTTACTGTATTAGGTAGGACATTTTAATTTTGTTTTTAGCCCTTATTGCCGCAATCACTGTATTTTCTAGTGGTTTGCCAAATTTCAGAATTAAGTGAGACAGTCCATCAGCATGACTTAATTTCTTTAATGGCAAAAATTCCATTTCATAGTTGTAATTTAGTAGTATAGCTCCCTAGTGTTGCAGTCTGTTTGTGGTATGTGTGGGAACACCGTTTTTGAAATCATATATAGACACTAACAAATGATGGTCGGTTTGCAAAGAAATTCTCATCCATGTCAGAATTTATGAAATTTTTTATGGCAAAATCTATCACCAAAACTTCCTTCTTGATGTGGCTGTAGTTTTTCTCAGCAGCTATTAATGACCTCAAAACATGCACTACTGGCTTAGTTGTTCCATCATATTTATGTAATATTACAACTCCAATTCCTGAATCACTTGCATCTGATGCAATGACAATGTTTAATTTGGGATCAAAATGCGTTAGTGATAAGTTAGATGTTAGGACTATTTTTTGATCTTTTTGAACAAACTTTGGCATCTCTCTGTCCAAATCCATTTAGTGTCTTTCTTTAATTGAAACCCTATTTCCAGATGGCCAGCATTAATTTTTTATTGATTTAAAAGATAAGAAATTTTTCTAAAATTGAATAGAATGAGAAAAATACATTTACTTTTGTCAGGAAAAGTAAACGAATTGCTTGAATCCGTATAAGTGGACCATAGACATAATACGGGCGCCTTGTTTTGATGATTGCATGGTCTTCTGTGAGAATTTCCTGTCTTCGGCTACTTGCGGTTTTGAGTATGGATAAGCAAACAATAGAGAGGGGAAGTTTCTCCCCCTCAGCGGTGAAGCGCCGAAGGCTCAAGTGAAATGGATAATTGACATTTTCATTTTGAGCTGGTAAGACAGAGAGGGAAAATTGAATTCCCCATAGCTAACTTTACCACCCTGGTTTTGTGCCTTTTCAATAAAATCGTGGTGGAAAATAAAATTAGCAGAATTGGATTTGACATTTTGAAGAAGTCTGAAATCGGCAAGCTGCAAGCTGACTGAGTAAGCCACTGCTCCCAAGAAAATTACTACTACAAGTGGTAGTGTGATACTAAAATACCAGCCAGCTAATTTGTGCATCATCTAGATTTGAACCAACTTATAATTGTGTACATAAACTGGATATAAATATATATATAAAGCTACATCCATGTTGTCCTTGTGTTGAACTGACTATATTCCATTTTCTGGTTACTGGGAACAGTGTTATATCTGGGCGCAGTGACAAAATCGGTGTTATATTTGGTGCACTGTAGATGCTAAGTGTTGTATCTGGTGGCCCTGACTAAAAGACTAACACCCTGTGGGAATCAGGGATTGTGTTTTAACTATATACTGTCCTCTCGCAAGCCTGGACTAACCTGCCCAGTTAATGATAGGCAATCCTACTTGGGCTGGTCTGAGATCAGTCAAACTCAAAATGGGCAGATTGATCGAGGTTCAGGAAGGGTTGGCTTGGGTGTGTCCAGGGATTGTGTTATATAACAAGGCATTTAAAAGTGCTGTTGACTCATGCATGTTTGATATATACACCACATGGTAGTAGTTTGCAAACTTCAAAAATGCTTGCAATTTTGCTAAATTGGTTGGAATGGGAATGTCTTTAATTGTACTTTATTGGGCAGGATCTGGTCGTTGACTCTTTTTGTCAATAATTTGTTCCAGATATTTTATTCTGGACATAAATAGATCACATTTTCTTTCATTAATTTTGAACCTATATTCTTTGATCCTTTTTAATACTATTTTTGCCTTATGCATGTTGGGGTCTCGTTTCGCTTTTAATCAGTATGTCAGCTGGATATGCATTGCAGGTACAATGTTTGTTCTTTTTGGCTTTGTTTCAGCAGTAGTTTGTCATAAACAGATAGTATATGATGCACGAACATCACTTTGGCTGGAGATTGTGAAGATGGTGTCTTGTCATTTGGTGTAATCCTGTATACTTGCAGGAATTGTTGAAGGGCTTTCTCAGTTAGTGTAGCCCTAGCTTTTTTTCAAAGCTCTCTTCAAGGTATTTATGAATATCTCAGCTACTCAGTTTGACCTCAGATGATACACAGCTGTAGTGATGCCTTCAATCTGATAAATTTTACAGAATTCTCTAAATTCTGCAGACGTAAATTGAGTTCTATTATCAGATAAGGTGTCTAATACTCTGAATCTAGTGAACAGCTCATGAAGAAAATTTATAACAATTTTTGTAGTTGGGTTTTTACATCTGTGTACTTTGGGCCACTTTGAGAAACTTGACTATGATGAGGTAGTAACATCCTTCTAGAGGTCCCGCAAAATCAACGTGAATTCTAGACCAATGTAGGTTTGTTTTGGGCCAGGGTTTGAATTTAATAGCAGCCAGAGCACCTACTATGGCACAGCTTTTTACATGATTTGACCGTGTTTTCTATATCTCTGTCCATACTTTTCTAATAGACATAGCTATGTATCAAACATTTCATATTAGTACTTCCTGGATAGCCAGCATGAAAATCTTTCAAAATGCGTTTCTGTAGTGTGAATAGAATCACAACTTGTCCCCTGTATAGTAACACCACATCGCATATAGAAAAAGCATCTATAATTCGCTGGTTCTTTTAAATAATTTGCGCTTTTATTTGCTTAATATACACCTCATGTAGAGACTCTTGTTTTATTTGTTCCAGCATCACTAGAATTTCTCTTACCATATTTCAAAGGGTAGTTTTTAATTCTCCTTCAGATTGAAGGATGGCAAGCACTGTATCTTCCGAGTGGTTCCTTGTACTTGGGAATTGTCTTGACAATCCATCCGCATGGCTGAATTTTTCATTGATACGTACTCCATTTTAAAATTATAATTCAACAGTATTGTACCTCATGTCTGAAGTCTGTTAGCTGTGTGTGTGCAGGCAGACCTTTCTTTGAGCCAAAAATGGTGAGTAAGTGAATTGTCAACCATAAATATAGTGGTGGAACTTCGTGACTGCGAATATAATCCCAAGTGCTTCTTTTTCAATCTGTGAATAATTTTTTTCCGCAAGAAGTAAAGCTCTCGACGCATGTGCTATTGGCTTAAGGTTCCATCAGTCATTTTGTGTAGAATGCATGCCCCTACGCCATATGAACTCGTGTTGCTGGCAACAATGATTTCCAAATTCAGGTGGTAATGCGTCAGAAACAAGTCTGACATTAGAGTTTTCTTTATTTTTTTTCAAATGCCTGCTGGCATTCTGCTGTCCAATTCCAGGGTTTGTCTTTCTTTAATAATTCATTAAGAGGAGCACACAAATTATGCATATTTGGTATAAATGCCTGGTAATAATTTGCTAGACATTTTGTGTGGTCATTTTTCACATCTGGGTTTTATAAACCTTTCTCACCAACCCTTTTGCAAACAACTGACTAACAAAGGAGATAATCACTTGATTTGAGCACTTCGTGCACAATTGTTATAAAAACTATCTAGTTTCTTCTTGAAGGCTTCTTTGAATATATCCTCACTTATCCCAGTCTTTGAGCAAAAACCAGACGGTTTCTTAGTTTTCAAAATTTCAATTATCTTCCATTCCTTATCTCCCTTCATTGGGTCATCAGTGTTAGTCTTTATCTTTTGACCTAGTTTGTATCCAAGTGTTATAAATTTTATCTTAAGCGGTTGCTTGCTTTCGATGTTGTAAAAAATACCTATTTATTCTTCTTAGGTGGTCTTTTTAGAATATGCATTCACTTGTTTCAGCCTTTGACTAAATCCAGATGTCTTTTTGTTTTACCTTTCTAGTGGATGAAAAAAAAAATTACTCTTTTCTCCAGTTTTCTTTTATCTGGTTATCAGTGTCTTTCAGTACATCAAAAATTAGCATTTTCTGTCGGCTTAATTTTTTTTTCTTCAATTTACTATCACCTCATTCAAATGGTGTCACACAGTCCATTACCTTTAAATTCTGAAATTTGGTCATTCTTAGAGTTTCAGCGTGATGTTTTCCTTTGACTTCTATCAATAACATTATTTCTAGTTTTATTTCATTTTATTTTTTTAAACTGTTTTTGAAGTTATCTGAAAGGCTAAGATTTTTTCTATTACAAAAGTTGACAACTTTGATATTAGTTTGTCTTCTATTGGTTCTGTTACTATGAATTTCAAAATTTTTCCTATGATTTTTCTGTGTCTATATCAATGTGAAGTCTCTTGGATTTTTTGTGCCCATTCATTATTCATCAGCCATGCTCCCCTACCCAGCTTAGAGCCCCTTATGGCAGAGATGATGGGGGAGGGGAATTCCATTTACCTCATTTCTCCAGGGCTACATAACTGGTATACTCAAATGTGGGGAAAGGTTCTAAGCATTCACCCAAATATGGGCTTTCCTCAGAAGTCAAAACAATCATGTCAGATTTCTTTGTTCCTTTGTGAGTGCTTTTTGTTTGTTTTGTTAACCTGGCTAAGAGCTTGACTTGACCAGCCAGTTGATTGGATCGGGCATCTTTGTCTAGCTCAAGTGGGGACCAAAATGATGTGTCAAAGTTGAAGAGTATATATATATATATATATATAGTCCTACTCCTACAACCTCCAAGATCAGAGGTGCAGTCACTGTATTATGAAGCTCTAATGACAGGGCAGCATTAGTGAGGAAAAATGAAGAACAGTTTTCAGGAAGACAGAAGATGGCAAATGATGTATTTAAATTTTTTAACATTATAGGTGCAAGAAAGCAAGAAGCTGGAAGAGATTTCCAGAGGTGAATCGTGGGAGGAAAACTTAAAATTGAATTTACAGTGTTATATAGCTAGTCCAACAGTAAAATTGAGACCTACTTGCCAGTCTAGTAGCATATTTAAATTCATTCAGTCGAGACACTAATGAAGAAAGCTCATCAGAACAATTGCAAAGAAAATATTTATAGAAGAGACAAGATTTATAGTGGTGAGAAAGTAACTGAAGTAGGGATGCCAGGTCATGATTGACTGATTACATTACTAATCCTTCCTTTGGATTTTGTAGAGAATCTCACAATATACAACTAGAGTACATGGCAGCAATATTTAATCTCTGAAGTCTGTTAGCTGTGTGTGTGTAGGCAGACCTTTCTTTGAGCCAAAAATGGTGAGTAAGTGAATTGTCGACCATAAATATAGTGGTGGAACTTCGTGACTGCGAATATAATCCCAAGTGCTTCTTTTTCAATCTGTGAATAATTTTTTTCCGCAAAAAGTAAAGCTCTCGGCGCATGTGCTATTGGCTTAAGGTTCCATCAGTCATTTTGTGTAGAATGCATGCCCCTACGCCATATGAACTCGTGTTGCTGGCAACAATGATTTCCAAATTCCATTTACCTCATTTCTCCAGGGCTACATAACAAATGGTAGATTTATTAAGGCCCAAAATGGATTCTGATAAGAAAAATTGTCTGGTATGACACAGTCAACCAACTTTCCTAACAGAGGTAGCAATTGGTTCAATATCTGCTATAAAGCATTTGAACAAATCATGAACATAGATATGCTTTATGGTCATACCGAAATTATATTGTCATAAAACTAGCTTTATAAAATTAGTGATGGTCTATGAATAGTTAAATTTATTTCACCACAAATTGAAGACATATTGCAAATGAAAAAGCATAGTAACTTTACTAAACAGTTCTTTTCTTACTTTTATAATACCAAAGTATAAACGTTTAAAGTAGATGTCCTCTCATTGTAAATTTAATTGACTATCTGTTCACCCCATTCAATAATAAAATAGACTTTCCAGCCTTAGGATGGACAACAGTCTAGAAGAACAACTATGAATTAAGAACAATGGAGGCAACCAGAAACCACTCCACAATCTTTCCCGAGAAGTTATGAATCTACAGTCACAGATAAAGAAAATGAATCTGAGTAGAGCCATGATCACCAGCAGCTTCATCAAGAACTGGCATTAAAAACAAAAAAAAAAAATTGATGTAGTGCAAATAGAGCATTGACAAAATATGAATAAAGGTAAGAAAAAAATCTGTCAGTTTATCAAGAAGTAGATTACTGATTTGCCAAGACTGATCAATACGCACCCCCTTTCCTTTTTATTTTTAATCTACAGATTTGTTTTTTCTTTTTACATAAAATGTATCAACAAATGTCACTCTTTTAGCATTAGGTTCAAAACCAAGAATACCCATCCTGTATTCCTACGCCTTAATCACTTAGCTGCACTTGCAAGTACCTGAAACGTCTGTGTTGAACAAAGAATTGCTGGTGTTTACGTGACCTTTTAGTAAAATAGTGCCCGAGCACAAACAGCTCCAAACTATTCAATGGTCGTCAGGTCACAAACGTTACTTACTGAAATCAAACTTGGTTGGATTCTAAACAAGATCATTGTTAGTAATTGAGTGAAGACCAAATGTGAAGTGTTTTGGACAAGGAGAGTGATGGCCTGTGGGTCTTTCACAAGAAATTTAGTTCTTTGATAAGTAAGGTTATTCAGAACTACTTAAACGAGCTAAAACAGTGCCTTATATAAATCATTTTTTTTTTTAATTCTTACCTGATCAACATTAACAGATATTTATTGATAATGCTGATGATATAGCCAGAAGAAATGTTTTTAGAAATAAATGAATAAATTTCTACCTGTTCATGTGTGTTTATATCAGCAAGAATTCATATATAACCAGTTTGGATATAAATATCAACACTGGATAGTGTCAATCTGTTTCATGCTTAAACTTAAGAAAAACTCTTTTTGCTCTAAGCAAATCAATAAAAACCACAAGGGGGTCACTGAGAGTGAAAGAAACAGAGAACAATAAGCAAACAGGTTCCAAGGAAACAGAAGTTAACAGTTGACACTACATTTAAATTTTTGAAGATCTTAGTTGATAGGAAATCAAGATGAAAGAGATTGGCTTAGTTTGTTTTACGGCTTATTAACCTCAATGGGTTATGTAATGCCGACAAGATTTTTTAAAAAAAGATTTGTATGAATAGAATATATATTCTTTGTAAGAAATCAGGTTTTAGATCAGCTTTCTTTAATGTATTTTTGTAAAGTGGTTTTTGTTGAGAGTCAAATGTATTGATGTATTTTCTAAAAATGTATTGCTGTAATATTTTTTTCATTAAAAATATATTGCTCGAATTTTTAATATAAAAGTCTATTTTCATAATTTCATAGTGTTTTGACTCCAGTTTGGGGTTAAACTATTTGCCCATAGTTAGGACCCTAACAGGTGCTACCATCCAGGGTCAAGGTGGATCTGGAAACAATAACAATTAAGAGGTGGTTCCATGCTCCTCACAACCTCCCAATCAGAGGCCTAGCAACCAGATGCAGTTTATTGTCATACCCAGGACCAGATGAAAGTATTCCATGAGCAAAAAAGTTAGAAGTCTATGGTTCCATCTATCAGTTTCAACAGTGAAATTATGAGGCCTACCTGCCAATCTAGTACTGCACCTAAATTTGTAAGTCAAGGTACCAAAAAGAAAGTAATATTTATTTTTGAAATACTAACGTGTGGCATAAGGCCGAAACTGGTCTTCAAACTGTCTTATCTTAAACTTAGTCAGCTAGAATTATTGACCAAAACATACATTATTCAAGTCTATGAAGTCCTAACTATTTCCTATATGTATCATTTGCCTATGGGAGATGGAGAATAAAAATAACATTTAAAAATGAAATTTCAAATGAATATTTATAATGTATCAAAGAGGAAAGTTCATTATAACAATGACCATGTAAATATATATAAAAAAAGCACAGGGAAGCTATGTTAAAGCAGAAGTTGCGGTTGCAATATGCGATGGACAATCAATTAAGCAAAATTGTCAGGACATTAATATAACTATTCATCCTTGACTGCCTGATCACCAAACCTAAACTGTGCTGAAGTTGGTTATCAAAAGCAATATTCTCACCCAGGGGCTGAAAACCATATGAGATGTGGGGTGGCTTGGAGAAGAGTAGGAGTAGCCTATACTTTGATGCAAATGGCTTCTTTTTCTTTACCAAGACATATTTTTAGTATTGCTGTGTCTACTCATAAGGAATTCACAAGCTGTGAATTTTAAGTCTGGGAGAAGATCTGATTGTACCACTTCAATGCTAGGCAATCCTGCTAAAAAAGGTGTAACATACCAACAAAAGATATTACAATGTTGAAAAATTAATGATTTGATTCCAGATGAAATGTAAAAATTTCACAACAGCAATTTTACTCCAATTTCTTTGTTAAACATGAGACATGTTCTAAGAGATATACTTTATAATAATTGACTGCTATGGCTAAATGAAGGAACTGGGTGGAACCGAGAGCACTTTCTCTACAAGGCACTCATTTCTGAGCAGCTAACTGGCCTCTATCTCTCCTGCACACACATTTCACTTATGTAGGCTTCTATGTTAACTGGACATAATTAATTAGCTCCTTGAACAAAGAACTTCCTGTTAGAAAAATCAAATAGCTAACCATAAAATGCTTATCAATTTTGGCCCAATTTTCCTAAATTAAATTGAAATTAACAAATATGAAGAATAGGTCCATAAATAAATAAACCATTGAGTGACCAAAAATCTGTGAACTTTTGAAACTCAGCCATGTCAACTTCCATGGGGTTATGGAGCTGGGCAAGAAAGCAAGAAACAAGTGTTAGTAGTGTTAGTTATACTGAATCATACTAAATCTTAATTTAATCTGAGTCCAAATTTTTCCAGTGCCCTCCTCTTATAAGTCTTTTATGGATTTAAATTAATATTTTTAAACTGATTTTTTGTTTCATCTAATATGATTAACCACCCTTCCATATTTTTCTCCTAATATCTACTCCTTCCCTCAAAATTAATAAGGATTTCTCAAGAAAAACCTCAAATCACTAATCACTTTCCATTAACTAGTATGACTCAATCAGAGCTACTGGCTTGTAACATAATAGTTTTCTTTGCGATTTGGAGAATTACTTTTCCTTTGAGATTTGGAGCATTACCATAAAGTCCAAGTTTAACAAAGAGTCATTCGAGGTTGCACTGTAACTGGTTAAGGAATTATGTTCAAAATGCACATGCCTTTACTGAAAAAAAAGTAGAGAATTAGTAACCCACTAATATTCCATAGAAAGATTGATTTGTTTTTGACAGCTTATCAATACTTTGTGGGTCATTTAAAGATAAAACATATTTTGGAATGTAGGCAGTCACTAACAGTAGTCGGTGTTCCCAAGTAGTGCCCCCATCTAACCAGAAAGATATAATTTAAACAGTTAAGCTTCAAGTTGAACCCAGTACACATAAAATTACATAGCCAGATATGTAAATAGCAGGTGGCTAGTCATATGAGCAACTTCAGACTAGCCATTTGCAGCTCTTATCAGATTTAATCTTTTGGGGCTGCTTTTTATGAAATTGTCCCGAGAGCCAATCAACAAGTGATTAGATTTCACAGTTCAACGGGATGAACTTTGAAGAAAAAATTAAATCCTAGTGACACGCAACTTATTACTAATGTCAGCTGAACTGATGGTTGGCACTTTCATGCCTTTGGATCTTTATTTTCTTGCAATAGTGAGAAGGATTTTCCATCCTACTGGTTCAGGTGTTTATTATACTTCATGCTGTGTGTGTGTGTGGGGGGGGGGAGTGAGATGGGGGGAGAGGGAGTGAGAGAGAGGGAGGGGGAGAGAGAGTGAGGGAGAGGGAGGGGGAGAGAGAGTGAGGGAGAGGGAGAGTGTGTGGGAGAGAGAGAGTGTGAGGGAGAGAGAGAGAGTGTGAGGGAGAGAGAGAGTGTGAGGGAGAGAGAGAGTGTGAGGGAGAGAGAGAGTGTGAGGGAGAGAGTGAGTGTGAGGGAGAGAGAGTGAGTGTGAGGGAGAGAGTGAGTGTGAGGGAGAGTGTGAGGGTGTGAGGGTGAGTGTGTATCTGTATGTGTGTATATAGAGCACATGGCATTCCCAAGTGGTCACCCATCTAGGTACTGAACAGGCCCAGTGATCGTATGGGAATCAATATTTCATGATGATATGCCTATACACCTGTAGGTTGAAAAATAATTTGTACCCCAACAAAACTACATCCCCAATTTGGAACTGTCAAGGCTGGGAAGTGAATATGTGACCATTAAATGAAGGAAATGTTTTTAAAAACAATTTGTTTTAACCAAGCACTAAATGCTTTTAAAGTAACAATATAACAGAATAAGTGATAATGAAAATAGAATTACCTGGTGTATCGACATCAATGTCAGCAAGAGTGCTGGAGCTTTGGTTTCGATAGGGATCCATGACTGGTGAACGGTTGCTTACTTCAATCATCACATCTGGCCTGATGCCATTTGTGTTGGCCGCTGGCCGTGGAGAGTGGTCATTCCCAAACATCTCATCCTCTGTGAACGAAGGGTTATCTTGTTCTTCCATGCTACTCATCTGGGGCAAGTCAGTGGAGGTAGTTTCTGGACCATGCGGTTCCATTTCACTGGAAAGGGAGTGGGAGAAAAAGACAACATTCAATAATATAATGGCAAAAAGGAGCATTTGAGCACAAGGACAGTTAATTGAGCAAATAAATGGCATGATAAACAGTTTGCCTAGAATGCAGAAGAGTAAGGAGGATCCTTTTTTGGGATACTCACACAATAACAATATGAAGCAATAAAATGAAAATTTGTTAATTTTTTAGCAAAGATAATGGTTTTGAGTTTTTTTTTTTAAATCATAATTAAATGAAAATAAATTTTTTTTTCTTTCAATTCTCACTGTCTCCTTTCCTTCATGTGCATGCGTAGTAGCATTAACAATCATTTTAGTCTGATAAAGTCCTAAAGGATGAAACACATTGTACAAAATCTTTTTCCACTTTGTCCTAGTTTACTGGTGAAAAGTTTATATATATTTTTAGAAATTATAACAAATGTTATAATATCACTACAAAAGTAGCTATTTTGTTTCGACACTATTTGTGTTTTATCAAGGTTTATTTCAAGTTGAACAGTTTTAAAAGTTTAAAAACTAGCCCAACCCCTTAATGCTTCCCTGATTAAGGGGGTTGGGCTAGTTTTTAACCTTTTAAAACTCTTCAACTTGAAATAAACCTTGATAAGACACAAATAGTGTCGAAACAAAATAGCTACTTTTGTAGTGATATAACATATTTATGTTATAATTTCTAAATGAATATTATTGGCTCTACTTTGTATTGAGCACTTTTTTAAAAATAGTGTTTCTTCAGATACAAAATATTATTCCATCCATACCTACTCTATACTTGTGTATATAACAGATTTATATATAATACGTTTTTTTAATCATTTCACCCCAAGCAAAGCAATAAAGCTACTAAGATGCAAGAGGTTACCGAGTGTAAAAGAATTTAATAAACAAAAATATTCAGGAGGGAGAACAATAAAAGAACAGTAATTAAGAAGACTGAAGATAATGATTGACATTCCATTTACGTTTTTGAATGTCAAAATTCACTGGAAAACAAGAAGGTAGAAGAGTGTTCCACAAGCAAGAAGAAACTTAACAGAATTTACAATTACATCTACCCATTTCTGCAAAATTAGTACTGTGCTTAAATTTAACTCCCATGAAAATATTAATAGAAAAGGCAGAGGGAAGCTATGTTATGGTGTTAGGAAAGTGACTGAAACCAGACTGCTGATGATGGTGCACTTGAGACTGAAACCTTTCGAGATGCACTTGCATATTTTATTATTATAACACTAATAATAACTACATCTACATAAATGCTCTACATGTGTATTGAGCACTTTACAAAAAGTAAAAATTACCAAACTGTGGAATATATATCCAAACACTTTCACACCCTGATTGAGAGGAAGAATGGAAGATTTTGAAAAAAACAGTAGCTACTCTAGCATCTACGGATCGTTCATTCAGTAATGAATTAGAACACTGTCACTACTGGCATATGAATATATGATATATCACATGCTAAAAGTCTCCCTCCTTCTACCAAACGCCCATAGCTCAGAGATAGAATTGCCAACTGATACCAATTCGGTTGGGTTTCAATCCTGGGTAAAAAAAAAGCAATCGGAGGTCTAACCATACTGATGAGCTGTGATACAGCGAAACAGATCTGTCTGCAGATGACATATATATATATATATATATATATATATGTGTGTGTGTGTTGTGTATATACAATCGTTGCATGTGAATGTATAAAATGATAAAATATACTTAATATTTGCGGCATTTATCAAAGCACAGATTTTCCTTTGGTTTCCTCCCATTGCTTTTGCTATTCATTGGTAACAAGTAACCTTTTACTTCCTCTTCTATCTTTGCTTTTTTGATAGGTGTCCTGTCCATTTTTGTTGATTAATTACTTCTATAATATCCTTGACCTTGGTTAGTTTTCTGATCATTGTTGACATCTTTATTCCTAACACTGTTCTTGGTCTGGATTTGTGACAAAGTTTATTAACAAAAGATGTAAACTTATCTAGGTAGCATATCTTCAAACAGATTTAATTGAATAGTAGACATATGTCTTTTTTTATATTTTTCATTCTCTAACCAGGTTCTTGATGTTAAGATCAAATTTATCAAGGAAAGACCCATAGTTATTCCTACACAAGTACTTTTAATGTCCTCCGAAATCAGTGTCAAACTTTTTTTATATAATCGTTTCACCCCAAGCAAGGCAGAAAAAAAAAAAAAAAAAAAAGAACAAGGTACAGGGAGTATCAGAGAAAGGATTAGAGAAAGATGGGAATCGTGGAGATAAAAGATGACAATTGACATTACTCTTAAAACTGGTTCACACTCCACCCATGTCTATTGAACAGGTGAAGAGGCTCATCCCTTGTTCCCTGTTTAGGATGTGGTTTCCGGTTTTCTCTTTTCCAATCTTTTCACTCTTACATAGCCCCCGGCACATCAGTGGCGTTACCACCTTGCTCGGGGTGATATGATTAAAAAAACTCTTGGAGATTGTAGAGTATCAAGGGAGTAAGTATATGGAAGAGAGTTCTACAGGCAAGAAGTGTGACAAAAGAAACTGAAAAAATAGAAGTAGCAGTTACATTTTACTGTTTTGTCTGGAAAAGGAAGGGATCTAGTTGCCAATCTAGTAGCTCAAGTAAATTTGTGTAGATGGGGCACAAGAGAGATGAGCTCATCAGAGCAGAAGCCATGAAAATATCTGTAGAAAAGACAGGGAAACCACATTTTGCCAGTGAGAAAG
Organism: Ascarosepion bandense; assembly: GCA_037127315.1. Taxonomy (NCBI): domain Eukaryota; kingdom Metazoa; phylum Mollusca; class Cephalopoda; order Sepiida; family Sepiidae; genus Ascarosepion; species Ascarosepion bandense. The sequence continues at coordinate 4,135,113 of JBBBDQ010000769.1, read as the reverse complement.
TGACTGAAGTTGAGCTGTCAAATTGGGATTAATTACATTGCAGATCCTCTTTGGATTTTTTGAGAACCCCAAGGAGCACCTGACCAGATATGGCAACAGTATTCAATGCACAGACAAATGATAGATTCGTATAGGAGCAACATGGATTCTAACGAGAAAAATTTCCTGACTCGACAAAGTGACCCAACCTTCTTAGCAGTAGATGTAGCTATTGATTTGATGTAGTTGTTCCACTTGAGGCCAGCTGAGAGAGTGAGGAGGTGCAGTGTATTGCTTTCTGGGAGACTAGCATGATTTGTACTGATGGAAGGTAGGAAAGTTTCTTTGTAGTGGTTAAAGAGCAGTTTCGTTTTGGAAGCATTAAAATTTATGAATCATTTCTTACCCCAGTTCACTACAGCAACAAGGTTTACTTTGTCAGCCCTGGCACATTTCTTATTAAGATAGAAGTAAATGATGGTGTCATCTGTATAGATGCCTACTTGGAAATGGATTACATGAGGAAGATATTTGAGGACCAGAAAATCATAGAACCTAGGATAGAGTTTTGAGTCACCCATGATTGTATGATAGGATCTGGAAGCATGTCAGTTCAATACAACAGGAATGATTACAATCCAAGAGTAAAAATGAAAATGAGAGAGAGAGAGCGAGCTAGCTTGAATTAAGAATATTTCAACAACTACATGGGTGTGTGTGTGTGCGCATTAAGTATAATTAAGCAAAAATTCATATAAACAAGTTTTTGTTGAATTCAACTCACAAGGACTAACTTTTTATTTTATATGTTTAGTAAATTTTATATCTATAATAAAATTATAAAGTGCGTGTGTGTGTGCGTGTGTAATGAAATTATAAAAATTTGCGAAATTAGTATTAACCAACATATTTATGAATTTAAATTATATTTAAACATATAAAAGCCCTGAGTAGTGATGACATCATAATTGTATGTTCATGAAACTTCAAAGTTGGCACGACTGCTCAGTTAAATGAAAAACTTTTCCACACTAATCAAGCACATATGTAAGAGGACATTGACAAATAAAATTAAAGTTGCAAGAGTTTTTACTTGTATTTTTTAAAAACTTTTTCTGAGAAATTAATTTTCCTGTTTTTGTCAATTGAAGTTGTGTATTTCTTTGTTTCTAAGTGAAGATTCATTTTATAGAAAATATTAATGTGTGTATGCGTGCGTTTACACACATACACAAACAGAGGGTGCAAGAGGTAAACTGTTGGCATTTTATATTTTTGAATTTGTCGACTACACAGTATAGTAGAGTTAATTGTGCACTGTCTGTGAGAAATAGAGCACCATGACGCATTTCACTCGCCCCAGAAATTTTCATATGGCATGCTCTACTGCTTGGCTTTCATATCTGAAGCTCCAATACAAACATTTCAGAGTGTTTGGGTGTCAATCTGAAGACAGTGGAGAGGATTTCGAGAGATTTAAATGTGTTTAGAGTGATCACTAATGAGGCGACATTATGCCTCTATTTTTCCACAGTGTTTTAGATTCAACACAGAAGACTACATTAAGTGCCTTGAGAAGGTAGTGCTGCCTTGGGTCAAGAGGGTGGCTTCTGGAAGATACTAAGTCTGGCCACACATGCAAGAGAACTCAGTCATGGTTGTCAGACAATTTCTGGAGCCACATCAACACTTAAATTTGCTACTATTCCTTTGATTATAATTTGTAGGGCACAGTTGAACAAGAGACATTAAAACTCTTTGTAACACCAAAGATGAACTGAAGCCAAGAATTATGGCAGCATTCACCAACTTAAACAAGAAGAATGTCCAAAAGAGAATATAGAAAATTCTGAAGTCGTCTAAAGGCTGTAGGTGAAACTAATGGCAATTTTATTGAATAAATTTATTCTTTAGTATTTCCAGATATTTTTATGTAATTTTGGTAAATATATTTTTAAAAATGAGATGCCTGTGTTATTTTCATTTGACAATTTATCCAGTGTGTGTGTGTGTGTGTGTGTATATATATATATATATATAAATAAACATACATACATACAGTTCTTTTCTTTATTCATTGAATTAAGTTGAAGTCAATGATGTCATTGGTTAGGAGTCAAAAGTTTAATTACATTGACATATGTCATCACAACAATTTTTAATAGTCTTCTAAATGCTCATTTGATATCAGCCAATAAGATTTCACTGACATTTTTAATGCTTGTCTATCAGCTATGGTGGTTGGGGAGATTAAAACAAATAATTAAAGAGGCATTAACATTTCAAGTTTTGTTCAAACTAAGTTTTTGTTGTATGTTTTGTATTGCCAATTTCTTGTTTACATTCTCATTTAGGCCAACCTATTCTACAGCTTTAAGAGGTTTTTTGAGTTTTGTTTAACAGCATACCAATGTCTGTGGGTTAACTAATGCCAAAAATGTGGGATTTTTAAGGTGTTATTTTTTAATGTTTGGTTATAGTGAGAAAGTTGATTTAGTCAAATTTTGATGGAAAATGAAAAAATTGTTTTTATTTTAGAAAACTGAAGATGTCTTCTAGTTTTGTATTAAAAAATGTATTGCTGGTGATATTTTTTTCTTCAGAAATGTATTATGGCAATATTTTTTTTTCCCTTCAAAAATATACATTTTTCTATAAAAGTGTCTCTCTCTCTCTCTCTATATATATATATATATATATATATTTTTATACTTTCATAGTGTTTTGACACCAGTTTGGGAGTTAACTATTTGCCCATAGCTAGGACCCTAACAGGTGCTAACAATCCAAGTCAGAAAGGACCTGGGAACAACAGCAATTAAGAGGTGTTTCATGCTCTTCAAAACCTCCCAATCAGAGGCCTTGCTGCTGGATGCAGTTTACTGTCATACCCAGGACCAGAAGTTTCTTTGTTTTTGGTTTTACTTTTTTGATTAATGAGAAATGCATTTGAAAGTACACCCGAAATTAGAATCACCTATGTTCCATGAGTGGCTGCAAATGATAGCATTTGTATTGCCTTGTATGGCAAGTGAACCAGCTTTGGTTCATTCCTACTCCCACGACTTCAAATGAATGAATTCCTTTAGACCTTAAGGTAATCCTTCATATAGACTGTATAGACTGGTGATACAATCACAAAGAACTTTATTAACAAATACAGCACATGGACACCAACAGCAGCAACAACTAACATGGGTAGTGCATGTAGGTTGAAGATAAAAGAAAGATTATGAAGACATCACCTTTTCAAACTACTTTAAAAGACTCAGAAAGAAACTCCCAGCTATATTAGAATAAGTGAAAGCAGTAAATTTGAGTCTAATTTTCTGAAAAAAAATTGTTTTAATAAAACATTTTATGAATTAAAACTCCTCACAATATTTAGTCTTGTTGAAGTTATTACTAACACTTTTGTCAAGATTTACAAACTCTACATTTTGGTTAATTTCGCAAAGCGATCAAGTGGATGTAACGGAATCCCAGTCATTGTCATGAAGAAATGTGCCCCTGAACTCTCCTCTGTACTCTCCAAACTCTACACCTACTGCCTTTCTGCTTCTTGCTTTCCTGTCTGCTGGAAGTCATCTTCTGTGGTTTCCATTTTTAAGAACTCTGGAAAATCCTCAAACCCCTTTAATTATCACCCTATCAGCCTCCTACCAAGTTTTGACAAAGTGTTCGAGGCTATTATCAATGTTGAAGTGATTCAACATCTCACAGCCTATTCTCCGACAAACAGTATGGCTTGTTTTGCCAGGTCTACCACTGATATATTAATGACCAACACAGAGTACATATACCAGGCTCTCAATAAGAACAGCAAAGATCAAGCCCTGGATATCTCCAAAGCATTTGACAATCTGACACACTGGCCTTCTGCTCAAGCTACAGGACTATGGTATAACTGGAGGCTTGTTTGATTTAATCCAATCATTCCTATCAAATTGGGTAATAACGGTTGTACTGAACTGACACGTTTCCAGATCCTATCATATTAACGTATGTGTCCCTCAAGCCTTTATCCTAGGTACTATGCTTTTTCTGATCTTCATCAATAACCTCCCTGTTGTAATCAGATCCCAAATAGGTATCTATGCTGATGACACCATCCTTTTATTCCTGCCTCAATGAAAAAATCTGCTGAGGCTGACAAAGCAAACCTTGCTGCTGATCTTGAAAAAAACCCTTCAATCTGTGGTGAACTGGGGTAAGAAATGGCTCATAAATTTTAATGCTTCCAACATGAAGCTGCTAGCCTTTAACCTTCATAGACAATCTCTCCTACCTGCCCAATCAGCATGGATAATGTTAGTCTCCTTGAAAGTTATACGCTGCACCTCCTTGGCCTAACTCTCTCAGCCAACCTCAAGCAGAATAACTACATTAAATCAATAGCTAAATCTACTGCTAGAAACATTGGGTGGCTGTGTCGGTCCAGGAAGATTTTCTCATCTGAATCCATCTTGCACATATACAAATCTACTATCTGCTCATGCATTGAACACTTCCAAATGAATCTGCAATGTAAATGATCCCAACCTGACAACTCAACTCCAGCTGCTATCTCACCAACATGATATGGCTTCCTGCTGTCTCTTCTACAAATACTTTCATGGCTTCTGTTCTAATGAGCTTAGCTCCCTGGTGCATGAATTTACTCTAGCTACTAGACTGACAACTAGATCCCACACTTTTATAGTGAAACTAATCAAATATAACCATAACTTCTACTCTATCAGCTTCCTTTTTCACAATTTCTGCCTGTAGAACTCACTTCCGTATACTTCCTTCCCTGATAGCTACAATCTCCAAGAGTTTAAATGCAACATCAATTGCCATTTCTTATCTCCTTAACTCTCATCCTTTTCTTGAAACCACCTATATCTTGTTTTTCTCCCTTTCCACTTGCTCTCTAGTAGCTCTCTTCACACCAGTGTTCACCCTCTGTGACCTGTTCCTCTTTCTCTTCACTCTCCTCTTATGTAACCCCCTGTGCACCAGTGGCAGTACTGCCTTGCTTGAGATGAAACGATTATTAAAAATACTTATAGGGTAAGCAAAAAACAGCATTGCATTTTTATTAAATAAGTATTTTAATCATTAAATTGTTTTTAAAATAGCATGTATTTTGTATGTTAAATATTAAAACTTAATTAAAAAACAAAAACAAAAAAATGAATGCAAATTCATTGTACAAATTCTATGCATCCTAGTAAAATCATCTGCACCCCCACTTACCTGTTGCACTTCTCAAAAAAAATTTGGTCTTGATTGGTCAACGTATGGCTATTTTAGAGGATGTGGTGGACCAACAAGTCACAGAATTTTATATATATATATATATATATATTTTTCAACTGATAACACTAAATATTTGGGTAATGAATAAAGACGTTTTTCTGTATGAAAACAGCCATTTTCATCATTACCATCTTGTTACATAAAAAAAAAAGGGAGAAACAGTTATCTCTTAGCATGGCAATTACTTTCCTAAAAGAAAAAAAAAAAAACCATTGAAAAATGGATGAACTGGAACAGTTTAATAACCTCAGCAATGTATACATATAATATATAGCAGAAAGAAATGTACACATGAAAACTATTGAAATTATTAGTAATTAAAGATTGTAGTGAAAGGATTCTATTTGTCAAGTTTTAAACAAGCAGCAAACAAAATATTTCATAACATTTGAATTGTGTATTTCAAATGCACACAAAATATGATAATTAAGAATTATCACACACACACACAGAGGGTGCATTGAATAAATTGTCTAAATTATACAAAAATTAAAATAACCCTGACATCACATTTGAACAGATATACTTACCAAAATTATGTAAAAGTATCTTGAAGTACTAAAGAGAAGATTTATTCAATAAAATACCCATTGGCTTTAGCCACGGCCTCCAGATGACTTCAGAATTTCCTACTCCTCTTCTGGATGGTCTCCTTGTTAAAGTTGGTGAATGCTGCCATAATCCTTGCCTTCCATTCATCTTTGGTATAACAAGGAGTTTTGTTGGTCTCTCACTCAACTGTGCCCCACATAATCAAGGGGGTTGCAGTCTGGGGAGTTAGGTGGCTAGATTTAAAAGGTGATGGGGTTGCAGTAATCATCTGACAGCCATGACTGGGTTCTTCTGCTTGTGTGGCATGGTGCAGAGTTTTATTGCCAGACAGAGTCTTCCAGCAGCCACCCTTTTGACTCAGGGCAGCACTACTTTCCTTAATGTAGGTCTCCGTGTTAAATCTAAGGCACTATAGAAAGATGACTGGAGGCATGTTGCCATCATTAGTGATGACTCCAAATACATTTGTAATCACCATTAGACTCATCCAACTTTTTGTGAATCCTCTGCACTCTTTGGATTGACACTCTGAAATGTTCATATTGGAGATTCTGGCATGAATGGCAAGCTGTACAGCATGCCATTTTCAAATTTTTGGCAGAGTGAATTGCGTCATGGTGCTCTTTTGATGCCAAACTAACTACTATAGTGTGCAGTTGACAAAATCTAAAATCAATGTGCACATGTGAAATTAAAAATTTAATTTTGTGACAATTTACCCACAGTATCCTGTGTGCGTATTGGGGGGTGGCATTTCCTCTTACACAAATTAAATTAAAGATGACTGACAAGGTACTGCAATTAAGCTTTTTATTACGTATATAAAGCCAACACTCAATAACATTAATTATGGATATGGCCACACTGTGCTGACTGTATGGGGAAAAATAAACATTCCCCATCACCCTAGAAATAAAAATTTACATATTCAGTTTATAAAAAAAATTATAATGGCAAATAGAATAGTTGATTTGTATACTTTATATTCAGAAAAGAAAACCCTTATATGAACACAAGTAAATAAAATGCTTAATCTCTAATGTGTCATGTGTCTATATGAAATTTGTATTGTGTGTGTGTGTGTGTGTGTGTGTATGTCTGTGCTGTGTTAATGTTTAGCACCAAGTGTGTTTTTTTCAGTGGTTTTACTGATAAAATATATTTAACAGATTTGTTATTGTAAAGTCTCCAATATTGGGGTAGAGAGAACATTGATAATCACAAAGAGTTTGTCACTTTAACTGAGTAGGTTTTCAAACACACCAAATTTTCACTTGGGGGAAAAAAAAAAAAAAAAAAAAAAAGCAGCTTGAAAAAGTCCCAAATTTAATAAAAATGAAGTTTTGTTGTCAAAATGTTGATGCATTATTAAGAGGAAAGACCAAAATATTTTTTAATACTTTCTAGCATATTCAAAATTTTGATTAAAAATTTCTTTGTATCTGCATGGAACTGTAGCTGACTCGGAATTTTAGTTTTTGTTTCTGGCAAAACACACATTAATTTGGAAATTCTTGCAAAATTCAAATAATTGTTGGTTTATAATGTCCTTGCAACCTCTCTGAAGATGGCTCATGTGAGCTGAAAGTTTAGACCCAACTCCAAACGTTGGAGAATTTTTGTCTATTTTCACCTGAAATTAAAGTCAAAATACAATACAGCTCATGATTAAACATAATAGACAGTCATTGTCTCTGGTATTTAACAGTATATGTTTAGAAATATATATATATATATATATATATATATATATATATACACACTGCTCTATATAAAAAACATTTTTTTTTATAAAATGTAACAAAGTTATGAAATGAAAGAACTTACTTGTTCAAACATTAGACAATGTGTGTTTATAAAGCTTCATCTCCGTGGTCAAGTAGTGAAGACACATCAATTGATAGCTTCCCTGAGGGATTGAATCATGCTAGGAGACACATTTTCCTAACAAGATTTCTCGAATACTGAGGCGAGTAGATATATAAGTATACTGTTTAATATATACTCTCAAATAAGAGTATCCATTAAAAATAATGTTCAAACAAAAATTATATTTATATATTACACACAAGTATATATCTCTCTCATACACACACACACACACAGATAAATACATATAACCATTTTTACACATATACTGTGCACATATACACAAACTGAGTGTTACCATTGTATATTTTAAAATCCTACACGTGCTCTGGTTTTGTTTATATTAAGGAGCACCATAACAATTTACTTTGCCAGAAATTTGCAAATTGCATGCTGTACTGATTAATGTTTATGCTGAAAACTACAATACAAATATTTCAGAGTGTTTGGGTGTCAATCTGAGTAAAGTGCAGAGGATTTAAAAGAGATGGATGAGTCAAATGTTGATCATGAAGCCAAGTCAGTTTGGCACACTCACTCTCATCATTCAAAAACTTAAATTTGATGGTGAAAGTCTCAAACTCAGCACAGTGTCTTACATCAAGTGCCTTGAGTAGGTACTGCTGCCCTGGGACAAGAGGGTGGCTGCTGGAAGACCCTATACCTGGCAGAGGACTCCGCACCATGCCAAACAAGTAGGAGAACTCTGTCATGACTGTCAGACAATTTCTGCAACAACATCACCCCTCATATTTGACGACAGAACTCTACAGACTGCAATCCCCTTGATTATATATGGGATGCAGTTAAGAGAGAAACCAACAAAACTCCTTGTAATACCGAAGATGAACTCAAGGCAAAGATTATGGCAGCAATCACTAACTTGAACAAGCAGACCATCCAGAAGAGTTGCAGAAAATTCTGAAGTTGTCTGGTGCTGTGGTTGAAACCAATGGCAATTTTATTGAATAAATTTTCTCTTTAGTATTTCAAGATACTTTTGTGTAAATTTGGTAAATACAACTGTGAAAATAAAATGTTAGTGTTATTTTCATTTTTGTGTAATTTTAACAGCAATTTATCTATCGCACCCTGTATACGGAGAAGGTGGATAAGATCAAAAAATTCAATACCATATTTTGTGCAAGTTCAGTGATTGACTATTTTTTTTTATTATAACCAGAGCTAAGTAAGCAAATCAATTAAAAAATTAGTACATCACTTACTTTTAGTACTTTAACTAAGAGGAAAGATTAAACCCAAAGCAAGAATAAAAATATTTAAAATAAAATCATTAGTAAAGTTAAAAAAAATAAAAGATAAAAATAATGTAGCTTGAATATGAAAAGGTGGACAAGGAATATTTGTCATCAGATTTTAGTGAAGGACAGTAGATTCTAAACTGCCAATAAATTCCTTTGAAAATAAAATTTTGTCTTGATTTAATGGAAGATATCACACACTGAGTGGTGGTGTTAATAAAATAGTGTTGAATGTAATATCAGAGCTATCATACAGTAGTGGCCATAATATAAGGAACGAAAACAAAGACATAGCAATGAAATTTTTACCAAATAAAGATTAGTGTGTAATGCATAAATATTTTACAAAGTTACAAAAATTTACATAATAGTTTTTTCAAAAAAAGATTAAATGGAACAAAGGAAATAAGCTACTGGACAAAAGTTAAGGAACGATGTTAATAATTTGCATAAACTTTTAATTTACATTGTTAAACTCGATGGAGCTTTTCAAAAATAAGTAAAAGTTCATTTATCATTAGGACTTTATTTTTAAGCAATATGACAAATTCTACATGCAAAATGCTCTCCTTTGAAGAAAAAAACTCATTATTGCTAACTATCAAGAAAAAGTCAATTTTAGAATTTCTGGTATTGTTCATAGGTCTAAAAGTGTCGCCCATCATGTAATTAGCAGATATAAAACCAATAAAATGTTAGATGCAAAAACAAAAACTGGCAGACCTCCAAAAAACCATTTTGAAACTGCTACATCAATTGCCCATAAATTTAATGAAGACACAGATAAGATCTCAAGGAAAATGGATGCTTACAAGTTAAAAAATGCAGGATTGCATGCCCATATTCCAGCTTTGAAGCCTCTCATTTCAAAGCAAAACCAAAGGGCACGCCTGGAGTATACGAGAGAACATGTTTGGACTGACGCACAATGGGGTACAGTTCATTTCAGTGACAAGTCCAAGTTTACTATATTTGGTTCTGAGGGTAAAACTTATGTACGCCGTAGAACAGGTGAAAGACTGTCTTCTCAATTTGTCAGGGAAACCGTTAGGTTTGGTGGCGGCAGTGTGATGGTGTGGGAAATGATTTCATCTGCAGGAGTTGGCCCCATCATCCGCTTACATGGCAATATCAGTGCTGAGATTTACAAATGGCTTTTTCAGCAGCATGTGGTACCAAGATTCCACTATAATCTTTATGGAACTTCTATTTTCATGCAGGACAATGCACCTTGCCACAAGGCTCAGAAGGTTATGACTTTATTTGACGAAGGAATTGTCATAATGAAGTGGCCAGCCCAGAGCCCCGACATGAATAGAAAATGTTTGGAAGATAATTGGAGAAAAGAAACTCAAAAACCAGGATCACCTATGGGAGTTATTGAAAGATGAATGGGAGGGAATTACTGCTGAGTTTTGCAAGAAATTAATTAGATCATGTGGTTGACGATGCAAAGAAGTCATTGAAAATAAGGGGATGATTATTAAATATTAAATTTTGTTGATATTTTGTTCACAATCAAGTATTAACAAGATCATTCTTTAACTTTTGTCTAGTAGCTTATTTCCTTTGTTCCATTTAATCTTTATTCGGTAAAAATTTCATTGCTAATCATGCATTACTTTTTAAGTAATGCATGTATTTATGTCTGTTGTTTCTGTTCCTTATATTATGGCCACTACTCTGTGTGTGTTTGTGTTTTAGAATTATTTTATTTAATTTTACAAAGTATTAAAAACCTAAGCTTAAGTTTTAAATACTTTTTATTAAGGTGTAAGAAACATTTGATTTAAAACCTTTGAGAAAAATATTTAAACACTAAAAATCCTAAATGTAGCAATGACCAGACAACAAAAAATAAATCACCCACTAACTGAAAATATGCATAAGAATAATAGCTAATTCTCTATCAAGACTCATATTACAGATACACAACATTTATAAACATTTAAGATATTTCCAAAAGAGAATTAACATTATATAAAAATTCCTTGTTGACTGTAACAAGTCCTTGATGCTAGGATGATTTTATAATTCCTAACTCAATGTCTGTAGATGTAGATCTCCTGTAGAGACTTCATTATGCAAAATAATATTGTGTGTAGATATCCATGAATAACAAGAGTACATGTTTAAAATGAGTTTAGTTCCTTTTTTGCAAAAAAAAAAAAAAAAAAAAAAAAAAACAGAAAAAAAAATTATTTTTGAAAAAAATTATCTATTAAAATCCTGCTCTCTACATCTCAACATGTCATTGATAAGCAACTAGTAGTAAAAAGAAAAGCTTCTTCATTTTAATCCACATTTACCCCTGAGTTTGGTAAAATTCTGAATCAAATAGATAAACTGCAAGGTTATCTGTGAGTGCACATGTGTGTGTGTGTGTGTGTGTGTATATATATATATATACACACACATATACATGTAAATAAAGTGTGGAGGTGTATTTACACACACATGGTTGTATTTCCTCTATATGTATATAAATTCAACTTTAATGATGAAGTTCTTAGCCAAACCAGTTTCTCAAAATCTAACAAAATCAAGCATTTTTTTTTTAGTTTTTCAACTATTTTTTTTTTAGTACGGATGTTAACTTTTCAGCTCCCCACTTTATGTAAAAAAATTTTTTTTTTTTTTTTTTTTTTAAATCAAAAACTGGTAGGTCTACCTGTCATCTTCATATCCTATGGTAAATATTACTCGCTTCCCAAATTCCGTTATTGCTTTTGATGTACTAAACATTGCTGGTGTTGCTTAAACTAGCACGGCACACAGAATGTGATTTCTTCAGTGTTTTCAGAGGGATTAGCTAACATGCTGCTTACATTTACAATAAGCTAAACAATTTGACAGCACCAACTAATGCAGAAGATGAGGCAGATAGATGTGGTGGAGGGGGGAAGAAGAAAAAATGGGCAGCAGAATAATGTTTACCTAATTAAAGTCTTTATCATTATATATCTAGGATTATCAGGAAGAAAGGAAAAAAAAAAACAAGTAAATAAAAACCAATATACTAGTTTAGTAGGTTAAAAAGTCATTATTTTCACTAATTATTAAGACTTTCTTTTTTTTAATAGTCTGATCATTTTGGGAATAGAGAAGAAAAAAATCAGGAGATAAAAAAAGAAAAATATTTATAAGGTGTTATTCATGGCTTTAACTATGGCAACAGTTTTTTTTTGTAGCTTAGCAAGGGTTTATATTATTACATCATGATACACGTGAGGACTTAGTATCAATATTTTCTCAAGGTATAATGTAATCAACAAGTATTTGTGTGTGTATATTCAAATGATTGAGTGTGTAGGTAATGCATAGTTGTGTGTGTATGTGTATCTATATATATATATATATATGGCCTGAAGAGACCTGCATAATCGAAACCTAAGTAGCAAGTGGTGTGTGTTCTGTTCTTGTGTGTGTGTGTATATATATATATATATATATATACACACACACACACACACGTATGCACAGTGTGCGATGGACGAATTGTCATGTAAATTATGCAAAAATGAAAAGAACACTGATGCTAAGATACACTAAAATATTTTGAAATACTAAAGAGTAAATTTATTCAATAAAATTGCCATTGACTTTAATAACCTCCAGGTGACTTCAGAATCTCCTTTAACTTTTCTGGAAAGTCTCCTTGTTTAAGTTGGTGAATGCTGCCATAATCCTTGCCTTAAGTTAATTTGATTTTAAAAAGGAGTTTTGTTTGTCTCTCACTCAACTGTGCCTCACACATAATAAACAAGAAGTTGCAGCTAGGGGAGTTAGATGTCTGAATCTAAAGGGTGGTTTGGTCTGACAGCCATGACTGGGTTCTCTTGTTTGTTAGGCATGGTGCAGAGTCCTGTTGCCAGGGTCTTCTAGTAGCCACCCTCTTAACCCAGGGCAACACTACCTCCTCAATGCACTTGATCTAGTGCTCCAAGTCATCACTAGTGATCATACCAAACATGTTGTTTGTTGAGAATTTGGAAAGAGTTGGATGATATATTCAGCACTGTCCTCAGATTGACACCCAAACACTGAAATTTTTCTATTGGAGCTTCTGGCGTGAATTCCAAGCAGTACCACATGCCATTTGAAAAATTCTGGTGAAGTGAATTGCGTTATGCTTTTTTCTCACAGATGATGCCAAACTGACCCTACTATACTGTGCAGTTGACAAGTCAGAAACAAGCAATATTCATTTGCAAAATTAAAAATATAACATGGCAACAATTTATCCATCGTACATCTATGCATGTATACTCACATGTGTGCTTTATATATACACACACTTGTCTGCATGTGTGCGTGTATATTATCTACACATGTATGTATGTATACTCGTGTGTGTGTGTGTGTGTGAATGTCAGCTGAGAATAAAACTAGAGAAAAACAGTAACTAGCATAAAGGAAAGACAAACTATAAGTCAATAGTGGAAGACTTCAATTTCATATCATTCAAAAAGGGCACTAATTTTAAAATGGAATTCATTTTTATTTTTATGTCACACTAAGCAGGAATTGAATCTTTCTACATAGCTAGAGGATTAGTTTCATCAATTAATCAATTTAAATCATTTTATGCACAATTTAACAAAATTAGCAAATCACCTACTTTTTAGAAAATGACAATATTCTTTTATTTGCAGTGTGCCTTCAGGGTGTGGGCGATTGTGATTCTCCACAACATCTTATCCTTTATAGCTCTTAGTAATGTTTATCTTTAGTATCCCTCACCATACCCATTTTGTAATTCCTTTACACAAGCTTGTTAGGTTGGTTGTTACCCCTGTTGCCTTTAATGTTCTATGAATGTCAAATTCTCCAAGCCCTTTTTTCTCATTGTCCCACATATTTCATGTCTTTTTCCAATTTTGAGTACAAGTATTCGTTTTGTGTTTTTTGTCCCTCAAAACTTCCTCCAGACATGGTATTTTCAGGTTCTGTAGAACCACATTTGTGTTTCAAGTTTTCATCTGTGAGAAAATTCTCTTATTCACTGTCATAGAAAAGATTGATATCAAATAGTATTTCAGCACTCCTCTGTTTATCTGTTCTATAACAGTAATTACAATATATATATATATATATATATATATATATTTCAGTCATGGCCTGAAGATTGCATTTAAGCATGAAATACTATTTACACTGTTGTTTTCATCTCTGTTTTAATCACAATTTTCTGTGTGGTGTGCCTTCTGGCCCTCCTTTCAGTGCTTATCAATATATTTAACCTACAAAGAATTCCAAACTGAACCTAATATTTAATTTATGGGGGCAGACTGTTCTTGTTTCACTGTTCATGTCTAGGGATATTGTTTCATTCATATTGAACAATATAAAAAAAAAAAAAAAAAATAGAAGCCTGTTGCTTGGTATTGACCTGAGTCCACTTTTATATTTACACGTGCTCTATTCTATACTATTTGCAATTCAATTTAAAACTAAGGCATTCAAATTAAGTTATAAGCCATTCAATTTAAAACACTGCAATATTTTTTGTTATCGATATAAAAGTGCACCAAATTCAACTAAATTAAATTTGTGATTGCCAAAAGAAATGAGTTCAGATGAACACCAAGAGAGGTAAACATGTACTATCAAACTATATGGTACTAATGTAATAACTGCATAATTATGCAATTTTAAATTCATTCTTTAAACTGAATGTGTTAGTTTTTAAATTAAATGTCTTGTTGAATTTGAATGCAATTGTAAATGGTGTAGATATTTACTCAGTATAGCATACATTAAAAATACACATACACAAATCGAGATATATATATATATATATATATATATATGGCACATAGTAAATGTTGACTAAAAGTAATCTTAAAATTTTAAATTAAAATATTGCCTAAAAAGAAAAAAAGAAATTTAAGTTTTCATGGAATTTTAAATTTAATGATGTTTCTTTATTTAAAATTGTGCTAGAGGATCATTACAGCATTCCCAAATTAATTACTAGAGAAAAAAAAATTGTATTTGGAACATTGCCTAAAAGACAGTATATAGCTGTGCTGGGATTTAGTTAAAAAAATGAATGGGTAAGCAGACATTAGTATTCCAATTTTACTAATAAATATATATAACAAATTTAACATGGATTTCACAGCAGTGTTTAACTTTGATGCCTGCAAAAAAAAAAAAAAAGTGTCAAACAAATGGGTATTCCTTTGATACCACTATTACTGTATACACTGAACTCCCTTGGCAATTTTTATTTACAAGATTATAAAAATGTGAATCAAATATGACTTATTTAAAATTTTATAAGAAAGTAATTTGAAGAGAAATCTTACTTAATATTCATAAATTTTACAAAAGCATCAATGAATTGTAAAAACAAAAAAAATTGAATAAACAGATCCTTCACTTTGTAAAACAATTGCTAAATAAGCCAAAAGTGTATGTAGTAAAAAGTAGTGTCAATGGAGTAACTATCCTTTTAACACAATGCTTTTTTGCGGGCACCATAGGTTACACATTACTGAATTTCGATCTTAAAAAAAAAAAAAAAAAAAAAAAAAAAAAAAAAAAAAAAAGTTCATATAATAAACATGACATTCGATGCATTTCAAAATTTCATGTTAATTCCTGGTTTTACAAGTAAGCTGTGGAACACTGCATGAATCCATTCTTTCATTATTCTGAATTAGAAGAGTACAACAATGTAAAACAAAAAAGATTAATGCCAGGCAAATGTCTACCAAAGTCAGGGGAGGTTAGTTAGTTAAGTGCCATACGTGATACCCATTTGGGCGATCATGTCCGAAAGAGACATGACTGACTAGGCAGAAGATTATCCCGCAGTAGACTGGTTGCCAGCCAAGGCTATAGAACCCGATCTGTCCTGCTATTTAACCCATAACTGGAAGGAAGAGACGGATGAATACCTTTCCCAAGGGTATTTGCGTGCAAGTGAATACAATGGATTCAACTGGAATTCGAACTCGGCTCCCCAGTTTCTTGTTCCGAGCCAATATCCACTGTACCACAACCGCTCAGGGGAGGTAACCAGTTTTAATCATTTAATTTAAGAAAAAAAAAATAAATAAATAAAAAAATGAACATTTTGTAATGCTATCAAGTTGTTTGCTTAGTGACAATACAGCAAAGTGTTTACCAGGATGCCCCCAGGAAAAAAAAAAATTTTAAATCCACAAATATGAGTGAATGAGAAACTATTTTTTACTTTTGACCACACTGTCAATTAACTGTTATAGAATTCATGGTCTGAGCAAAGCTGTAATAAAAAAAAAAAAAAGTAACCACAATTTAAGATCAAAATAATTATTACCTAAAAATAATATAATAAAAAAACATTATTTATATATATATATATATATATATATATTTATTTGAAAAGATTCTTGGTAGTACAAAATTTAATAACAGCAAGTAATAAATGGAATTTTGATGACATTCTATACACTGAAAACTAAAATAAACAACCAGTTTCATCCCAGATCTCTTCAAGCTTAATTTCTGGGAAATTTAATCTTAGAAAATTAAAATTCTAATGAAGGTGGGGAGAAAAAAAATTGCAAAAGAACTAGAGTTCAACCACATTCAAACCCAACAAGCAATCTCTCTGCTTACAGAGAGAAGGCTTGTGAGATTCGATGTAAATAGACTCCAGAGCTTTTAAGGAGTACAACTTAAATAATATTGAAAAACAGTCAGCACTCAATCCAGCAACACATTCCCTGCTATTTATAGCATGATGTGTTATAGATGACCAGGATGTATTTACTAGTTGACTACTACTTGCGGCCGGATTAAAAATTCTGAGAGCTAAATACTGTTTAATTCTATAATCCAAACACTGAGATGTTCTACCAATGTAGTCTCATCCACAACTACATTCAAATTTATAAACATAATGTGATGTGAGAGTAAAATCCGCCTTGCTAAAGATTCACCTTCTGTACCAATATAAGGAAGACACAAATTGGACATTTTTTTAAAAACATGCAGCTTAACCTTATTAAATTTATAAAGGACATCATACATAATGGAAACCAAAATGTCTAAAGGATATCCATTTTTAGAAAGTGTCACCTTAATAAAATCCATTTTACTGAAGAGGAATGAATTGGAACAAATTTTAAGAGCTTTAAAAGTCAGTGTTCTAATTAAATTAATTTTCCGTTGACATGGACAGAAAGAGTCCCAACATATATACAACTTTGAAAAGGTAGCCTTTTTAAATACTGACATTGAAAAGCCATCATTATTTTTATGGATTGTCGACAATTAGATTCCTTTTCTACAGTAAATTTTAAGGACAGATGGACAGAATTTAATACAGTGAGAAATGAGGTGGCTTCACCCTCATTATTAAAGAGGCAAAAAATATCAACATAATGATGATACATTGGAGGATGATCAATACGAGAAAATAATAAAGCCTCATGAAAACCGACAAAAAAAATTTAGCAAGCAAAAGACCCAAAGGCGATCACATACTAGTAGTAAACTAGTAAATACATCAGGGTCATCTAGAGCACAACATGCTATAAATAGCAGGGAATGTGTTGCTGGATTAAGTGCTGACTGTTTTTCAATATTATCCAAGTCACACTCCTTAGATCATCTAAAAGCTCTGGAGTCCATGTACATCAAATCTTGCAAGCTTTCCCTCTGTAAGCAAAGGGATTGCTTGTTGGGTTTGTATGTGGTTGGACTAATTCTTTTGCAATTTTTCTCTCTCCCCTTTTATTAGAATTTTCTTTTATTTTCTAAGATTAAATTTCCCAGAAATTAAACTTGAAGAGATCTGGGATGAAACCGGTTGTTTATTCTATTTTTTGTGAATAGAATGTCATCAAAATTTTGCGTTTTCCTTGCTGATTTTATTTATATATATATATATATATATATATATATATGTGTGTGTGTGTGTGTTATCTGGGCAGTGTAATGGTTAGCAAGATTGCCTCACTAGAACCAGTTACAACTGAGTAGTGAGTTCAATCCTCACTAGGTGTCCCATAGATGTGGTACAAGGCCAAAACTAAGTGGCACTTAGAAAATCACTTTTTATATATATATATATATATATATATATATATATATATATTAGATATTGTAAAATGTACCAACAAAACAGTAGCACTAATCACGACCGAAATCAGAAAAAGCTACTGTTAACAAATCAGTAAAGTTAGTCATCAAACCCAAAAGGTACTACCAAATGGGTAAAGGGGAATAAAAAAAAAGAAAAACAAAGCATAAGCCGTGTTTGAAAGAAAAAAAACCCTAGACGAAAACCTTAAGAAAGAGCTCAATATGAAAGTAGACCAAAAATACTTTTAGATTTAGTTTGTGTGTGTATATATATATATATATATATATTCCTACTGTCACGCCATTCTCATGGAGAGAGAGACAGACAATAGTGTGATGGCTCAGTCAATTAGAGAGACAATAGCGAGGGTGTCAGCACAGTTATGAAAGCTAAGGCTACATGTTTGCTCTTAAACAGTGTCTTTTCTTGCAATAATTGTCAAGTAGCAAAATATATATCTCCTCTTTATTATAATAAAGACTGTTGTGTATTGTCATGTTCCCCACCCCTTCATCTTAATGTAAGATACTCAGTAGTACGTACATCAGTATATGTTACTATCATTTTACATGGCATATTGATATAAATATTTTGCCGTCATTTTTGATGGCACATGCCCACTCATTAATGATAGCTGACAAATTTTTGTTTTTAAAAACAAAAATAAGAATAAATATAACAAAAGTAAATAATTACAAAATTTAATTATGCAAAATTTTAATTGTATGTATACATGTGTGTGTGTGTGTGTGTGTGTGGACAGGTACCAAAATCCAAGATGCCATGAATACCACTGCAATTTTAAAGGAATGTCATGATACTATCAACCTATCTGGAAATTGGGCATTTTTTTTTTTTATACCTGTACTATGTTTTAGAATTATTTCAGAGAAAGCATTACCCTTATTTTTAATTGGTCATATTTTCATGTCCAATATGTCTACTATAACCCTTTAAGCAATTCAGTTCATACGCAGGGTGAGTATCAAATAAGTTACCACAGACCTTTCGCTTCATAACATCTCAGATTTTGGTACCAACCCCTCCAGGTGGGGAGAGACTGTTAAGAACCAAAATAAAGGATAAGGTGTTCAAGACATTTGTACCCTTTTGCCTTATCAAAAACTTGCTCCTTTATATCCAACTTGAGCTGAGTAAAAGTTTTGATAAAAAGTAAGTTAAAATAAAACAAATACTTTCCAGAATTAATGTTCGACAATGGTTCATATACTTAAAATAACAGTACTGTACCTATGGCAGGTGGTTAGTGTTTATTTGGGTCTTAAATTTTGCTAAATACCCAGATACTAAAATGTTTGTAGTAAGTGGTATTTCACCTATTTTGACTAAGTAACCATGTACCAATTTCTTGGTACTTACATCTTATTTTGATCCAGTTCTTGGATCAGGTGACCGATTTCAATAGCTGTCTGATATGATTTTCAACTCTTTAGATTCAAAAGTAAAAATTTATTTAACAAAACATTCCAGAAAGATCCACTTATGGGAAGTAAATTTGATCATTACATTTCAAAGTAGTAAAATCTGTATAATGTATAAAAAGTGACATTTGTCAAATAGGAAATGAAGTTTCAGCATTTTAGAGAAAAAGGCATAACAATTGCTGGCATGCAGAAAATATAGAACAGTAAGGATGTTAACATTAAGAATAATAAAAGTAAAGACAATAACAGTCAGAATAGTAAAAATAGTAATGGACAATGACAGTATGGATGATGACCCTAATAGTAATGAGTGTAATCTGGTTAGGGAGTTTAAAAAGTAAGACCAACATGATGCTGCAGGAAATAAGGCCTCAGGTGCACAGAGAAGAGCTATGAACATTCACCATCATTATTAGTTGAGAATGAGCAAGTGGAGCTCATGTGGAATACAACCATCTTTAATTCATATAATGCAGTGAAGTAACTCAGGAAGAATGCAGAAATAAACAAGACTAGTTAGGAACAGCAATCCACTGAGAATTGTACAAACAACTGGCATTTGAGCAGAAAATTATAATTTGGGTTCTATTTGAAAGAGACACAGTATGAATATCACCCAGAGGCAGTAGTAGAAAATGATGGTTACAAGATATTATGGGATTTCTAAGTTCAGACAAATCATGTCATTGAATTATGGAGAACAGATTTTATTGATTTAAATAGAGAGAATAGTAAGCATCAAATTATTGACTTTACTGTATCACACACACACAAAAGGGTTTGGTTAGAATTGAAGTTATGGAATATGACTGCTGAAGTAGTTGAACATCACCCCGAAAATTGAAATAGTTCTTAGGGACAATTGGAATTGAGATCAAGATTGTTAAACTTTAGAAAAGCTGGTATCATTTACCCTGTGACAAGTCTTGCTGATACTACATCTCAAGACAAAAACTAATATAGTTACGAATTGATATTCTACTCCATTTGATGAGCAGTTTTGGAGGAGGATAGAGTCTCTTAACATTTGTGTTTAACAAACTTTAGAAGAAAATAAAAGGGGCAAACTAGGCTATTAAGCCATGCTTGGTAAGCACTCTAGGAGAATAACAACACTGAATTCCAAGTTGCATGTCGTCCTGGTAAAACACGTTCTATGCAGTCATTGAAAGAAGTTTGGCAATGCCTATGATGCCAACAGCAGCAGATGTCATCTAATAGATAATAGGTGTCTGCAACTGTGATGAGTTTTCCATTTTAACAAAAATGAAATTACCAATCTAGGCCAGTGTTTCTCAACCATATTTTCCAGAACTCTGGGGTTTCAGAAGAGGTCACTAAGGGTTCTGTGAGAAACTGTGAAAAATAAGTTAATGTATGTATATTGTAAATTATGAATACAAAATTAAGCAAAAATACAAGTTATTGCTGAAAAATCCTTGCTTAGCATCTTTAATATTATAAAGAATGGCATTATTAATAAATAAATTATTGTAATAGTTATTTGCATTTATTCTGTTTATATGTGTTATATGTATGCAATATTGGTTATGTTTTTTGTTTGCACTTTTGGATATTTTTTTTTTGTGAATGAAAACCTTGGTGTGAGGTGTTATAAGTGAGCAATATGACTTTTTGCATTGCCAATAAATGTGACAAAAAAAAAAACAAAACAAAAAAAACAAAAAAAAACAAAAAAAAAAACATATCGCTTACCACTTAAATTATGATAAAAATATAAAATAGGTATTCATAATGGTACATAATTTTTATGCAGAGATTTCCCAAGACATGAAAACGATTTCAAGAGTTCCATAAGAGTAAAGTGTTTGAGAAACACTGATCTAGGCTGTTATCAAAAGGAAGTCACTATTTTATAGTGAATTAGATGAGTCTTTATGTTTTTTTAATGTTTTTTTTTTTTGCTATTTATATGCATACACATATTTAAAAAGGGAAGAAAATAATGTTAAAGATACTAACACTGTAATATAAAGAGCAAAAATATAGATACTTGAATTTCCTAATTTGTATCCTCAAGTTTTCACTTGAGAGTGATAGCATTACACCAAAATTTTGTACCTTCATTATTGAAGGGCACATATGGCCCACCATTTAATCCATAGATAAGTGGAGAAGATGATTTTGTACCTTTCCCAAGTTATTTTCACATAAGTGAATGCAACAAACCTAACTGGAATTCAAACTCTGCTCTCTGATTTCTCATTTAGAGCTACTATACATTATACCACACAGTCCCACAAAGCATGAAGGTGATTACTGAATCTGATACCAAGATATTAATAGCAAGCCTTGGTGTAAGTTTTTCAGAGTGAACTTGTTGGTCCAGCATATACCATAAGTGTTCAATAGAATTGAGATTGGGAGAGTTTGGTGGCCAAGACAACATTGTGAAGTCCTCCTCATATTTTTGAAACCATTCCTTTTAATTTGTAAGACACCTTGTCTTGCTGAGAGATGGCATCAACATAAGACTATTGACATGAAGTTAAGTGGTATACAACAAAGTACCTATTATATGAACAATAGGACCCAGAGTTTTGCTAAGAGAACTTTACTGATGCCTTCTGTGTAACCCCATTAAAAATTCTAGAAAAGTTCAATAGCCTTAAGTAATATTACTCAAACTCAAAATTGACTCATTTTTGTGTCTAAAGTCAGCTCAAGATTTGAATTTCAACATTTGCATTTATTAACCAATCTAACATTTCAAATGTGTCAAAGATGTTTTTCAGATAGCTATGAGGTTTGTTGTTTGCTACAAAATTTGAAGGATTGCTCCAGAAAATGATCAATATTTTCCATCCTAAAAATAGATATTTAAAAATTGATAAAAACTTATTTTAGTAAATTTAAAATTTCGCTCCCAAGAGCCTATTACTGGTATAAGGACAAGTGTATGAATTCACAAAGTTAGCATTCAGTTTTTTCAGCAAACCTTTGACCAAGGTTGTACACAACTGATTACTCAAACTTTTTCTATAATTAATTATTCAGCCATCAAATATTTATTGAGTAACTCATTACAAAAGCCTAGTGATTTTTAAAGTAAATTAAGCAAACATAATATGGAATTATGTAAAGAATATGTTTGTCATAGTTATAATACAGCTCTGACTGCAGACTACTAGAAAATTACACATTCATAAAACAAATACATGACACTCCTTATGTAGACGCATTCTGTTTCTTCTATCATACTAACACTATTCTGTGGTGTTGTAAATAACAAAAACAAAAATTATTTAAATTTGTAGAGCTGTGTTTGAAGATCGTTTATTTCTTTGCTTTTCACATGCTAATTCCTCTACATAATATTTTGCTTCCACTTGCTTGATTTCTTTTTCTCCACCTCCACAATGCATCTTTATGGCATCACTTCCTGTGGGTAATAATACACACGTACTCTGCTGCCCATCTTCAAGAGAAAACTGTACTCAGACAAAATGTCAGTGTTCCCTTGATACAACTTCCAGTTATCGAAGTCATTCAAATCTTTCTTATTCATAACTGAAACATTAAGCACATTTGCTTGCATATTAAATCATTGCAAAAGTGATTTTAAAATTAAAAACAGAATTTCATATGCAAAAATCACTTATTAGTTAAAATAATGAAAACTGTTTCCTGTTGTTCTACAAGCTTGTTGACACCATTTACATAAAAATGTGTTTTTTGTTGCAAGTAGGTTGTGGTAGTTTTCAACTGACTGCACAAAATTTGTTATTTAAATTGTTCTGTAGACATTAAAATAAATGAAAATCCAAAGGAACCAAGAGAATATGGTGGGTACTAAAAGGTTTCCACATTTCTGCCAAGTTTCTGCACAGTCTATCTTTGTCATGGTAGAAAATGACACCTCTTTGATTTGCCAAAATTAGTCATTTTTCTTGAAACCAAATCTTTCCAAATGGTGAAAGTAGATGAAATATTGATTCCAAACTCTCAGCAATCTCTTCCATCAAAACCTTTGATTTATTCTTCATAATGGCAAGTAGAGCATCCTCATTAATGTTATATCACCCAGAGTGCGATTCACTATTTCAGTTAAAAATCACCAATGAAATCTACAAGATAATTTTTTTTTGTTAACTATTTGGAGAACTAGAGCACGATCCAAATATAACTTTTGAATATTTTCTTTTTGTTGCATTTCCATCACTTATTTCCAAAATTCATAGAGCATAATATAAAGTGAAAGTTTTTTTTTTATCCAAAAAATTGGTCAGTAACAAAAATGGGTGACTGCTCAAGGATACCAGGTATAAGCCTGGATGAGTGGGTGGTACAACATCTAATGGCTTGGAATTGTTAATCAGATAGCCAAGTTTGAATTCCAGTTGTGTTTCTTATATTCACTTATGCACAAATACTCTTGGAACAGCTATTAATCCACTTCTCCCCTTAGCTATGCGTTATCAATTAGTCTTTTTTAATAAACCATTATCTCCAAAAATTAAATTAGCATCTCAAAATATTTTTTTGCTTTAAATAACCTGCAAATGATTGATAAGCCATAGAAAACAAATCAATTTATGGCATTCATTTATGGACAAAATGTCAACATTTAACATTGCCTGATTTGCAAGTGAATGAGGCAAGGTTTCAATCTAGAACACAACTGAAACCAGCACCAAAACAAATGCCTGTGTCAAATGAGTCATTTTTATATTAATAAAAATCAGCACAAACTTGAGCAATGATTGCATGTTTCCAGACTAAATTGTCACATGACTAAATGTTATGTTGTTCACATGTTCCTGGTCATAGTGTTTGTGTACATAATACGATGAGGCCAAAGAAAAAGCGATAGACATAGGATGGATTCTCACAGACTGATCTATTAAGATGTAATGGATCATAATTAATACACCCAAATATCTGTTTAACAAGACAGCAATCTAGCAGCAACAACAGCATTAGGCAGAAAAGAGATACTTTAAAGCAATCAAGAAAAATGTTTTCTTCAATCGAGCTACTCAATTTGTGAAAAATAACTTTTTATACTCCGATTTCCTTTCTCTTTTGAACTGAGGTAATGTAAAGCTTTAAAGCAAGAAGCATGTAAGAAAGCAGTGAACATCTGGAGCCAATCTATATCCAAAGCAGAAGATGCATATAAATTCAATGTCACCTATCAAAATACATAAGACATTAATATTTTTAAGGCCAGAAGAATTTGTCAAAAAAGTGTTTAATTAGATAACAAGAGCAACAATAGTCTATAAATTAATTCCTAATGGTTCAAAGGACATGTCATTGACCAATTTCAGATTTTCAGGTAACACTGCTCATTGGAGTTAAAGTGTGTGACATCTACTTGATTATTACTATCATATTTATAAGTGACATAAATAAATGCTGATCATAGATGTTAAAATTCAGATTTTAAATGCACTGTCCATTAAGAATATAGATAGTTAAAATTTATTATATAATTTTGTTGCAAACATATGAAAAACAATGTTCAAATAATGTATAAATAAGAAAAACAAAATCCACCTATGATCATAATTTACAATGGACTAATGTGCCATGCCTTTCAAATTTGAATTTTAACATATACAATTGGCATTTTTTTTTTGGTAAAGTATAAATATGATGGTAATAAGTCAATAGATTGAATCTCATAAGCAGTGTTACATGAAACTCTAGATTTAGCCAAATGTTAGGTAAGTCTTTTGAAAAGATATTAGCTTATAGACTATATCATACATACACATACATATATAAAATATCCTATGAAGCAGCAAGTATTCACCATCATCCAAAGAGAATGACATGCTTATTAATTGAAGCTAGCAAATTTGAGAAGTGTATGGAAGCATCAAAGTGCTAAAAAAATAGAAAATATTTGAAGTGCCAAATAACAAAACATTTTTACTTGCCATAAGTGAAAGTTTGAGGTTGTGGCCGAGACACATTTTCTGTAACATGAGAAATAGATTTTTTTCCCTTTTTTGCTTCAATTCATTTAAGATGGAGGAAGAAAGAAAGAAAAAAAAAAAACAAGAACAAAAAAAAAAAAAAAAAAACAAGAACAAAAAAAAAAAAAAAAAAACAAGAAAATTTGTGGTAATAGAATGGGTGTCAACTTAATTGTTTTTAATATACAGCCATCCATACATTTATGGATGCAAAAAAAAAAAAAAAAAAAGTTGCCACTGGCAAGACATTAACCACCGATAGAAACATCAAGATTAAGCATAAGCAGTTCGACAGCTGTAGTTTTAAGATGGTGTCTATCACTTGCAATTATTTTTTGCAGGTAAGGGAGTGGTTCATGAGGGTATAAATGTTCCTTCTTGATTGCATAGGTGCATGCATACATATGTATATACATGTGTGTATATATTGCATATAGGATAAATCAAAAAGTAAAGGCAATTTTTAAATTACATAAAAACAGGGAAGCACTGATGTGCAACACTATGCGTGTGCAGGCAATGATGGGGTAGCTGGCTGTGCACCAATTTCCTTTGTTCACCATGTGAATGTTGAACAACCACAAATGTACCTGAATGGTTGTCTGCAGCAGGGACTGACTATCCACCCTAGAAGACAGGAGTGCCCAGAAAACAAATAGTTGGCCATTATCAAGTGTGTGTGTGTGTGTGTAAAAAAAACATTAAAACTGTTCTACAGAAAATCATATATAAACAAAAAAACTATCACTGAAAAATAAATCTGACATAACAACTGGAGAGAAGAGGGAAATATGACTGATGTGGCCTACAAATGGGCTTGCCTTATAGGATGAATTGGAGAAACAAAACATACATTGGTTACCTAACCACTATATTATTTTACTAATCACTATTTATCCAATAGTAGTATAATGACATCAACCAACCCAACAACAAAAATCTTTACTGATAACAATATTGTATCACAAAATGTGAAATCACAAATACTAAAAGCATTAAGTGTAAAAACACAAATGCATGTTGAATATATATTTCATAGAAAAATATATGAAGGAACTTTTTGAAAAGCAAAACTGATATTATACACAGCACATTCTGATAATGTTATCACATTATCAGCAAAACTTCTTTGTTAATGATTTCTAAACAAAAACTGCTCTCTCATTATATATATACACACACACAAGGTACAATGGGTAAATTGTCGCTAGTTTGTATTCTTAATTTTGTGTGTTTTTTTGATTTTGTCAACTGCACAGTATAATAGGGTCAGTTGGGCACTGTCTGTAAGAAAAAAGTACCATGACACAATTTAATTTGCCAGAAATGTGGAAACAGCATATTAGACTGCTTGGCATTTGCATTGGAAGCTCCACTGAACGTTTCAGAATGTTTGGATGTCAATCTGAAACATTGCATAGGATTTGGAAAGAGGATGGTGATGTTATGTCTCCATTCATCTTTCCACAGGACCTCAACACAGAGACCTACATTAAGTGCCTTCGAGAAGTAGTGCTGCTCTGAGTCAAGAGGATTGTATGTCTGGCACAGGAATCTGTACCATTCTACACAAGCAGGAGGAATAAATCATGGCTGTCAGACAATTTCTGCGACCACATCACCCCTTACCATCTAGTCACCTAACTCACCAGAGTGCAAACCTCGTTTATCATGTGTGGTGTGCACTTGAGCAAGAGACCTACAAAACTCCTTGTAACACCAAAGATGAACTGAAAGCAAGGGTTATGCTAGCATTCACCAATAAAATAAAACCATCCAGAAGAGTTGTAGGAGATTCTGAAAATGTCTTGAGGCTGTGGTTGAAGCCAATGTCGATTTTATTAAATGACTCTTTAGTATTTCAAGACATTTTTGTGTAATTTTAGTTAATATATCTAAAAATGAGATGTCAGCATTATTTTCATTTTTGTGTAATTTAGACAATTTAACCATTGCACACACACACACACACATATATATATATATATATATATATCTCCAAAAGCCCATCATTGTACCTCAGCATAGCAACTCATAACAAATGAGTAAAATGTTCTCCACTTGCTTCTATACAAGTATGTATCTGTTGGATCATTGACTGGTAGACCCTTTCAAATATTCCCACATGGTGTCAAATGGTTTTGCAGTTACCACCCACCTGCAAATGACATGTTAATAAAGCATTTCTGGCCATGGAACTGGTCTTTCGCTACCTATCCATCCTTCAACCAATGCATCTTCATATTAGTAGGGGTACATCCTTTAGTTGGTCTGGAAGTGTGTTTGAAATAAAGTCCCTGTAAATAGCTCCTGTAAGATTTGCTGGGAGAATATATGAACCTACGAGACAGTCACCTACAAATCCAGCCAACTCACACATTAAGTGTAAACTGATACTGGTGTTGTATTGCACCATAGTGATTCTGATCTGATCATAAATGTTGGTTGTGCAAATTTGTTATTCCTTCACTTTCAAATGTTACCTCATCTATAATCTTAACTGAAGAAACAAAAATGGACTGACGGTTCGTGCAATAAAAACCACCGGCAAAAGTTCTCCTGTGGTGAGTGATCAGAGGATGAAAGGCGCTGCACACATTGCAAATGATATGGATATAGGAGTTGCTTTTGAAGTACTCTCCATGTAGTACTAAGAGATGTACAACATACTAGGGCCACTTGACCTGTGCTGATATCTGAGTCTTCTCTGACAGCCAGTAAAATATGTTGGTATTTGTGTAACAAAAAAAAAAAAAAAAAAAAAAAAAAACCCAAAGAATCAATTCCCAAATTCTGACACCTGATAGCTAACCCTTAAAATGTTTGGCATTGTCATAATGTATTATTTTGTTCCTGCAAGTTTGATGGTACAAATGTGGGCACAGATAATATGCAACTACTGCTTATAGAATGCAAAACAGAGAAATGAAAAACAATAACTTACATAGGGCTGTGGGAACAGCTAAGTTGACGTAAACGATCCCTGAAAGATAATTTTAAAGAAAGAAAAAAAAGAAAATTAAAAAGTACTTAAGAGATGTCATGCAGAATAATTTACAAATACTTACACGAGAGTGGGAATAGAATGAAAAAAACATCTGAATGTGTCCCAATATATTATGTATCTGTATTTTCTTTTTGGTCTCATAGATTTTCTAGGTTGTTCCCTTAGCATTTCATAAGTGTAAGAACAAAAGAAAAATGAATAATATGGTGATTTCAGTGATCAAGCTTCTGCTCTTCATAATGACAGCAGAGCTGGGAAAATGCCATTTCAATAAAAAAAAAAAACAACAACAAAAAACAAAAAAAGCAAAAGACAAAACAAAAAAAAAAACAAACAAAAAAAAACAAAAAAAAACAAAACAACTTTTTTTTTTTTTTTTTTTTAATGAAATGGTATTTTCCCAGCTCTGCTGCCATTTATGAAGGGCAGAAGCTTTATATGGCACTTAAACCACAATTGTGTGATCATGTCTCTTTCGACCCATGACTGGCTGGGCAGAAGGTTTTCATGCAGTAGGCTAGTTGTCAACCAATCTGTGTAACATGTAATTGCATCACATGTAGAAAAATATGATAATATAATATTGCATGTGGGGGAAAAAAAAAAAAAAAAAAAGAAAAAAAAATGTAATCCTAAGTTTAGTACGACGGAGCAAAAGAAATTATTACTAGTGGTATTATTAATTCTGCAGATTATTGGAAATCGCAATATGAATAGAGGAAAATAAGCCAAATAGATGATAAAATTGTTTATTGTCAATCACAATATGAGTTAAGTTGAAAAAAAATATATTACAGGATTGATAAACCTAAAAGCTAGATTTGTTGATGTAATCAGTTGAATCAAAAGGAAGAAGAAAAGAAATTACATCAATAGAAATATTGCTACTTTATTGGTTAAACCAAGGGAATGATATGGTCCCACCTCAAAATGTGGAGGTGGAAGTAATTTAATTGGATAAAGGCATGGACACCTCGTATCCATCGTGCACCTCTCAAGAGAATCTGGGACATGCATAAAAAGGCCTCGAAGGGCCAAAATCACTTGCTCGCTTGACACTCAGGAGCAGAGTCACACACGTACTCGCTTGATACTTAGGACCAGTCGAGATATAATGACAAAGGGACAGATGGTTCCCAACTAGGGAGCCATGACTGAAAAGAGTGGTTGCTTCCCATAGAGTCCTGGCTGAAGATGTATAGAAATTTCCCGTTGACTGACTTAAAAGAGTTAAAGTCAAATAACACACCTTTCATAGAGTCCTGGCTGAAGATGAAACAAACAGAAAGAGCCAAGAAAGAGTTTATGTCAAGAGTTGTTGTTGCTGTGCCAAGCTAAGGAAACAAGACAAATTTACCACCGCCGTCACAAAGACCTCACTTCGGCTTCAGTGAAAAGCCCTGATAAGACTTTTTTGAACCATCAAAAGTTGAAAAAACAAAAACAAAAAAAAAAAAAAAAAAAAAACACAACTTGAAATCTATGATTGGAGTGAACAAACATTACTCTTAAACAAAAACTTTAGGAATTCGACGACTTATATTCTATTTCTGTTTTTTTTTTTTTTGTATATAAAAACTTTTCCATAACATATCCAAGTGTCATAAAATTTATTTTTTTGGTGCAGTTTTTTTTTTATTAACCCAAGTGTGCATGTTTGTCTGGTCTGGTTTGAAGTGGTAAAGATATGGCTAGTGGGATTTCAATGTGTTTTCCTTGAGATAAAAATTCATAGTGTGGGCAAGGAGAAACACTGTTGTAATAGACGACTTGAAGACCAGCTACTGTGACAAGGCCATCACAACTAGCGACCCAAGAGCATTGCCATATCTGGTGTCGTGTTGACAGCATAAACTCCCGATTCAGGTTCTGAACCTAGTCATAATTGGTTTCCATGACTGGATTAGACACAGATGGACTATGCATGTTACATCTGCCTTTCTATTTAACCTACAGCTGGAGAGAGAAGAGATGGATTTATAACTTTCCCAAGGGTACTTGTGTGCAAGTGAATGCAATGGATTGTCTGACTACCCTCTTCAAACTGCCAGTTGTGAGAGAGGATAATTTATGTTGGAGAAGGTATCAAATAGTCAACAGATACTTTAAGGGAGAAACAGATAGTGCCTGTTGCACCAGATTAACCTAAGTCAAAATCTCTTCTCCCACTTGTCAGATTTCTTTCTACAATATTAAATAGATAAATCTGAGAGTATCTTAAACCAGATATTAGTTACATAATACTGCAAAAGTACTTTTGTTTTCTAACAAACCATGTTTAAAAGCACATGGGATCTAAAGATTAATATTTGTTGATGTTCTCATGAACTAGTCAGTACAGAAAAAAAAAAAAAAATGCAAAAGTTGGATCAAAAGAGTTCTGGTAATAGGTCGCATTTTGGGTAAGAAATTAAATCTATGCAATATTAATAATTTTATTTGCCTTTCTAAAACAGAAATGGAAAAAAGTTTTACCAAATCAATCTGTTTTTTTTTAAAAATCAATTTTAATGCTGCCAAATTTTAATTTTATTTAATCATCACAAAACCTTTTCTGTCTGTCAGCATGAATGATGCTAAACACCAGGAGACCAACCCTTCTTGGGCTCACCTTTTCCACTGACATGAAGGGGAGCAACTATTGAATCAACTGCTATGCCTAATGCCAGGAATGTAGGCTCACCGTGTGGTGTGAGAAAAATTTTTTTTTTTAATCATTTCACCCCGAGCAAGGCAGAAACGCCACTGATGTGCAGGGAGCTACATAAATGTAAAAAGATTAATTAGAAAAGAGTGAGGAGTACAACCTAGTTAGAAAGGAACAATAGAAAGCTGAGAAAGCAGGTGCGATGACAGATACATAGGTGGAGAGAAAGGGAAGGTTATACAAGGGTGGGGAGAGAGCTAGAGTCCAGTGGTTAGTAGATGAGTATTGATTTTGCATTTAAATTTCTGGAGGTTATAGCCGTCAGGAAAGCAAGAATACGGGAGTGAGTTCCACAGGCGGGAAGTGCCAGAGAAGAAGCTGCAGTAGTAGAATTGTCATCTGCATTTGGCTAACCTGACTGTGAATGGGTGGGACCCAGTTGCCAGTCGGGTTGCACGAGTAAACACCTGTTGAGGAGGCATCAGTGACTTAAGTTGTATTTATTTTTGTAAAATACAAAAAATGTGGCACAAGGCCGAAATTGGGGATGGGGAAGGCTGGTCATCATCTGTCCTAGTTTAACTTATCTATTCACTTTCGTCGACCCTGACACACTTACAATAATCCTTGCACCATAATACCACTTTTTTACTTACCATTCTTACCACGTTCACCATAATACCTCGGCTGCTCTATGATGTCCTACTTAACTCCCATATTTACAGTATTCAGAGGAGGGCATGGGCAGAAAATAACAACAATAAAATATCCCCAATGGTTTTATACAATGAAAGAACGATATATACAAGAAACTAAATAAAATCGTATTAGTAATAAAAGCCCCCCACTACTTCTAATATTGTGACAGCAAAATCACTTCCCCGGACGAAATATAATGCGTGGCTTTAGAAATATAATACCACTTATCCGATCAGCAAACACTCACACAATCACTCACACATTTAAACACCATAACAAAAACGAAAAGCACACTTGAAAAATAACGAAAGACGCCACGCATCCACCGGAGAACTAATATTGTTGAACACCTAAGGTGGGAAAGGGGGTGGGGGATTAAACTAAAAGAAAACTGGGGCCAAAAAGAAAAAAGTGGGGCCAATGAGCAATCATAACCTAGCTAAGTTACCTTTAAAGAGAGAAAACAGAAAATCAAATACTTCCTATTCTAAACTAACAGGGAAGGGGTGCACATGTTGTGCCCAGCACACCCAATATCCTGATGCCTAACCAGCATCAAACAACCACTCCAGGTCAGCACCTTTCACTCGACAGAGACGCGCAAGACTCACCCACCTTTTGCCAAATTCAGATGGAGTGAGTTGTTTCCTTTCCGTCCTGATCTTGACTTTAAGCTGATGCTTAAAGAACAAGATCAGTTGGGAAGAGGTAAACTTCTCATCACCATAGAATTCCTTCTGTCGCGTCGTCCAAATCACGATTCGCATAACACCTAGTAAGCAAAAGAGCACATAGTGCTCAGCCCTAGATAACGGAGGTACGACATTGCTACAAACAGAACTAGCCTCAAGGACAAAGAACTTTCCACGCAGCATACGGACCATGAGATCTTCAAGGAACTTACATAGCGGCGCAACAACACTGCAGTGGAAGAAGGCATGATCGACGGATTCCGCCGACAGCCCACAACGCACGCAGGTTGATTTCGGTGTTAGGCCCGCTACATGAAGTTTCTTGCCTACCCAGAGAGCCTTTCGAATCATCAGCCAGGTGAGTGATGCCTCATCGTTAGTGAGACATTTCAACCCAGGCGCCCAAGGCCATATGGAGCGAGCCTCCTGCTTCGTAAGCCCGAGCTCGCCAATCAGTTCATCTTGAACGGCCCCCCTAACTAACACCCGATATAATGCCCTAAGAGACAACGATTGGGCGTTGGAGAGGCCATCCGTAGCCCGCAAGAGAAACTGGAGAGCCAAACGACATTCTTTATAGAAGGAGCATTCGCCACGAGGAATACGGCCGGCCTCTTCCTCCGACAAATGCACACTTCTCAAGGATGGAAAGTTTTTATGGACGTCCTCTTTAACGAGGGCGCCTTTCTCATCCGCTAGCATACACATTCGATCCAGGAATCTAATGCGAAGCGTATGTTGACGAATCTCAACGCTAGGCATGCCCAGACCGCCTTCAGATGGATGAAGGTAACAGATCTCGCGACGCACCTTGGGAGCCTTGCCTTCTCGCCAAAGGAAAGAGAACAAGAGCTGAATCAATCCCAAACGAATGGCACACGGGAGAGGAAGTACGGAGAGTCGGTAAAGGAGAATCGGGTAGATGTGCGAGGCACATACTTCCGCCCTCCCCTTTAAGGAAAGATTCCTCCGAGTCCACAGATGAACTGCGCCCTCGGCCTTCTCTTGAACCTCCGACCAATTCATTTCCAACTGGAGATCAGGACCGAAAAAGACGCCGAGAATCTTGATCGGCCCGTCCATCCAGAGGAAAGGTCCGGGGAGAGAAACTCCCTTCCACGCACCCAATCGCAAGCCAACAGACTTATCGCGATTGATCTTGGCCCCTGTCACCGTCTCATAGCATCTGATTTCTTTGCTAACTTCGTCAATCTCGGCTTTGCTCGACACAAAAACCGAAACGTCGTCAGCATAGGCGGAGTACCTGGCCGAGGTGGTAGCACCAGGTAGGGAAATTCCGCGAAGGACCGGATTCGCCTTTAACTTGCGAAGGAAAGGCTCCAACGCAAGAACGTAAAGCAAAGGCGAAAGTGGACAACCTTGACGAATGGAGCGAGATAATGTGAAGGGCTTCGATCTTACCCCATTCACTTCCACCAGCGCACCGGGGGACTCATACAGCAGTCGGATCCAGGTGCGAAAGTACGGCCCGAAACCGGCGGCGGAAAGGACAGATTCCAAGAAGCGATGGTCAACCCTATCGAACGCCTTGGACTGATCCAAATTGATCAGCGCGGCTTCAGTGTCGGTTTTCTCGATGATCAGGCGTACCAAATGAAGGTTGTCCTGAATAGTCCTGCCCTTCACAGCACAAGTCTGCTCGGGGCCAATCAGACTAGATAGGACAGCCTGCAAACGGCCGGCCAAGATCTTGGCAAAAATCTTCAAGTCAGTATTTAACATCGCTAAAGGCCGATAACCATCTATGCCACCCCCACCGTCCTTGCTCTTGCGAAGCAACTTGATTACACCCCTGGTGAAACGTCGAGGTATAGACCCCTGCTTCATCCAGTTGTTATAAACAAGAGCCAGCAGAGGAACAAAAACGGACGACTGCCTCAAGTACAGTTCGTAGGGAAGACCATCCAATCCTGGAGTTTTGTCCCGGCCAACCAATTTCAGCGCATCCCAGATTTCCGACTCTGTTATGGGCCCCTCGCACCTAGCCGCTTCAGCCGCCGAGAGGCGGGGAAAGTCAGCCAAATAGGTATCGAACTGAGCCGAACTCAGACCGGGCTCCCTGGTGAAAAGATCCTGGAAGTAATCCCGAAAAGCCCCACATATACCCACGTCTGTAGTCACGGTACGTCCATCCGGCAATGTGATGTCCTTGATATGCCGATTGACTGCTCGCCTAGCTTCTTCTGCACGCAATTCTGCGGCCATATTCGTTGCCTCAGAAGACATTCTTTTTAACCTAGCCCTAACTACCAGAGCTTGATCCTTCTTGATAAGCAAGGAGGCCAGCTCGGCCCTAGCTAAGGCTACGTCCCCTCTATTACGGGATTTAACTGCCCGATCAACTTTCTTTTCTACTGCCGTTTGCGCCGCTAAATTAGCTAAGTTGAGCCGACGACTAAAGTCGGCAGCAAACGACCTAAGTTTTGATTTTAGAGTGTCCCACCACTTATTCCCAACCACAGCCCCCGTCAGTTCCCGCTTTAGTGTTAGTAAAAGCTGGTGCTGGAAATCTTGGCTATCAAATAATGACGCGTTCAATTTCCAGTAACCAGCCAACTTAACCTTAGGCTTATCTAAGTTTACACGAACCCGGACGAGCCTATGATCCGTGTAAACTATCGAATGGAAACTTGGACAACCTAAGAGCCCTACGTCGACTCTCTTAACTAGGACTCGGTCGAGGTAGCTGGCGCTTACCTTCGAAACCGAGCTGCCCCTATTAGTCCAAGTCCACACTACCTCCCGGGGGTGT
Source organism: Ascarosepion bandense (assembly GCA_037127315.1). Classification (NCBI taxonomy): domain Eukaryota; kingdom Metazoa; phylum Mollusca; class Cephalopoda; order Sepiida; family Sepiidae; genus Ascarosepion; species Ascarosepion bandense. The sequence continues at coordinate 4,099,851 of JBBBDQ010000769.1, read as the reverse complement.
TCATTTCGGTATTTATCGACAAGATCATTCCTGTCGATAAATTCCCGAAATGGTTTCACATCCGGGTTGTTAGTACCCGATCTTTCTCCTATCCGATCTTTCTCAGGGTCAAGGACGGCATTCCAATCCCCCGCTAAAATTACCCGCCTCGATGTTCCAAAGAACGACTCGAGCTGCCGAAACAAAGCAGGACGCTCCGCATGGACATTGGGCGCATAAACCCCAATGAGGCGAAAAGACTTCTCCTTTATGGTAATATCCAGCACACAAATCCTGCCCGCTGGATCCGCGAAGACAAGCGTACACACCGCATTCAATGACTTGCTCACTAGCCAGGAGACACCTCTAGAACGACCATCAAAACATGCTGAAAAGAGATCGTAATCCCTAGACAGTATGCTCTCATGGTCGCCAGCTGAAAAACGGGTCTCCTGTAAACAGCAAACATCCACACCGAGGCGCTGGAGATCATGAGTGAGTCTCACCCTCCGAGACTCGGACCTCAGCCCCCGGGCATTTATACTTGCTAACCATAAAGCCATTGTGATACGTAATTAGGGTTGGGGTCCTGGACAGAACATGGTCGGGGAAAGGATGCCGACAGCCTCTCCCATGGACCCATGGCCCATCTCATTCTTGATGGTGCCGTCAGAGGAGACGCCGCCAACATCCCAGGGAAAGGTTAGTTTTAGCGCCCTATAGAGGGAGGGGTGAACTAAAACAGGGACCCGTCCTGAACAAAATTTCTCCAAGTTTGTTAGTCTTTCTGATTTTGTAGTGATGATTGGTGGAGTCAGGGATATTACTTTGGCCGCCTCCTCGACCATGCCCCACACCTGCCGCGCCCCCGACCCCGTGCGGATAACTGTTAATATCCTCTGAGCAGTAGGGAAGTTTTGTGGCACTTCCACATCCTTGTCCCCGCACTTCTTCATTGCCAAGAGCGCGTTGAGTTGTTTTATTCTTTTTCCAAAATCCTTGGCTCTTTCGGCCTGGGCCGGGGAAATACGGCAGATGTCCTCCCCTTGCCTGTACGGCACTTTTGCAGGCTTCTTGCGCGTTTCTTTTTCCTCCGATGAAGCACTCCTTTGCCTTTTTAATGGAGGCGGCATCAGTTTTGGAGGAGAGGGACAGGGAGAGAGGCAGGGAGAGACTCTGAAATAATTGATAATAGGGCTGGGATCCCGACTGCGAGGGGAAGGTTTCCTGGGCGTGGGTTGAGAAGAATGCACTTTCTTCGGTCTCTCCGTCTTTTTCTTTTGAGGGGAGGACAGGGCAGAGGCCGAGGGGCACGAGCGACGTTTTTCCAGTTGTTTTAACCGCTCTTCTGAAGGCCGAAAAGAACGTTTTTCTAGCTGTTTCTTCAGCTCCTTAATTTTTAAGGTTTTTTCGTATCCCGGATCGTAGGCTTTTTTTAGGTCTTCTAATTTAGGAGCAGACCAGGCCGAGGCATCGCCCTTCTTGCTGGTAGAGGGAGTGGGGCTGTACGTGCCTTTAGTCTTTGGGGTCTCCGGGGACCGAGGTTCCGCAGCTTGGCGCTTCCCCCTGGCCCTGCCAACAACCAGCCACTCCCCCTTATCCTTCTCCTTGGCTACACTTGCAGCTGGTGATGGTTTTTCGGGGGGGTGAGGGAACTTTTTTGTTCCCAACCGGGGTAACTGCCGCACCGGTCCTGGGTATTGGCATGCCCACTACGGGCGAGACGGATGTAACAGAAGCGGCCAGAGGGGGATTTTGGTCGACTGGGGCCTGGCTTCCAGAGGACTTCTTCTCTGGGCAGGAGGAGGAGAGGTGACCAATCTCTCCGCACCTCCAGCATTTCGGTTTGCGACCGGTAACTATTACCGGTAGGCTCAGGCCCCCTACGTCAAGACAGTTGGGGATAGTCTCGAAGTCTTCACGGCTGATCATAATATCAAAAGACCATCCCCCGGTCAGGTCTTCGCAGGAGGCATCTAAAATTTGGCCAAACTGCGAAAAGTACGCAGCCAGATGCTCCCCGATGACCTGAGGAGGAACCTCATACACTGCTACCTTGGTCCTTCGTTTGCCATCGTACTCACATCTGAATATGAGATCTTTCATTATCAGGTCTTCCGTTGCCAATTTTATGCAATCTTCTGGCGTGGGTAGCAGTATGTCCCACATGAAGAAGCCCGCACCTTTAACTATTCTTAAGGGCTTATACCCCTTTGACTGTAGTGTTTTCAACACCATGTCTTTCGTGCTGTGACAAATTTTGCGCGTACGCTTGTCCACCACGAAGACTGACACTATTTTTTTTCCAATCCTCTTTAATTCTTGGGGATCCTCCAAGAGCCCACCTTCTACGACAAGGTGTGCGTAGCTCTTAGCTCTCTCCAAGAACTCCGCCAGATTGATCGTGCATTTCGGAGGGGACTTCCAGCCACAGGGCGATTCCCCGGCCTCAGCATCTTTCGTTGTCTTGTCTTTTTCTTCAAAGTTTTTCTGGCCATTCTCGGCCATAGTTGCTTTCATTTCTTTGTCTTTGTCTTTTTCTTTGCCATGCTCTTCTCCCGGAAGAGGGGGAAATGCCTCATCGGTTTTTTCCGGTGGGCCCTTCCAAGGGGGGTCAAAGTTCAATTTTTTCTTTATTGACCGACTAGTGTCGGCCATTTTTAAGTTTCACAACTCCACTCAACACTTTTTTGTTTTTTTTCTCCACCAATCTAACTTATATGGAGGGGTGGGAAAAGGCGGGAGTAAAAAATGGAAAAAAAATATATATATAAATAAAAATAAATAAAAACACAAACTAAACAAGCAACAAAGAAAGACAAGGAAACGGTTTTAAAATAAAAACAACAAACCCCGAAGGATTTTAAAATAGATAAAGAATAAGTTTAGCCAATAACGGCCAAAACACTAGCCTTTAAAGGCCAAAACTACACTAAGAAAATGCCTTAAAACGGCAAAAAGATAAGCCTCTAGAGAGGTTTACCAAAATAAACGAAAACAAACAATGAATAAACTTTACAAGTTACAATAAAAAGAAATAAAACAAACAAAAAAAAGGAGCTGCCTAAAAAAGGCTACTCTCGTTAAAAATAGGAGGAGGGGCAAAAAATAAACTTTGCTGGGATAAATAAAGTTTACAAAAAAGGAATAAACGAATTAAATTTGTACAACGAATAAACTTTACAAAAATGAAACAAACTACACAAAGAAAATAAATACGCAAGTCAAACAAAAAGCGAAAAGTCGCCTAAGGCAACCTCCGTAAATGAAATATGGGGAGGGGTTAAAAAGAAAAGTGGAAAAAAAAATAAATTAAACGGTTTTTTTTTGGTCAAAAATTCAAATGAAAGTTACTATTAAAAGAAAAGTTTTTAAACAAAAATAAATATGGCACTTAAGGCCAAACGGATACTGAAAAAAAGAGAAACAAAAATTAAATTCAAGACGGCCGACCTAAACAAAAACAAATATGGCCGCAAAAAAAATACGAAACTAAAATACAAAAAGCTAGAAAATAAAATTAAAAAACAAAGCAAGAAAAACGAAAAGATAAATAAAATTAAACTTAGCTAAACCAAAGAGGGGTCTTTTGTGTGAAATAAAAGTAGTCCAAATGGGTTATTTGCAAACAAAAAGTCTGACGCTCGTCAAAGCAAGTCAGGAAATGACAAAACACGTCAATCAGTGACTTAAGTTCGTCTGAGCAGAAGCCATGAAAGTATTTATAGAACAGACAAAGGGAGGCCACATTTCGACGATGGGGAAGTGGCTGCCGTCGAGTTGCCAGATCAGTACCTATCACATTACAGACTCTCCTTTGGAGCCTGTCAAGAACACTGAGGAGAATGGCAGGGGCACCTGACCATAAATGGCAGCAGTACTCCATGCACGGACGGATGGTTGACTTGTATATATGCAGGATGGATTCAGGTGGAAAAAACATCCTGGATCGACATAGTGACCCAACCTTCTTAGCAGTAGATTTTGCTATAGATTCAATATAGTGGTTCCATTTGAGGTCTGAGGAGGCGTAGTGTATTACTCACCGGGAGAATCGCTTGGTCCATGCTTATGGGAGGTAGGAGAGGTTGCCTGTAATGGTTGACAGACAACAGCTTGGCCTTAGATGAATTGAAGTTGACAAGCCACTTCTTGCCCCAGTTCACCACAAAGTGTAGATCCTGCTCAAGGTCAGCAGCGAGATTATGTCTGTCCGCCACGACAGGTTTCTTACTGGTGCGGGAGTATATTGTAGTGTCATCTGCGTAGATGCCTACTTGGGACTTGATCTCATCTGGGAGGTCGTTGATAAAAATAAGGAAGAGTGTTGGGCCCAGGATAGAGCCCTGTGGGACACCAGCATTCGTGCTGTAGGACGAAGAGGCACGTCCATTCAGAACAACCTTCATTTTGCGGTTATTTAAGAAAGATTGGATTAGGTCAAGCAGGCGACTGATAATACCATAACCGTGTAGTTTGCATAGGAGACCAGAGTGCCAAACCCTGTCAAAAGCCTTGGAGATGTCCAGAGCAACCCCGCAAGCCTCGTCAGACGCACCAAGGGCCTGTAGCATGTACTCCGTCACAGTTGTTAGCAGGTCGGCCATGGACCAGGCAAAGCGGAATCCATATTGCCTGTCGGAGAAGAGTTTGTGGGCGGTGAGATGAACTATTTCAGCATTGATTATAGCCTCGAATACTTTCCTGAATATCGGTAGAAGACTGATAGGATGATAGTTGGATGGGTCCGAGGGTTCACCACAATTCTTAAATACAGGAACGACTGAAGAGAACTTCCAGCATGCAGGAAAGCAGGAAGCAGAAAGGCAGTAGTTAAATAGTTTAGAGAGGACAGGGGAAAGTTCAGGAGCACACCTCTTAAGGACTATCACTGGGATTCCATCGTCTCCACACGCCTTATGGGGGTCGAGTTTTGAAATTACTCTAGAATCTATCTTCAACATTTATAAATCTACCATTTGTCCATGCATTGAATACTGTTACCATATTTGGTCTGATGCTTTGGCTGTATATCTCAAAATTGACAAAATTCAAAGAAGAGTCTGCAATATAATTGACCCCTGATCTGATATAGCTTCTGTCTTTTCTATGAATATTTTCATAGCAATTGTTCTGCTGTGCTGTTCTTAGTCTCTCCAATAACTAGATTGGCAACTAGGTCTTACCATTTTACTGTTGAACTAGCTAGATGAAACTGCCGCTTCTTTTCAAATAGTTTTTCTCCCACTTCTCACCTATCAAATGCCTTTTTGATTTCTTGCTTTCTTACCACCTACAATCTTAAAAAAAAAAAAAAATTAAATATCAACATTAATCACCATCTGTCTTCCTAACCCCAGTTTCTTTATTGACCTCATTCTTTTTTCTTCTTCACTCTCCATAACCTCCTGTTTCCTAGTGGCATTATTGCCTTGGTTGGAATTAAATATTTAAAAAAATGGACCAAAAATCTTCATAGTTGACATTTTGCATTCTAATGTGACAAAATAAACCCCCACCCACATACATATAGAAGAGTATGACAAGTGTCTACATCAGTCTTATGTGTCATGTATCTCTTTATGAAAACTTTTGCATCAATTTTCAAAGGATTTATGCAGCTCTAAAGAGGCTTGTTTTTAAATTAGCAGAAATTACAATCTTAAACCATGAATTACTTTTCAAGTTGCTGCAAATAAGTATTGCAATATTTATATAATTTTATATGACAAACTTGAGAAATTCCCTTCATCTAATAGGCCTGAAATAGGAATGGATGGCATCAACATACATAGAAACCTACTTAAAATAGATAAATTAAGACAGAATTTCTTACTAAATGCCAGACAACGTTGATAAAAAGCTTAGTTTTATAGTTTGAATGAAAATGTTGATTAACGCAATTATCTGATGAGGAAAGCGAGGCAAAGACAGAGAGGAGAGTGAGACAAGATATGAAAATGTTTTCTCTCCATATTGAACAAATGAAACTCAGAAATAAGCATAAAGATGTCACTTAATGATTTATAATGCACCTTTTCTTTTATTGTATGAAACGGAATGAACAAAAAAAGAACACAAACCCATTGGCAAGTGTGGTCAAAAGGAACCTTTAATTTTCCACAGTCAATTGAATTGGTATATTTTACATACTTTTCATGATCCAATAATGGATCTCATATTCACTGGGTTGATTATCATTTCTTGTAATATATCCAGCTATGTACATGAGAACCATTCTTATTACATCAGAAAGAGTTTTTTTTAAATTTTCCAGATTGTCAAATATTTCTGAACCTTTCTCACAAAGTTCATAATAAGATGTAAATTGGTGACCTGGCTTAACATCAAAAGCATCAATATTTACATTTTGATTTAAAATGTCCACTTCATATACAACTTTTCCATACACTATTGAATATTTATTAAATAAGTACCACCTGATTCTTGACAAAGTTGACTAAATTCTTTTTCTAATGGATCAGTTGTAAATTGCCCGAGTAGCACATCTTTATGAGTTGTAGCTTAAAAGATGTTGACAGACTAACAATTCCATTGCAAGTATGGTAGTAGCAGTGTGAGAAAAAAATGTTTTTGAAGTATAACTGTTTGCTTTTTTCCTCAAGAACATTGAATAAACTTTTAACTAGGAAATATTGACTATTAAGTTAACTTTTACCATACATTTTAATAATTTTAGAGAAATGTATGAGGAGCAGGATTAATCTTGTTCATTGTTTTTATAATAAAATAAATATTGAATTAAATATTTAGAATTTAATTATATATCATTAAATTTATATCAAAACATTCATAAATGTTTTTCATTCACTTTGTAATACAAAAAATATTACATTTGTTTCTATTTTATGTTTAATGGTAAATTTCAAATAGTTTAATGTTTAAAATGAAAACAAAATTACTTATAAAAGAATTAAATTTTATCAATGAGTAATTTTTATGAATTATCAAAGAAAAATATCAAAATAACTTTATGACCATTGACAAATAATGATATTTTAATTTTGCAGAAATTTTGAAGTAAAAACGAAAGCATATAAAAAAAAAAAATTTTGAAAAATCTAAACATCATGGAAGAAGCAAAGTGCATTTGCTTTTTTTTTTTTTTTTTTTTTAAGAACATTATTAAACTGTAAGTGAAATGTTAAACTTAAAAAGGAGGAAAATATTTAAACTTTAATTTAAAAATGTTAAATAACACACTTAAAATTCAAAGTAAGAAGACCAAAATTCCTAAATACCAATTTTGTACAGTAAATTACAGACTCAAAGGCTTGTTTTTACAATGTACATAAAAAAATAAGATAGCAACTCAAAATAAATTAAATAGATCTCATACTTATTTCAATTAAATAAAATAATATTCTAAATCAAAGTAAAAATTTCTTTGAATTTCTTGAACCAATAAGACTGGAGCAGCTAGAAAATGCCCCACTGCTTTCATTGGATCAAGGAACATTTAAAACCATCTTCTAGTTCTGTCCCTAGCTTACATTATGAATTGACTGTCTAATATAGAACACTATGGTTAACCATAAAATAAACAGTTAAACTGGTTTAGCAGTTCTTGTTCAGAGTAAGAAAAAAAAAAAAAGTGTACATTGCAATTAACTATACAATCCCAGAATAATGTTATAGTCGAACAAAAAGTAAAACAAAGATTGATCACCTTTAAGTTTATCAATAACAAATGTGTTTGGGTATATAATTTAGCATCTCCAGCAATACAACATAGATCGTAGAGTATAATACACACACATTCTTGATTTTGTTGACTGCACTGTATAGTTTGTGAGAAAAAAATGCTATGACAACTCACTCTGCCAGAAATTTGGAAACAGTATGCTGTACTGCTTGGTAATTGCACCAGAAGCTCTAATATGAACCTTGGAGAGTGTGTCAATCTGAGGACATTGCAGAGAATTTGGAAAGATTTGGATGAATGTAATGGTGATTATGTACATGTTTAAAATGATCACTGGTGATACCAACATTATACCTCCATTCATCATCTAACAGGACCTTAGACTCAACATGGAGGTCTACATCAAGTACCTGGAGTAACTAATACTGCCCTGGGACAAGAGGGTTGATGTTGGAAAACTATGCCTGGCAACAGGACTGCACCATGCCACACAAGCAGAAGAATCCTATCATGACTGTCAGACAATTTCTGTAACCACATTACTTACATCTGACCACCTAACTCCCCAGACCTCAACCCACCTTGATTATTATGTGTGGGGTGCAGTTGAGCAAAGGACCAATGAAACTCCTTGTAAGACCAAAGATGACAATGATTATGGCAGCATTCACCAACTTACACATAGAGACTGTCCAGAAGAGATGCAGGAGATTCCAAACTGATCTGGAGGTGGTGGTTGACACTAATGGTAATTTTATTGAATAAATTTACTCTTCCATATTTCAAGATATTTGTGTAATTTTGGTAAGTATATTTGTTAAGTGATATGTGATTATCATTTTGTGTAATTTAGACAATTTATCCATCGCACCCTGTATATCTCATTCCTATTAGAAAAAAAAATTAGTTATACACAAGAAAAAAAAAAAAAAAAAAAAGAGCAAATTAGAAATTAAAATAGCAATAAATTCAGTGTTTTTTATATAATTAAAAATGGGTTATAATGACAATAAAAATTTTTTTTTTCAACTGAAGAAATAATTGCAAATAAGGTTTCCATTAGTATAAAAAAAAAAACAAAAAAAAAAACGGAAAGGACCAGTGAGAAATTATTTTTGCTGGTAAAATCCTGTATACATGCCGGTGAATATCTCATTTGACATATGTTGCAAATAAATACACATATACCAAAGAAAAGGTAGGTACATTTATTTATGTTCAGGAGTAAGATCTGTCGTGTGAACAAACTGGTGAATGTCAAACGACTCCACTATAAAAGTACTCAAGCACGCAGATATGTTTGCAAACAATTATACTAAAAAAAGTGTATTAAATCACTGTTGACTAAATCCTTGCCAAGGTAAGAGTGAGAGGGGAGAGAAAAACAGGTTGGGTAAAAACAAGACAAAAAACAAGCAAACAAGCCCAAAATTTTGCTATTAAACAGGAATTATATAATAAAACTGCAATAATTTCTAAATGAAGTACTTCATATTGTCAGTTATATAAATATTATTATATAAATATAAATAACTCAAGCCACTTAGTGTTGACTTCATTATCCAATTTTATATTTATGCTCTATCTCTGATATTGAAATGTAGCACACCTTCAAACTATGTTTTCAATATAAGTATTATAATTTATTTATTACTAATAATTATTAAAATTACAGTGATGCTGCTATTGTACTCATGGCATCAAAAGGATGGTAATTGTACAAAAATTTTAATAATGAAATGAAATAAAAATTTTGAAACAATGTATTAAGATTCAATAAAGTAGAGATGAAGAATTCACAACTAAAATAGATGCTAATGAACTGTTTAATTAACTCATTTCCTTTAAATTTATGTATTTTTGGACAGTAATCTCTTATGCAGGTTTCATTAAAAATGACAAACAAGGTGTTATGGTTTTGTTTTTTTTTTAAGTAATCTTATGATTTTTTTTTCTTTTGAGGACATAATTATAGGAAAATTGTCCAAATGTTCTGTTTATCTGAGTGTTTTCAGCTATACTTTTAGCCACTTTCAAGGATGAATGTTATTTTACATGTAACGGAATGTATGTGGTGTTATGTATGATGTAGAGTAGTGGTATGTCTTATGTACCGAACACAGTAGTTAAATTAACCATACTAAATTTAAAACTGCTAACCTCATCATCAAAACAACAATTCACCCACAAGATCCAAACTATACTAAACCAATATTATTAACAAATTCACATGTCCCTTGAAGAACTGTTCTTCATCCTCATTTTGTAAATAATCCTCTCAATGATACACACTACGAAACTGACTCAAAGATCCATGCTGCATCTCCCTCAACAGAGTTCAATTTGATCTCATTTAAGCATATATGGAGACCTACCAAATCCTATCCGTTACATACTTGTTGACAGCACAAATATCATAGCATCAACAACATGCAAAAAAGCTAAAATAATGGAGGCTTTATTGATAACAAAGAAAAACCTAACACTCAATATCAGCTATGAACACACTAACAACATGCTTACTATTTTTGCTATATAACACATACCACTACTCTACATCATACATAACACCACATACATTCCGTTACATATAAAATAACATTCATCCTTGAAAATGGCTAAAAGTATAGCTGAAAGCAGATAAACAACATTGACAAATTTTTTATAATTTATGTCCTCAAAAGAAAAAAAAAATTCATAAGCTCACTTGAAAAATTACATAAAAAAATCTTAAGCTGCACACACACACATTAGATTATATATATATATATTGTTTTTCTTTAATCTGAAGTGGAAGAGTAGGAAGGTCAATTCCAAGAACCTGATCCTAATTAATATTAAAAATTTTTAATATTAAAAAGTGATGCAGGTGGAGAGCTCAATGTACTTGAGAATACAGAGCCAATATACATTAGAGAAAATTTTCAAAATTCAAAGGTGTCAGATGCACATTTCGACATGGGATCGCTAACAGTCCACGTCATGTCAGTGACATTGTTTTGTTCCAAATGCCAAAGCCCTGGGGTAAAGGGGGAGGGGCAAGGTTAACAAATGGTCAAGAATTAAGGTCAGGGAAGTGGGATTTTTTTAAGCAAAACAAAAGATAGACAGGGTATCAAATATCAAATGGTAGAGGCTAGTGAATGTTTACAGGAGTTTGAAATGGTATATTTAGGAGGGGAAGGAATAGATTTAAATGTAAGATCTTAAAATTTTTTTCATTAAGTTTATCCATTACAGGAAGTCATGAATTTAAAGTTATTAAAGAAATATATGTGTGTGTGTGTGTGTGTTAAAGGAAAAGAGGGTTTGGTACAGGAGTCCATATTTTATAAAGATAGACAACTAAAGGAGTTAAATTACTTTTTAAGGTTAAGATTTTGAGCTGTTTGAAGAGGTGTATTTAGGGGGGGGGAGGAATGGGTTTCAATACAAGATCTTAAAAATTTTTTTTTAGAGTAGATGAAGCAGATATCACTTGGGAAATGTTCCAAAAATGTCAAATACCCATTTATGAATACAGTATGTGTATTACATAGGGTGCATATGCACTCATCTGTTTATGGGGCAGGGGAACTGTGTTTTAAGATCTCCAGAGGAGGCTTGAAACTACAGATAGCACTGAACACTAACCATACCATATTTTGAATTATATACACACAAGCATATAAAGCTTGGTGAAAAGTTCTCAGCTTAACCTACTTTCTAAAAGCTCACTCAAATGGAACTTGTATATTTGTGCCATGACTAAAAAAAGAAATTGTCACTTTCTTGTATTGTTTCAGAAAATATCTAACCTGATGCCAGAATCTATCTTTATAAGGGTCAGATCAAAAACCAAGAATGAAGCATTGCTGTCATGTTCAGGTTGAATAACCATCATCCACATTCCCTTACACTGATAAGGAGCAAGTTCCACTGAATCAGCTTCTTTCCAAAAGAAGTGACTTTAGTGAAAGACACTCCTGAGAGGACATTTCTCTATCAAGTCCAGGGTCATGTTCTTATAATATGCACTTCTTACTTCTCTATCTCAGCTGGTGTTTCCTTAGCCCACATGGTCAGATCATGACAGAGTTCAAAACCCTTTACCTTGAGTGGGCCTTGTTTTGGGTGAACTAAGTAAAAAAGATTTGCATGCTGATTAACTCATCTGCTGCTATCTACATACCTGTACATCTTTACACACACACACACACACACACATAAATACACATCAATTTATAAATATCAATCAGGTGTGAATAAAGCAGTGCTCAGTGCTGTATAACAGAGCAAAAATATTTATTAATAAATTGATGTACATATTATCTGACTTATTAAACCCAGTGTACAAGTTTCCTCGTAACAAGAAAGAAGCCTCGATTAACACATGGGCCCTACATCTTTGCAGACATGGGCTTTTATTCCAGGGTTTTATTTAAAGTAATATGAAAGGTATGATATATAAATTTATTTAAGAAATTTTACAAAATCTATTATGAAATGGATTAATTCCAACATATTTCATTTTTTGGTTTAAAACATTATTTTTAATGGATACTCATTTTATTAGATACTGTTTTTTTTTTTTTTAATAATTAAACAGTATATCTACTGGTCTCAATAATCAATAAATCTTGTTAGGAAAATATGCGTCTCCCAGCAGGATTCATCCCTGTTGTAACCTTGTTGGTTATTGTTGTGACCTAAAAGGCTACTGATGTGTTGTGGTATCAATCACACAGTTGTATTGCTTTGGCATATTACTTTAGTTACTCATGGATTTGTAATATTTATTACTACGAAATGATATTCCAGTAAGATAGTTATTCGCATACCTTGCAAATAATACTGTATTCAAAGGTTCTTCCTGATAATACATAGTATCCTCTCTTGGGAGTCCTCCAGAGTAATCTAACTGAACTCTGCTACTTGGCTGTAACTAGTATGATTACTGCTGCTACTAATTCGATTGATCCTCGGTGGATTCCCTCGGCTGATCCACACAGACTTCTATCTGGTACTTAATATAGGTTATTATCATGGTCACATGATCCCCAGTAGAATAATCTGTTCTTATAGTTTTGTTATCTGGCAATCAGCATTTAACCACATGTGTTGGTGCTGACACTTCTTTCTATATGACAGTTCTCTAGGTTGAGTGGTCTATGACATGCCAGATCTAATGACTGTTTCCCTAAGGGATGCAGGTTTAAATCCTGCCAGAAGATGCATATTTTCCTAACAAGATTTAATTATTCAGGCTAGTAGATATAAAATATGAGTATCCATTAAAAATAATGTTTAAATAAATCAAATATATAAATTTATGTAACACAGTGGATAAACAAAGTAAGTAAATGGCTTGCTACCTGTTTTGGACTATGCTCATCTGCTAGGATTACTAGTTAATCCTCATTGCAGATTCCTGCTCAGGTACATTGACATTTTATCAACACTTTGAAAACTGACTTGTTAGTTTCTGGGAAAGAGTGTATAATCTGGCATGATCAACAGTTTGACTAAAACAGTATGCACGAAACTGTCACGATGACTTGTGATTTCATGCTAGCACAACTATTAAACAAATTCTCAATGGTTCCATCTACCTAATTTCACTCACAAGACTTGGATCAATCAGTGGTACAGTTTTCAGATACTTCCCAATGGTGCTGCTCACTATGTTTGTGATCCCATACTGATCATGACCATGGTGGGGTTTGAACCTGAATTTTATGGTCAAAATGGTAACAACACAGCCAAGTGATCACTTAGTGTTTAATCAAATTACAAAAATGATTATTCTCAGGGATTGTCATTATATACACACACACACACACACACACATATATATATATATTATTACACACACACACACACACACACACACACGAAAGAGGTCTGATCAAAATGTTTAGTGGTGCTATGAAAAAATAGTTTCTTCTGAAGTTACATGCTTCATTTTCATTGATAAAAGCATTCTTGAAAATCCTTTTTGGGGATAGCTAGCAGCTACCTTGTTGTATTCAGTTGGTTTTTCAACATCTTTCAAATGCAATTTGATCTGAAAAAGTCATAAGGATCAAGATCTGGGGTATATGGTGGTTGTCAGACCAGGAGAATGTTGTTCTTGAAAAAGAACTGCTGAGCAACCTATAGTCAGTGATGGAACTTTTGTAGTGTGATGAGACAATCACACTCTGCACACTTTCCATCCAAGCATTACTATCTATAACAGAAGTGAGTGAAAAATGTTGAAAAGCAGAAATCGGGGTCAATCTGTGCCACATGACTTCACTGCATACATTACTTTAGTAACAATTGATACTTTACATATATGTGCGGTTGTTTTTGTCATGAAAATGACCATGATGCACAAACTGATCAACATAGCACTACATGTCCTCCTTGCCTTGAACGAATATTATGTTACATGATTCGGTTAAATAATCAATGATTTTCAACTGCAATCCAAGTGAACTTGATACAATTAGTAGTTTCAAGTGACTAAAGGTTACAGTGCCATTTTTTTTTATTTTGCTTTCCTGTGTTTAAAGAGATTTTTCTACCCATTGACAAAAATATTCCTTTATCAAAGGTTCCTGTATGATTACCAAAGTTGAGCAATATCAAATCTGGTCAGTACCTAGATGGGTAACCACTTTTGAATAACATGTGCTGTATGAGCTTCAATGTGTGGGTGGTATAACTAATAAAACTTGTATTACTAAATTATTATTAAAAGGTTATACATCTCAAAAATACATTTTTCTTGCTTTAAATAAGTTGCAAAGGGTTGATAAGCCATAGAAAACAAATAAATTGAATTAAAAAAAATATCAGTCATTATACACCCATCCTCTTGCACTATGAAGCCTAATTTTTCTTTTAAATGATGGGGTATTTCCCTTTTGCTTGCAGTACCTGTATTCCATACAGTCCTCTGAACAAGTTCAACACTGGTGTTTGGATGAGAACCAACTTGTGTGTATAATCTGACTTCATGTAGTGTGAGCCCTGAATTTTTTTTTTTTTTGCATGATTTTTAACTTTAGAAAACTTTTACCTGTGTACAGTACAATTAGTCACTGAAAAAGTGTAATTTTTAACCTGTTAAAAAAAAAAATTTAAGACTTATATTATACATGGGTAAATCTTTTTTTATGTAAAAAAATCTGATTATAAATTTTCTAAAATATACAGTACATTTGTAAATCTATTTGTCTGTGCATTGAATTTTGCTGACATGTCTGGTTTAGTGCTCCTGCTATATATCTTGAGATTCTTGCAAAATCTAAAAGGTCTAATGTTATCAGTCCTTATAACATGGCATATTGACTTCAGTCACTTTCCTACCACTATAACAGCTTCCCTCTATTTTTTTTCTACAAATATTTTTATAATGAGCTTGCCTCCTTGGGACATGGGACAATTTCTAATAGAAACAAAAAAAAAGATGCTATCCTTATGCTAGGGTTCAAAATACCCAGGGTAAAGGTAACCATTTCACCTTTGAGATTGAAATCTGAAAACTATTTTCAGAATGAATGCAAGTAAGAAAGACAATTGATGCAATATTTTATTCCTTTTTTGTTTTTTATGCTTCACTCTGAAAATGATTTTTTCCAAGTTTATTGCATTTAGTTTGATTGTTGGTGCAACAAGAGGCCAAAGCCTGCAATGAAATTAAACTGCTTTTGGTCATGCTTACTAACACATTCTTCCAGTTGGTGCAGTTACAAAAATAATCAATTTTGTTACAACTCATCAAACCAGTGTTATGTAATAACAAACCAAAGGCTAATTTTCACTTGCAAGATTTCCTTGTTAGTATAGAGAAATCATTTTTAATATGGATTACTTGTCTATTCCATATCTACTTGGGGGACTTTCTTTAGACCTGACCAATATTATCTGATCTTGAGAGGATAAGTTAATGCAATAGCTGATTGCAGTAGCTCAATTGGATTAGAGTTCTTGCAATCAGACCTTCAAAAGTTTTTAGCAGCAAGAGATTAACCATAAGAGCCAAACAATCAACAAATCACAGATAATTAGCAAGTTTTTTTTATTAATTCCATTGTACACAGATATATATGTGTGTGTGTGTATATATATATATATATATATATATATACACACACACAGAGAATACAAAAGGAAAACTACTTTTTGCTTACACATTTCATCTACTGTCAGATTTTGCTCAGGCAAAGAAATTAAATGAATTTTATATTATATAAACTAGCTATGAACAAAAAAATTCTTGGTTACTGAAAAAAAGAAAGAAAGAAACTGCTTATAAAATATTCATATAAGCAATTTTCTTTTTAGTAACCAACAACGTTTTGTTTGGAGATAATTTATTTAAAATAAAATTCATTTACTTTCTTTGCCTTGATAAAGTTCAACAGGGGACAAACTGCATAAGCAAAAAATATAGTTTTCCTCTTTAATATCATACTGTTCCTTTCCTCAGATTATAACCGTGAATATATATATATATATTATATATATATATATATATATATAAACCATCCACAGGCAAGCCTGTTTTGCTGTATTACAGCTCTTCAGTGTGCCTAGATTAACCGTTTTGCCTCAAACCAGAACTGAAACCCGATTGATTTGACAACAGTCAGATATTCACCCACCAGGCCATAGGCACAGCATCAGAGAAAGGCTGATTTCATAGAGTGTAATGTATTTTTACAATATGTAAACAACGCCAAATACCCTAAAGTATAGTTTATTTATTTTCTACTATAATATAACTACATCTCATTAGCTATAATCTACCCTCTCGCATAAATATATTGATTCTCCCATTTAATGTTTCAGTTAACTAATATATCACCTACTAGGTCGACTACATATGTTTGACATACATTATATTCTAACCCTTTTCTGTTCTTTAAACAACTCCATCACTTTAAGTGATGGCTTAAAAAAATTCTGTGAAGGTTTCAAACACATTTAACACTATTGCAGACATGCTAGGATGCAAATGTATACATCCTAATGTTTCATGACAGACACTAAAGGGTCTGGCTTTCCATGCCATCTTAATTTTCTACTCCTCTACCCTAATAATCTCATTTCCCCTATCTATCATGACCTTGGTTTTTATTTGTTAATCAAAGCAAAACCTGTGAATTAACACCTCCCCATTAATTAACTAGATATGGTAACAAGTTTTTTAAATTTCTATATATATAATGATTCCTAACAGAGAAAATATTTCACTTCCTGACAAGATGCTAATAAACTAGTTAAACAAATGAAAAATAATACTAGAAATGGAAACATTTAGGTTAACTTAGAAGTAAAATTCAAAATAAGACAAATATTTTTTAAAATTAATTAATAAACACTTCTATAAAATCTCAGAATTAAATAAAATTTTAGATAGGAATTCAATAAAGTTATAGCTCTACTAGTAATTTAGAAAATTACATAAAAAAAAAAATTCTAGAAACCTAAAAAATAACATGCAACTTGATGGACTTTGTAAAACAGAAGGAGTTATTTACAAAGCAGATGTACGTGATACAGATAGACAAAAAACATTTGGGTTCTACAAAAGGAATTTTTAAAAACAGATGGAATAATCACAAATCTGCATTTAAGCTAGAAAACCTCAAAAATTGTACCAAACTGGCTAGCCACATGTAGAAATTAAAAATGGAAAAGGCCCTGAGATAACATGGTGAATAGTAAAAAAAGAAAAAAAAGCAAAACCTTACAATGGTGGGATGTCTGTAGATTGTACCAAGAAAATTTAGCCATTATATTGATTCCAGAACAAAAAAATTACTAAATGAAAGATTGGAAGTAATGTCCAGATGTAATCACAATTATAAATAACTCCTTAATTTTGAAAATTATTTCCAGTTGCACATTCATAAAAATCCCTGTTGTACATTTGAAAAACGTTGGGGGGGGAAAAAAAAAGAAAAAAAAAAGAGTCAGTTATTATAAATCACCCAAAGATACCAAAAGGTTGAAACCTAGGTTGCAGAAATAACTCATTTCCAAATGAAAAATATTCAAAAGCTCTACAATATATCTGTATTGAGCACTTTTTAATACAACTAGCTACTGGTCTAATTTAATTATAACTAAAAAATACTTATATATATATATATATGTTGGATACAGTGATTCGTGTAAAAATAAATGCAATTAAATTTTTCATCACATTTTTATGAGAAACACCCCACATAGAAGTTAATTTTGACAAGAATTTACTCAAACTAATTACATTAAAAACAAATTTTGGATCAAATAGCTTAAAGTCATTAAATCAACCCATATACCACAAGGGAAAAATAGATTTTTATACTTATAAGCAGTGTGTAAAGATATCAACACCAAATGGTGACAATGTTTCAGGCTTGGATAAAAGCAAGAGACATACTGTTGTCATTCAGTATTGATCTCGCTGATAGCTTAGGAGTAGAAACCCTGACTGATGTCAAATTGGCCAAGTTTCAATCCCAGCATGAAGCAAATGGATACCTAGCTGAACTGATAAGCTGTGATACAGCAAAACAGGCCTGTATGCAGATGACTATATATATATATATATATATATATATATGTGTGTGTGTGTTAAGTATTCTTTTCGTCATATATATATATATATATATATATATATATATATATATATAAAAAAAGAATACTTAACATTCTGTTCTGATAGACTTTATGAAGGCAAGTGTAAGGATTTTATTTCGCAACAAGTATTTATAAACAAATATAAAAATGTTGTTTTCCAAAATTTTTAAATTTAAGAGATGCTCATAAATATTCATTAGGTTAACTGAAAAATTTAGGTAAACTATGGAGGATGCTAAGTGTTGCAATTTAATATCTAACAAAAGTGAGTAAATGATAAATATTTACTTTTTTTTTGGCAGTTAATATTTAAATTATTTTAATATGGGATAAATTTATGTATTATATATTTTAAATAACAGGAAAGTTATGAATTTAACCATTTTCTTTTAATTCAACATTTTTAGTCCTGTATATTGGCTTGTGAAAGAAGTAATTCATTCAGGAATGGAGATATTTGAAGGAAAAAAAAAATGTCTCCATTCCTGAAAGAATTGAATACAGTTGAAGGTAACTTGACTCACTATAGATCTACATGAGTGATTCTATAAGAAAGGAGGTACATGAAATTTGATAAGGTAAAAGGTCAAATTTTTGATCAAACTGGGGCGAGAAGAAAAATCAGTCAACAGGACAGTTATATACTGATAATCTTATACTGGTTGATTTTACTAGTAAAAGTAGATATAAATAGATATTTGTAATGATTTGGAAGAGAGAAAGAAAAATTTGAGCCCCCAGAAAGACAAAAAAACAAATAGGGTAACAGAATGTAACTGCTGAAGTAAGTTTATATACAAACATGTGAATTTGCAGAAGAAATTAAAGGTGAACTCAATCAATTGGTTTGAAAATGGAAAAAAGAGTTTTCTAAGGAGAATGAAAATTAAGTTTAGAGATTTTTGCTGCATATCAAGAGTCATCATCCAGTTGCAAATGCAATACAACCACTAATCATGGAACTTAGATGAGAATTCAGATATGTATCATATTCTACAGAATTGTTATTTTCAATCTATAAGATATTTTCAAGAGATCAGTATTAACATGACTCCCATGAATTTGGAAGGAAAAAAGAAACAAAAAATCACATTTGATTAGATATGAAGATAATGTAAGGTTAGAGGCTCAGAATGAAAAAAAAAACAAAAACAAAAAAAAAACAACAAAAAAACAAAAAAAAAAAACCAACAAAAAAAACATGCAGAGTTCATTATGTTCACTTTCAAACAAATACCCTTGGAAAAGGCATAAATCTATTTTCTTCCCTCCAGCTATGGATTAAATAGACAGACTAGCTCTTTAGGCATGGTTGGAAACGAAACTAGAAGAATGAAAACCAGATTTAAAATTGCTATGCAGCCCAGGTAACAATTTATTGCAGCACAGAGTTTTGGAGTGATTTTAACTGATGTAATAAAAAAAAAATGCATGGTGTATCTGTTCATAAGTGGGAGTCATGGAAGTGTGTCATGACTAAGTGTCAAGTGGATAGAAAGCAGAGTCACATCAAGATATTTGTGAACATTCTTACTCAAGCACTATTTGAATTAACTGCGTTACCAGACCTGAACTTATTTCTAATTGGGGCCCTAATCTACTGGCTTAATCAAAACTGGTCACTATATTGTGCATATCTGATTGTGATGCTTGTGTCTTGTATATTCTTATCAGCATTAGGACGTGTATATTGGGCTCTCTATTTCTAACCCAGCTTCTCTTATTTGGTGCACTGCCCTCACTCAATTTCCAAACTTGAATTTTTAAAGAAAATGCAGGCTAGATGACATGTGTCCTTGTTGAAGTAAAAATTTAAAAGATGCCCAGTCAATTTCAATTTGGAAAAGGACAGGAGTGGGGAAAAAAAAAAAAATTCAAGACCTGTGACCCTCAATTTTTTCTAGCTGCTACATCCCTCAAGGTCACATCAACAATGCACCCACCCACACGCATTATTCAAATGCAAAACAATTTCATAGCAGATGATCATGGCTATATTGCTACACCTGCAAACTTAGAGGATCAGTCTCTGAAGAGGTCGTCCGTCTGTTCAGGCCTATGTATGGTGCATCCTGTACAGATAATTTCAGCAAGATATAAACAAATATTCAAACTTAGTAAAATAACTATGCATTTGCGAACTCTTGTTAATTTTATTCTTTGTAAAGATGAAGATAAAAAACACCATTGCTACTAACGTCTTACCATTATGTGGGGGTATTTGAGTGAAGCATCTCTGCCACACTCTGCATAATAATGGCTAAACAACCATGACCATTGCTGTTTAATTTGATCAATGATTTTAGTTCTCATGAGAATGACAATGGATCTTGCAAGTTACTCGTAATGCTTATTACAAATGCAACCAAATGCAAGTTGTTTTGTACAGGGTTTAGTCTATTCTGTGAAGTCCATTCAGCTTACTTGTTGTAGGTTTTTATGTGATGAGTGAAATGGGAGTGGTTTCAGTAGACTTTCTGACACACCCTGCATGTCAAGTTATTTCAAGTATACTGATTGTAATTTACAAAAGGTCTACCAATATAACTTATGGCTAATGGAGAGATATACTCAGTAATATTCATCACATGTAAATTGATAGATTACTGGGTCAATAATTTCTCCTTTCTTAGGCACATGCTTGACATTTGCCAAACTCCTTGCATGTTCTTAATGCCTTCATGAATTGTAGATCTCCATTTATTTTGATCAGAAGCAGCAGGCTGCTAGAGAGTTATTTAAACAGTCCTTGAAGCACTTTCTTGACTTATGCTGGAGGGGGAATTGAGTGTCATAGAACATTTATTTGGGGGTATTCTACTGTCTCTAGAACAAATGACAATTTCTGCTGAGCAAAAGTGATAGCAATGAATGTTAACCTCACTGGCCTTTCCAAGTACCACAGTGTTGGTCATGTGGGTTAGCTAGTGGATACTAAACATCCATTTTAAATAGCATTGATAGATTTACATTGTTTGGACAGTTGCCTTCATCTTAATTGCCATATTCACATTTCAACTGTTGTATTCTCCGACCTTCTTTTAGGTGATTGTAATTTCAAACCGAACCATGTTTATCCACTAGGCCATGTATCCTCAAGGAGTGGTGAACAAAAAAAAAAAAAAAAAAAAAAAAACATTCTTTTAGCTCAACTCTTAGACAACTGGAAGTGGCATGACTCATGGAACAAGAGCAATCTACCACAGTAATCAAAATAAAGGGTTCAGTTGAAAATCCCAATCACCTGAAGAAGGCAGGAGAGTAAAATGGCTGGAAAATTCAGAACATGGGAATAAAAATGAGGACAACAGTTAGAACAATGTAAATAAGTGCAATATGTCATCTCAAAAATATAGACAGTGGAATCTCTCAAATGCAATATGCAACTCAATTCTTACAGAAGGAGCACAGGCATAACAGGACACAGGCACTAAAGACTATTTAATTGTTAAGATAATGTGTTCAGATTGTTTAACAGTTACCACTGGTTGATTATGTTTTATTCAAGTCACTCTAAGGCTTGTGGAAAAGGGTTAGGAATCCATCTCTCCCTCTGCTACACACTGGTCTTTTTCCTTGGCTGACAGCCAGTTTAGCAGGAAAACTGAAATAAAACCCAGGTAAGATTTTTTAGAAACTGCCAAACTGTTCTGTTCCTGTTAGCAAGGTTGGTTTTAAAGAAACACTTTCTATAATAAAATCTATGTGGGTAGTCTAGAAGTTTGGTACTTAATCAGGCTGTTGGGCCAGTATACATAAAAAAAATCCTCCCCACCAAAATATACAATTTAAAACCATAAATGTAACTAAATCAATGTACTCCCAGAATTTTTGAAATTAAATAGGGAAACCTGTTAAATTTATAAATATTTCCTGCTTGTTCCTTATTCAATCATATATATTAGTTATTGTTATAATACCATACTGCAACTCAAAAGCTATTAGGTTCAATACACCAACATTATTTATAAATGCTTTACTTCTGTATTGAATACTTTTCATAAAAAGTAAATTTGAAACTGAAATACATATCCATTAGTTTAAACCACTTATATATAAGGAATGCTAGTTAGATGGTTTTAATGTCTAAGACATTGAAGTAGTGAGTTTACCGTCCTTACATTTGTTTTTTTTCCATAAAAATACTTTTCAGTGACAAAGTTTAATGTTATAACTTTTAAAGTTTTAAATGTCACATAACTAATTTTTCTTTTTTTTTTTTATTGGCAGAGAACAAGTTTGAAATTTGCTTGGAGATCTAACTAGCATTCTTTATGTGCAGATATACGTGCTAATGAATTCAATAGATTTATCAGATACTGATGAGTATTGATTTTGCAAAATTAAGTTAGTCCTAAAAGGTCTTTAATTTTTCCTTATCTTGCCACACATACAGTATATGATGGATAATTTTGACAGATATTTTTGTGCAATTTTGGTAAATATATCAAAATACTAACAAGTAAATTTATTCAATAAAATCACCATTGGCTTCAACCACACCCTCCAGATGATTTTGGAATTTCTTGCATCTCTTCTGGACAGTCCTTGTTTAAGTTGGTGAATGCTGCCATAATCATTGCCTTCAGTTCATCTTTGGGGTGCAATTGAGTGAGAAACTTGTAACTCCTTGTAACACCACACACAATAATCAAGGGGGTTGCAGTTTGAGGAGTTAGGCAGCCAGATGTAAGGTCATTGCAGAAATTGTCTGACAGCCATGACTGGATTCTTCTGCTTCTGTGGCATGGTGCAGAGTTTTGTTGCCAGATATAGGATTTTCCAGCAGCCAACCTCTTGATCCAGGGCAGCACTACCTTTTCAAAGCACTTGATGTAAGCCTGTGTGTTGAGTCTGAGAACCTCACCAATAAATTTCAGAGTTCTTATCAGAACAATCAGAGTGACTTTTCCAAGCTGATATACCTACGTAATCATTAGACTCATCCAACCAAGTCCTAATCTTCTGCAGAGTCCTCAGATTGACACCTAGACACTGAAATGTTTGTATTGGAGCTTCCAGCATGAATGTCAAGCAGTACAGCATACCATTTCCAAATTTCTGATAGAGTGAATGGCATCATGGTGCAATTCTTCCTCACAGATGGCGCCCAATTAATCCTACTATTGTGTACAGTTGACAAAAATCAAAAACAAGCAACACACATGCACAAAATTAAAAATATAAAATGGCAACAACCTATCCATCATACCTTGTATTTATCTGTCTATATTTATAGACAGATTTCTCTACATATATCTGTACCTAAATATATCTACATCAAGTATTCCTTAAAAAATATGTGATTAAAGACAAGTTTTTTTTTTTGTTAATCATTTCACCCCAAGTAAGGCAGTAAAGCCACAAAGGCACTAGGAGGTTACTGAGTGTGAAAGAAAAAAGAAAAAAAAAAAAAAAAGAAGAGAAACATTAAGGTGTGAGAACAATTAAGATAGTAGATAATGACTGGCACTGATCTTCAACATTTAAGTGCAAAGTTGGCTGGTATACATGGAGCTGGAAGAGAATTCCACAAGCAAGAAAAATTGTCAGCATAGAACTTAGTTACCTCTAGCCAATTTGACTGTACATTGATGAGGTCTGGTCATGTTGTCAATCTAGTACTGTATTTAAATTCATAAAAGTCTAGGTATTAAAGTAGAAAGTTTATCTAAACAATTGCCATGAAAGTATTATAGAAAAGGTACATGGAAGCTACTTTACAGTGGTGAGAAAGTGAAGCCAAGACACCAGGCCAGGATTACTAATATTGCAGATTTTTTTTATTTTTATCAAGAATCTGTAAATATATAGGTGCTGCACTGGACTGTATGTGGCAGCAATATTCAGAGCATGGACAAATAATAGAGCCATAGGACACACACACATTAGTACAAAAGATCTAGAATAGTGTCCATTTAGAAAAAAATTTTTAATTTAAAAAAAATTTTTTTTTTTTTATTGTATTTTTCCAATTTTCAAATAGGGAGTTGAATATTGTGATAAAAATTGTAAATAAACTCAAGTACTTTCAATCATCTCAGTTGTTTTCAAGAACCAAT
Organism: Ascarosepion bandense; assembly: GCA_037127315.1. Classification (NCBI taxonomy): domain Eukaryota; kingdom Metazoa; phylum Mollusca; class Cephalopoda; order Sepiida; family Sepiidae; genus Ascarosepion; species Ascarosepion bandense. Next base: position 4,075,542 of record JBBBDQ010000769.1, on the reverse strand, counting down.
ATAGTGTGTGTTTTTACAACATTATGTTATTTGGAATGTATCTCATGGAATGAAACACACACCACTTACTTGCTATCTAGGTTTCGACCACACTTGTCTTCTCAGACAAAGTAACCTGTATGCCAAATGCTTCATTAAATACATTATAGCTGCAACTTCTACAGAAGGGTAGGGGGTCCATGCTTGTTGAAAGGGAGGGAAACCTCATGCCCATGATATTATATATGTCTGTGTTTGCACACATACTACATATATCATATGTGCTTGAAGATACCATCCTGTGGAAAATCATTTTTTCTATTTTGAATGTGGGCTGTTTATTTTGTATGATAATAGCTTATTGGGTTTTCCGACTTTCCATGCACCAGGTGCTGTAGTGTATTTTGGTATTATCCACTAATATACATCTTGTATTGATAGTTGTATTTTGGTCATTCATCACATGCTGGTTGATAGGTGGATAAATTTCAGAGTTTTGACAGATGACAGGTCAACCTCCAAGAGTGTTATGCATGTGCGTCCAATGTAAGAATTTAAGGCTGTTTTTTATTATTAATTTTGGAGATGCAATCTTTTAGCAGGCACAAAAATTCAGATAAAATTGTTTTTATACCGAGGTCCCATGTTGTTGGTGATAATGAGAAGAAATTTTATTGTGAATTATAAATCTTAGGTGTGTTAGGATAATCCTGTTTATAATTAGGGTACATTTGGTTACAATTTAAAAAGTTAATGGTGTGTTTATTTTTGTTTGCATCATGTGTCTTCATGATCTTGGATAAGATAGAAAGTACTTGGAAAAATAAAAATAAAACTACTGAAAATACCTACAACTTTTTTGCTATTTTTATTCACCATACCAGGAAACTTAGTTGTAACTATGAGAGGATTAAAATAATAATTGACAGGTCTAAATTATTTAATCAAATGTCTGCTTATATCTAAATACAATCTATCCTGGATATTGAGCACAAAGCATATAAATATAGTATACCTTTACACACCCACACTTTTGCTTAAAAGAAGTCATTCTAAATGAATGTGGGCATTTTTTTTTAAAGTAGTTAATTGCACTTTTTCCATCAAGAAAATTTTAGTGGATGAACTACTGTGAACAATTTGACTTGAATTCTTATAAGCTATAAAAGAAATTAATCTTTTATTACAAAATCAGTAGCGTACACCGTGGAATTTGCACATGTTAATCGGGAACACTAGTCTGTGTAAAATTGCTTTAGCAATAAGAAATTTGTATAACATTTTAATAAGGTCATACAAGCTTCTTATGAAACTGGTGTGGATCAGTGACCTTTGCAGAGAAATGAAATGTACACGCCACCAATTACAAACCATTTGACCATATGAAGTAAATATCAATATTAAAATTAGTGTGCCATCTTGTTTCTTTCAGGCTTGATTGTGTCTGTAACCAGACAGATTAAGTTCAGAGAAAATTTTTAATAAAAGGTCTGAATTTATCAAGTAATTTTATCAGAAACAAGCCCATATTTTATAAATAAAAAGTCTCGGCTTTTGTCCATCACATTCTCAGTGTCATTTTCTCTTGAGATGTAAGCAATCATTTTTTAAATCTGTAAAATTGCATGATGAATCAATGAATAATAAAAATGTAAAACTTTCTTAGCATTTAATAGGGAAAATTTGAATACTGTGAAATTAGGCTGAAGACTAGCTGGTCAAAAGTTTAAGATTATATTTAAACAAAGATATCAGTAGTTGTTGACTGAGCTAATGCTTGAACCAAATGACTTAATCTGGTTAAGTATTTACCAATTAAATCTTTGTTTAATAGATTATTGAAACAGATATTGAATATTAACATGGGTATTATAGTTTTATGTAACATGTAGCAAATATGGAATAAAAAAAAAACATTACCAATATTCAGAGAATTTAACTTGATTGCTTATTTTAGCACATTTTACTTACAATTATTGCCAATTAAAACTGTCTTTTCATTGACATAAGTAGCAAAGTACCATTCTAACTAATGCATTTAATAAAAATAAATCCTGCAGAATTTGTTTAAAAAAAAAAAACAAAAAAAAAAACATGATATGCAATAATAACAATTGGCTACTTATTGCCATTTGTCTGTTTAAATTTGCCTGTTACAGAAGCCGGTTCAGGCACAGAATCAACTTGTGCTTTATACTGTAACTATACTGAGAAAAGGGTTACACTATTTAGGAGAATAGCCAATAATCTCACACTTCCAAACAGTTTCTTCTACCTAATTTCACTCATGACATTTGGGCGAACTAGTGACATGGCTTGCAGGCACCCCACAACAGTACCACACACTGGTATAGTGGCCACAAATTTTTGTGAATGTAAAAATTCAAATAAGTATTAAAATAAAAATAATTTATATAAGGAGAGAGATGTAACAATCATTGCATATTTTTTGTTATGTTTAACCTTTTGGAGTTATATCCCTTACACTGTCACTATTGGGTGGCAGTGCCTTTGTTATGGCAAACAACTGAGATATTTATGAAACTGAGACAAAGAAAAATAAAAAAATTTGGAAAAGAGCTGAGTCCAACAATAATCTTTATGGCTCTCCAAAACTTCCTGTCTTCTGTAACTCTTAATAAATTTTGTCTTATTTTTCCTAAACCCTGTTCCACTATCCATTTAATCAAGGTTACAAAATATGTCATGTATTTTCCTGTCTCTCATGCCCTTAATCTGTACTGTGAGTATCAGATTTTCCAAGTCCTCTTTCCTCATACTGCCCTAGCAATTTTAACTGACTGTATAGGTTTATTTTTTTTGTTTTCATTTTCTCTAAAACCTCATTTGGTTGATGATATCCTCAGCAGCTCTACTCCAGAATCTCTTAGACAAATCTTTGTGCAATCATTTGGTTCACTTGTCAAGAGGTATTAATAAGTGTCTGCTGATTTTTCTCATTTTGTTATATTTATATCAAGTTAAAAAAATATGGTTAATGTGCTTTTTTTTTTTTTTATTGGTGTTTTTTTCTTTGTGTATGGGCACGAACATAGTTGCACATGTGTAGGATGTTGTGGTTTCCCTTGTTTCCTGTTTAGGATGTGGTTTCCGGTTTTCTCTTTTCTAATCTTCTCACTCTTATGTAGCCCCCTGCACATCAGTGGCGTTACCACCTTGCTTGGGGTGATATGATTAGAAAAAAAAAAAAAAAAAAAATTTCTTTTTATAATTTTCTTGTCTCCTAATACATTCTTCCTTTTCACAAGTATATAAACCATGTGCACACAGAAAGTGATAATGCATAGAAATTAACATGCATAATTGTCCGTTTCATGCCTTAAGTGATGTTCAGTCCAAGAGTTACCATATAGTATTGATTTCCCAGTCCACGTATACATACATGTAGTATATCAATTTAAGTTGTAAAGTTAATTTACAACTTAGTTTTATTTGCCTGCAAATACAGTTTTAAGGCACAATGTACTCATCCAAGAATCAAGTGTAAATACTGCATAAGTTTTAAAAAAAGTTTGTATTGATGAGATTAGAACAGATCAATAACACTGTTTGAGGTGATATTTACAAGTGATCAATGACCGCCTTGATATATGGGAAGTTTTAAAAATGGTGTGCATGCATGTATATTGTAATTTAGTATACATATGAAATTAACTTTGTGGTGAAGAGAAAAGGCAGGAAAGGTGAAGAGAAAAGGCAGGAAAGGTGAAGAGAAAAGGCAAAATAAACAGAGCATCTACTCAAACAGATATCCACTAAAAATAATGTTTGAAGCAATAAAAATAAGTTGGATTAAAAATTAAAACCCATTATTTCTTTAGAAATTACTTTGCTAAAATTTTGGAAATGAAACTGAATAGTTATAAATTTTTGAAAATTAGAATGAATAAAATGTGTTAAAAGGCAAACTAGAATCACACTTAGCCAACTCAGCTTCAAAGAGCATCATTGTTAAGGCATGTTGATTGGATCCTACAAGAGAGCATATTTTTTTTTTTTTTTAATAAAATTTCTTAAATGTTTATTTCAGTGGACAAAATAGTTTAAAAAGTTACAGGGATGCCTAATTGAGTGTCTATTTAAAAAAAAAGTAAGAAAATGTTATTTTGCAAGGATTAAAAAACCTATCAATTTTTAGACAATAATTTAGCACCAATTATGCAAATTAGAAATACCAACTAAAATTTCAGTTTTCCAATTTTCAGCTGAATCTTTATTTTTATGCTAATTGAATAATCTATTTTTAGAGGGGAATTTCCAGATATTTTGTAGTTGTGGAAACCAGAAAATATTTGGAAACTATTGCCTTGTTAAATATTTGAGATTAACAAAATATTACAATAAATCATAACTATGAAAACAGAACATTATATAAAGAAATATCTGATTGATATAGATTAGAGAAGGGGTATGATGTAAGACCCAAAACCTATAATGACCCACAGCTAAAATCATTAATGATATGTACCACAGCATCCGAGAGAATTATTTCAGAAAATAAATATGAATGCAGAATATTTAATATCAGAGGGTCTAAATGAAGATACTTGAAATTTACAAGTTTTTCCATTTCACTGAAGCAGACAATGTTATCACATCTTTTTCCTCTTTATCTAATATCTTTTCTTCCACTTGTTATTGCATTCAAACAGTAATGATGTAACATTCATACTAACTAATAAAGGATTGACTGATTAATTTGCTTATTTCGTGGGTTATTTGATGAAAAACATTTTGAATTGTAAGAAATATTTCTTTTTAAAGTTAATTTTGCATGAATTCTAATTTGAAGGATTTGAAGCACAATTCTTAGGTTCAAAACCATGTAAGATAACACATTCACTACCTTATAACAATGATCTGCTCATGGACATTGTTCTACAATTTATGGTGGCGTAGTGAGTTACTCCCCAATCCATCATCATCAGCAAACCTATTTTGAAGTGGTTCACGCATTTGGTTCATAGAATTGACCAGTAAGCAAGAACACTCTTCTGTGACAAAGACGGGGACAAAAAAAAAAAATTCTAGTGGAAGATTATTAGTCAGTCAATAAAAGAAGTGAGACTTAATGAAATTTTTTTTTTTAGGTTTGACTGATTAATAGGACAGTTTTTGGTGGAAGGTTTATTAATGTCATTTTTCTTTTAAACTTTAAATACTTTAATGGCTTCTGCTCCAGCAAACTTAAGTCACTGGTGCCTCTGCAACAGGTGTTTACACATCCAACCAGATTGGCAACTGGGTCCCACCCATTCACAGTTAGATTAACCAAATGCAGACATTAGTCAGTCAATAAAAGAAGTGAGACTTAATGAAATTTTTTTTTTTAGGTTTGACTGATTAATAGGACAGTTTTTGGTGGAAGGTTTATTAATGTCATTTTTCTTTTAAACTTTAAATACTTTAATGGCTTCTGCTCCAGCAAACTTAAGTCACTGGTGCCTCTGCAACAGGTGTTTACACATCCAACCAGATTGGCAACTGGGTCCCACCCATTCACAGTTAGATTAACCAAATGCAGACGACAATTCTACTCCTGCAGCTTCTTCTCTTGCACTTTCCGCTTGAGGAACTCGCTTCCATATTCTTGCTTTCCTGACAGCTACAACCTCCAGGAATTTAAATGCAATGTCAATACTCATCTTTTAATCATTTGACTAGTTCTTTCACCACCCCGTATATCCTTTCTTTTCTCTCCACCTTTGCAACTGTCATCTCACCTGTATTCCCATCCTTCTCTTGCTCCTTTCTAACTGGTTTGTCTTTCTCTTCACTCTTCTAATTAATCTTTTTACTCTTATGTAGTCCCCTGCACATCAGTGGCATTATCACCTTGCTCGGGGTGATAAAAAAAAAAATTTAAATGTGCAAATTGCCATTTCTGTTTATATGCTTCGAAGCCCATCGAAAACAGTAAATATCTATGTGGAGTGTGTTATAAAAGTGTTGGTCATAACTCCATACAGTGCACAATATGTGAACATTGGGTACAAAAAGCCTGTACTGACCAGAAGGGTCGACTTGTAGATGATCCCAGCTTCAAATGCAGATGCTGTATGGGTATGATCCCTACAGAAACTGCTCCTGCTCTTACCCACTTGGAGTTTGATGGAGAACTGGAAGTTGTCACCTCGTTCTGCTACCTGAGTGATGCCACTGGTGAGAGAGGGGGCTGCTATTACGCCACAACTGCCAGGTTAAGATCGGCATGGAAAAAGTTTAGAGAACTCCTCCCCATCCTTACATGTTGTGGCATCTCTCTGCACAACAGGGGCCATGTTTACAATTTGTGTGTGAGGTACGTCCTTCTCCACGCTAGTGAGACATGGCCTGTTATGGCTGAGGATATAGCCAGATTAGCCCGTAGTGATCACGCAATGATCCGCTGGATCTGTGCCTTGAAACTCTCTGACAGGGACCCCTTACATTCATTGAGGTCTAGACTGGGTCTGGCTAGTGTGGAGGTTCTTTGGTGGAACAGACTGCACATGGACCAAAATGTGTGGCCTAGAAAAGTTGAGAGCATTGTCATCCTGGGCTCCTACCCTAGAGGTCGCCCACGGAAAGACGGACCGACTGCATCAATGAGGATCTGAAAAGCACCTGCCTCAAACCTGAGCAAGCAATGGATCGGGGGGTGGTGGCAAATGAACATCAGACCTGGACGGCATGGCAGAACTTCCAACCCTCGGACACAGGGAAGACAGGGAAGAAAAACAGAGTAGTAGTAGTAGTATGACGAGCTAAAATTAATTTGTAATGTAATAACCATTTCCCTACAGAAAACATTAATCCGGGGGGGGGGGGGAACAGCATTAAAGTCAGTAGGTATTGTGAAGATATGAGTTGTCCCCCTTAGACAGGCCCTCTCCAATAAAAAGAATAACAAGATAGGGACTTCCTTTTCCCCTGCCATTTTCCTGAATAAACGGCCCAGCTAAATGGCTGTGTTTAATCCAGCTCCCGTGTTCTGTGTTTTCTGTATCGTTATAAAAAACAACAACCCACATTATTAAATGGTGGCAGCTGTAAAACCAACAATGGAACACGCAACACGACTATAAACTGACACAAAAAGAAAAGAAAAAAAAAAAGAAAAAAAAAAACAAGAACGCACATGTGCACACTAGAAGACGCCATCTTGGATGTTCCTGAGAAAACCGTAAGTTGTCGAATTCATTCTCTCATTCTCTTTCACTCCCGTATATTGTTGCAAAATGATGTCCAGTCACTCAATGGAACCGCACATGCACTGGGAAACAAATAATTTGGTGGAATCCTTCAAATTCTTTAAGCAGCAATGCGAGTTATTTTTCTCCGTAAGAGCCATTGAGGAAAGTAAACAAGTGGACCACATTCTGCTACTGGCAGGCACGGAAGGCCTGAGAAGATACAACTCATGGTTATTCGCCAACGAAGCAGACAAACGAAATCCGGCGGTGATTTGGAAAAAATTCTTAGAACAAATAGAGCCCCAAACTAATTTCCGAATTGCCCGCTTCACCCTACAAAAATACGCACAGTCCGACACTGAGAGTATCGATGACTTTCTCGCAAGGTGCAGGCTTCAGGCGCAGAAATGCAAATTCAGAGACGAGCTCGAACTCGAGGAAAGAATTACCGAACAAATAATTATAGGAACCCGTTTCCCAGAATTACAAAAACTACTGAGCAGGAACGAGCCCGTACCACTGCCAGATGTGCTCAACACATGTAGAAGCTATGAAGCTTCAATCAGCCATATGGAGAAGATGAATGAGCTAAAAAAAGAGGAAAGCCACATAAGCTATGGGCACCAGGGGCGTGAAAAATGCAAACTGAGAGCCAGAACATGTGTTTTCTGGAGCGGCATCAATAATGACATTGACAGAATAACACAGAAATGCACCATATGCCAAGAGCTGCAAAAATCTCAAACCGCAGAAACCCTCATGCCACACGAGATCCCTGTGCGACCATGGCAAATCCTAGTGACTGACATTTTCAACCTCAATGGAGTTAATTATCTTCTAATTGTGGATTACTATTCGAAGTACCCCTTCATCCGCAAACTCAAAGAATTCTCTAGCAAGGAAGTTATCGGTTGTATCAAGCAAATATTTGCTGAGCAAGGAGTCCCAGAAAGGCTTATCAGCGATAACGGTTCTCATAACTCCCAGCATTTCAAAGACTTCGTAAGAGCATGGGACTTTGAGCACATCACCTCCTCTCCCAGATACCCACAATCCAACGGCATGGCAGAACGCTGTGTTCAGACCGTCAAAGCGGCTATGAAAAAAGCCATGCTAAGCAACCGGGACATAAACATGAGCCTGTTATGTCTCCGATCCACCCCAATAGACCACATTATTCCATCCCCGGGAGAATTGCTGTTCAATCGCAAACTAGTCAGCAACCTCCCCGCCAAATGCACCAACCAAAACGTCCGGAGGGAGGAAATCCAGAATCAACTACTCCAAAGACAGTTGTCACAGAAAAGGCACCATGACATACACGCCAAGGACCTCCCTGATCTTAGCACAAGACAAGTGCGCATTCAAGACCAAGACTCAAGAAGATGGACCCCAGCCATCGTCAAACAGGCCTGTGCTGAACCGCGTTCATACATCGTCGAAACGCCGTCAGGGCAGAGTCTTCGCAGAAACCGCAGGCACCTCAAGGAAGTTGCCCACACACCCAACACCACATCAATACCAGACGTGCACCCTGAGGAAACTCCCAGCACCAACATAAGCATCTGCGCACCGCCTATGGAAGCACAGAGCCCTGCACATGCAACACAAACCAATACGAGTAGACTAGAAACTACTACAAAATCAGGTCGTGTTGTCAAACCACCCAAAAGATACGACTTGTAAGAAACTGTTAGAAAAAACTCCTCATGGTAAAAGAGGGATGTGAAGATATGAGTTGTCCCCGTTAGACAGGCCCTCTCCAATAAAAAGAATAACAAGATAGGGACTTCCTTTTCCCCTGCCATTTTCCTGAATAAACGGCCCAGCTAAATGGCTGTGTTTAATCCAGCTCCCGTGTTCTGTGTTTTCTGTATCGTCAGAAAAGACAACAACACACATTATTAAAGGTATATCAAACTGCACTGATTTATACTGCAAAAATGTGTGAAAATGGTGAAATTTTCTTCAAATTTCACTGCTGATATCTTGTTTATTTTCAAGGTTATTTTGAAGATGGCTACTTTTTATAACACAACTAAAAAAAAAAGTGCTTGTCAATTTTTCCCACCAAAATTTTTAAGTTGAAGTGCTATTTAAAATTTATAAAATCTTTCTTGAAGAGTTTGTCAGGAAAATTAACTTAACGTCCACTGTTATCACTTTTTCTAGTACTTATGGAAGTTTCCTTACTATCTTTTTGTTTGTTAAGTGCAGAGAGTCATTTTCTCTTCTAACTACATTTGCTACCCATTTTAGTTGTTGCTACTGTTAAGAATCTTAAAGTGCTGTTTTTTTTAATATTTTTTTATTTGGTAAAGTTCTTTGTGATGCTGTAGAACCATTCTGTAAGATTTGATGAAGTATTGTCTTCTTTAAACACAAAGGATTCTTTCATGTGAAGATATTTTTAATCATTGATCTAAGAAAGTGATTTTATACAGCTGACAGTTTAGATCTGAAAAAGTTAAGCACCATGCATGACATCCATATAAGAATTGCAATCCAATGAGTCTATTTAAGAACATGACAGAAGTTGTTAATATTTTGGTTTCATTGCATCTTGTAGTGTAGAGGGAAACTACCCAAAGTGCAGCCTATTCAGTGTTCAATTTCCTCATCTCCTACAGGGTATGATGAGTAAATTCTAGCCATTTTTATATTTTTAATTTCACACATGAGCGGTGTTTGTTTTTATTGACTTCACAGTATAATAGAGTCAGTTGGGCACTGTATGTGAGAAAAAAAAAGCACCATGACAATTCACTCTGCCAGAAATTTAGAAATGGCATACATTTTTTTATAATCATTTCACTCCAAGCAAGGCAGGACTGCTACTGGTATGCAAAGGGTTACAGTAAGACCAAAAAAAAAAAAAAAAAAAAAAAAAAAGCTGCAGGGGATGTTGAAGAAAGGTAAGAGATGGATGGGATTTAAAAAGATAGATGGCAATTGACACTGCATTTAAACTTTTGGAGATTTTAGCTATCAGAGAAGCAAGCAAATGCAAGGGACTTCCGTAAACAAATGGTAAAAGGGTGAAACCTAGATACCAATCTTGTAGCATGTGTAAATACATGTAATCAGGAGACCATGAGGGGGGAAGCTTGGCATTTGCGTCAGAAGCTCCATTACAAACATTTCTGAGAATTTAGGTGTCAATCAGAGAACAATTTAGAGGAAAGAGTTGAATGAGTCTAATGGTGATTACAAGTGTTTAGAGGGATCACCAGTAATGGCAATGTTATGCCTCCATTCATTCTGGTTACTCCCCAGACTGCAAATTATGTATAGGGCACAGGTGAGCAAGAAACCAACAGAACTCCTTGTAACATGAAAGATGAACTGAAGGTAAGAACTATGATAGCATTCATCAACTTAAACAAGGTGACTGTCCAGAAGAGATGCAAGAGATTCCGAAATCATCTGGAGGCTGTGGTTGAAGCCAATGTCAACTTCATTGAATAAATTTACTCTTTAGTATTCAAAATATTTTTAATTTTGGTAAATATATCTGTTAAAATAAGATGTCAGTGTTATTTTCCTTTTTGTATAATCTAGATGATAAATTATTCATTGCACTCTGAACTGATCCATGTACTGAGGAATTTTAAAAAAGTGTTTCATATTTACTAATTCTACATCCTGAATTTTTATCATGGATTCAGGATATATGTCATCACTGCTTTCATTCCAATCCCAGATCATAGTTTCTGTTTTTGACTTCTTACAATACTTGGAAGAGGATGTGGATTTTTTTGTTCAAGATTATTCTTGTACCAACTGAATGCCTATGTCATCAGCAAAGGTTCCTCCTCCACCCAATCATCGTTGGCACACTGGCCTCTGGAAGATAAACAGTTCTTATTAAGAAGCCTCACTCGTACAGCTGATAAAATTTAAAAGACAAGTTGCAGATATGATAATTTAAGCTATATTTAATGAATTATATACTTAATGAAATTAGGCAATTAAATCAAATTTTCATTGCTGGACCTATAAACTTGTGCTACTAACTTTTTATTATTGTCTGAAATGCAAAAGTCTTACAAATCAATGTTATCTTGACCTAAGGCTGCAAAATTTCAGTTTTCACATTCAAATCAGATAACAGTAATTAACCTTAGTTACAATTAAATGAATTTAATGAGAAAGTACCACAGCTCGAGAATATGGTACATTTTCAGAATTTATATGAATTCCATTTGTTTAGGAAAATACATTACATTAGTATTTTGATAGAGTATTTAGTAGTAGTAATATCTGGAATTTTTATAAAATGAAAATGTCAGCCATTATTATATTTTTGTCTAGTATTTTTCATCTTAATTTCCACTAGTAGTATTGAAAGTAATATCTGCAACTTATTACATGGAACATTGTAGATTATTATTCATTTTTGACTAGTATTTCTTTAATCTTAATTTCAATTGCTTTATTTCCAATAGTTGTAGTAATATATGGAATTTCTATTAGATGCAGCATTGTCAGCTATTATTCATTTTTGACTAGTATTTCTTTAATCTTAATTTCAATTGCTTTATTTCCACTAGTGTTATTAGTAATAGTAATATTTTCTCAAATATTATAAGCAATAAAGAGAGATTTTATGGATAGATTCAAGATTTATTTCAGAGGCCAAGATAAATTATTAAACACTTCAGAAACTGAAAATGTATGAAATGAAAACAGTTTAGACAGAATATACAAAGGAACATAAAAACTAAGTGATAATTTATAACAAGATTATTAGAGATAATAAAAGGCCTGGCAATAATGAACAATACTTGAAAATGTTCTTTAATAACAATTGTAGCTGTCAGTACATTAGCAAATCATTTACAGGTAATCAAACAATTATATAAGAATTAGAACAGATGTCATATGAATGCAAACAAATTGAGGTCATGACAGACATGCCCAAATAATTTATTAGGATTCATTTAAGTGTCTAACATTTGAGCCAATATGCAACTGAAAGGACATTCAAATATATAAATTTCAAAATCATATTCTAAGTCTTAGCAAAATATTATTACAGGCCTCCTCATGATAGCATTCTATTTAATACTAGCAGAATCCATTGATGGATCAAAGCAACAAAAGCAGGAGAGAGAGAGAGAAGAAACTCATCACCACCTCCAAATAAAAATGACAAATTTGCTTCTGAGATGCTGTGATAGTTAAGGAAAGGCTTTCAAAGAGTCAGAGAGGGGAGAGAGACATACAGAGAGAGAGAGAGGGGGGGGAGATTATATATATACACATACACACAGGGAGAACTATACAGACAGCAAAGGCAAAAGAGGAACAGAAGACAGGCAGAGAGAGAGAGAGAGACAGAAACAAACATCATTCTAGTGCAACAACCTGTTCATAATAGGATTAGTTTTATATCAAAAGAAGAAAGGACAATTGACCAACAAATTCAATAACTTAAATGTTGAACTCCAAATAGCAAGCAATGCAGCCTTGACATTAAATCCAATCTGCTTTATTCATTAAAGAGGCATTGTAAGTTTAGCAAATTCAAATAAGAAATTTTAAGTTTTATTGTATCTGAATTGTTATCAGCTAATATTTCAGCAAAACTTATGACAGCCCTCTTCCATTTTGCAGTCTTTATCAAATCATCTCATCCAAATTTCTATTCACTTGATATATTAATTAGGCACAAGGAATGAATAGTTCCTTTCAGGTTCAAATTTAGCAACTACCAAACAGTTAGTTGGTAAAGTACAGGTATTGGGGGAGGGACAAAAAAAAAAAAAAAAAAAACAATATCTCAAATCAAATTTTATTCAAATTCAAGTCCTCGTGTCTCAAGAGGGGAACTTATTTCCAATTCAGGAATTTACTTTACTATTTAACTTAATCATTTGTCATATTTCAGCCAATTCATTTATAGCCTTCTTCAAATATGCAAATCACATGATAGGTAGGATCCCCCTTTTCAGACAGTGCAAGGCAGAAATGACAAAAATGGTGTGTTTGCAACAAAAACAGTGGAGGTCAGTAAGCTGCATAATGATGACTCAAAGTTTCATATGGACATAAAAAAAATGATCATAAACTGAATCATTTGAAATATGTGGTAACAAAAATATATCCCAACAACTCTAGGAATGAACAATTTAGTCCTAAATTATAAGATTTATCTTTAGTTCAACAATCACCCAATCTACTTTGAAAGAAAATTTGATGAACCAGCTATATTTAAACACAGAGAAGCTATTTGGGTGTTAAAGGGAGAGGAAAAACAAATTAAGTTAAATTTATTTAAATATACTAACTTAAAAGCCACACTGTGTAGACTTTCAAGCTAGCTCTCATAGAGGTCTAATTGGGTCTCTGACCCAAAACTAAAGGGATCTCTGATCCAGATTAGAAAATGGCATATGATAATTTTGAAGCAAAAACTGAATTCCTCGATTCACTCCACAAAAAAACCTCTAGTCATGAAACCTCACTATTCCTTGGAATTTTATAGAAATAAAATTGATTTCCTCAATTCACAAAATTTAGGAGATATTTTAAATTGAATTAAATTAACTTTTTAAATTCAAAGATTTTGTGTTCCTTTAAACACAGTATAAATTAAAGTAAAAAAAAAACAAACAAAAAAACAAAACAAGAAACAAAACATCACTTTCAGTTATTTGAAAATTTGAATTTTCAACTGTTCCCTCTTCATTTGGACAAATCCCAATGCTGGATATTCAAGCACCAAATCAAGGTTAGATTTTCAATCCCAAAATCATCCAGATTCCAAAAAGATAATATATCTATATAGAGCAAGTGTTGCCCAAGTTGGAGGTGGTTTCAAACAGACAATTTGCTCTTTATTTGAATAGATTATATATATATATATATATATATATATATATATATATGGAATCATCTTCATTTTCAATGACTGCAACCTCATGAGAAGGTACATTTTTGATTCCATGTTTAAAGAAATCAAAGTACCTCCTTACAAAAAAAAGAAAAAAAAAAGTTTAATTTACTTGTCTCTAAATGTTTTATCACTCATGAAGTATTCTAAGGATTGAAACCAAAATAATCTATCAGTGCTAAATTCGGTGAGTATGGAGGATGAGGGAAAACCTCCATCTCAATGAGATTTTCTTTTTTGGTTTTGTTTTGCAGCATGTTCTTGCATTACTGCAATTGGGAATTTTTGATGTAATGCTTCATTGTCCAATCAAATTACCAGCAAGAGACATAATGGACAGTCAAATACCTTATGTTCCAGACATAAACCAAGGACATCTGTCATTAGAGTTGTGGTTTTGGCACAGATTTCTCATTCTGTGACAACCATAGGGTTTTTTTTTTTTTTAAATTTCCTGTTGATATGCAAAACCCATTTTTCTCCACCTCTAACAATATAGTGCAAAATTGAAAGATTGAGGTTTCTGGTTAAAACTGCTGCAAATGATGGAAAATTGTGCTTATTTCTCAAGCAAAAAGCTCATAAAGGAACCCAAATTCCCATGAATTCTAGATGCATTTCTCCACTATTTTACCCGGGTCCTGCCTCGGCTGATTGACTTAATTCAGAGATTAAATACACAATTACTTTCTGAACATGGCTAATATTAATATGCTTTCCTAAACATTACAATTTTAATATCTTTAAGTTCAGACTCAGTCATCACCTATCGTACATATCCTCAATCTGCATGTACTTGATCCTTGGACATCTATATAACAACCTCATTCAGTCACCCTCTTTGAGTGGCTCTTATGCCTTGTATTAGGTAAGCAACAAAAAAGAAAATAAAAATATGGTTTTTAGATGTGTAGATAAAATGCATTTTGGTCAAAGTAGTTAAAAAAATTAATCAGAAAAAATATTCAGTATATTACGAGTAATTAATTCCGTTTTCAATAATGCACGTAAGCATTTTGCATAAATCTTATTTGCAGATGTTCCAGATTCCTCTCTATTAAACAGCATTAATAAAACTGGTGACAGAAATGTATATTACAGCCACTACTTTATCATCTAAAGTCATTGTTAAACATTGCTTACTTCTTATGGGTTAGAAATGTATTGGGGGTGTGCTGAGATTTGCACAAGGATTATATCTTGTCAGGTCTTAAAAATGAGCCAAAGAGAACTACATACCAGCATCCTTAAAATATGACACGATTACATTTGCACCTCTCCTAAAAGAGCTTTAGAGCATCAAGCTGATGTCAAGAGCCAGCATTTAGACTTTGAAACAGAATTATTCCATTTGGCAATTTTCAATCCATTCCACCATCCACTTTATATTCTTCTAGTCCAATTCTTCAACAAATGAGAAATAGAACTATTATACAACTATCTTTGGTACCATACACAATGTGAATTGAAGATAAAATTCAGTTGCCTTTCCAATTATCCACTGACCAAAATAAATTCAAGATCTATTTCTGTCAATAGTGTATTCAATCAAAATTTCTCGAGTAGAATTAAATTCTTTTGGGTACTTTTTTTCTTTTAAAACATTGATTATGCTTTCCATTTAAATAATAAAAAACTATTTGTAAATCAGTATTTTCTTCAGATACAAAGAAGAATTCTGTAGGAATATTAAAAAAAAAAAAAAAAAAAAAAAAAAAAAAAAAAAAAACCTCATATGTCCTTATAAAGTGCCTTATGATAAATCTGCAAGAGTGTGTGGTGGGGTGGAGGGTGCAATAAAATCCATTTCTTGACTAAGAAACTATACACAGCCTAAGAGATATCAGCTCCACATGGCTATTTCTGTTGATATGCTGGCATTTAAAAACTTTCTTTTCAGTGTCAGTATTTTTTTTTTATTATTCTCAGTATTTGATAACTTAGTTGGCAACATAAGCAACTTAGTTGCTAATACATTTGTAAATCCCATATTTGCAGATAAATTTTGTACTAAATGCATAACATGGAGTTCTTGCCCATTCATATTATTCTATTGCAGTGTTAATATTAATACAAGTAGTTGTGTGAACTAAGTTGAATATTCTTTTTACTTTCATCATTCATTATAATTCCATCAATAAACATTAAGATACTAAGGTACTAAGTCAAAGAAGAGTGCAATAGTATGGTTTAATCAAAGAAAAAGTGTAAGAGGGTACAATGAAAATTTTTACATGCAATTAAATAAACCTTGTAGTAAAGTTTTTTGCACTGACAGGGTTAATTTGAACTGTTATAAAACAGCTCCCAAATTTATCTTATTTTTGCTGACCAATTTTATTTTGGATGATGCATATTTAACAAACAATGCTAGATCAACCAACAACAAATTACTCCTTAAAGTAACATTTTTTTTTTAAAATCGTAATTATGGTCAGACTCATCACAGTGAGCAGCTGATGCATTTAGTGTTTTGTAAAAAGAAAAAAAAAAAAAAAGAAAAAAGAAAAATCTTTTTGTGTTCATTAAAATCTTTAAAATTACTTGAGGTTATACAGGCAATAGAGTAAATTAATTCCTTCTTCACATTTTAGCTTATAATTTTGTTTTATACTAAGTTGTTTTCATTGTTTTATAGATAGTTGTAACAAATTTTCTGCTAAGCTTAGTTAAATTCTTTTCTATTGTAGCAGTGATAGAGTTCATCGATAAAATAATATATTCATATTCTTTGGGTCTGTTAGAATGCTCTTCTATTTTTAAATATTTTACGCAACTTGTTTTACATTGAATATGAAATAATTAGGGTAATGGAGAAGAAAGTATTTTCAAGAAAAAAAAAAAAAATTCATTGTTCAAACATTTTTCAGTATTTTCTACAAATGTATAATTATAACAAGTAGTTGTATTTTTATGTTCCTCTCCTCTTCAAATGTGTATATAATTATATAAACAAAAACATTTAAATCCAATGAAGTTCTAAAGAACTAATCATGAAACATACAATTTTTTCAACTGTCATTTTTCCTAAAATTAAAGTGTACTATTATTTCCTATATTTTTGTATAACACCTTCCACAAAAACAAATTTAATGCAAGACATAAAATACTCATCATTATTACATATTATATTAGGGTGTTTGGAAAGTAATTATCTATTTCATGACAATGAATTATGAAAGTCATCTAACCAAGGTAGAACTCATGTTGAACAGTAGGGAATTGTGTCTACAATTAAATAAAATGAACAAGAATAGAGAACTCCTCATACTCATCTATCCTCACCACAGAAATGAGCTATAAAGAAAAGAATATTTGGGCTGCAAGGTTTGGGCCCCCTTTTACCATATTGCTGATTATACTTATGAGGTCTCTTACCTTTTCACAACTGCTGCTTCCATCTCCTCTAAACTCTGGCCATTACAATGCTTACTCTTGCTTAGCATTGCCGCCACCCTACAAAAAAACTGATCCCCTTATCAAGCTAAGGGACACTTCTCCCTTTATTCATAACACAATTAGTTTAGCTCTTCTATCCAAGAAGTGTTTTGTTTATAGTACATTTAAGACATTAATGGTGAAAAGATGCAAATAAGTTTGGATTTCTTAACAGCTTTCAGGATGTGTGTTGTGGTGCAATGGATATTAGCTCGGAATGAAAACTTGGAGAGCTGAGTTCAAATTCCAGTTGATATTTGTTGCATTCATTTATGCACAAATACCCTTGGGAAAGGCATTAATCCATCGCTTTTCTCTTCATATATGGAGTTAAATAGCAGGATAAATTAAGTTCTATAGCCTTGGTTGGCAAAAGGTCTACTGCAGAAAGTAATGACAAACTACTGCAGGAAGAACTTCTGCCTAGTCAGTTATGTCATTTTTGAGATATGATCACCTAAGTGTATATCATACATGTCACTTAACTGATCAGACTATATGCTACCATCTACAGCAGCATTCATAAAAAAAAAATCTAACATTTTATGCAACACTTTGTGAAGTGATGACAAATTAATTTTGCTTGTCAACAGAAAGTAAAAAAAAGTGGTTATGAAATGAGAAACTTGTGCCCACACCTATACTAGGACTCCAGTCACAAAGTCTTTTTTTTGCATTTGGTCAAATATGTAAATATATTCTACCATGATATAATAGATGAAAGCATTATTGTAAATGTTTATTCCTAGTAGTTACTAGAAATAAACATTTACAATAATGTTTTCATCTATTATTAGATGATTAGGTAAATGAAGAATTCCATTGAAAGTGTTCTCCTTTAGCAAAATGATGTTATTCTTCAGTATGACAATCGAAAGGCACACTCTGCAAAAAGAAACCCAATAAAAACAAGATCATAAGAGGTTCTTTCACATCTTTTATACTTGCCTATAGATTCTGATTTACAACCACACCATGTTGAAACATTGGTTCCAATGTGATCACCAAAGTTAAGCAATGCTGAGCCTGGTTAGTACCTAGATGGGTGACCATTTGAAAATATGAGGTGTTTGCTCAGATTTGCAGGTAGTGTAATGACTCAGAATTGTGAATCTGAGAACTGAGTTTCAATTCCTAATGCACTTATATTATGTGCAAATACTCTTGGGAAAGGTATGAATCCACCTCTCCCCACCTGTGAATCAATTAGTAAGACTTGTATCACTAAACCATGACATTCTGCCAATTTAAGTGATTCAGCATGACAAAAATTGTTCATATATATATGAACAATTTTTGTCATGCTGAATCACTTAAATTGGCAGAATTTTTTTCCCTGTTAAATTAATAAATTCAAAACAAAAACAGCATTTATACTTAATCACTGTTCAATCAGGAAAGTATATATGGGAGAGAGAAAGAGATATGCCAAAAAGACAAACCTCACTAAGAGCTACAAAGGAAGCTGTGAAGAACAATAATTGTACACATATTGAAAGGGCAATGTCTTGCTTGAAATAAAGCCCAGCAGTGGACAACTCTTAGTTGTCCATCATAATCCTTAAGAGAAAAAAAAAAAAAAAAGACAAATACTTCAAAAGCTACTATCATTAAAATGCTGTATTTATAGCATTGCATTGGCTCAAGAAAGAAATCTTTATTAACAGGCAGGGAATTGGGGAGGGGGGCACTAAAAAAATTACATGTCTAATACAAAAGAGGATATGAATTTTGTTTTTGCTTCAGACAGAAAAAATAAATTTTCTACACAGACATGCCAAGTGAAAAAAGGCTGTAGAATCTATTAGAAAGAGTCATAAGTATTTTTTTTTTTCAGGGAACCAAATGCAATGGTGACTGTATCACACTAATTAATCATTCCATATCATCCTCTCTACCCATTCGGTATTTTTGTACCTAAAAAAATGTGTTACATATGACAAGGTTGAATGCAAAAAGCAGTGAAAGAAATCTACACTAGCAACTGCAAAAACTGGACTCTATAGAAGAAAGCTAATGTGTGTATGGTATAATAGTTTTGGTACTATCAATTTAAAAGTTCTCAAACTGCAATGAAATAAACTGTACATATGTCCAGAAAAGTTAATCTGGAAAGTGTCTTGTGCTTGTCAATAGGAAACATGTACTTTTCTATGACAATGCAAAGCTATATGCAGCAAGAACATTAGGAAAAAAGTTTGAAACTGTATTTTATCCCACCAACCATATTAATCTGACCTTACAACAAATTATTATTACTTTTATCAGTTACTACAATATGCTTTGATGGGGGCAGGTATTTCCCCGAATGAAATCCAGTTTCAAGATTTCACTGAAAACTTGAACATTCAATCATGTAGAATTTTTATTGAAAAGTTTCATTGCTTGGTAATTGGCAACAATCTACTGCAAATAATGGTGAATATATAATTTAACAAAATATAATCATACTTTATTTCTGTAAGAATAAAGCTAATAAAAGTGGAAATTATTTATGACTCAATATATCGGCTAAAGCATTGTTGAGACAATACAAAGAACAAGTTCATTTGTTCAAATCACTCTTGAAATGATGTAGCATGATTGTTCAAACATCTATTTAATTAAAGACTTGGCAACTATCAATTGTAAAGAAATATGACATTTAGTCGAGCTTAGAATTTCTATCGAGATGATAACATCAGAATTACACTTTTGCTGAAATGGAAAAAAAAAAAAATAAAAGAAAAGGAAAAGAAAAATCGATAGTAAAAATTCATTTGAGGAAAGGAAAAAAAATATATCTGACTCAAGTCCTTCATCAAGAGATGAAGGAAAAGATAATATTTAAAAGTTTGTATAAAAAAAAAAAAAAAAAAAAAAAAATCCAAAATAAGATCCATAGAACATGAATTAAACATTAATTTGGATTGGCATTCTTGCCCGATCTTTTATATGGAGGAAGATATTTTTGTGCAGGTATAATTAACTTTAAGCCAACAAGACATTTGTACAAGACAGATGTGGATCATTTATGTGACCTAAAATTGGGTATATCAAATGGAAAGCAGTGGAAAATATACCTCAATAAAACTGTCTTGTATTATGAGTTGTGTCCCTTCAAGATGTGGGTGATAATGGTTCTCCACAACTTCATACCCTTATAGGTCTTAGTAACATTTGTCTTTTTGATCACCCCACCCCTCATTCTTACAAGCTGGTCAGGTAAGTGGCCTCACTGCCTTTTCTCTTTTTCCTTCAATATGTTGTTTTAGTATCAAATTCTCAAACTTAAAGATTATTAGGCTATATATATTAAACAATGTAAAATCATTTTTATCATCAGTTACCAACCATTGCTTGATGAAGTACAATTCATAATATTAAAACATAAAAGCTTTTGTGTAGCAAGGTAAAATGTTTTTATTATAAATCACTTATAATAAAAACGATAGAGAAATTAGTATAGAAGAAAAATGTGCAAGAAGCCATGAACGTTTTGTTTAAGGTGTAGATTTACTATTATTACTTGCTTTTTGTATGACATTAAGTGTCTATAATAGTATTTGTGTCGCTACATGTTCGGGTCTAAAATTGACTCTTCAGGCAAATAAACTTGTGACTTCAAAGAAAAAAAAAAAAAAAAAAAAAAAAAAAAACCGAGATCAGTTGGTTTTTCTCATGGCCAAAATATTGTGTATATATAGATAAGTGGTGAGCAGGTCAGAAAGTTCATATGCGTGCATCTTTCGTTTTGGAAGTCGATCACCTTTCGTTGGTCATAAAACTTTTTTTTTGTTTTACATTGACTTGCAAAATTCGATTGTTTTTATAGTTCAAAATTGTTTTCAGTGATTTTAATTCAATTCTACTCTATGGGTCATTCTTTTTTTCTGATTTTGGAGAACTATTTTTTGCAATGGTCTGCAAAAATTTTTTTTTAGCATGTATGTGTGTACATCATAGGTTTTTTTGTTTTGTTGAGGGAAAGCTTGTATTTTTTATGTTTCTTCTTGCATCATGAGCGTGTCAAACTGCATTTTGGTAGATAAGCATTACTCTGAATTTACCTCCACTACATTTGTGCAAATGTTGGGAAATGTACATCAGAAAAACAAATGGATCCCAATATGTAAAGTCACAAGTTTATTTGACTGAAGAGAGTCAATTTTAGACTCAAAATACGTGTAGCGACACAAATACCATTATGGACACTTATTCTATCATACAAAAAGCAAGTAATATTAATAACAACAATAAATCTACACTTTAAACAAAACATTAATGGCTTCTTGCACTTTTTTCTATTATATATATATATATATATATATATATATAGCGTGGACATTGAGATAACACCCAGAGCCAACAGTCATGCTAAACGCAATCACATGTTGCTCAACTTTTTATATATACTGTACCATGATGCATTGTGGGTAGTCTATTGCAACAAAACAATATCAGTAAGGAAGCTTATACAATCGCCCAAAAATTAGATATATAACCAAATAAATTGCATCACTAAAGTAGAATCATTTATCACACTAAAAGAACACAAGGGTAATTTCAAAACCACATGCAGACTCATAAACCCTACCAAAAGTGAACAAGGTAAAATAAGTAAAACAATACGAGAATGAATTAATTCCGAGCTAAGAAAGAAGTGAAGAGTAAATTAGTGGAAAAGCACAAAAACAACTATAGATTGGTTCCACAACCAAAAGAACAAACATAATTGCCAATTCATACAACGAGATATAACAGAACCCATGCTGGATAAGGCCAACTCCTTAGCTCAAGAACAAATTAAAATAAACCAACATGAAGTAAGAATGATTAAACAGTTCTGTCCTGAAAATCCCTATTATTGAACAATGAAGATGCATGGTTAAAGAAAGGGATCTTTGATATTTCATTGAGAAACTGACAGTGCAGAAACCTGCAAGCTCATAGGTATGCATCTGCCACACAAATTAAGCAAAATAATCAATAGAAATTATACTGGACTCTACAGGGATGACTGTCTCAATCTTAAACTATAACAAAGAAAACAGACAAAACTAGAAAAACAAAGATTTAAAAAAAAATATGGGATTCAACAGACATAATAACCTTACTTAAAAGAAGCAGATTTAGAAATCCCTTTCAACCTAAGAAAGAGTACATATAAACCATACAGACAACCTAATAAGTCACTATGTATATACACACATCTTCCAACCACCTGTCATCAATAATCAAGCAGATAGCACAATCAATTTTCCACATCAGGCTTTCCAACAATTTTTCCAGTGGAGCTATATTCAACTAAGCTAAGAAAAACTATGAAACAGCCCTAAAAGATAGTGAATTCCATGTAACACTCACATGCACTCTATAAAAAGAGCCAACAGGAAGACAAACTAATGATTCAACCACCATACAACAAAAAGTAAAAACAAACATAGAAAAAATATTCATTACACAAATACTTCCCACCTAGCACTCTCCACAAGGTATTCAACAAAAACTCAGTAAAAATCAGTTCCAGTTGCACAGAGAACATGACAAAAAAAAAACAACAACAGGAAAACAATCAACAAACCATTTGAACAAATGTAAAACTTACATGTAATTGCAGAATAAAGAAGGAATGTCCTTTAAATAACAATTGCTTGCAGAACACTAACATATCAAGCCATTATAAACTCAGCAGATAATGAAAAAAAAATACACACAGCAGTAACTGAGGGACCCTGGAAACAAAAACCATACACGCAACACATCCTTTACAAATAGTAAATATACAAACAGCACAATGCTTTCTAAACATTTATGGAACAATAAGAACAATAAACAAATCACACTAAAAATATGGAAATAAGGAAAAGAACATCAACTTACAATCCAAAAAACTAAACACTGGCTGAAAGAAAAAAATAGCTATAATTGCCTTCCAGTACAAAAAAAAAAAAAAAAAGCAATGAAATAACAAATCAGTACTCATCTCAAAATGCAGACATAAAACCAAATTTTTCTTACACTATTAAAAACAAAAAAAAAAAAATGAAAAATAAGCAAAAGCAAGTAAAATGAATGAATCCAAACAAGTAAAAGTAAATAATAAACAAATTGACTAGCCATTAGAATAATAGACTTCTCACAATGCATCATTGACCTGTGTATGTAAGACACCACATGGTATAAACCTAGGTTGTGTAATAACTTGTTTACAAATGAAAAAATTATAAATAAAAAGTTGAGCAAAAACACTGATGACTACATTTAGTATGAATGTCCGTCACCTCTGAGTGTTGACTTCAAGGGCCATTTTTATATTTACATATGCTTTATCTTTGATATTGAGCACTTTGACCTATAAATATAACATACCTTAAAACTAACACACACACACACACAATGAAAAACAATCAACAAACCACCTACATAAATCAAAGACATATGTAACTGCAGAACAAAGAAACCATTAACATCTAAAAATTGCAATATGAACTCTGGTAAAAAAAAAAAAAAGAGTTACTGAACATTAGGTTTATAAGTTCCCAAAATTCAGTTGTTCTTAAGGACACATGGCCCAGTGGATATAGATGTTGGTTAGTTCCTGTGACTTGACCCAAAGAGTTGTGAGTTCAATACCAGGCTACAACAGTGGTGAACAAGTAACTTACAGGGTTAGAGGGAGATAACTCATGACTAACAGAAAAGGCTCTATGCAAGGGATGGAGATGATATACCCCAGTGATTGTAATAAAGGGTTCTGAAGCATACAACGGCCAAAACATCATACAAATGGCAACACAGATGAAGACAATAGTCCTGTAGGGAGACAATAGTTATCTTCCTTTAAGGGGAACAACAGTTGTCTTCCCTTTTGAGGAACTCTTTATCTGGGGTTAGTTCCCTTCCCGGCTGGAGTGGGATAGCCACGAGGACCATTTGCTGGCTTAACAGTATGTAATTCCTTACCACACTTGCTAAAAACATTCTCGTCCATTTGGACAACTTGAGCATTCTTCTTGTTTGGGACTTGAACATTTGTAATGCATTGTTACTTGTTTGTATTTTATTAAATGCCCATTTGTTATTGCCATGTACTTGTCATTCTTTACTACACGTGCTACAGCAGCATGTTAATTTGTTGTTTAAAAGTTTATATTATTATCGCGTAACTGGTAATATCGCCAGTTCACAAACCAATACAAATAGTTCGAACAATGCAAATAGTGTAAATAGTACTTCATCTCAGAAATGTAGACAAATACTAAAGAATGAATATCCCTCAAATGACAATTGCTTCAGATTTAATATACCAAGCCATTGTAAAAATCATAGGAGTAACTGAAGGATCTGAAAACAAAGAAACTATGCACACAAAACATCCTTTACAAATAAATAGAAAATGCAAACAGCACAATGCTTTCTAAAAAAAAAAAAAAAAAAAAAAAAAAAAAAAAAAAAAAAAAAAAAAAACTAAATTTCTGGAGGAGAGGAGAAAACTATAACTATCTTTCCAAAACCAAAACTAAGGAAATCAAAGTTCATCTCAAAATGCAGACATGAAAATGTGTGTGTGTGTGTATGTATATATATATATATATATATATATAGAGGGTCCAAATAACAGTGATGATCCATGTATACTGTCTTAATATGTATAGAAAAAATTATTAAAAGTTGTATTTTTTTGACAGTATTTGTTTATTTTTATTATTATATTTTATATTTCAGACCGTCCTCGGTCCTTCATCAGAAACAAATGATTTTAAAATTCAAATTAGAAACGTATTTTGCGAGAGCGTCTGTGGAGAGAGTTTGTTTACATCATGTGATGCGTCTGTGGAGAGAGTTTGTCTACATCAAGTGACGCAGAAAGTGACAGATTCTTTTAAAAAAATATTTGTAAACGTAAACCTATCTTTAATGATACTTATAAATTTTGTTTTAGATAAAAATGTTTTTGAATGTATCTAAAAAAAGTTTAGCTATTGAAATATTTGTAAAGATTCAAAACACCTAAGTCCCTATTTAACCCTAGCTTGTGTGTATTTAATTCTAAAATCCAGTATTTTTCTTTCTTTCTGCATGTGGGTGTAGAACTAAAATTGGAGTCTATTAGTAAACATTTGCAATTTTCTAAAGTGTGACCCAGTTGATTGAAGTGGATTGCTATTGGGGAATATTGATTGTTTTGGTGTATACTAAGTTTGTGATTATTGAAACAAAATCTAAAACTATTACCAGATTCGCCAATATATCCACTATTGGGACATATTGAACAGAAGAGAAAATATATGATGTTTTTGCTGTCACAGGTGAGGCGTGGTGGGTGCAATTTGATTTTGGTATTGGGTACAGAGAATATTGTGTCGTTTACTAAATGTTTACAAATTAAACACCTAGGTTTCTGACATTTTAAATTCCCTGATAGGTTTGTATTTTTTAGATATTTGGTAGAAGTGAGGATAGTTGATAGGTTGGGTGTTTGTTTCATTGCATTTATAGGTGGTTTATCGAAAATGTCTGATTTTTTGTTTGATTAGAGGTTCTTGTAATCATTATATATATATATATATATATAATATGGACAAGTTCTGTTTATCAATATTTTTATTAAATTTTCAAAATAAGCTTGGCATCACTGATAAATTTGCTCATTCTCTGACTACTTTCAAATGTTGCTACATTTGTTTTCATGGGTTATTCAATGTGTTAGTTACACAACTGGTTTTTAATTCTGATGTTTTCATATTTGATGAAACTAATTTCAAGTCAATCATAGGGATATCCTAAATGCTAAAACTATGGAGAAAGATACGTTGACTGCTTCTCTCATTACAACAGCCTCTAATTATAATATATCATTAATTATTACTTTAGAACATATACAAACTACATCTACTACAAAATTGTACATTTTGTTTTGACATTGAAATAACAATGTCGCCTGTAGTTTGTACATGCTCTAAACTAATAATTAATAACAAATATTCATTACTCTATTTTTATTTTGAGCATGGTTTAATTAAGGTTTTTAATGCTGCAATTATTTTCTTCGTGGTTATTCATTTGGAGAGGTGTATAATATATATTATATATATATATAAATAAAATTTATCTTATGTTAATATTATTTATATTATTTGTGATATGTTCACAAATGTTACTAACTTAAATGACAAGAGTATAGTGCAGGTCGAGTCAAGCTATACTGGCAAATTATAGCTTTAATAGCTTTTTGCCTTGTTCATAATTAGAAAACATCTGACTACAGTAAACTGTTTAGTGTGTGTGTGTGTGTGTGTGTGTGTGAATAGAATAAGTAAATAAGTAGAAAAAGTCTTCATCTAACATGTTTCATATTTAAACTATTGACGAATTAACTATGTTTGTGTGTGAGAGAGAGAGAGATGGCACAATAGATAAAGTGTCTAAATTATGCAAAAATCAAACACTGAGATTTCATTTTAACAAACATATTCACCAAAATTACACAAATATCTCTTGAAATATTAAAGAATAAATTCATTAAAATCACCATTGGCTTCAACCACAGCTTCCAAACAACTACAGAAGTTCCTGCAACTCTTCTGGATGGTCTCCTTGTTTAAGCTGATGAATGCTGCTATAATCCTTACCTTTAGTTCATCTTCGGTGTGACAAGAAATTTTATTGGTCTCTCACTAAACTGTGCCCCATGCATAATAATCAAGGTGGTTGCAGTCTGGTGAGTTAGGTGGCCAGATGTAAGAAGTGATGTGGTTGTAGAAATTCTCCAACAGCCATGACTGGGTTTTCCTGCTTATGGCATGGTGCAGAGTCCTGTTGTCAGACATAGGATCTTCCAGTAGCCACCCTTTTGACCCAGGGCAAATCTATCTTCTAAAGGCATTTGAAGTCAAGAAGACAGAGAAACAGATCTTCATAGCAGACCCAGATCAATAGAGAGTAGGGAACTAATTGCGGCTTAAAGCTTTTTGGCACTTCTCTTGCATTCATATTGCATACAGGCCTGTTTTGCTGTATCACAGCTCATCAGTATGGCCAGATAAACTGATTGCTTCAAGCCAAAGTTGAAACTCAACCAATCTGTCATCACTCAGAGATCTTACCTGTAAACAAGACAGAGAAAGGCAGATTTTATAGCGTGTTATTTACAGAATATAAACAACTACCAGTAGCTGAGAGTATTCAGTTCTTAGCTGAAGAATATTGCATAAAGCTGTATGTGGATACTGTTTATAAAAATCTACTTTTATATATATATATATATATATATATATATATATATATATATATATATATGAGATGCTGGAATGCTTTGCATACCTCAATTAGTCTCTTTCCTTACATTCATCTACTGTGCAGCTCTGATCACATACGGATATATATATATATATATATATATATATATATATATATATACACACACACACACACACGTTTATTAAATAAAGACAACATCCTGACTAGTAAATTATTAGAGTTTAATACATTTAAAGGTGAGCAAATTTTTGTAAAACAAAGGGTTCAATATTAAATAATAAAGAAGCAAGAGATACTCTCCAAAGATTTATCTTGGGTTCAAATTTTGCAGATACACCGCTATTCAGGGTAAGGTAAATCAGTTGAATTCTTTTACATATCACATAAATATGCTTACATTAAATATTACCATTTTAATGTAATATTAATCTGTCGATTAATTCAATGTAAGCCTTGTATTTGTAATACTTTGGATCAGAAAGTATTCTGAACTTTGTGTGTGTGTGACTTTGTAAATTTAAAAAAAAAAAAAAAAAAAAAAAAAAAAGAAGGACAATTCATTTTATGTTCTCAATGTTTGGATTTTATTTTCCTTTACTTGGATAAAAACAAGAGAAATCTTCAGAATATTTCAACAAATAATGTAAAAGCTTTCCTTTCCACAGCTGATCTCTGATTTAGCTCTAACATTTTGGGGTTTAAAAAACAAGCTGTTTATATACAAAGTCACAAAAACCAAACAAGTTACATTCCTCATTGTCAATCACACCCAGAACTATCACTGATTAGAAAGAAAGAAGGTTCTTTCAAGGAAGAAAGATGCATTGAGTGCCTATTGTGATAAACACAAACTATACCAACCCAAATTACCTAAATCCTCCTGCTATCCTCTACAAGAGCCAGATCAAGCCAAAAATGGAGTACTGCTGCCATATATGGGCAGGAATGGCCAGTCTTCACTTTCCAGCCTCAAAAGGGTCTGGAAAGCATTTCTGCTTCCTTGCGAGTGAGAAATTACTCACAGATAAAATGCTGCAAACCTCTTGCTTCTCTATCACTCGTTCCATGGAAAATGCTTAGATGAATTATATTCATTAGTTCCACCAGTTCTAACCTTCATGGTTAAGACCCACCATGCTATGCCCATTGTAGCAAACTACCCTCATTCTCTTCATATTTTATTGGAAAGATAAGTTCTGCTTGAACAGCTTCCTTTCCACAAACTACTGCTTCCCAAGAGGATGCTTCTCAAATTACTACAATGTTAACCTGTTCAAGTTTTGGCTTAATAGTTTTCTTCTCCACATAAGCTCTGTCTCTTATTCTTTAACTCTCTACCTTGAGTGGTTCCTGGACCTGGTGAATATTCTATAAAAACAAAAATACATCAGAATTTATATTGTGTCAAGTATTTTCATCAAGGTATTTTTTTCCATATTAATACCATGAGAATCAAACCTTTTCCTGTAAATTTGCCTTTTTACAGTTTCAAAGTAAAAGGCATTCTGTTGAGAACATTCCAAGAAGATTTGTGAAGAGGCTTCCAATTTATTTGATTCAATACAGCATTTTTGAAAATTTTTTATTTTTAAGAAAAATACTTAAACCTAAATTTTCAATTTTATTTCCATTAACACAGGATGAATAAAAGATTATGGGAAATAATTTTTTTTGTTGTGAAATCACTCAATCATTATGCTTGCCTTAGAACTCTTCACCTATTTAATGAAAAAAAAAAAAAAAAAAATAGTGTGTAACCACTAATATCAAAATATCTGCAATTCAGACACAGCTTCAAGATAAACATTCTTCTCTGCTATTTTCCATTTTAACTGAAGAACCAAGTATCATGTCATCTGAAGTTGAAGAATCTGATATTTGTTTAAGGCTTTTTCTTTTTAAATTAAGGAATTAGCCAGATAGGAGGAGAGAAAAATCTGTTGAAGGAAATGTAAAGGAGAATGTTGCATTATATAAATTAATGGAATACTGTAGAATCTAGGCAACACCCATTTATGCATAGGATCCCAGGTGCAGCCAGTTAACCTTAACTAATTCAATAGTGTTCATATTGGCAAAAACCCTCTAAGATTTTTGTTCAATGATGCAACACTTCACACACATATTTGTATACTGCTGACTGAATAAAATCTGGGTGTGGTTATATATGTATGTGTGTGTGCGGGTGTTGAATTATGATGCTTAGTGCCAAGCTTGGTTGATGTTTCTGTTTTTTTTTTTTCAGTGGTTCATTGATAAAAGATATTTTGACAAGTAGCTTATTTTGTTATAAAGTGCCTGATATTGAGAGCATTAATATAATTAATGTGAAGAAGTGTATCACTTTATTCAGCAGAATCATGCCAACTTCAGTTTTGTGAAAGCACCATTATGATGTCCTCACTTTTCAATCTACTCTCTCTCTCTCATATATATATATATATATATATATATATATATATATATTATATATGCTGCCACTAATTTTTTTTTTTTTCATTGTTAGAGAAATTGTCCAACATTCTCTGCTATACAAGAGGGTAGATATCACATAGCAATCCAGTACAGTTTTTTTTGTTTCTGATTTTTTCCATATCTCAGCACCTTGCTTAGCTTTTAGAATGCTTCTTTTGCTTGTCCAATGCGTGTTTGGATCTCAGCATGGTTATTAGCAAGGAAAAAAAGTCCATGATGCGAACCAGGAATTGACAAAGTCAAAATCAAACAAATACAGAAGTTTATATATCTGTGAAATGTTTTTACAGAGGACAGAAAACATCACACTGAAACCCAAAGATGCATTGGAATAATAAAAGATGTATTCCAAACACCAAGCAAAATACTACAAAACAGGTAAATTACAATCCAGCATTCTTTGCTTCATTTCTAATGAAAGTTTTTGTTCATTCCTCAGTATCTTACTTAGCTTTAGAAATGCTTCTTTTGCTAATGCATTGTATGTTTGGATTTTGGTATCAGATTTTCCATTCACTGTTAAGATGTTTTCCAGATATTAGAGCTTCTGCACCGCCTTGATATCGATATCTTCTAATCCTAACTGACTACTGAGGCTTTTTCTCTTGCTGATGACCATACTTTGTTTTCTTGCAATTGGAGAGTCCTTTTTTCTTATGTGAAAGTCTAGAAGGTCCTTTACTTTCTGTGTAGCTATTCAATTTATTTTCTATTCATATGCAGACAGTTTGATCCCCGGAAAAGTTTTAGATCATTCTCAAGTCTTTCCCAAATGGATTTATTTTCTCTAGTAATTCAAATATGGGGTGCGGATGGATAAATTGTTTAAATTATGCAAAAATGGAAATAACACTGACTTTTCATTTTAACACATATTTACCAAAATTACACAAAAATACCTTGAAAATACTAAAGAGTAAATTAAATAAAATGGCTATCAACTTTAACCACAGTCTCCAGACAACTTCAGAATCTTGTTTAAGCTGATGGCTTGCCATAATCCTTGCCTTCAGATCATATTTGGTAGTGGCCAGATGTGATCTCAGAAATTGTCTGACAGCCATGACTGGGTTCTCTGCTTGTGTGGCATTGTGCAGAATCCTGCTGCCAGACAGGGTCAGCAACCACTCCTAGTCCCAGAGCAGCATTACCTCTTCAAGGTACTTGATGTAGGTCTCTATGCAGAGTCTAAGGCCTTATGGGAAGATAAATAAAAGCATAATGTCATCGTTAGTGAACACCTTTAAAATCACCATTAGACTCATCCAACTTTTTCCTAACTCTCTCCACTGTCTTTAGACTGACACCCAAATACTCAAATATTTCTATTGGAGCTTCCAGCACAAATGCCAAGTAGTACAGCCTTCCATTTCCAAATTTCTGGTAGAGTGAATTGCATCATAGTGCTCTTTTTCTCACAGATGGTGTCCAACTGACCTTACTATATTGTGGAGTTGACAAAATAAAAAAAAAGAACGCACATATGTAAAGTCAAAAATATGTTGGGTTGTCCAGAAAGTTTATGCTGATTTTCATTAGAAATTAAATCACAAAACAAAATTACGCCATTAAATATTCATTCAGCTAAATATGAACCATTTTGTTGCACAACCTTTCTCTAATTTTCCTTCAGCTTAGAGATTGTCTTCCCAGAATTTTGGTGGTTTCTCAGCAAAGAACTCATTAAGTTGTTTTTATGCCATCCAAAGAATTAAAATTTTTACTATTGAAATATTTTGCAAGGATATGAATAAAGAAAAATCTGAAGGAGCATTATGGTAAATATGGCAGGTGGGGTAACATATCCCAGTTAAGCTGCAAAAATTTTTGTCAGGTTACCAAAGAAACAAGAGGTCTAGCATTATCTTGATGGAAAACAACATCTTTCCTATTTGTTAATTATGGGCATTTTTCTTGAATTGCTGTCTTTAATTTGTCCAGTTGCAAGCAGTACTTTTCAGAATCAATTGACAGGAATTCAGAATGTGGTAGTACAGAATTCCCTTCCAATACCACCAGATAGACAGCATGAATTTCTTAGGATGAAGATCTACTTTTGGGGTAGCCAAAACTGGCTCATGTTGCTAACACCAGGATCTTTTTGCTGGACATTGATCCATTTCTCATCACCCGTCACAATTTGCTTTGGAAAAAAAAGAAAAAAAAAAAGTGAGAGTGCATTTTCATTGCATTTAGATAGCAAATCAGATAGAAATGCAGCCCAAAATATTCTTTTCACTCTGATCATGTAATATCCAAAAATTGTAGCAATTTGAGTACCTAAGCTTTAGGCTTAGGGCCATATCATGTTGAATACACTGGTTCTCGCTTGATCACCAAAGTTAAGCAACGTTGAGCCTGGTCAGTACTTAGATGGGTGACCGCTTGGGAATACCAGGTGCTGTAAATGTTTAGTGACGGATGTGCGTTGTGGTGCAGTGGATATCAGCTCGGAAAGAGAAATCAGTGAGCCGAGTTCAAATTCCAGTTGAATATCCTGCATTCACTTAAGCACTGGTACCCTTGGGAAAGGTATTAATTCGTCCCTTCCCTCCAGTTATGGGTTAAATAACAGGGTAGGACTTGGGGACCCTGCCCTTAAAAACAAATCCCAATGAATCTTGATAAAAGAAAAAAGTATTACTAGACACAAAACTTATAAAAACAACAATAAATTGTTGAAAGAAAAAAGGTATCACCAGCAATAAATAAAATTTAGTTGGCAATAAATGACCCGCCAAGGTTGATATGCTATAAAACAAAACAACCAACAACCCAAGCTTTACTAAGTGCTCACAGATGGTGGATTTTGATAAATTTTATGTTTCTTCTAATTTCCACGTTGGGTAATACAGGTTATTTTTCAATCAATGTCTTGATTTGGTTGTCATCTATAGTGGGAGGTCTGTCTGAGAATTCTTCATCAATAAAGTTACAATCACTAACTCTAAACTTAGTGAACTATTTGTTAGCTTAAGCTCCGTCCCTGTACACAGCACAACCCTTGTTGCTTGCAAGGCATTCTTTTCTCTACGGTAAAAAAAAAAAAAAAAAAGACATCTAGTGTCTAAAATATACCCCAATCTTCTATTTTCATAGGGAAGCAAAAGTGACAAAGTAATTTTAAACTTTCTTAAGAAATACTTTCAAATGTGTTCTAATCAGAAATGTAAGCATATTATATCTGTTGATAAATTTGATATGTTTAATGTGTTGGAATATGAACAACTAAAAATTGGCTTGGACTTTCAAGAGAACCCAATAAAATGGTGAAAATTTACCCATTGCACTCTGTAGAACCTTGTACAAAGCCTTGTCAAATGTTTTTTTATAATCTATAAAATGTAAGCACACATCCTTATGCATTTTTGCTCTGTTCTTGTTCTGATCCTGAATATCATTTTTTTTTGGATATCTTTGACAAAGCCTCAGTGTTTTTGTTCTATTTCTGATCTAATTAGTGTTACACGTTTCAATTCATCAGGATTTGCATCATTAGTTCGGTTATGTGGCTCATTAAACTGAATGGCCTATGGAATTTGCATTTATTTTTACCTGGCCTCTTAGGTAATGATACAATGCAAGATTTAGTGAGGTTCTCTGGTATATGGTCACTACCGTATATTTCATTTATTACTCATGATTTTATCCATGCCAAAGTCATGTAAAGCTGAAAAATTTTCTAACAAGTGTATCAAGAAGGTTCTTGGATATGCTTTTCACAAACAAACTATAATCTATGTGAGTAGTGATGTACCATCAGAATTCAGAATGTGGAATTAAATTCTCAACTTATCAAATACCTTGATCAAAGGATCAGTTATAACAAATTTACTATAGAAGATAATGAAATTTAACATAGAATGACCTGCACTAGGGGTAGTTTTGCCTAATACCACATGTTGCTACAAAACCAAAACAATCTGAGAACTAGTCATATTCATAAATAACATTGTCAAATCTAGGCTAATGAAGTAGGTATGCATGGCATGCATTCAATTTATTAAAAACGTTTAAACTATTATCTGTATACAATTCTCTTCTTAGATAAGTGATTAAAAATGGCTTCAAACAAATATTCTATGAATCTTAAAGGAATCTATCTTGCATATTTGTAAGTCTACCATTTGTCCTTGCTTTGAATATTGTTGCCACATCTGCTCTGGCACCTGTTATATATTTAGAAATTCCTGATAAAATCCAAAGAAGAATCTCCAATCTTATTGGTCCTGACAAACATCTTAGCTTCATTCATTTTTTTTTTTTTTCCTCACAACTATAGTGTAGCTTCTTTGTAAGTTTTCTACAAATACTTTCATGGTAATTTTTCTAATGAACTTTCCACTATGATACCTTTAGGAATTTAAGCACAGTACTAGATTAGCAGAAAGATCTCCTTATTTCATAGTTGAAAAGGTTTTATGTAACCATAAGTTCTATGCTAACAGTTACTTCTATTGCACTTCTCACTTGTGGAACTCTTCTACCTTCTTGCTTCCCCATCAACTTTTATCTTAAATCTAAATACAATGTGAATTGTTATCTTTTGTTTTCTTAATTCCTGTTCTTTTATCCTTATATTCTCTAACACTCAATAACCCTTTGCAATCTTAATGGCTTTATTGACTTGCTTGGAGTGGAAAAAAAAACAAAGAAACTCCCAGCATTAACAACAAATATGGAGTGCCCATGTAACTTGAGAAAATATAATCAAGATGTTGACTTTCTATTCTAGCTTATATGAAAGATTAGGAAGGAAACTCATCGATTCAAGAGAAAGCGATAACAGGAGAGGATTTGTATCTTTCCCATAGCTATTTGTGCAAGACTGAATGTAACTTAAATGGAATTTGGTTCCAAAATGTTAATGATTACAGCAGTGTACATCTCACAAAGGATGTGCATTGTGGTACAGTGGATATCGGCTCAGAACGAGAAACCGGGGAGCCGAGTTCGAATTCCAGTTGAATCTATTTTATTCACTTACGCGCAAATACCCTTGGAAAAGGTATTAATCCATCTCTTCCTTCCAGTTATGGGTTAAATAGCAGGACAGATTGGGTTCTATAGCCTTGGTCGGCAACCAATCTACCGCAGAAAGCAATGGCAACCTACTGCGGGATAATATTCTGCCCAGTCAGTCATGTCTCTTTCGAGACATGATCGCCCAAGCGTGTATCATGTATGGCACTTAACTGATCGACATCTCACAAACTGATATACTCTTGAATTTTTTTTTCATGTCCTAACCCCCTTTGACTTCTTTACTTTCTGTAAATTAGCATGCCTTCTTGGAAAAGTGTGATTTCCTTTTGTCTTCTCCAGCTTTTCCTTTCAGAATTGCCTTCCTAAGGATGTTGCATTCATTTACATGCAAATACTTTTGGGAAATATATGAATTCATCTCATTCCACTAGTTATGTACTAAACAATAAGAATTTTATCTGTATGAATCATTGTTACTACATATAAACAACTTTTTTGCACTAAATAACACAGAGTTGATAGGATGCAAAAACAAGTAATATCCTTCTAGGGATACCTAATCATTTTTTGTAGTGCTCAATTATTGCTCTGTTATTGTGCCTAGTGAATTAAAGTGTTGGTTTGTGAATTTGGTAAGAGTAAGCATAATCTCTGCCCTGAGCAGTACAGACAGTGAAAACATAGCTAGCAGTAACAGAACAATATTAAAAGCAGTCCTAAGGGACAAGGCGAGACAAACCTATCAAGCAGTCCTAAATAGCAAGATGAAATATCTTCATCACTAGACATGGATATCAAAAAGTAAATAAAGGGTTGAGTTCAATATTCCCTAAAGACAAACACCTGACAAAAGAATGAGTGTACAACAGTCGATGTATACTACGGAGCACATTTACATTTAGACTAATGATAGCTCATTTCAGAAATTCAGATAGAAATTAAAGCTTCATGCACTTTAAAATGAGTAAAAAAAGTAACTAAAATAAAAACAGTCAAGCAGACTTTCATTTCTATTCTTTCCTATTTTTTTCTAGGTTTCTCTTTCACACCTTTTCCAGATTCTGTTACAGTTGAGTAATGAACAGATGGATAGTTGATGACTATAGTGTGTGTGTATATGTTCAAGCATAACACTTTTCCAAGTGCACAGATACTACCAGCTGATGTCAAGCAGGAGTACTCATTAAATATATAAATTCCATCATCTGATTACTTTCTTTTTTAACCGAATAAAAATTTTTTATAAAATTTGGCTTTTAACATTTCTTTATCAAAATTATTTTCCAGTTGTTAATGATGATCTCTGCTGCTGCATATCTTGCTAACATGTATTTATTAGGGGCGGGAGAATCCTGCTTGATCTGTTTTAGCATAAAAGATTTTTATATAAGAATAAAAAGTGAAGGAGATGGCTAGGAAGGAAGGAAATAAAATTAAGAAAGAGAGAGTTTTGTTTTTTAAATTTACAATTCCCAAAATAGAAGCCTGCTTGGGATCAGGTGTCAGAAAGAACAGTATATTTTGAAATTTGCTTTAGATAGAGAGGTGTGTGGTGTGAAAGACAATCCAAGAGAGACTCCAGGGGTGGGAAAGGAGTGGGAATACTCTCTCACTCACACACACTCCAGAGAGAAAAAGAGAGAGAGAGAGAGACACAGAGACAGAGACAGAGAGAGAGAGACACACACACACACACACACACACACACAAAAGGGAGAAAACCAGAAACACTGGTTAAAAAGAAACAAACCACCAGGAGAACAATTAAGCTAAACTAAGGAAAAGTTGAATAGAGGGCTTGGTAACAGTAACTTGTCAGTCATCTTTGATGAAACATGCATAAAAGAAGTATTACTGCCCAAATTATATGGTGGAGTAATGAATTGCAGCTTAGATTGAGAAATTGAAGAGCTGAGTGTGAATTCCATCTGACTTTGTTATATTCACTTATATGCTAATACCATTGGAAAAGGTATGAAGCCATCTCTCCCTGCACCAGAACTGGGTTCTATAGCCTTGGATGACAACTAGCCTAGGAGTAGGAAATACTCTAATTTCAAAAACCCTCCAACTATGGGTAAATAGCAGGGTAGTCTGGATCCCATAAAATAGAACAACTCAGAATTCAAATAGAGCTGGAGTCCCTAGAACAGTCTGATATTATGTTTTGTTCTGGAAACTCCTGTGATGATTTCAAGCTGCATTGGTCTCTGCCTTTCCCTTGCACAACACTGATGACATAGAGAGGGGAAACATGCTGCTTCGGTAACTGCCAATTTCTCAAATATCCCTGTCAATACCTGACCTCTTTGGACACAGATCTTATTTGGCATAAGTATAGTAGTAGACTATTCCAACTGGTCCTATTTATACCCATTTATGTTACCATCCTTAAAATGTAGAAAAGCTTTACATACACCAATTGAAATTGATACCAAAATGTATTTCATAAACTTTCATGACTGTCAGCATGCTTCATATCCTTCAGGATGTGAGTGATTATGGTTCCCTACAATTTTTATCCTTTATAGCTTTAAGCAATGTTTGTTCTCTTCTGCCTTGCTATTCATTTACACAAGTAGCTTACTTGCCATTTCCCTCTCCCCTTTCAACTTCAAAATATCCTGTGAGTTTCAAATTTTTCAAGTCATATTTCCTTATTGTGTAACCCAGAAATTTAAACTTTCCAATTTCAAACTCTTTCCAATTCTAAGCACAAGTGTAATTTTTGTTACCATTTTCTTTTGTTGCTCAACTGTTCAGTCCATGGTATGCTCAGTATCCTACTGTAGAACCACACGTCTCTGTTACAAGAAGTCTCATCTACATCTGAAATACTGTCCAGTATTCATTGTGATATAGGAGAATTGACATTACCTAGCAGTTGAGCACATTTTTCTTTGTTTCTAATGAAATCATTTGTTAAACCTCAGTTTTTTGAAAGGCATCTTATTTTTAAGATGCACCTATGAAATTCCCTTACCTATAATAATGTGCTATACATTTGCTAAAATTTAGATTATTTAAATTGGATAGGGAGTAGAGAGAAATGGCAACAAATATTGATTAGAAAGATGAAAACTGGGAAGTTGTTTAGAGTCATGATCATAAACATCATTCATGACAAAGATAAACTTATGTAAATAATAGAGTCGGTACATCTAAAACATTTAGATGCCTGAATAAAATGAATTGCATCCATTAATAGGTAAGACATCTGAGGTTGTAAAATTTATTTGTTTTTCATTTTTAGATCATTTCCTCCCAAGTAAAGTGATAAAAGCCACTGAGATGCAATAAGTCACTGAAAGTGAAAGCTGAAAAAATCATTAAGGAGTGAGGACAATAAAAGAACAAACTTCAAGGAGACAGAAGATGACAATTGACATTGCATTTAAGTCTTTGAATATTAAAGTTGACCAGTAAACAAGTCAGAAGAGAGTTCACAGTTGAGACATGCAGCAGAATTAGCTATTAGCATAGAATTTATGGTTACATCTAGCCATTTCAACTGTAAAATGATGAGGCTGTGATGCAACTCTAGTAATGCACTCAAATCCATAAAGTGTAAATACCAAAGAGGATGTGTGTTGGGGATGCAGTGGATATCAACTCAAAAGGAGAAACTGGAAAGCAGAGTTAAAATTCCAGTTGAGTTCATTACGTTCACTTATGTGCAAATAACCTTGGGAAAGTTATTAATCTCTTCAGCTATGGGTTAAATAGCTGGATAGATTGAGTTCTATAGCCTTGGTTGGCAACCAGTCTACCTCTCCTAGAGTATAAGGGGATCAACACCACTACCTGTAAAAAAGACAATTTACAGAAGTATCAATAACCCCTCATTGATGACCTATGCTCCACTGGGAGGGATGGAGTTGGGGAGGATGAAGAAGAGTACCAAAGAGGAACACTCATTAGAACAATTAATGTGGAAATATAAAAAAAGGAGGCACAAAGGAGCTATTTTACAATGGTAGGGAAGTAACTGAAGGTGAAATACCAAGTCAGATTTTTTGCATATTGTCAAGAATATTGAGATACATGGCAGAAGTACCAGACCAAATGTGGCAGCAATATTCTATGCATGAATAAATGGTAGACTTAAATGTGTAAAAGAGAATTGTCAAGAATGACAGTGAACTGACTTTTCTAGCAGCAGACATAGCAATATAGTTGTTTCCCTTCATGTGAGTGGAAAATGTTAGCCTGAGTAGTTGAGTAATTGGTACTCTGAGGAACAATATCCCAGTTAATGAGTTATGCAGAACTTCCACAATGTCAACTGTGATTTAATGTTAGCCTGCAATTGGAAATTCTGAATGCCTTTGTTTTCATTTAATGATCAATTTTATTTCTTACTTCACAAACCTTATTATTGGTCATAGAGTCTAAACCCTTGAGACCAAGATAAACATACAAACAATATCTTGTTATTCTGATACTCCTTTTTAACACCTCTACATTTTTGTGGTAGCATTTTATGATACTCTTGAGGAAATACTCCCTCAATCACTACAATCTTAACCTTTGCAATAATCGGGTCAAATGTTTTTTATCCTCTGTGGACACCCCAATTAGAGTGCCACTAGTATATAGAGGATGAGGAAGTTTTTTCCTAATTTAAAATATGTGGCCAGCATTTTGATATTGGTGAGTGCAGTATCACTGGTACAGTGTTGGTTTATGTAATGGAAACAATCACATGGATATCGAGCATAATTTGTAAGACATGACTACTTAATCAGAAAAATATTATAGTCTTTATTTTCACATTGTATACAGCTAAAAGAAAGAAAGCAGAAGTGAAAAGTGGAAAAAAATAACATTATCAACATGGTGACCATGTTTAGATATTAGTGTCAATCCAGGAACAGAGCAAGAGAAAGACTAATCAAGGTAACATAAAAAATGGAAAGAAAAAATAACTGGAAGCTTCCCAAGTCATTATCTCATTGCATTCAAAAACTGGTAATTAAATTTAACTACTTATTGAATCTTCATATATCAGTGCTGAAAATAAGTTCATGTTTGTCTTATTTAATATTTACTTAAAATTTCCAAGTCTCTAATAAAGAAAATGTCAAGCAATTGCCATTGTGTGTAAAATTCCCAAGAATAAATTAAAAAAAGTTTCTTAATTTCAGATGCTTATCACATCTACTTGGTCATCCTATATGGTAATATTAACCGTTTCCTTATAAGGAAACATACGACATTCATTTACTGAACAGTAAGTGCTACTCTAATTACTTTTTCTACACTCCCTGGTTATCAGGTTGGGATAATGACAATATTAAGTGCTTCATCCAAATTTTTGTTTAAAAGTAGTGTAGAACATCAATATCTTTATGTCATTACAACTGGGCCTGTAGTGTCTAAAATATAACTGCAGAATATTTATATATAGATATGCCATCTAAAATGATGGTAATGCATATATTGATGTCCCTACTATTGAGTATTACATTAAGAGAAAAACAAAATCCAAATCCCCTGAACATGAGAGTAGGGAGATATATATATATATATACACACCTACATACATAAGTCTTTATTATAATAGGGAGTGTATAAATATATTTTTTCACCACTTGACAATTATTGCAAAAAGATATAAGGCACTGTTAAAGAGCAAATACACGACAAAAGGTTTAATAACTATTAGTAAAGAGAATGAACTGAGCCGATGTTGCCTTGCTATTGTGTCTCTCCGCATGAGCGTGACAGGAAGAAAAATTATATATATATCTCAAATTTAAAAAATTAAATTTCATTGAATAGCTATTTCAGCAAGAAAACTCTTGCTTCATCAGCAATGATCCAAAATATGAGAAAAAAACTAAACATGTAATTAAATGGTTATAAATCCAGAATTTATTTCTGGCAGTGTAAAAAATTTTACATTTTTCATTCAAACTTGAAAAATAAATGTTAATTTCACTCAGAATATTCTAAAAAACAGTTTTTAACAGAGGAAGTGAACATTGTATCATTTAAACCGGAAATAAATTAAAAATACAAGCATCAAATCACACATATACTCAATACAGCCACATAAAATAAAGAATACGTACATTAAATCATACATGTGCACAAAACAATATTTAGAAAAGAATACAAACACACACACAAAGAGGATAGGAATAGACATACACAAAATAAGCACACAGACAAACTTATAAAATAACAAAAACAAAAAGGGGAAGACAAGGAAAAAAGGATAGAAAGAGAAAAGGGGACAGAAAATACACTTACAGTCAAATATTAGTGAACACAAAAATTTTTAGCAATTAAACTTTTTGAAAAATATTTTTAAAGCTTTTTCTGCCTCATTCATACCATTGAAAAATAAATACATGTTAATTCAACTCAGAATATTCTAAAAACAGTTTTTGACAGAGGAAGGGAACATTGTATCAGTTAAACCAGAAATAAATTAATATATACCACAAATCACACATACACACCAAATAGAAAATGAACAAAAATATACACAAAACAATTTTTAGGAGAAAATATATACATCACAAATATATATAAACACACACACCAGTGTATATTATAGTAGATAGGATTTTCTCTC
The DNA here is from genome assembly GCA_037127315.1 of Ascarosepion bandense. NCBI lineage: Eukaryota > Metazoa > Mollusca > Cephalopoda > Sepiida > Sepiidae > Ascarosepion > Ascarosepion bandense. The sequence continues at coordinate 4,033,742 of JBBBDQ010000769.1, read as the reverse complement.
CTAGTTGTATGTGCTATTCCTTTTTGTTAATGCTGATCAGAAGATTGGAGGCTTTGAAGAGAGTGAAACCACCTCTAAACTGCTGTTGTTCACAGATCCACCATGACCTGGTGTGTTAGCACCCATTAGGGTCCAAGCAATGGGCAAATAGTGAACCCCCAAACAAAAGTCAACGGTACATCTATTATAAAATGAGCAACAAATCTTTATAGCAAAATTACAAATACTCAATGGAAAATAAAAACTTTAAATGAAGGGATATTATTGTATAACAAACACAAAGGAACAATTGCAAGAGTATGAAGTAGACAACATTATGCTGCTTTTAGTTTCAGCATAAATTCTGTAGAAAAGGGAGAAAAAATGTGAATGTTATTAATCATTGCTTCTGTAACCAATCAGAAATTAAATTCTAACTAGTCAATAGAGAAATTTCTTATCCAATCAAAAAGCAGTTCATAGATTTCTCTGGAGTTGAATATTCAGGATTCAGCCTTGTTTAAGTTGATCAGTCTCTTCATGATTATATTGTAATGTGATTTACTTACACTTGACCCAGACAAGTTGGGTGGCGAAATATAGGAAAGGAAAGAAACTGAAATGATTTACTGGCAACTGAGGCATCCATAAATGCTGAGGGAAGTTGAGAAATTTTTGTTATGACTGGGTTCTCCTGCTAGTGTGGCATGGTACAGCATCCTGTTGCCAGACACAAGCTCTTCTTGGAGTGAATTATATCAGTGCTCTTTTTCTCACAGAGTGCCCAACTAGACCTAGTACAGAGTGTAGTTGGGAAAAAAAAAAAAGACATGCACAAAATCAAAAATATAAAATGGTGACAATTTACCCATTGCATATAATTCTGTCATCAAATCTACTGAAGAGTTTGATCTCACTCTAGTGAGGAAAAAAACATTTATATAAGACAATGGTTTGGACTCATTTCAACTGAAGATGGAACAGGTTAACTTATTAAAGTACAAGTTTACATCAGTTCAGTACTTGTGCTGGGTAGTAAATACATACCTGAGCCACTAAGCATTTTAACAGCAAAACACACACCTGAGTAAAGAAGACTGTTCAAAATGTCAAATTGGAAGATTCTCACTTTGTACACAAGATTTGTTCCAGGATATGTCATCCTAATACAGGGTCCAAAAAGTCATATGCAATTGCATAGAGTATGCAAAATTTTAACCATGATGGAGGTAATGTCATTACCGTTATTTTATCAGACCTGCAAGCCTGCGAATGGTCTTAAACAGCACATGAGAGTATATGATAATCAGGCCCAAAACACATTTATTAGGAATTGTGAGCACATGTCAAATAAGCTATAAAGTGTGCAAGACGTTTGGTCTGAAAAGCCATATACAATCCTGAGAACTCACCTTCATGATACAATAATAAAAGATATCAGAGAAATATAGAAACATAAACCAAAATGGTGGCCATCCACATTTATCAAATAAACAACATGATTGAACACAAAGAGTGAATGTGTTGAAATTGATGTAGAGTTATTGCATAGAGTTCATACGAATCTTAGAAAGTGCATCAACCTATGCATCACTAATGATGGAAATCATATTGAAAATGTTATTTGTTAATATTCCAATTCAATAAAATGTTGAAAATTTCATTTCTTGAATTTTCCTGTGTCCAAACAAAGTAAGAGAATTCTCAATACACTTTTCATAAAAAAAAAAAAAAAAAAAAAAAAATTATATATATATATATATATATATATATATATATATATATAGGACAAGATATAAAATATTCATAACTCATTTTCATATAACCATGGTTTCTACCAAGATGGTCTCATCAGGCAATAAATATATATATATATATATATATATATATATAGGGGTGTGTCACCTTTCATGTTTTCTCTTCTACCTTTCTATATTCAAACATTTTTGTTTCTCCCCTTCTCCAGATTAATATTACTGTGTGGATTTAAAATGAAATTTCATGCAACTGTAGCAACTATTTATGGAACAGAGGGAGTTATTTTTATATATTTATTTTTTTTGTACTACTGTTTGCCCAATACAAGGCCCAAGAACAACTTGAAGGTTTAGAAGTAAAAACTGTCTATTATGGGGTTATATCGAATAGATAATGATTGACTATACTTTAAGAGGTTAAGATTGTAATGATCAAGGTAACATCCTCTTGGAAGTCTGTTCTACAAAGCAACACTTCTTAGAAAAAAGTTGTTTGAGTGGAACATTCTCCTTAACAGATATAAAGGGAATGAAGAAAAGACAACCGTGATGTTTGTACTGGTGGAATTAAGATTTGCCATGGAAATAGCAATCAAGTAGACAGAGACTAAAAATGTTTCATATGTGAGGAAAGTGATTGCAAATTGAAAAATTTGACCGAAATGCAAATTTGCATGTGGTTTCGAGATTTTTTTTCTCTTCCTCCACTTTTCACACAGTTCATTACCATATTAACTATATTTCAAGCAGTGCAGAAGTGGCTTTTTTGTCTGTATTCAACTTTCAATTGTTATTGTTCTTTTTGTGGTTAAGGTAATTATTTAAAACTTCAGGTATATTACTAAAAATAGACTGCCATGGAAAAGAAAAAGGTTTTTATAAAAAAAAAAAAAAAAATATAGTGAATACTCCTTTTGTTTCATAATTGCTGATATGATTTTTTTGTAATTTTCAGAAAGCCATCTTACTTTAAACTTCCAAAACTTGTACTTTATGACTTGAGTGTGCAAATATTTCAAAATACATTTAACATGATGTATTTGTATTTTAAACGAAGCTATTGTACTGAAGCATTTCTTTTTACTTTTCAAACTCTTACCTTAAATATTTTTTATTGTTGTATTATGCAAACAAAATAGTAAATTGAAAATAAAACTATGCAAAAATAAAAATAAAAATCTTGCAAAGTTTCAAACAATTAAAATCATTATTTTGTTCTGTACAGCATTTTAAAGTTGAGGATAAACACCCCTACCATTCACAAAATATAGTTACTGGTAGTTAAATATACAAAATATAGTTAAGAAAAAAAAAAAAAACATCAGTTAAAATTTTTGGTATTTCTGTGTACTTTGTGATTTAAATTAAGTAAACTACATAAACAACCACTACATAACTATTGAATATTTAATTTTTTTTTTTTTGATGCAGCTTTCAACATCAAGTGAGATTATATTAAACAGGTTTGGCCATCCTTGGTAGATTGTTAGAATGCAGTTGTCCTGACAGCTTGAGAGAGAGAGGGAGGGGCAGAGAGAGGCAGAGAGAGAGAGAGAGAGAGAGAGGACTAGAATTGTTATTGACGGAAGTATTTCAGAGAATCTCTCTAGTGATGCACCAATCAAATCTTTAGGGGAGAAAATTTCAACTTACAAGAATGGATTCTCTGATTGGCAGTTAATTTTACATGAATCATTTTAGATAGTGTTTTGCTTATTTGGATGCATTTTTTAAAATCTGGGTTCAGTATTTCATATCTGTCCAACTCAACTCCTGAGCTGAAATCAAATTTTTTATCTTAAGAAAAACAGGAATTTTGCCAGAAATATTCACCTTTATAGTCAAACCTTAGAACTAGAGCTATTTTTAATAAGATCCCTTTGATATATTTTTTAAGTCAGGACCTTTAATTCTATGGAAATAATTGATCTAAAAATTTAAATTGAAAACTCAGTTTGGGATTAAACTTCTGTAACACTTAAAACCAAACTGATCATCATGCAAAAGTCGAATAACCATTTCCAGAGAGGATGCACTTGCTGACTTGCTCTAACGCTGGTTAGAAAGATTTAATTGGTGCAATGCTGGAGAAAAATCTGATACAAACTTTGTCAATATGCCAACTGAACATACAGTTGTATCAGAAGGAGTTCCTCCTCTACTATTGAATTTGGAGGTATTTCTTGCACCAATAACTTTTGCTGGTTGCTGGAAGCAAAGCAGCAACTGCATCATGGGACATCTGCAGTCAAACTATACCAAGGGTAGACAAACTTGCTTAATATAAGAATGAAATAATTTTGGGATGCAAGAAAGCTGCAAGCCAAAAAAAGAATTTTTATATTTTTATTGTTACATACAAATTTTGTAACAAAAATTTGCAAATATTAAATACACATATGCAGTAATATTAGTGTACTTTTAATTTGTATTAGTTTCAATAATAAAGTATGTGTGAATAAAAACAAAAGAAAAACTTAGTCAATGTTTCTTTCTGATGTAGTTTATCAAGCCAAATGCAAGGTTTTCATTTTGTAACAAGTACTTATATACAAGAGCAAAAATTATTGATTTTTCAGAATTTTTGCAAACTCAAATATTCATCAGGTTAATTGAAAAGTTTAGGCAAGCTATTTCAAGAATATCATTTACTCTCATTTATTTGACATTGAATTGTATCACTTGACATCCGTCATAGCTTACTGAAATGTGTTGGCTCAGATAAATTTTCCTTGTCTTTATTCATATTGTCCTTTTAAAGACATACTATCTGAAATTTTATTGTGTGTGTTTTAGTGAGTTACTGAGTACACGTGTTTATTGAAACTTTTACCATGTAAATTAATGTCTACTAGCCTGTGCATTCAAGGGTTTTAATAAAGAAAATGAACTTTCCAACAGGGTTTGAATCTGTATTAACTTGTTTAAGTTTTCTCTAACGGGGGGACACAAGTTCAAATTTTGCTGAAAAGCATATTTTTATTAAGACTAACGCACAGTTTAAAAACAGAAATATCTATCAAAACATGTGTATTCACTAAATACTAAAGTCAAAGGAAATAAGGTCAGATTATAAATTAACTTCAACTCTTTAGAAATTATAAATATAAATTTCAGACGAATTTATCAGCAAAGGAAATAATAAAAAGGTTTTCCCATCATTTTTATATCTTTCCAAAGGTTTTCAAAATTGGGACCATCTTTTTATTTTTGAAACATTGTGTATTTAACCCTTATTGCTTAAACTGATAAGTTATTGCTCCCACCCACCCCATCTGAACTAAAATTATAATTTTGTAAAGAGAATATTTCAAAATGTTAGGAAATTTCCAAGTTTTCATCTAAAATCAAAAAGTACAAACCCTAAGCCATTTGGGTCACAATACATAGAAAAAACAAAGCACCTGTCATGAAGGAATAGGTTAACAAATTATGATTAAGGTGTCAGAAAAAGAAAAGTTGTTTTGCAAATTTATATTACCAAGAATTTTAAAAAAATGTAGCCTAATAAATACAGCACAATATTATATTAAGGTAGACGCATGACACATAGATTACTGGATGAAAGTGTTGGTTAAAACATTTAGTTCCTTGGAAGTTAAGAGTTCAATCTCTGGGTTGGTTAGTGCTGAAAAGCCACACACTGGTTAAGACAATTTCCAAAAGCCAGGGGGAATACAAATGCAGTACCATCGAGAGATTGAGAACCAAGATGAGATTAAAAACAATATCTGTCCACTTGGCCTCATGTCTCAAGGCATATAATTCCTTACTACAGAAAGGAACAGAAATAGTAATAAACAATTATAACTATTCTATAATAAAAAACAAAAATAGTACAAATGATACCCATAAATATTTAATACTAAAATTCAGTAATAATAAGAGTAATAAATGTATAAATATAAATACCAAGTAAATTAAATGCAAATTTTAAACTAATAACCCATCACTGAATGACAAATATAAACCTCAAATTTATAGCCCATCCTTTAATGATCTAAATAATAAACTACCCTACAAAAGTATAATAATCAGAATACTATTCAACAACCATTAAACTAAAGTGGAAATAACCTGCTTCCCATACATATACAGATGAGCTACTCTTCCACCCACACGACTTGGTTACATTTAAACAGGCCATCATGATCCAGTGTTAATACTTATGTCCACACTTTATATTCATATAGGCTCCGATACTGAATACTTTCTCTCACAAATATAGCATACCATAAAATTCAACAAATGTAAAGCTTTAATTCCCACTCACTAATTTACCTTTCATGTGACAAAAATGTCTCAGACAACATGTTTCCATTACATGTCAAAGAGCTACACACATGACTCCCGAGACATGGTTTTGCCAGCCACTCAATAATAGGTACAAAGATAGACAATTGTAAATTATGCCCATGTATTCAAATTTTTCCTATTAAATTTGAAAAAGTTTTGAAATTTTTATTTTCAGTTTTATTTTGTGAAAATCTACTCAAATAAGAGGTTGAATGAGTGAGTGCACACTAACCCCACATCAAAATTATATGAACTTTTACTATTTTATTATTTAAATAATTGTGAATTTATGGCATTTTCATATTGGCTGAATGGGCATTTTTCTCCTCCATCAGCAAGTTTGGTATGTGCATGATATACTTTTAAAATCTTGGACTTGCTTGTGGAGTATAAAGCGCCCATTTTCACAAAGAACTGCTGCTGGTCTCATGATTGCATAAGAATATATGAAACTGTTAGTCATGGTCATCTACTGTTCACTGGAAATTTAATTAAAATGTATTAAAGCCTTGCTAGTTGTTATAACATTGAGGTCTCTTTCTCTATAATGCCTCTATAGCAAACTGTTAGTAGTTGCTTTTATATGTGTGTGTGTGTGTGATATATTAATGTAAATACTACAAAAAAAACAAAAAAAACAAAAAAAAAAACAACAAAAAAAAAAAACAGTGTTCAATGTCAAATATGCTGTATACAATAGAAGAAAAAAAAATGTTTTCTGTTTCTGTGACTTACAGTTTCTTGAGCTCACTTATTTTTTGTGGTGATTGCACAATTCTCAGTCAGTGGGAAAAAAGAGAAAACAATTCTGAATTTCTGGCTATTGTGTTGTATATAAGATATATTGAGGAAAAGGGAGAGCAAATATGAGCAACAGAAGTGGTTATTCTGCCCCCACACACTCGAGGAATAATATCACTGTATAATGTGTGCTACTCAAATGGCCCAGGTGTTTATATTGTAGAAGAGGAACAGAAAAATAAGGCAGAAAAAAAAAAAAAAAAAAAAAAAAAAAAGACAAAAAGGTGAGGTAAAGTATGGAGGTGAGAATTTTAGTAGAGCGTGTGATAAATATACCTCCCACATAATGGGAAAATATTAGTGGCAATTGTCTCTATATTTCTGCCGCACCCTGTAGTTTGTAAAGAAAACAAACCAATTGAGGCCTGACAAGCTTCTTTCCCTGGTGCTCCAACCACATGAATTTACTTGTGCTACTAGATTGGCAACTAGGTCCCACCCTCTTACCATCAAAATAATCAAATGTAACCACCACTTCTACTCTTCAGTTTTTTTTCTTGCACTTCCTGCTGTGGAATTCCCTTCCATATGCTTGCTTCCCTGATAGATACAATCTCCAAAAGTTAAAATGCAACATTAATTGCTATCTTTTATCTCCTTCATTCCCATCTTTCTTTTTATCATTTAGACATGCTCTGTATCTTGTCCCCCCCTTCCCTCTCACTGTAATCTCCTGCAGAGTACAGCTTTGCAAGCTTGTGTGACTGGATAGTGGAATGTGTGTGTGTGTGTGTGTGTGGCTTAGCAAAGTGGGGGAAACTGCAAAGATCTACAAGAGCTAGAAAGTTATGGAGAATCATGATCACCTATGTTTAGAAACCCAGAGCAAGCATGAAAACCATTGAAATGACAACTAAAATTTTTTTTTGTTTAATTTTTGGGGAGTATACATTTTGCTGAATGCAAAAAAAAAATAAAAAATTCAGACAAAATTTTTGAGTTTACAGAAGGTTCATGCTAAACACTTGAAACTTCATTTTAGAATTCAACTCAATTTCCATGTTTCGGTCTTGACATTATACTTCAGCCTGTTTGAAAATCAGGTGGAATTTGGTAAAGGTGAAGGAATTTAGTAACATACAAATCAGATTACTGCAAGTTGTTTCCCTCCTATCACAACTTCATATCAGCAAGAATAAAAAAATTTAATGGAAAGAGCAGTAAGAAAGTGACTGACATTTTTTTGGACGAGAGGTGGGGTGTTCATAAAATATTATACTCTCACACAAAGGAACTTTAAAATCTATTGTGCATTCATTTTTGACAAATAAATGTATGGAAAATATACGTATAATTACCAAATAATACTGACTTTCCTTTATATGAGAAAACCAAAAAGTACTTTCCATTAGTTGTAAAAACAGACATCCTGATGGAAATGGAACAAATTTAGCTGAAGATATAACAAAAAGGAAAAGTGATTCTCTTTCAATCGAACCATGAAGGTCGGATTCAAGACAAGCAGGCTTATCGCATTAACAAAAGCAGATTTTATTCCAAGGTAGTCACTGACAAAAAAATATCAGAAACAATATCAGTAAAAATGATTTTCCAAACTCTTGCTTCTTTGACATTCAACCTTCCACAAGCAATGTGGGGTGGTTCAAACACTGCAGAAAGTTTTTTTTTTTCCTTAATATTTTTTAGCAAGTGTCACGTCAAATATTCAGTTTAGTCAGTTAGCTTTCTGGTTACCTCTGACAAGTGGCAACAAGTTTGTCTTTAGTCATATTTGTGTGACTTACAAGCACATAATTGTAAAGACTAAGGTAATAAGTGTAGATACAGACATGCAAAATTTACTATTTGTTCATGACTTGGAATGAATATATATATATATGTGTGTGTGTGTGTGTGTGTGTGTGTGTGTGTGTGAATATGCACCTGATGATTGCATAACACATGAAACTCAGATATACCATCATTGAAGGATATGTTTTATATATAATTTATAGCTCTGTTTATACTACATTGAGCACTGTTTTATTAACACCTGAATAATATTTTACAAGTATGTATTCTCATATATATATTAATTAATACACAGAGAGAAAGGTCATATGTTGTTTTTTTAAAACATGCCTTAACTAAAATGTAGCCTATTTTTGTATATTTGAAACTTACAAAATTCAATTTTCTATAAAAGACTTAATTAAAGTGATATCATTGTTTTTAGTGTTCTGTTTTTTACATAATGAAAAAAAAAAAAAATAATGACCAAAAAAGAAAAGAAAAAAATTCAAGCAAAAGAACTGAACGATATATCGGTCATATTTTAAATGGGGTGTTTGAAAAACCTATGCTACTCATGTCATGACAATGTCCCTACAATACTAACAGAGGTCTAATGAATTTGACCTTTTGAAATCCAATAAAGTGCGACAGTGCAACAAACAAGTACAAGCAATAATGTATAATGATTTTAAAAGAAATAAACTGTAGATCTTATATGTAGTGTCTCTTCAGGACATAGATAATCATGACTCTTCACAACTTCCTAGCCATTGTAGCTTGAAACAATATTTTTTCCCCTTACTATCCCTCTCAGTCCCTGTTCTTCAATCCATTTACACAAATTTGTCAGATATGTTCCCCTTCTTTATTTTTTGTAAAATGAAAATTTGGAGCCCCTTTTTCCAGAAATGCATACCAGAAATTGCAACTGTCTTTTTCTCATTCTAAACAGAAATGTAATTCTGTTCCTGATTTCCTGAAGACTTACTCATTTGCTTACATTTTCTCTTAATGATATTGGCAGAATCCTTCTGTAGAACCACATTTTTGTAGTTGCAAGTGTTTTTTTCAAGAGGGTCTTATTCATCCATGAGGACATTATACAGCATGCCCCGTTATATAGCCTTGATAATACATAATAGTTTGGCACTTTTCCTGTTTCTAAGTATTTTGCTTATTTTTGGAAAACATCTTCCACTGGTGCATTGGCATCTTTGAATTTGTGTCACATTTTCTGCCATGTGTTAAAACAATGCCCAGATATTGAAAATTTCTGTACTTAATTGATTCTGATGTCTCCAATTTGCAGCTCACATTTGGTTTGTCCCTCTTGCTATCAGGCGATAACATCAATCCATAATTTCAATGCTACAGGAATCATGATCTATAATTAAGAGTTGAAATAACTTTCCACCAAATTGTGCATTATATATATAAAGGAAATGAAAGAACAGATTAAACAAAAATGTACTGTTTGTTGCATTTAATTTTATAAAAAGTGCTCAATACAGAGTAGAGCTTAATATTGTAACTGTTATTACAATGGTTTATAAAAACATACCACTACACAAAATAGTCTGACATGCATATTCATGCAAATATTTTTGTTGCTTAATTAAACATTTCATAAGGTTTTTGTTGATTTTTTTGGCATTCACAATATGAAAATTAAATGGCCAAATTATCCTTTTAAAAGAAGTCACAAAGTCACATGAGTAAAAACAAATTTAAAAAATCTGTCCTATATAAATTATATTTTTTTGCTTTATTTGGAGATTTATATATATATATATATATATATATATATATATATATATAGATAAGATTGGAACAATTCCAGCCAAGGCTTTTGTGTTCAATTTTGCACAAATCTGCTTATGGTGTAAATCCATTTCCTCTCATTCCAGCTATAATTTAAGTAGAGAAGTAGACTAAACTCTCTGGCCTTGGTTGGCAACCAGACTAAGAGAATGCTAAGTGAATTCAAAACTTGGCTAAATGGGTTTGTAACTCAATTTTGTCCTATACCCCAAAAAGATCAAGACCAATTCTTATAGAGAGAGAGAGAAACATTTTTATTATAAGTTTCTAATAAAAACAGTTTACTGCAACACAAGCCATTGTGTTTTGGTACTATCTTATTAGCACTTCATCAGGCAGTGAAAACTTTGTCGCTGCATGACTAGGTGCTAATAAGATAGTTTACTGCAAAACGAGCTGTTTTTATTATAAACTTATAATAAAAAATATTACTATACATATTGCTCTACTAAGTATCAAGCACTCTTAATGAAGTAAATCACTACAGTGAACTGCCAACACATTAGTTTATACTACTTCTAAGGTATATATAGATATCTGTGCGTGAGAGAGAGAGAGACTCCCTATTGAAAATTACTTATCATTTTTGTTAATATCACATGAAACAAAATGTATTGTGATCTCTAAAATGGTAAAATTTCATAGCTAATTTCTGTCTTTATTTCAAAGTGACAGTTGTAGCTCAGAGTAGCACAACATCTGACACCACCTGAGCGTGCTCAGCTCGCATTCCATTACCAAATGTGGCAGTCTGTGGTACACATGCAGAGTTGGGGCCACAGTGTTCATGGACCTTGAGCTTCAGTAGAAAATATCCAAAAGGTAAAATTTAAACACTGTACTTCTACCATTATACCAGCCAAAATAAAATATTTTATGTAAATCGACCAATAATTAATAAATTGACTGATTTGTTTCAATAGCTTAACACTTTGCAGGTTATTTAAGACCAGAAATTTTTTTTTTTTACATTTAATTTTTTTTATTTTTTTATTGAAATAATAATCTAGGGATACAAGTTTTACCAATTAACCTATAGCAGGGGTGAGAAGAGGTGGATTCATACCTTTCCCAAAAGGTATTTGTGTCAGTGAATATAACTGGAATTGGAATTCTACTGATTAACAATTCTGAACCATTACAACTAATCCAAGCTTACAGCACCTTGTATCCCAAGTAGTCAACCATCAAGGTACTGGCCAAGCTTGACATTGCTTAACTTTGGTGATCAAATGAGAACTGGTGTTTCAACATGATGTTGCCACAGGTAATAATTAATAAGTTAACAATTTTAAATAGGTAGTTTCTTTCCACCCACCTTATATCTATATAGAAATAGATAAGTGAGATCAGTTTCTTAAGCTACAGCATAAGAATGAGTAGGACTTACATTTGATCTGCCTGGCCTGCTTTTACCTACTTATAACCCAAAATTCAGCATGAGTTAACAAAAACTGAACCACATCTGAATACAAAACAAGGCGAATAAATGTGAAACATATGGTGGGTAATTGAATGGCAAAATTGAAAAAAAAAAAAAATTATCTTAACATATTTCCTTCTTCAAAAGGACTTCAAACCAAAATGGTGGAATTATATATAGTATCAGAGTGAAAATATAAGCAAAAATGTTGGTTATAATTATCTATTGAGTAGGATGCCAAATCCTTAAAATGTTGGGATGTTAAACATTAAAATTAAATTTCAACATTTCTGGCATCCTACATATCTAGATATAAAGGCTCAACTGAATTCATTCAGTGCCTTGATGCTTTTGCTATTAATTATGTTGTTTTTAAGTATCTTGCATTGTGATAGTAGTAAAATTGTGAAGGCAAAATCAGGTCTAAAGTTAGACACCGTGTGAAAAAAAAAAAAAAAAAAAAAATTAAGGAAAAATATCAACCTCACACCAATAACACAAATTCATTTTTAACTTTATACAAATATAACAAGAATAAGAAAATCTGCAGTCAATTGCTGAAACCTACTGATGGAATAATTGAAAAATGATTTGTCTATGAAACTCCAGAGTTGAAGTGCTAAATAGAACATTAATCAGCTATATGATAAAATTTGTATTAACCCACTCTCTTTTTAGGACTAAATATAAAGGATTAGATATGTCCTCATTTACATTTTTAGTGATTTCACATGTCATGCTTAATGAACATGAAATTCATTAATCTCTTAAATTGACCTCTTGAAAAAAAATGACCTATACACAACAGAGCCATCTTAAATGACCAAATAAATACAGTAAAGCAATCTGTCCTTTGGATATAGCTCTTCATAGAGAGAAATTGCCATTACTCTACTACACTGGCCCAATACATGGTGGTGGGGAACAAACACCACCTGGTATTTTCAAGCAGTTAGCCATTGATCAGTCCCAATGCTGCTTAACTTCTGTGATCAGATGAGAATTGATGTTTCAAAACAAGATGGCTGTTAACCAGCAGTAATCATTAAGAAAAATGAAAATATTAAAAAATAGGTTTAATAGTTTTGAGAAATATGATTTACATTTGTGAGAAGTGTTTAACCCTGGAACACTAATCATCAATTAAAGTTACACCACTACTAACCATGGGTATATCATACCCAATTTTGAAAATATCAAAACAAAATATTAAATATAAATATTTGAAATTTTATCATGCAGGCACTTCAAACTTTGTACTTTGAGTTAACATTAATAGGAAGTGAAAAACATTAACTAGGTAAGAAAATCAGGTACTGAAAATTGTAATTAAAATGGCATCATTTGTGCTGAGTACTATATACCGATGGTTAGTGTTCTTTGGTTAACTTCTGTCAGAATTTTTAGGATGAGGAGTTGTTAATTACATTATTTACATGTGGACAATTGTCTTGATCTTTATGTTTCGGCTATTGTATCCTCTGGCTATCATCAGGTGCTTGCTGTGGAAATTTTGAACGGAATCCTTTATTTAATCCATGGGGGATAGACTGTTTTCATTTCACTACCTATAACTTATCGACAGCTCAGTTATTGCTTTCCCAGGCTTGGAGGTTTGGTTAGGTGGGGGTTTACAGGGTGAGCAATAACTTTAATGAGATAAACTGAGCTATGTGCATAGACCTGTTGAATGCCAGAAATTTTAGCAACTCTACATCCATCTTCAATGTTTCCCTTCAGTGCATAATTATAACCGTTTCCATTTATATTCACCCACCGTGTGTGTGTAATTCAATCTCAATGGAAAATATGCTCTCCAGCAGGATTTAAATCTGTTTAAAAGCACTATCCAACTTAGCCATCAACACACTGTAGCTGAGAGGTCAAAGCACATAAGATCTAATGACATTTCCTCTAGGAGAACACAAGTTTGAACCCTGATAGACAGCACATTTTTCCTAAGATTTCTTGAATATTCAGGCCAGTAGACAAAAATACTGTTTAATAAATCAACAGACTGGCTACTCAAATGCAAATATCCACTAAAAATAATTTCATCCATAAGAACATTCCTTTAGTTTGATGAAGTCTTTTTAGAGGACGAAACACTTTATATATTTTTTTTCAATTTTGTCACCTATTCATTTATATTCTTTATAATGAATGCAGACAAAATATATTATTGAGTCATTGTTAGAGTTTCTATTCAAGAATTAAAGATAGATGATTTAGACAAGATTAATTTGTTACATTTCTCAAAACATTAAAAAGCAATATAAATACTCGCCCATTAAAACCTATTTTTAAGACTATGGGTACATAGATACAAGTGCATATTAAATAACTTCATGTTAAATACAAATCTTTATTAAATGAAGAGGGTGGGGCAATCTACCACAATCATTACACAAAAGAAAAATACCAAAATTTCTTTCTTCCCATCTTATTCTCTGATGAAGTTTTTAGAAAAATGAAATATGTTAAATTGATGAACACTTTCTATTTGTTCTTTATTTTATTCTGTAAGATCTATGTGATCCATATTCATTATAAAATGTGTAATAACCAAGTCAAGCAAATTTAATTTTAAGCAGACTGGGTTTTAAGGGGAGGGAAAAAAAAAAAAAAAAAAAAAAAAAAAGCTACTTTTCCAATCCCCCACCCACTTATCAAAATATTCCAATTGAACCCATAATATACAGCTAAAGCAGCACCAGATACTCTTGGTAATGCAAATAGTTTATGCAAATAAACCAGTATTGCTCATAAGATATGGAATAAATCTCCAAATGCATAAGAATTTTAAATAAAGCTGTAAAAATAAATAATATTTCACATCTTTCTGCCAATGACTTGTAAAATTTTCATTATTAATAAGCTTTTATAAAAAAAAAAATAAAATAAAAATTAATTTAAAATAAAATACCAAAAGTTAATTTTTAAAAAATTTTATAAATTTTAAAAAAAAAAAAAAAAAAAAAAGAAAAAAAAGACACATGAGAAAAGTTGCAAACCCTTAATGCTAGAAAATACAGCAATTGTAATGATTTATGTCTGATACACATTATCTAAGTTTGGGCAATAAAATTCTGGAGAAGAGCATTTGCAGGCCGCCAAAACATCAAATATTTGACTGCTCCAACTGGTATAAAATCATAAAAAGTCAATTCTAATGAAAGTTCTGCCCATAACATAATTTATATACTACTATGAAACATAAATCAAAAATACATATCATGTACTGCAGATGAGTCGAGAGAATGATATAGGTTCTCTAATACAAGCTAATGAACAGGTTATTACATATTCAGAGATATACATCATATACAGGTGTTACATGTGTATACAGTGGACACCCATTGGATATTTTGCAAGTATACTGACTGGCTAAGCAAGGACAGAACATAAAAAAATTTGCTCAAGGTCTAAATGGCTGCTCCTAGGGTTGGGGTGGGAACAAGAGAAACATACTTATACCCAAGGGTCATCATAGGTTTTTCAAGTATAAAAGTCTACTAGGAACATTAAGAAAAAAAAAGAAATTTTCAAAACTATATATATATATATATATATATGTTTATATTTATTATAGCCCAAAAGATGTGATGTGGCTGGTAAAAAGAACTAACAACCTTGGAAGAAGATGTGTATCCGTCACCCAAATGAGAGAGTTAAAGTAGAAGCAGAAATAGATGAGAAGCTACTGTCAAGTCATTCACTCACAAGACGTATACTTTGGTAGGTGCAGCCCACAGACATGAATGGTCAAAGTCATAGGACTAAAAGGTAGATTAGGAGGTGGGGGAAGATGACAGATGAGGAAGTAATTTAACATCACTAATCTTGACTAAAAAAAAAAAAAAAAAAAAAAAAAAAAAAAAAAAAAAGAAAAAAAAATTGTTAAAAATGGTAATTCAAAAGTTTTGGAAAAAAAAAAAAAATAGCAAATTCAAAAATGCTGAAAAATATGAAACACCTCAAAAATTAATTTTAAGAAGTACTAAAAAAATTAGAAAATTTAAGTTTTAAAAAATGTTTTCTTTTAAATAAATGTGTGCATGTGTCAAACAAATACACAGAAAAATTTAATACTTGCAAAAGAGAAGGATATATTATTAATGAAAATTACTTCATATTTAAAATTAAGCTTGATTTTTCAAGTTTGGAAATTGGTTGGATCTCCTTACCACTAAAAAAACAAAAAACAAACAAACCCTCTAAAATTCTACCCTCCTCCCATTCCCTTCCCAATGATGTAACTTGTCTCCATAAATTTATTATGGCATTATCCATTTCCACAGAGTTACATTTAATGCAGTGAAAATTCAAAGAGAGGCGGCAAGAAATAGATAAGTAATAATTATTGTCTATACAAATATTTATAATGCAAGTTAGATTTATTTTTACATATATGGGGGCGGAAAAAAAAACAAACAAAAAAAAACAAAACTGACAATTCTAAGATTTTTTCTTTTCCTTTCACATAATCAAAAACAGGACTATGACAAAATATGATCAATTTTTTTTTTCTTTACAAAAAATGAACTAATGAATAAAAAGAAAAAAGGAAAAAAGCATGTGATCATTTTTTTAAAAACACATTCCTACATGTGTGAATTTGTCGTGTGTACACATTCTATAGAACACAGGTAAGACAGAGGCAGGGGAGGGAGATAACACAACAAAAGTCCATACACAATTTACCAACACCCACTGAATGGAAATAAATGAGACTTTGTGGGAATTTAAAATTAACAACTATAAAATAAAAAGGAGATTATATATATATATATATATATATATATATATATATATGCGTGTAAGAGAGAGTGTAAAAGTGAGAATGGGATATATTTATAAATAATTAAGAGGGATAATTTGGTCAACAGTATAAATTTTACAGATAATAGGGAATAAGTAGTAATTACTTAAACTACAGGTCAGTAAATCTATTGAACCAGTGAACTTAGCAACCTCTAGCAAGGAGAGGAAACAAAAAAAAAAAAAAAAGAAAAAACTACAAAGCATGCAAATAAACAAATAGCTGAATGAACGACCGAATGAATGAATGAATGAATGAACGAGCATGTGGTTATGCATATACATACATACATTGGTGGGCTACCGAGGCTGATTTCTGGCTGCTTTTGATGACGGTGATTCGTATGCCGGTGACAATTGGGGGGATGGGGGTGGCAGGCCCCAGACTCAGCCGCCACAGAACACCTGCCGTGCTAGCCGTTTCCAGCCTAGCTGATGTGGGAAGAAGTAATTCCAAGACAATATCGACACCATATGGACAGAAGGGAAGTGGTGCGACAATTGGTGTTGTTTGGAGTCAGCAACAGAGTCTCCTGTGTCTTCTGCATGCGCACACAGACACACCCCGTGCACGCAGATGGAGGAGGTGGAATAAGACAAAACAGGCTCACTGATAGTTGAATCAATATTTCTACTGTATTACCACCGCTATGGACAAACCTCACCAAATCATATTTGTTGCAGACCCAAACAAGCTTATGACAAGGTACCCAATAGGAAATAAAACAGAGGTAGCAAAAAGAAAAAAAAAGAAAAGAAATGTAAATTAATTTTTTTTCAAAGATTATCTCCATTTTTAAAAGACATTTTAATATTGATTTTTTATTCAAATTTATTTTTAATTAAAAAAAAAAAAAAAAAAAAAAAAAGAAAAAGAAAAAAAAGAAAAGAAATATTGAAAATAAAATTTAAAAAAAAAAATTCTAACTTGTAATAATGTATTTAAAACTTTATAAAAAAATTTACTAATAAAATAATAAAAACTGTCAAAGTTTATTCAACATTTCCAAATTAAGATAAAAGTTAATGATTTAAATATTTTCACATGAATTTTAAGTTTATCAATTAAAATAAAAAAGAAAAAGTAGGGGGAGAAAAATGTGAAAAAAAAGTGAATGGAAAAAATTAGGAACAGTGATACAAAATCCTTTTTCCTCTTACATTATTTCATAAATAGAAGAATCTAATCCCCCCCCCCCAAACCAAGTATTGTTTGCGTTTTTTTCCCTCTAATACAAGGAATAAATCAATCTTAAAACATTAGTATCTGCACTAAACAAGTTGTCAATTGTCCCCACCTCACAGAAATTCAGAAAAAAAAAAAAAAAAAAAAAAAGTGCTATGTCCCTTCAGGACATTGGCGATCATGACCTTTCTACAATTTCCTGTCCTTTGTAGCTCTTAATTTTCTATTTAGTTCTCCTAAACCTTATTCCACCATCCATTTACTCAAGCTTGTTAAAGTCACTTTACCATTCTTTTTTTTTTTTTAAAGAAAAGTTAAAACCTAATTTTCTCTGAATTTACTTTTTTTACTTTTGCACAGTAATTTATGAAATGCTATAGTCATACATAGAAATAAATTCTACCCTAACTTCAATGTAAAGAATGTCACATTTATTAAAAGAGAACTTAAGTTACTTAGACAGAAAATTCTTAAGACTGCCACTATCAAAATATAAATTTGTGCCTTTGACTTTTTCAAATCTCTCCATTCCTAAAAGATTTACTCCTTTTCCAAGCCAACATATAGGACTGTAAAAATGTCAAATTAAAAGAAAACAGTTAAATTCATAACCTATTATTTAAAATATAGAAAACAAATTAACCCCAAAGTAAAATATAGGTAATTACATCATTAAAAAAAAAAAAAAAAAAAAAAATATTCAACATTTACTCACTTTTGTTACTGAGATATTAAATTACATCAATAAGCATCCTACATAATTTACCTTTCTCATTTTCTCAGCTTCAGGTATATTAATGCATGTTCTTAAATTTAAAACTTCTAAAAAAATTAACATTTTTACTTCTGTTTATAAATACTTGCCGCAAAATAAAATCCTTATATTTGCCTTGATAAAATTCATCAGAGGACAAAACATGTCAATTAAGATCAGTTTTCCTTCTGACCTTTAACATTTTTTTTTTATTTACATTTAAAACTTTTATGTAAAATTTGATAATTTGAGATGATTATATATATATATATATATATATATATATATCATCAATAATTGTCTAAGGTAATAATTATTGAATCAGAAATAATGAGGTTCACAACATTTATTTGATGTCAACTGAGTTTTGTGATTTCTCACTTAGCAGAAATTTGGATACAACATGATCAATCTTCTCCAAAGTTCTGACTAATAAGAAATAATGAAACTCAGAGTTGACCAATAGGTATTGTGAACTTGTTTGTTTTTATATATAATGAAAACAAAAGAAAAAACATCTGGCTGAAAACCTATCAGTATCCACTTGTAAATTTCAGTTTATCATTAAATGAAAGCTCATTTTATGAACAGATAATCATAAATAATCATTGAGAATTGTCAAGTTTCAGAGAATAATGAAAAGAATAAAAAAAAAATTGCAAAATATAACTGAGTTATTCTTAACTTGGAAAATGAGTTAAAATGTTGGTCTAGACTGGTTATTAGATTAAAAAAAAAAAAAAATCTGCAAAATTGTCTTTGAATTTTATTTCTACTACACATTTTGAGGTACAAAGTACCTCAAAATGTATAGTATAAATTGTTTTGTCTAAAATTTGCTGTATTTATCAGGCTTAGTTTGATTTATTTTGTTTTATGGCATATCAACCTCAATTGGCTATTTAATTATATTTATCAGGGAAGAGAGATCAATATATAAGATTGAGCATTTGCAAATGTAGACAAAAGAATCAAGTCTGAATATATAATCTGTGACATATGGTTCCTTTTTGCTGCCTGAAGATTTTTTAAATTACAATAGTGGAAGTATGTATTATGTGTGCAAAAGCATTTTATTAATTTTAAGGATGTGTATTTTGTTTTACATAGTTATTTCCTTTCAATCATTACTGCCAGCTTTCTAGCACAATTATTTTGTGCATAAACATGCATATATATTTCATATGGAATGATACTGAAAAGGGTTTTGGCAAAATTTTGATATTTGAGAAGTGGACTGGTTTGAGAACTTTTCAAAACAGTGTGTGGATATGACAACAAAAAGTGTCCCATACAAATATTTTTAAAAATTTGTTGGGGTTTGAAAAGCCACATTCATTTTAACATAAATCCTACACATTTTGTGATTAACATTGTTGACAAGGAGGTAAAAGCCATCCAATCACATACACACAAAAAAGCCAAGTAAAACAATACTTTATGTTACTGCTTTTCACAACAAAGTTTCATGTTGGCGCTTAGTTATTGTAAGACAACAGCATCAAGAGCTGAGTATCACTCTTTCTGCCTGACAATTGAAACAACAGTATCAATATTTAAGCGTCCACTTGAAACTAAGTCCCAGGAAGCAGTAACAGGGGTATTGTTTTAATTTAATACTTTAACACAAGCAATGTGATTATATATATTCACTAGACAGTAAAAGGAATCATTTAAGCAAGTTTAAATTTGCAAAGAGGAAAAGAAACAAACTTATTTCTTTGAAATTTAGAAAAGATTTCTGCTTTAAATTCTTTGAAGAAAAAATACTATTTTCTGATAAGCCATATTTGTAATAAAAGCTTAATGCAAGAAAAAAAAAAAGGTAATGAGTTTAAAACCATAAAAATAAAAATTATGTGATAATATGTATACATATCACTGCAGTATATAAAAAAAAAAGAAATTCAAATACTATCTACACATTGCTGAAATTAAATTGGGCTTCTTAATTATGGACTTATTAAAACATACTATCATTTTTTTTTAATGGTCCCAATACAAGAACAAGAGAATATTTCTACTTCTGATAAATACAATCAGTGCAGAAAATTTATTTCCTTGAGATTTTGTTTCATCTGACATTTTTAACCTTGAAGAATCAAATGATATATTATCTCACATTTCAGCGATTCAAATTTAGTGTCAGCCATTGTGACAGTTTTCTTTTGTTTCTTTTACTCTCCAAATACAAAGAAAAATTCTATCAGAGAGAAGAAAAAAAAGAAGAAAAACAGAACAAAAGATATTTTTTATTAAAAACTTAATTTCATTAATTTGTAATCATTTCATTATTACATTTTACTAATATTACTCAAAGCTGAATAATTTGAAGTTTTTGCAGTTCCCAAGATACTTTATGGTCTAAAGTCATTAATTTTTAATAATATGTTTGGTAAAACCATTTCACAAGAAATTTGTTCTAGCTTTCTTACTCTGGTTATGAGTTAGATTATGATTCAAGATCCAATTTATAGATTTGATAAAGATTGGAAGCAGACAAGTTATTTTGCAGACATGCCATATCTCAGTTTCTGGTTAATTACAGTAGATGCTTTACAGGGGATGAAGTATTAAATTCTTACATATGCAAATCTAGATGACACTTGGAAACAACTTTTGCTCCTTTTAACATCTCAGAGCAACAGATCATCTTTTTCAGATCAATGTTTTAACCAAGTCTGTGAATTTCAACATCATGGTGTATAACTATTTAATGTGAACTGTTTATTTTGTATAATAATAGCCCCTAGAATCTTGAGCCCCTCCCCACCCACATATCTTATAAATAAATTTAAAAACTGAGGTGAGGTTTAAATACCAATACTGGCAATCACAACTGACTGTAGGTAATGATGATGGTTATAAAAAAAAAAATACAGACTGGGAGGAAATGGGGCGCAGTGGGGGGGGGGGAAGGGAACTTTATGGTTGTTAGTATTCATACTGGTAGTCAACTGAAAGGAGGAAAGTGGAGGACGTGAAGAGAAAGAGGGCATCACAGTAAATGTAGAAAAAGACAAATAAGATGGAAATTTGTTATGTTCCCATTGAGACCAAAGTCAAGTGAAACTAAGAGGAGTCTAAGCTGTTTCTGCCAGCAAACTACAAGTTTA
Source organism: Ascarosepion bandense (assembly GCA_037127315.1). Classification (NCBI taxonomy): domain Eukaryota; kingdom Metazoa; phylum Mollusca; class Cephalopoda; order Sepiida; family Sepiidae; genus Ascarosepion; species Ascarosepion bandense. Next base: position 4,012,054 of record JBBBDQ010000769.1, on the reverse strand, counting down.
ATATCCTATCTGGTTACCACTAAAATTGGAGGTTTCTTTGGTGAACAGATAAAAATCGTTACAGTTTGGCATGGAAGCCTCAAGTTATCTACTATAATCAAATATTCAATCTTAGTTTTTACAGAAATGTCTTGGAGAAAAAAGGTTCATAGAAGACTGAAAATGACACCAACAGTAGTTTTTTTTTTCTGAGAAAGGCAATGTTCTGGAAAAAGTGAATTAAAAGTCTGCTTAAAAGATCTATGTGCTGTGCCACTTCAGAATGTGGGTAATTATGGCTCTCCATTATTTCCTATACTTTGAAGCTCTTAGCAGTATATTTTACTATCCTTCCCACTGTTCAACCATCCATTCAGTCATCTTGAGTGTCAGATTTTCCAAGCTCTCTTTCCTCATAATAAACTTCAACTATTTTTTGATTCTAAGTGTTCTTTTTGCCACCCTTTTCCTTAATAGTTTCTTGCTGCTTACATGCTCTAGCCTAGGTATTCCAAGCATCCTTTTCTGGAATCACATCTGTTGTCTCATATCTTTATCTGTAAAGAAATTATCCAACATCCACTGCCACATAGTAAGACTGGTATAACATATCAGCTGCGTATTCTTTTGTTTCTAATGAAATTTTCTTGTTTCTTAATATTAAGAAAATCTTCGTTTGGCTGAGAACCTATCAGCATCTACTTGTAAATTTCAGTTTGTCCAATGAAATCTTGTTTTGTGAAAGGATAACCACAAATATTCTGGTATGAGAGAATGATGGAAAGAAAATAAAAAAAAAGTTGACAAAATAAAATTGAGTTATTCTTAACTTGGAATATAAGGTATAAAATGTTGGCCTTTTAAATGTTATCAGATTTGGTTTATGATTTAAAAGCAGAAGTGGGGGTTGACAAAAATTCTCACTGAATAATATTTTTACTATACATTTTGAGGTACTTTGTACCTAAAAATGTGTAATATAAATGGTTTTGTTTAAAATTTACTATATTTATCAGAGAAGAGTGCAATATCTGAGATTAAGCATTTGCAGATGAAGATTGTAAAGATAACAGAATCATCACTGAAGTGTCAGTTTCACATCTTCATGTGATCTTCCAACAAAGTCTGAATATAATCTTTCACATATGGCTCCATCTTGCTGCCCAAGGATTAAAAAGATGACAATAGTGGAAGTGTATGTGCAGAAAATCTTAATGAAATTTTGTTTAACATTTTGTTTACTTTTTGGAAGGCATCTTACATTCCTTTAGATTTTGGTGTTGCATTTTCCATCATCTGTTAAAACCCTTCCCAAGTATTTAAATCTCTGTACTAAGTCATAGCCTGCATTTTTGGCTGCTTTTCTTGCTTACTACCATACACTGTCATCTTACAATTGATGGTTAATCCTTTTCTTCCCTTTCCTTTTTTGTCCCCTTCATTAGTTTTTGGATTCATTGATTATTTAATAGAAGTTGAATTTGTTTTCCAAATTATTTCTTTAAACATTAGAGAAAAATGTATAATTATTGATTTCCAGCATTAAGTCTTCTTTTCAGACCATAGATGATCATGGCTATCTACAACTTCCAATCTTTTACAGCCAGAAGCAATGTTTGTCCCCTAACTGCCTCCTAATCCCTGTTCTGCCATTCAATTATACAAGCTTATTAACTTACTCAGTTTTCTTCTGCCTTTCAATATGTCCTGTTAGTGTCAAAGTATCCATGTCTTCATTATTTCCCTAGAAATTTCTATAATTTTCAGATCCTTAGCACAAGTTTTTTTTCATTCCCACTTTTGTCTCACATGTTCTGTCAACATTATTCACAGCATCCTTTTATAGAACCACATCTTTGTTGTCTTGAGTTTCCATCTGTGAGGAAATTATCCAAAATTCATTATCATATAAGAGGACTGATGTTATTTAACAGCTTAGCACTCTTTGCTTTTAATGAACTTTTTATTCTCAATGATTCTGAGTGGACCTTACAGTTCATGTATATATCCCACCAGAGCCATACATGATTTTGAAATCAGATTTATCCTTTTCCTATACTTGTTGCTAACCACAGCCAGAAAGTTAGGTCTGCCCTACAATTTAACTTATAGCTGAGAGTATAATAGATGGGTTCATACATTTCTCAAGATTATTTGTGCAAAAGTGAATATAACAACCTTGACTGGAATTTGAACAGTTGTCCCTAAGTTTTCATTCCAAGCTTTTAATCATCATACCAACTGCACACCCATTAACTAAAATGTCAGAAAATAGTTTTCACATGAGGAATGTTTTTATGTAACATGTTCTCTCAGGATGTAAGCAATTATGATTCTCCATAACTTCGTTTTTTGCCACTAAGTATCTTTTGACACCTTATTGGTCTGTTCTGATTTTACCATCCAATCACAAACTACAAGGATAAGATTGTTTTTATTCTACTGTCCATATTTAGGGATATCTCATCTTGTTTTTTAGTACTGCTTGGCCAATAAGTGTTTCCAATAGTAATAGCGAGTTCAATTTCTGGGCCAGGTAGTAGACTCAGTGATACTGAGCAATATTTAGAAAAAAAGAAAATTTTACAAAGTGTTCGGTTCAAGATTTCCTACAGTTCTTAACTTCCTAGTTGTTTATGCTGATGACAAAAATGTATTCATATTAAGTCTCATAGATTTGACAAAGTAAAACTGGCAGCTACTCTCAAAAATGATCTCCAATCAAGGAATGGCTTGTAAATTTTAACACCTCTAAAATAAAACTAACCTCCTCTAAGTCTCAGGTTTCATACAAACAAAGTGCAGTGATCATATTGAATTAATTGATAAGGTCTTCTGCTAAAAATTTTAGTTCCTTATGTCAAACAATTTTTTCTCATCAGAATCCATCTTGCTCATTTATAAATATAAATTTTTTTTGTGCATTGGATATTACGGACATAGCTGGACAGATATTCCTGCTACACATTTTAAGGTTCAACAAAATCTAAAGAGTTAATAGTTACCAATTCTAACCTGACATCTCGACTTCAGTCAATTTCCAACTGTCATGAGGTGGTTTCTCTATCTTTTTTTTTTTTATAAACATTTTCATTGCAGTTGTTCTAATGCTGAGCTCTCCTTCTTGGTATTTTGATACATGAAGTGAAGTGTAGGACTAGATTTACAAATAGGGCTCATAGTTTTACTGTTGAAATAGCAAGACATAACCATAAGTTCTATTCTAATAATTTCTTTTTCTCTTACTTCTTGCCTGTGGAAGTTTTCCAATTTCTTATTTGCCACCTACATTTTTCAAATATTTAAATGCAACATCAAACTGATAGACACATTCAATGCTAGAGATTCCAGTCTGCCTCGCTATTTGAGTCAAAGTGAAAGCAATGGGAACTAGCTTTCCCAAGAATTCATGGAAATTTACAGATAAAGGTGTCTGTAGAACTGTGATCACCTACATCCTGAGGAGGACTTTAAAAAGAAAATCATCCTAATAAATTCCCTGTGTTTTACATTGCATAATTAAATTTATGGTACAGAACTTTTTATGGCAGACTGTCTCACTTAATACCAAGGAATCCTGTAAGTGCTATAATTAATAATATTCTCATTTATACTGAGCACTTTATTATGTAATAAAGTTTAAATTATCTGAAATCATTTCCCCTTATTTGATAAATTAATTTCCATTGAAATTAGTAACTGTACTTTTGTTAAAAGCAATTTTTAAAAAGTACATTCTAGAAAATAATTTCTGCGACAGCAAATAAACACCTTTAAACTAAATGGAGAATTAGATGCATTATTAACCTTGTTTAAGAAGTGACTGATGACAGAATTATGATTGGTTTACAGCTAGTGCAGGCACGCACTCGCACATGGCAGTATGTACTGCGGCAAAGAATTTCCCTGTAGTCAGAAATTGATCAGTCAAATTCTAAACTTAGTCTGGGACTTTTTCCAGAAAACTAATATCAGCTTCATTGATAGCAGCAACTAAGCATAGATCAAGCAGTTAAATTTCAAGTCTTAATGAATTCCCCTTTCAAAAGAAAAAAAAAAGTTGCCTTTTGTGTGTGTGTGTGTGTGTGTATATATAGATAGAGAGAGAAAAAAAGAGAATGTATGTTAAAATGGTAAAAGTTTCATGTGATGTGTTTTCATCTTTTAGGACTTCATCAGATTAAATGTTATGTTGGTGTGACTACACACGTGCATGTATGTATGAGGGAATGCTTAAAATTTTAAATTTAATCTTTATATATATTTATTTCTTCTTTATAATTGAACCAATTTCATTTAAAATTTAATTAAATTCAAATATTAAATTCCCAGCATCCCTCATATGTGACAGAGTGTGTATAGTCATACCAATTAACAAATTTAGTTCGATGAAGTCCTAAAAGACAAAACTCATTAAATGAAAACTTTAATTTCCCAACCAATATTGTCCTTGATATATAAAAATTTATGTAGTGAGATTATATATATATATATATATATATATATATATATTAGTGTGAGAGAAAGGTACATTTTGACATGGTGTAATGGTTAGCAACCTTGATTTGCTAAATCTACTACTGAATAGCAGCCCATTATTTCAGCCTTGTGACCCATCTAAGGATGTGCGTTGTGGTACAGTGGATATCGGCTCGAAACGAGAAACTGGGGAGCTGAGTTCGAATTCCAGCTGAATTCATTGCATTCACTTACATGCAAATACCCTTGGGAAAGGTATTAATCTGCCTATTCCTTCCAGTTATGGGTTAAATAACAGGACAGATTGGGTTCTATAGCCTTGGTTGGCAACCAGTCTACTGCAGAAAGCAATGGCAACCTACTATAGGATAATCTTCTGCCCAGTCAGTCCTGTCTCTTGAGACATGATCACCCAAGCGTGTATCTCGTATGGCACTTGACTGACTGACCCATCTAAGCTAATCTTAGAAAAAATTACCATATCTTACCAGATGCCCTATATTTTTAGTCTCATGCCACAAATAATCTACACTTAGTAAATTAATGTGTGTGTGTGTGCATGCATGTACATGTGTAGTTGATGAAAAAAATACATTACAACCAAGTATTGAATCAAGGAGCTGCAAAAATGCACCAATTTAAAATGAAAAAGAAAAAACCTAGGTGATTTTCAACTTTATATTGAGATTCAGATGAGGTTCAATGGAGATAATTATTAAGTCATTATGTACTATTATATATTTGTTTGAATATCAGTGTATTTGGGTACAAAAAATAAAATAAAAACAGCACCCTCTAGTGCATAAACAGAAAATATCACAATCTGCAAGGGAGCAAATTCTGTGACAATTTATCTTGCTCAAAATTTTGTCTTGTAGCAACCTATTCATGCTACACATTTCTATAATCAAAACTACACTGCAATTTTAATCTTAGGAGAAGAGATAATTTAACCAATACATTTAGCTTTCAAACTGGAAAGATACTACACTTTGATTAAACCAGAAGTTTAGTTGATAAAAAGAAATCCTGTCTTTATAACATGTTGGGGGGGGGGGAATAATTTACATCCCACTTTGCCAATTATCAGCTCAATTTTATTTACAAATGTCAGCAAGTTGCTTGTTTTCCATTAGCGTTAACAAAGCGGGATGATAGCTGGATTTAATACCAATTTCATGGCTATACAATTACAGGCATCAGCTTTCCAATTATCTCTATGATCTATACTACATGCCCGCCATCACCTTAAAACTATCAAGCTCTTCAATAGAGAATGATTATTAAAAAAAAAAAAAAAAAAAAAAAAAAAAAAAGAAAAAAGTTAAACAATGTCTTGATGTAAAGAAGGGTCATACATACTTAGGTAATAAATTTAAAGTATTTTATTTCCGTCTTCCAATATATGAAAGTTTGTGTTATTCATATGGTAAAGGTTTAAAAAAGTTAATTACACTTTGTTACTAAGAAATTATTGTTAGACACAATAACCAACTCACTTTTTTTTCTTTACAATGAGGTTCACCCTGTACAAGATCTGGTAGTCACTGAAGGTAGTGGGTTACCGAGTAACAGGCACACTTTATATGGATTGGTGGGGAAGATAACAGCTAACCCTAATTTTGAATAGAGTTAAGACTATGGTAATCAGGGAAACATCTTGGGAGTAGATTCCACAGAGCAATGGAAAGCTGCTTGTGTGAAACTTCTCTCTATACTCACCAAGGGAATGAACAGGGAATGAGGGTGGTTTCCTAGTTGTAAAAGTTAAAACTGGTGGAACTAAGGAATGTAGTTCATACCTATACTTCTCGGATAAAAAAAAAAATAATGCACAGATTTAAATTTGGGTTTAATTGTATTTTTAATTGTCAAGGTATTCCGAATGTGATGATATAACAACATTTATATTCTGATATTATCAAGTTCAATGCAGTTATGAAAATTTCTAACAATTTATCTGAGCTAAAAATGGCTACAGATAAATTATAGCATTTATGTTATTAAAATCAAATTTTTTTTTTTTTTAAATCGTATCACCCCGAGCAAGATGGTAACACCACTGATGTGCAGTGGGCTATGTAATAGTGAAAAGATTGGAAAAGAGAAAGCTGGAAACCACATCCTAAACAGGGAACAAGGGATGAGCCTCTTAACCTGTTCAATAGACGTGGGTGGAGTGTGAACCGGGCGATCGATCTATCTACTACAGATAAACAAGCTACTTGCCTATGTAGTTAATTCTTCTGGTCAGTTACAGTATTTACATTGGTTGGATTGTTATCCTTCTTTGTTGTCATATTCACAACATTTCAACCATTGTACACTCCTGTCTTCTTCAGGTGTTTGGGATTTCAAACCAAACACTATTTTGTTTGCTGAGAATAAATTGTTCTAGATCCATGCATCATGCTTCTTCCAGTTAGTATCAGTTATCTTTGTTTTAACTCAACTCTCCAAGTTTTTGCTCTCCTCTGTTGTAACCAGGTATTGAACACATCTATTGAACAGGTGAAGAGGCTCATCCCTTGTTTCCTGTTTAGGATGCGGTTTCCGGTTTTCTCTTTTCCAATCTTTTCCTTATTTTTTTTTTTTTTTTATCAATTGGAGTAGATAGACTAAACTATCGCCCGGTTCACACTCCACCCACATCTATTGAACAGGTGAAGAGGCTCATCCCTTGTTTCCTGTTTAGGATGCGGTTTCCGGCTTTCTCTTTTCCATTCTTTTTACCCTTACGTAGCCCCCTGCGCATCAGTGGCGTTACCGCCTTGCTCGGGGTGATATGATTTAAAAAAAAAAAAAAAAAAAAAAAAAAAACAAAACTCAACTTTTTGGGTCAAAGCAGTGAATTTAAATCCTTAAGGACACATGACCCAGTGAATAAAAGCATTGGTTAAATGCTAATAGTAAAGATTTTTTTTTTTCCATATTTAAAAAAAAAAAGACAAAAAAAAAAAAGACAAAAAAAAAAAAAAAAGACAAAAAAAAAAAAAAAGACAAAAAAAAAAAGACAAAAAAAAAAAGACAAAAAAAAAAAAAAGACAAAAAAAAAAAAAGACAAAAAAAAAAAAGACAAAAAAAAAAAAGACAAAAAAAAAAAAAGACAAAAAAAAAAAAGACAAAAAAAAAAAAAGACAAAAAAAAAAAAGACAAAAAAAAAAGACAAAAAAAAAAAAGACAAAAAAAAAAAAAGACAAAAAAAAAAAAAGACAAAAAAAAAAGACAAAAAAAAAAAAGACAAAAAAAAAGACAAAAAAAAAAAAAGACAAAAAAAAAAAAGACAAAAAAAAAAAAAAGACAAAAAAAAAAAGACAAAAAAAAGACAAAAAAAAAAAAAGACAAAAAAAAAAAAAAGAGACAAAAAAAAAATAACCAACCAAACAAACGGAAAGTAGATTGGAAATTGATTTACCAGCCAGTTTCATAAGCTTACTATAGTATACATAAAAAACTTTTGCGATTATTCATGTATCAGTATTTCTGCCGAGGTCCAGAGTATCTTCTTTCTGCCTCAGAACAAATATTACTCCCTGGACTTCTGAAGATCAGTGAAATATCAGTGCAGTCTCAATATACATACATAATACAAAATTTCTATTTTCATTATATATAACAATAGAAATCTTATTTAACATTATTTTCTACTCTTAGAAAAATTATTTTGCAGATACCCCAGTTTAAGATTTTTTTTTTTTTTGCAGTGTGAATTATGACTACATATGCTGGAATTAGATCAGACAGTGGTTTCTCCTATGAAAGACAAGGCCGATTTGTACCCTAACAGAAAGCACGTTATTTATTAAGTCTCTCTAATGCACTGACCAATATACATAATTTGATGTTAAAAAAATAAAAAATAAGAAAATTAAAAATAAAGCATTTATGCAGACATGGGCATCTACAAAATTATATTTTTTAATAACATGCGGGCAGAAAGTTTTTTTTTTTTTAAAATGGAGAGAGAAAAAAAAGACTATTTTATATTTTTAATTTCATGTGTGTACCGTGTCTATTTTGATTTTGTTGAGTGCACAGTATAATAGGGTCAGCTGGGCACTGCCTGTGAGAAAATGAGGCAATTCATTCCACCAGAAATTTTGAAATGGCATGTTGTAATACTCAGTATTCACACCAGAGGCCACAGTATAAACGTTTTAGAGTGTTTGGGTACCAATCTGGGGACAGTGCAGAGGATTCAGAAAGAGTTGAAGGAGTCTGAAAGTGGTTATGAAGGTATGGCAGCTTTGAAATTCACTGTGATCATGTTGATGAGAAAAGAACTCCCGAATTTGTAAAATCTAGGCCATGACTGAAAACAATCCAAGTCAATCAAGTCCATAGCCAGAGAGGTAGTACTGCCCTGGTTCAACAGGGTGGCTGTTAGAAGATCCTATATCTGACAACAGGACACTGCATGATACCACACAAAAAGGAGAACAGACACAGCTGGCAGACAATTTCTATGAACACATTACCCCCTGACATCTGACCACCTAACTCCCAAGGCTGCAACCTCTTCATTATTATGTGTAAGACAGTTGAGTGAGAGACCAACAAAACTCGTTGTCACACTAAAGATGAACTGAAGGTAAGGATTATAGCAGCATTCAACAAGGAGACCATCCAGAAGAGTTGTAGGAGATTCCAAAATCATCTGAGAGTAATGGCTAAAGCCAATGGTAATTTTATTGAATAAATTTACTCTTTAGTATTTCAAGATACTTTTGTGTAATTTTGGTGAATATATCTGTTAAAATGAGATGTTTTTTCCATAAATTAGACTATCACACCATATATATATAAGTGCCAACTGGCCCTGACGATCTGTAAGGTGAAACCTAGGTAGGTTCGTTGGCTCTAGGTTAGATTTATACTTATTTGCTCTGCTATTGTATTGAGCGCTTTAGTGTTAGGGTTCTCGTCTCTGATTTTTTTCTTTCGACTTGACTTATGTTCAAGTACTTAGTTCATTTTTTTTTTTGTTGTTGTTTCCATTTTTTTCCCTTTCGCGTTTATACTCGGTGGGTTTTTCGAGATGGGTTTAAAAATAAATTTATTATTATATTATATATAAAGTTTAGCATTTAGCTGATTGGTGTTAACTTCTTCATCCTGACATCAGAGTTTTGTAGAGGGACCATCCAGCAATCATTCTGTCCACTTGTCAGTAGGTATCAGTAATTGACTGCTCATATTTTTTTTAGATGTTCTTTTCATTGATGTGTGTGTGTAGACAGTTTCCTTTTCCTCATTTTTTTTTTCTTGTCACTTTATATTCTCTCTCTCCTTATTGGTTTTATACTTTGTCTTTCTTTCAGTTGTAGTGATTTTGGCAATCAGATTTCCAGACATCCACTCATGCTAATTCTTAAGCGTTCTAGTGTTTTGAATATGGAAAATTATATCGCATTTTTTACATAAATAATAACACTAAAAATGATAGGTAAATATTTATGTATGTCTTCACTTGGCCATTATCTTGTTTATTATTTGATTTGGTGGTATCTTAAATATTAGAATGTTAGTTATAGCTAGGCAGGCATACAGACACACAGCGGAAGTTCACTCATGGCTGAGTATAACTACTTCGACTTTGATATAAAGATTTTTATAGATGACAATTCTCTCGCTCATGTCATCTAAGAGGACAATATTTTTTTTTTTTTTCAATTAGTCCTTGCATTGATTTACATTTGAACCCACAGATAGTACATGTCAATCTACTGAATACCACTGGACAATCTTTATGTTTTGACTTAAAATACCGAGTTAAACCACTCATATTCTTACAGTTTCCCCACAGACATTACAAGAGAAGTACTGGACAAGCCCGCCTTTGACAGACAAATTCGGCTGCAAATTTCACATGTCAACTCTTCTTTAGATGCTCTTACTTGGATTGGTGTCACATTTTCATATATGCTTAACATGTTCCTTCTTTTTCAATATTTTTCACTGCCTGTACAACCTCCTTTCTCCATTCATCTGTTCTTCACTTTCTCCTCCAAAGTCCTTTCATTAATGTCTTCTTCAAGGTGTCCTTTAGACAGTCTTTTTGGGCTTGCAAGCAGGTCATTTTCTGTCACTTAGTACTCTATACATAGCTTGCTTTGGCACACAGCAGTCTGTCTGACAACATATCCACACCACCTAACCATGTGCTACATGATCATGGACTCAATGTTAGACAAACCTGATCTTTGAAGGACAACAGTATCTGGAACAGGTATGCCAAGAAATTTTTAAGGTGGAGCAAAAACATTTTTGATGAAAGCTTCATATGTCTTTTGTAAGTTGTCCAGGTCTCATGTTTATATGGTAAGGTAGTCAATACACAACTTTTGTACACTATCAGCTTTGTCATTTTGGAGATATCTGACTGTGACCAAAATCTGCTCTCCAGCTTTCCATAAAAACTGCAAGTCTTTGCTATTCATGCATTTACCTTGTCATCAAGGGTGTTCCATCTAGAACACATAATTCCAAGATAAGCAAAAGCACCAACTACCTCCAACTGTTTGGCATTGTCAAAGATAGGAGGGATGTAGGCCTTGCCAGGTGCAGGATGTTATATATATTACAGAAAAGTGAAAGAACATGTAGATTAAAAATCCCACTGTTCAAGCATAGACTTTTATAAAGGGTGCTTGATACAGTAGAGCTTAATATTGTAATTTTGTTATTTTTGTGTAGTGATATTATGCTTTTATAAACCATTGTAATAACAAAAAAAAAAAATGTGTGTGTGATTTTTTTTTTAAAAACATACTAATTAATGCTCTCCCCAATGTTAAGGTATTCTAATTAGGTTTATGGAGTAATGAAGATCTAGCTCTCAGAATCAAACCTGCATTTCCTTTAGCCTTTGAAACAACCCGGTATACCTTTACTGGCCCCCACACCACTCTCTTTAAAAAAAACCCAAAAAAACCTATGAATAACAACATATTTAAGGGGATTTTGGGGACCATTTTAACCTGCACAGTGTTAATTAATCTTGCTCATTATTCCATCATGTTGATCCACTTCTTTGAACCTTGAGATTTTATAACCTCAGGGTATCGAACAGGTTGCTTAGGGCAATCTCTTGTACAAAATACAAAAAATGAAGATAGCTTTTACTGATATGAGAATTGAGAAGTGGTTCTAGTTGATAAAAATTTAGATTAATAGCAGTTTGCTTTAATTGAAAATCCAATTGCTAAGTCACTGGTTAGAATTCTTAACTAATGGTCATATGAATCACTGTTCAATTGTCAATGTTAACAGCAGTTGTCAAAGACATGGAAGCTTTGGATATATTGGAAGGCTCCAACAACTTACTATGCCTGGTTTTGTCTTGAATAGACCAAAAGAATTTGACTGGTTTATCACGTACCCCCCCCCAAATGCTGTAAACCCTTGCTAAACAACTGTTAATATTATCTTCCACTACTGTCTTATAAATACAGCACTCCCCACATGCAAAACTTGCTCTCTAAAACTGTTCTAGATGCCTTTTACAGTCTTCAAGTAATAGAATATTCAGTACTTTAAAGTGACTGAGCCACTTGAAAAAGTGAAACGATCTTAAATTTTTTTAAATTGATGTTCATGAAAACTTTTTTAATGTACATTTGTTAGAATTGAAAAATGTAATTTTTTAATCTCACCAATCAAATATTAAATTTACATCACTGATTACTGTACTATTTCAAATTATGTGGGGGAGGAGACATCAGTAATATATGTAGTTATCAATGAAGTAAGCAGTCTTAAATTTGACATTTATAATTAAACTCAACATACAGCTAACATTAAGAAGCCGGGGATCAATTTGAAACTGTATTTATATAATGAAGAAGGCCTCTTCTGAAACTGATGTATTTTCCACTAGAGACTTTAATCATTTCATCCAAAGCAAGGCAATAAAACCATTAGGATACAAGGAGTTTGTGAATATGATAGAATACGAGAAAAAGAAAAAACATTAAAAGAGAGGGATCAATAAAAGAAATTAAAACAGGAGGTAACGGTGAACATTGATCATAAAAAATTTAAATGTAAAGTTGACTAGAAAGCAAGAAGCCAGAAGTGTTTTACATGTCAGACATGTGAGAAAAAAAAAGTTAACAGAACTTATTGCAACTGTAAAATGATGGGACCTAACTACCAATCTAGAACTGACTGAATATATCTTCTGCAATGTTATCAGATTAACATCCAGTTGCTCTGAAATACATCAGCTTCTGGCAAGAATGCCAAGTATTACAACATGGCATTACCAAATTTCTGGCAGAGTGAATTGGGTCATGATGCAATTTTTTTTCTCATTGTCCAAGTGATGCGACTATACTGTACTGTCAAGAAAATAGAATCTTTAAAAGAAATACTATAAAAATTAGTTATTCTTGCACTAAGATAATTTGGATATTAATTCCCACAACATACAGATTTTAAAAGAACTAATCTTAAAACTGGTATAATACTCTTGCAATTGTAGGTCCAAGTTTTGTCCTGTGGGAGGCAAATGTAAGTCTACCCAAGTGATCTACCAAGCAAAAATATAAAAAATAATTACCAAATTTACATTTGAATTTTGGTAGGAGAATTTAAATAACATTACTATTCCCATAAACACTCCTTTTCCAACCCCAATCTAAAATTCCAAACTTCCCTTTCCTTAAGATTGTAGGAAATGAAAGTGGGACTTAACCCAATAGTGAGTTAGAGATTAATAAGTTTGGCACACACTCCCAATAACCTTCACGATAGATGCAATATATGTTTATTAAAAAAAAAAAAATTTGCTTCCGGAATTCAGAATTTTTAATCAAATGCCATCATAATTTTAAATTTAGATACAAACTTCTTAATAATTAAAAATTCCTTTATATAGTTGTTTTTCTTATTAACCATATAACTCATTTTCTTAAATCTATATTCCTTCTAGTTCTCTTGTTTATTTTGGTATTAATGCTGTCATAGATTCCAAATTAATTCCCTAAGAATTAATCTAAAATTTAAATTCCTTAAAACAGTTTCATTTCTTATTAGCCATAGAATTACTTATATAATAATTTCCCGTTCTTAACTCACTTTTCCTTATAGGTAAAATTTTTAACCTGTTTATTTTGATATTAACATTATTCATGAGCTTTTAAAAAGGTACTTTATAAGATGGCCATTTCATCTGATCCATTTCTTTCTTATATTTTTTATTTATTTTAATGTATCCCTTTTCAGTTCTGTCACCAAGTGGCAAACTTACAGCAAAGAGTCAGGTCAGGAACTAATCAACGTCTATATCCTTAAGGACACATGGCCCAGTGGATATAGACGTTACGAGATTCAATATCAGGCTTCAGCAGTGGTGAACATGTAACTTGCAGGGTTAGAGGGAGATAACTTATGACTTCCAACCGAGCTTTACGCAAGAAATGAGGATGATATACCTCAGTGATTGTAATAAAGGGTTTGGTTCAAAATTCCTAGCACCTGAAGAAGGCCAGAACGTACAACGACCGAAACATCATACAAATGGCAACAAAGATGAGGAAATAGCCTGATTAATGTAAATACTACCTCATCTCAGAAATATAGACAAATTTCTGAAGATTTTTTAAATTATACATTATTACAATTTAAAAAAAGAAAACAATTCTTATAAAATCCATTATTCATCACAAGTTTATTTTGTCCAGACAATATTATTTATAAAAGCAATTAAAAGCTTATCTAATTAAATAATGTCAGTTTTATTGCATTTATTTTAGTCTTCAGAGCAGATTTTTGGGAAAGTGGCATCAGTTTGGAAAATAAAAAAAATAAAAAATTGTAACAAGATTTTATGAAAGTAATTCAAAAAATAAATTCATTCATTTATGAATAAGTCCCAAAAGCATCATTAAAATCTGACATTGGAAATTATTGCAAAAATTAAATCAATTTAATGTGTTTTTCACCAGAAACAAAGGTGCCAAAATTCCTATAGTAAACTCTGGTCCCTCACTGATGGAGGGGAAAAAAGAAAAATATACTTGTTTTTCCTCTTGATAATAAACATTTTGATGGTTAGTGAAAAAGTGTGTACATGTTTGTACACACACAAAGCTCCTGATGATTGCATAGTGCATGAAACAGAGTTGCGTTAGAGGCATAGGACATGTATATTTATTAATATATACTTAATAGCTGTTATATTACATTAAACACCATTTTATTAACACCAGAAAAATATTTATATGTACATGTGCTTGCGTGTATATGTATTTTTGTTTAAATATTATTTTCAAAGGATACTCATATTTGAATATTTATTTATTTACATCTACTAATCTGAATATTCAAGATGCAGATTGCATCAGAGATACATGGAGAATTCTAAAAATGTATGTTCAAACAAAAATTACTCAAACTCTGCATAAGCAGGATAAGGTTTTGTTTAACTCCCCCACTCCCGACTGCTCTTCGGCATAGCCTCATCTGATTGACAAAGTTGAGTTTGGGTGGAACTTGAGGGCCCAATTTTGTGCTATGATCCACTTTTTAAGTCAACCATGTTAGGCACCTAGTACTTGACATTCTAAGGTGACACCAAGAACAAAGTTTACTTTCATGTTTTAGGTTGAATCTAGTACATATTGAGTCAGCAGATAACTTTTTAGATCAAATGTTCCTGGGACATTAATTTGATGTCTTCTACTTGCTGGTGTGAATAAAATGCTATACAAATAGTACATATGCTAATATTCTCATCATAAAACAGTTATGTAACCATGGCAGATAAAAAGTATATTAGAAAAATTAATTGTTTGTCATTAATTGACAGCTTGTAGATAAGAAATTCAACTCTAAATACATAACTTCCTTGTAGGTTTCACAACCAGTATGAGATAGTGATACATTACCTCATCCAGATAAGTTTCTGGTAAAGTGCAGTTTTAAGATGCAACCAAATGCCATCAGCCTTACAGTAAGGTGGTAAACCTGGTTCAATATTTTACTTTATGAGGATATCTATTGTAAATTTGCAGCAGGAATACTATGAGGAAACTCAGAGAGCCTAATTAGATGTCAATAGGAAAAAGAAGGTGAAAGAAAAAAAAAATTTAAATAATTGGAAGCCATAAATTGATTTTAGATAAAGTGCTGGAAACATTTTAACCTGATATGAACCAAGTCAAACTCATTAACTTTTAGTAAGACAAGATCTTACACAACCTACCCAGTTCCTCCCAGTGTAGTATGAAAAATTAAAGTTCTCTGGAATTTCATATTCCAAAAAATTCTTGCTATAATTGTTTAAAATACTATAAAAAACACCAAACATGTCTAATATGAGGGCTTTTGTAATGAAGCATTTAACAAGGCACATCTGGTTTTCAAACAATCAAAGCTCAAGATCTCTATGTGCCATGTACCTGCAGAAAATAGGTAATAATGGCTCTCCAGAATTTCTTGTCCTTTGCAGCTCTAATTAGATTCTGTTTTTTCACTATTTGTAAACCCTGTTTTATTTTTTCTTTTAATCGTTTCACCCCAAGCAAGGCGGTACCATCACTGATGCAGAGGAGGCTACATAAGAGAATAAAAGTTTAAGCAGAAGGAGAGCAAGAAAGAAAAAGAACACGATACACAGAGCCATGCAGAAAGGACAAGGGAAGGACTAGAGTCAAATGGATAAGAGATGGCAATTGACATTGCATTTAAATTCCTCAAATCCAATGCTCCAACATTGCCAAATAAAAGATGGCATTTAAGGCTTAAAAACTCAGCTAGGTAAATTGTGTGCATTGCAAAGAAATAACTGGTGCATCTTTATTTTATTATTTTGGGCCAAGTTCAGTTATAAAAACAAAATTTCTTTATTTAGATAAGCAAACCGGTTTGTTTAAAAAGGTAGAATAAAGAAACACCTTTATCAAACAACCTTCATGTTTACATTTGGATTAATGTCTCAAACAAGTTTGAACAATGAAATCATTTGAAAATTTTAATAAAAGTCTAAATTAAAAAAACAAAAACAAAAAACAAAATAAGTTATGATTTAACATCAAAAATCTTTTATTGCATAGTAAAACAAGTGCAAGTTGCTCACATAGTCACATCTGCATTTTGCTACAAGGAAGCTATGAGCGTTTGCTCAATTCATGTCGACATCATAAATACCAGAAACTTCAAAAAATATTTTAATTTCAAAAGATATGACAATATGTTCCAGCATTTTAATTCATCTTTTTTGCTGGTCATCATTGCAAGTTTTATGTTCTATAATAGTTTCTGGAGGATTTTAAGTATATTGGGAATATATAGAGGGGCAAGTTTTTTTAACGCTCAGTGTTGTGTTGTTATAGAATTGTTGCTTAGCTGTGTTAATCCATTTCATGAAAAGGGCATTGTTAGAAAAAAGTGTATAATCATTGATGCTATTATCTGTATATTCTATAAACAACTTTCATGGTAATTGTTCTGATATTTTCTGTTATGGTACCTAGACTTTATGAATCCAAGTGCAGTACGAGTTTGGCGGTAAGGTCTCATTTTGTAGTTGAAATGGCTAGATGTAATCCTAACTACTAACAGTTTCTTCTATGGCACTTATTGCTTGTGAATTTCTTCTGGCTTCTTGCTTTCCAATCAATTCCATCTTCAAAAATTTAAATGCAATATCAATTGTTATCTTGTGTTTTAATTCTTGTTCTTTTATTATTCTTTCATTAATAGTAGGTTTTCTTGTTCTTTAACACTCCATAACCCCTAGCAACTTCATTGCCTTGCTATGCTATTTTAAATTCAACAACAATTACAAGTATTTGAACTCCCTATGCATAGCTATCTGTATATATTTCATCTATGAACACCCAGGTTTTCCTATAGATTACCCAGTGATGTGTCATCATTGTCTAAAGTGGCATGAATTTGCATTCAGTTGGACAACACCTCTTCATTTTAAACCCATGTTGCTTACATAATGCTTATAGAACATTAAAAGTAAAAAGTGCAAGCACGGAGACCAAAAGCAACAGCAAAATAACAAAAAGACAGTAAGGCTATTTTTTTGTGAGTGAATCCTGCATTAATAATTTCAAATAAAAGTTCTATTTAACCAGTAGCTGGGGAACTGAGCTGCAAAGAAGCAATACAAAGAGATAATTCTGCAGTAAGCAACCACATTAACCATACAAAAATATGTAGTGCAGTTTAACATGAGAAAATAAGTATCCAACAGACATTGTAAAAACCATTTGGTTGCATAGCATTTATATCAAAATCAGTGGGCCTCTTCTATAATTAATATATATATATATATATATATATATATTTATTATGGACACACACAACAGTTTTTATTATGATACAGAGGATTTTAAAGGCACTGCTAAACAGCAGGAACTTTCATGAATGGTAGTGAAGTTTAATAACTGGGGAAATATTTCCCTCCTGTCACACTCATGGAAAGAGAAAAATAGCAAGGCAGTCAGCTATGTACATTTTATTTACTACCAGTTATTAAACTTTATTATCAGTTATGAAATTTCTTGATGTGTTTGCTGTTTAACTGTACCTTATTTTATTTTTTGCAATAATTACGTTATCGAGTAGTGAGGAATTTAAATAAATCCTCTGTATCATAATAAAGGCCGTTGTGTGTGTGTATATGTATATATATATATATATATATACACACACACACACAGTCTTTATTACAATAGAGGGGATATTCAATAGGTTTCAGCTTTACAAGAGCCAATCCAATCAAAATACATTTGGATAAAATTATAAAGATTTCTAAATATTACTGGCCTCTTGCTATTTGCATGAGAAAATGCTCAAATGAGCTACTGTCCTTAGTGCCATCAGGACTTGCCATGCCACATACTCAGGGTTGACTCATTCACTACACTGGTAAGGAAGAAGTTCCACTCGGACAGCTTCTCAAGTGCTGTACTTTGTGTAGTCTAGAGACAACTGTTGTCTTTATATATAATGAAAATCTGTATTTCCTTTTCTTATGCCAGTAGAACAACTTCCTTCAGTAAACTGCTACCTTGAGTGGCTCTTGAACCTTGTACTTACTACATCAGCAATAGAACCATTTTTTTTAAAAAAAAAGAAAAAAAAAAAACACGGGAAAATAACTGAGTGAAATTAACAATAATGTTATTGCAATTAGGAGGCTTTGAAAAAGAATGCAATTGAAAAAAAAAGGTAAACATTCCAAATAAGGTGATATGTTACCCAGATCTAGAGGTTTACAGAGGGTGAAAGAGAATGAGAAAACTTCAGTGAAGAAAACAACAAAGAGAGAAGATGGCAATTGACATTGCCGGGTATCCCAAGACATGAGATATTCTCTTCATTTAGATTCATACTAATACCCTCATTTTTTGTAGTCATTCTAATATTTCAGCCATTCAGCTCTGGGCGTTTGTCAATTCAAGTAACCAAAAATGGTTATATTATTCTAATTCAGCCACTCATAATTATTCTTCTAACTGCTCACTTATTGCTAATGCTCTTTCTACTAAATCTGTGTGTAGTATTCGACATAGGAGTTGAACTGAAGTACTATGCCACCAAATTCACTAAACTATCTTATTCCATTGTTCACCTAAAAGCCACATAGTACAATGGGCAAAGTGTTATGAGAATAAAAAAAAATATTAATCTAATTAAAATAATCTAAATAAGTCTAAATAATAACATTCTTGGGATGTTACATTATAAACTTATCATTAATCACTGTTGCAAAAAAAAAAAAAGAAAAAAAAAAAAATCAATTTGTAAAACACCATTCACCAAAAATCTGCTCTGAATGGTAAAATAAAAAATGCAATAAAACTAAGACATTAATTAGAAAAGATTTTACATGCTTTTCAATGAAAAATGAATTTTTGCAAGAATTGTTTTCATTTTCTTTTAAATTTTAATTAGAATAATTTAAATTTAAAATCTGTATTAATTTCACCAATTTAGATGATATTAAGTAGGTATCTCCACTCAACTGCCGAAAAAATAGCATAGCATGATGTTAAAAGAACTCAAACAAAAACAAAGTTTTATCATCAAAATGTTTATGCTGTTATTAACAGGAAAGATGTGACAAATATTCACACTTACCGGAGTCAAAGTGTCCAAGATGTTTTGCTTATCTGGCAGCTGCTTTGTAATTGATACGTGCATAAACCCACGCTAGACAGTTCGTCATTTTGTCAGCTGCATCCTCTCCTAAGTTCGGTCCAAGAAAAGTACATTCTTCAACATTTATTTTATGCTGATTGGCATGAGCTGGGGACTAATTGAGAGAGGCCAACGACAATGATTGGTGCGTCAGCAGTGTTTTTAGTCAATAAAAACAGTGTGAGACGCTGGCTGGGGGTGCAGTTGGGACCGTGGTGACGTGCACCGTTATAGAGGTTCATATTAAGTTACAACTCTGCTTATTTTTGTCTGGAAGCTAGATGCTAGCTTCGAACCTACCAATAGAGCGAGTGGTGTAATTACCAGTATCTACCGAAACGTGGGAGGAATACACTAATTAACAGCAAGCTATTTCAGTAAAATGAGAGACAAATTTGACCTAAAGCTAATCCTAAGGTTTGATGGTACCACCTCTGTTTTGGAATGGGTGGAGAAGGTCGAATTGATTTGTCATCTGTGTGGAGTAAAATACATCGAGAAGGTGATTCCATTAATTAAGGTTGACAGGCGGCACTTTTGGAGTGTATCAGCAACTAAGTAACAAGGAAAAAAAACGATCTGCCTAGAATCAAAGCCGTACTTCACAAAGTGTTTGCTGTTGACCCTTGTACTGCATATGAACAATTTATGGCTCGAAGTTTAGAACCGGGTGAAACTGTGGATGTTTATTTGGCTGCATTAAAGAAGCTGGTGACCCTGTTTGGCGGATTGCCCAGATGAGCATTGGCGAGATGCTCATTAGAAGACAGCTAAGTACTATTAAAAACTGTCACTGAGTATGATCTATCCATGAATGTAAAACTGAAAACATCTAACTGCAACCTTGCTGACAAATTGACTTGGATACCACAAAGATGGTTTGACGCTGTAAAGAAGGATGTTGAGCCTGTACCACCAATGTGTGCTGCATTTGTGGAGGAGCTAGACGAGATAATGCGGATACATCATTGTAGAGGACGCCCCGACGTAAGAAGAATGTGCTATTTTGTACGACTGACCAATCTGTATCTACAAATACCGTGAGGGCAGTGGTCAGGGGATGCCAAACATGCCAGTCAATAGACCCTGAACCAGTTAAATGGTGAAAAGGAAAGCTGAGAGTAAAACGCACATGGAGCAAGCTGGGTATGGACATAACCCATTACGGCAGCCAGAATTTCCTCACTGATAGATTGTGGGTCCACCAGATTCGCAGTATGGCAACCGTTGTCACAACAAGACTTGTCAAGTGTGATCTACCAATTGGAGTTGGTGTTCTATGAACGAGAACCACTGGAAGAAATCCTCACTGATAATGACACTGCCTTCTGCAGTAGACAGTTCCGGCGCTTCCTGGATGTATGAGAGATCCAGCTTCGACTGTGATGTGCACATGTGCCAAGTGGTAATGGCATAGCGGAAAGGTGCCACCAGAGTATAAAGAGGATCGCTGCCAGAAAACAGTGCACATTCATGGAAGCTGTATACAGATACAACATGATACCAAAGGACAACATATCTGCTTTAAGTGCCTCCACCAATGCAATATATAGATACCAGGTATGGGTCAAAGGGATCGATGGTGAGTACATGGATCATATGAGATAGGAGAGGCCGTCTGGGTAAAGCCTCCCAATAGTCGGTGCACCACCCAATTTAAAAAGGGTTGTGTCACTGGTATAGTCAGTGAGCACACCATACAGGTCGACAAACTTCCACGACATGTGAGGGATCTGCACCCTGTCCTCAACACAAACCCCTCTATGAGCAACAGTGAGAGTGATTCATCACAAGGCAAATTCACACGAACTGATAGCTCTGACAGTTCGTCTAAAGCTCATTTGAAGAAGTTCCAAAAATGCCCCTTCGGAGAAGCACCTGAAACAAAAGACCACACCTGCACTGTTATTTGTGTGATCAGGTAACTGGGGGGAGTGTGACGATAAATATTTGCACTTACTAGAGTCAAAGTGTTCAAGATGTTTTGCTTATCAGGCTGCTATTTTGTAATGGATACGTGCATAAACACATGCTAGACAGTTTGTCACTTCGTCAGTTGCATCCTCTCCTCTTGCAAGTTTAGGTCAAAGTAAGTACATTCTTTGACATTTGTTATTTTATGCTGATTGGCACGAGCTGGGGACTGACTGAGAGTGAGGCCAACGGCAATGATTAGTGCGTCGGCAGTGTTTTTGGTCAATAAAAACAGTGTTGGACGTTGGCTGGGGGGTGCAGTTGGGGCCGTGGTGATGTGCACAGTTATAGAGGTTTGTATTAAGTTACAACTGCTTATTTTTGTCTGGAAGCTAGCTTCAAACTTACCAATAAAGTGAGTGGTGTAATTACCAGTATCTACTGAAAGGTGGGAGGAATACACTGATTAACAACAAAAGATCAAATTTTGTTGTCATTATTTCTTTTAATCCCTTTTAACATGTTCGAAATTTCAGTTAAAAAAATTTTTTTTCTCCATCAGTGATTGGTGCGATGTTTACATAATGTGACTTAAGCAAGACGTAATATTACGCAAGTCATTTTCTGGTGTTGAAAGACATTAATTTGAAAATTCTTGCAAAGTCAACTAATTGTCTGATTTTAATGAAACTTTCAGGATTTATTCACAAATGAAATTATGCAATTATTTTTACAACATTTTGATAAATTTTTTTTTTTTTTTTTTTACACCCGTTATCCAACCCCACTCCAATTAATTGCATAAAACTTCTAGAAATACATTATCTATACCAATTTTTTATTTATTGGTTAAATGCAGGGCTCATTAGAAAATGTAAATCATGTAATTTCTGTTTTTAATTACCAGACCATTTTTCTGAAATTCTGCTCTGAATAGTAAAATCAAAAATACATTAAGACTATGCTATTTTTAATGTAGATAAACTTGTAATTAATTTTATAAATATAATTTTAGGATATCATATACTGAAGAAAAAAAAAAAAAAAAAATTGATGAATAATGAATTTTTATACGAATTGTTTTCATTTTTTTCTTTGCTAATTAAAGTTTCAAACATCTATTTAAATTTCTTCAAGTTACTCAGTGTCTTCGGTTATTAATTTATTAAAAATAGACTACTTACAAATCGAAAATTCATAAACCTAATACAAATCATTTAGAACTAAGACTTAAAATAATTTCTTTTCTTTTTTTTTATTATGTTAAACTGCACATTTTCTTTTACTATGGAAACTTATAAGAGACTCATCATTAATATTGTAAGGGTTGTTTCCCTTACAAAATGTTAAACTGGACTATGTCAACTTTTGGTCACCATACTTCTAGATGGATTGATACCAGGTGCTGTCATCGTCTACATGAAAGGTCAATGAGTCAGACCTTAGTGATTAAGAAATACTTTTATTTTAAATTTCATGCCATATACAAGTAATATGCATTTCAAATTAGTTTAATTTAACTTTAAATTTGATAGTTTTCCCAAAATAATGAGTGAGAGATGTATATTTTATTTTTGCAAGATTTTTAAAACCAAGAGTTAACTTTTGCAAATGTGTTGATTGCTCAAAAAAAAAAAAAAAAAAAAAAAAAAAAAAAAAAAAAAAAAAAAGTCAAAATTTTCAATTCCAATGAATATAATTTCCTTTTGTAATATACCAGAGTATTTTGCTGATTGTAAATAGTAACTTTAATCATTTAGTTTTTAATTAAGCTAAAATTAAAGTTCCGAGAAAAAGTTTTTATTTTAAAAAATTCGATTTAAAACTTAGGTATTGAAAATGAAGTGGAGGTATCTAATATTAAGTAATAACTATTTACTGATCATAAATTGAAAAACTTGGTGCAATTCATCAAACACCAATATTTAAAAAAAAAAAAAAAAGAGAAAAAAAAAAAGTTGAATGTTTTTTTTGTATGTCTATAAATGTGCAAATTTTTGTATATAGTTGTTTATACATGACATTATCAATGAATAAGAGCAATAATTATAGTAAATTTAAAACCAAAGTATCTAATTTCTGACATGAGGTAGTATTTACATTATTCAAGTTATTGTCCGAATCTTTGTTGCCATTTGTACATTGTTTTGGCAATTGTACACTCCGGCCTTCTTCAGATACTAGGAATTTCAAACCGAACCCTTTATTACAGTCACTGGGGAATATGATCTTCATTCCTTGCTTAGAGTCTCTTCTGGTAATCATGAGTTATCTCCCTCTGACCTTGTAAGTTACTTGTTCACTACTGCTGTAGCCTGGTATTGAACTCACAACTCTGAGTCAAGTCACAGGAACTAACCAACGTCTATATCCACTTAAGGATACATGACCCAGTGGAGATTCCTGTGACTTGACCGAAAGAGTTGTGAGTTCAATAATAATGTAAATAATGTAAAACATTTGATTGAGGAGAATATGTTCCTAAATTTTTAAGATTACTGAGTAGTTAAAAAATGATAAATAAAAGATGTTTATATTATGTTCTTCAGTTATTTTTATTTTTTTGTGAATAAGATTCCTGTAGATTTTATCAGTGGGAGATAAAAAGTGCATTTCTGCAATATTTTAAACTTAAACTAATATTTGTTTTCCAATTTGATAGAGTTGGAAAATGTTTAGAAAAGAGCTACAAGTTCATCTGTGCAACATTGGTTTGGTAATTTGCATGTGAAACATGGCTCAGCAATGAACCATTCTCACTCTGGTGCCAGTTGAAAAGTTTTCAGCCATGTTGTGAGCAGGATTATCAGAATTGTAAAAGGAAGCAGGCAAGGATTACTAGCAAAAAGTTGGTATATAGCCTCTGAGCATCAGAGACAACATTAATGCCTTAAGCTGTTAGCAACAAACTATGCCAGATTGAAAGTTAACACTTCTGACGAGATCACATGTCAAGGCACATTTGATGTTTGTTAAGGAGCAGTTACACAAGCCATGTACCCATTGAAATAATATATTTTTGCTTGATGAGATCAAGAGAGATATTTGGTCTGAATTTGTGATAATTGTTTTCCTGAACTGGCTCAGGACACCCACATAGTTGGACTGTCCAAACCTGAAACGACTTGTGTTTTATGATGGTAGCGAGACAGGTGAACTTCAAAGCAACCACCCACTGTTCACAAGTAGGTGCTTGCTTTTTTTTTTCTTTTTTTAAAATGTACAGTGAATACAGGACAATTTCTTTATTGATTATAAGACAAAGTGATAGGTAGGTGATTCCATAGATTGATGCCAAAACTATATGGACTGAACTTGTGAGTAATGAAGTTTTAAAGGAAATGGGAACTAAGAGGACAATTAAAAACAGTTAATTTCTGAGACACATAAGGAAAGAGGGTATAGAGAATTTAATGCCCGCAGACCACGCTCACACACATACTAATATTTTTTGTGTTCTTATGACTAGTAAAAACTTCTTACAAGTCTTGAAGTAAATTTCAATTACAGTAATATATAGCAATTCGGGGGGGGGGAAGTTTATTACTTAATATCAATCATAATAGATCCCCCATTTTGTGTCTCTTAGATGCTTAATCTGAGTTTGATAAGTTGCAATACTAGGCTACTAATACAAAAGGGGAACTGAACAGACTTGAACAATAAACATAAAACACTCAAGCTTTCAGGCCTTCATTATCGTTTCATAAACAGGTAACCCAACATCTGCTGGAGGGCTTTCTATCACTTCAACCAACCCTAACTATAAGACTAGAAAGAAATTGCTCAGTATTTTACTAACACAACCAACCTGGAGCAGGAGATAATTTAACTAGGAAGTTTTGTTCAGATCAATAACTTGAGTAAATAAACTTCTGGTTGAAGGTCTCATGAAAGCCTGCTTAAATTTAAAAGTATAACAAAACAGTTGAAGCATGGATAAACAAAAAAGATAAAACTGATATCACCCAAAATATCAAAGTATATTCTAAACACTGAAATTCCACTAAAATATAATAGGGGGGGGATATTTGTTATTAAACTTCAGTGATTAAAGTAGACCATAGAAAGCAAAATTCAATAAGCTTATCTTGGAAGCCATTGAAAATTCACTTCTCATTGTATAGTCCATATGCAAGAGAAAAACTGCCATTGTTCAACTGATAACTGCCAGTCTTTTGCACAAATATC
The DNA here is from genome assembly GCA_037127315.1 of Ascarosepion bandense. Taxonomy (NCBI): domain Eukaryota; kingdom Metazoa; phylum Mollusca; class Cephalopoda; order Sepiida; family Sepiidae; genus Ascarosepion; species Ascarosepion bandense. The sequence continues at coordinate 3,986,326 of JBBBDQ010000769.1, read as the reverse complement.
TGTCAAGCATTTCCACACTTCTATTATCTAAAATGAAACATGATTTTAAATTGCTTGGCTATTTTTGTGCCTATATCAACTGCAAAACATTAACAAATTGTCTGCTTTTATTGTCCCATTTGAAGAAAACAAAGTGTGCCTACAATGTTGTGAAACTTGAAAGATAGAAGAGAGAGAGTGCATGACACACACAAAAGTTCCAAGAGAGAGAGAAAAATAATTACAACTGTGTGTGTGCAATTGTTGAAATGTCTAAATTACACAAAAATAAAAACACTGATCTCATTTTAACATATATTTACCAAAATTGCACAAAAATATCTTGACATACTAGAGTAAATTTATTCAATAAACATTGCTATTGGCTTCAACTACACCCTCCAAACTTCGAAATCTTCTGGTCAGTCTCCTTGGTTAAGTTAGTGAATGCTGCAATAATCCTTGCTTCAGTTTGTCTTTGGTGTTACAAGGAGTTTTGTTTGTCACTTGCTCAAATGCACCCCATACACAATCAAGAGAGTTGCACTCTAAGGTGTTAGGTGGTTAGACGTATGAGTGAAATTGTATGACAGCCATGACTGAATTCACCTGCTTATGTGGCATGGAGCTGTGTGGCAAAGAGTCCTGTTGCCAGACATAGGATCTTCCAGCAGTCACTTTATTGACCCAGGGTGGCACTAACACCTTAAGACCCTTCATGTAGATCTCAGTGTTGAGTGAGACCATATAGGAAAATAAATGGAAGCATTGCCATCATTAGTGATCACTTTAAACATTTAAAATCACCATTAGACTCATCCAGCTCTTTACACTATCCTCAGATTGATACCCAAATGGTGAAAGATTCTTATTGGAGATTCTGGTGCCAATCAATTGCCAAGCAATACAACATGCCATTTCTAAATTTCTGGTAGAGTGAATTGCATCATGGTGCTTTTTTTCAAATGGTGCCCAACTGAACCTAATATGGTATGCAGTCACCAAAATAAAAATGTATGTGCAAAATAAAAAATATAAAAAGACAATTTACCCATCTCTCTCTCACACATACACACACTGCTGTTGCCATCTGTTCATAGAGCAAAACTTGCAAGATGAAGTTTATAAAAAAATTGTCTCGCATTCCCTGCTAAATACAAGAATTAGTATCAAATAAGAGTTCAGTGTTCTTTCATTTCTTGTTAATACTTTGTTCAGCTTTTGAAAAATATCTTGCCATTTTAATGCATCTTTGGATTTTAGTGTCACCTTTTTCTTTGTCCATTACAACTTGCTTGATTTTGACATCTGCAATTTTTAGAGCTGACTTGCTGTATAGATTAACTAAATTCTGTGAGTAGACATCCATTTTTTGCAACTTGGCAAGAAATAGAAAATAGATCGTTTCTGTCAAAAGAGATTATTCATTACTTTCCTGTTTTACCCCTGTGAATGCCAAATTCTCCAAGCCCTCTTTCCTCATGTGCTCTGAGAATTTGAAATGTCTTTTTAATGTGTCCTTGTTGCTATATTACCCCCCCCCCCCCCAATACTTTGCCATTTCTCACATGTTCAGTCTATGGTATTCTCAGTATTCACCTGTATTTCTAACAACTATGGTAATGCAGAGTATACGGATATTAACAGGAAACTGTGGAGGGCTGTCATTGTTAGCATCATGAAAGGACATCACACTTATGAATATTATAATGCTATTTGATGAACTTAATTGCACATTTTCATATTAGTTGAAAAATATAAACTTGGGTTTGGTTCATTTTATGGTATCTCAACCATTTTAAAATCTGAATTCTATCATTTTCATAAACAATACATAGATAGATGTAGGTCTAGTTTACCTGAAATTCAAAAGGTAGGCATCAGTACAGCAAACAGGCAGGATTCTTGTTTGGTGGGGGAAGTAAAACTGTGGATAGATACAGTTGGCATGGTCTTGACCCAAGCCAATAGAACACCAAAAACTTAATTCCCTGATCTATCTTTAAAATTTCCAATCAGCTCACACAGTAAGCCATCATCAAAACTGTACACCAGAGCATAAAATTTATGAACAATAGAATATTGTCTGTACAGCTGGTCCTCTGAGATAAGTCACTTCAATAATAAGTTTCAAATTCACAGGTATTGAACCATAACTGTTTCAGAGAAATTCTGTTTATTAAAAGAATAAGCTCTTGTGAGAAGAGTTCAAAGATCAAGCAAAAGATTTGAAGGTGGCAGAGAGAGAGAGAGAGAGAGAGAGAAAAGCATACCTAACCAAATCAATGACATACACATATTTTCAGTAAGAAAATATGTATCTAAGGAAAATATCTTGTGTTGAAAAGCCAGCTTAAGAAACAATAGTCATATTTTTAGTAAAAATATATCCTCCTCTCCTGTACACACGATATAAAAAGTCATACAAATATATAAAAATAAACATTTTATAAGCTAAGGATCTTTCCACCCCGGTGAATACATGAAGTTTCTTTTTCTGTGTTAATTCTTTATCAGAAATGTACTGTTATATATATGTGTGTGTGTTGAGTTGTGATGATGCTTAGTGCCAAGATGGTTTTTTTCAGTGGTTTACTAATAAAAATATTTTGGAAAAACGTTTTTTTGTCAAAGTTCTCAATATTGAGATGAATGTTGATAGGATTAATGCAGAGAAGTTTGTCACTTAACTGAGCAGTGTCATACCAACTTCAAAGTTTCGTGACGGTACCACTATGATGTATTCACTCCTCAGGGCTTTTAAAAATCTATTGTTGTGTTCTGGTCTTATTTATATAGAGCTTGGTATAATTTGATATTTGGGTATACAAGTAGTTCTACAGATGGTTAATTGCTTTTGACTGTTATAAAAAGAAATCAAACACCTGCAAAAAAAGTCAACAAAACAAAAGCAATTAACCATCTGTAGAACAACTCACATACAAAAAAATATCAAATTACATCAAGCTCCATATAATTAAGAATAAGAGTGGGACACAACAGCAGACTGGAAAAAGCACCGAAAAGTGAGAACATCATAGTGGTACCTTCATGTTCTTCAAAATCCATATGCTCAGTTAAGTGACAAACTTCATTAATTTTATATATCCATGTATGCTAAATTGTAATGATGCCTAGTATCAAAACTGCTGCTTTTTTTCAGCAGTTTACTAGTAGAAAGGCATTTTTGGCAAGCAGGTTTTTTTTGTCATAGTGCTTGATAGAGATAGGGAGTAATCATAATAATGCCTTCATGAAACTTCGAAGTCAGCATGATTGAAATAACTTTACTCTGCATTATTTCCACATAATAAATATATATATATATATATATATATATATATACACACACACACATATTTGGACATACAATGTTACAGAAAGTCCCAAAGACTAACGAAATGGCTATAAACAAACATAATTTGAAATTATTTGTTTGAACATTATTTTTAATTGATACTCGTATTAGAGTAGATATTCTGTTTTTAATCAAACAGTATATTTATATATTTATTTCTACCAACCTGATTACTTGCAATAAATTTTGTTACAAAAATGTGTCATTCAGAAGGATTTGAACCTGTGATCCCCATCAACATAAGATAAGTCACCAATTGATCTGGTGCATCTTAGGCCACTTGACCACGAATGATTCCATGATTTTTTTTTTTTTTCATATATATTATATATATTTATACAAATGAACTGAATGTTTTTCCATTTGAATTAGGGATTAGCCACATTTTTAGTAAAAATGTATCCCCGCCAAACACAAAAAATCAATATATAAAAAATATATTTTATAGGCTAAGGACTTTATTCTAGAAAGGAAAACAACAAATATATTACGTTGAAGGGAATGTCACTAGATTTGATAAAAATATATATATAAAGAAATGGATCAGACATAGCGCAGGCCCTTCTAGTTACAATTTAAAAGGGGCTCCAATAATGTTAACATCAAAATAAAATTACATTAAAAATTTACCTTAAGAATGAAAGGAGATAAAGGAATAGGAAGTTATTTTATAATATAAATACATTAAATGACTAATGAGAAAATTAACTATTTTAAGGAATTTTAATTTTAGATTAATTATAGGAAATTAAATAAAAATAATTAAACAAATATAAATACAAATGTATATTAAAATAGTAATAATATGCTTAAGTTATATTTTTAATATTAATACATTTAAAGATCTTACAAATGGATGAAACAAAAAAAGATATTTTATAATATATAAGTAATTTAGATTAATTATTATTACTAAGAAATTAAATTTAAAACTAAGACTGCATTAATACTAAAACAAATGGGCTAATTATATCTTAGGTAAAAATAAAACTATAGAACTAGAATAAAAAGTGATTTAGGAAGAGGAAGTATTATTTTAAATATACTGTAGTGTAGGGCTAATAGGAAATGAAAATTATTTTAGAGAAATTAAATTTAGGATTAATTATTAGGAAATTAAATTTAAATTTATGATACCGCGAATATCAAATGATAGAACTAGAAGGAATATAGGCTTAACAAAAAGAAAAAACCCGAAAACTTATATAATATAATTGAAGAACTTAGAACTAAGGTTAAAACTGGTATAATACCATCTTCCAATTGTAGGTCCATAAACAATTGTCCTGTGGAAAGTAAATGTAAGTCTACCTAAGTGACCTACAAATGGAAATGAAAGAAGAGAGACTCAACCTAATAGGGAGTTGGAAACTAATAGGTTTGGCATGCACCCCAAATAACCTTTACAATAAATGCAATTTATGTTTAGTAGAAAAAAATTGAAATATTAAAATTTGCTTTTGAATTTAAGAGAATTTATAAGCAAATATTATTAAATTTAAACTCCCTAATAATTGATCCCAAAGTAAAATTCTGTTAAATAGTTGTTTCCTTTCTTCTTATTAACAGTATAATTAATTATATGATAAACGTTTTTAAACCTATATTCCTTCTATTTTTATCATTTGATATTAGTGGCGTCATAAACTTAATTTCCTATTAAATGATCCTAAATTTAATTGCTCTAATATAATTGCTTTATTTTTTTCTTATATATTATAAATATTTTTTATTTCATCCAATTTTCAAATTTATTAATATTATAAATATAACTTAAGTATTAATACCATCTTAGATTTATTTATATTTTTATTTATTTTTAATTTAATTTCCTAGAATTAATCTAAAATTAAAATTTCTTAAAATAGTTTTTTTCATAATAGCAACATGTATTTATATTATAGAATAACTTCCAATTCTTATCTTTTCATTCCTGAGGTAAATTTTTAATATAATTTTATTTTGATATTAGCATTATTCAGCCCCTTTTTAAATTATAAGTTTTAGATTGTAACTTTGCTAACTTGTAGGGTGTGTGCGATGTCCAACCCATCTCTGATTATATATATATATATATACACACACACACAAATGAATAAGGAACAAAGAAAATAATTGAAATGTTTAAAACATTAATTTAAAACAGTGCTCAATATAAGAATTGAGCAATGAATATTTATTATTAATTATAAATTAGAACATGTTTTAAGGTATAATTAATAATATATATCTTATCTTAATGTTGCTACTTTAACTTATGCCACCAAATAGCAGCTTTTTCTTCCTTTTCAAAACTGTTTTTATTTTCTTTTTGGATACCCACTAACAGTTAAAATTTGCCATAATGACCTGATTTTTGCTGAAAAGACGAGTGTTAAATCACTTGTTGAAATGGCCATACGCTTTTGGAAAATTTGAATTTTTTTTACATGTAGTAAATATTGGTTCTGTAAATAGATAAATTTAATTACATTGAGCTATCTGACTGAATCAAATTTAACATTTAATTTCCAATAATTAATATTAAGATCCATTTTGGATTTACCTTGAAGCCACATTACATATGTACACACACAATTATTGTTATTGAAATATGTATTATATATATATATATATATATATATATATGTTTGGTTGAACAAGTTCTATCTATCAACTTTTTTTTTTTTTTGGATAAAATTTTAAAAATTTATTAGCTGTTTTATGTTGTTGGTAAATTTACAAAAGGCCATATTTTTTCCAAGTACTCCTGAATGTTTCTATATTCATTTTTTTTTTTTTTAGGGATTGTTCTGTGTATATTTACACAACTGGTTTTTAATTCTGGCATGACAAAACTAAAAAAAAAAAAAAAAAAAAGAATTTTCTTGTTTTTCTTTTTCCTCCTCTGCAAAACTTGATAAAATTAAAGAAAATGAGACAAATAAATTGGAGAAACCAAAAATCAAATAACTACAACAATTTAAATACCTGCCAAGTGTTTTTGCATTAGGTAGAAAGTGTGAGATGGAAATCTAAATGCATGTTGCTTAAAGCAATAGAAAGTGGTTCTACAGAAGGATACTATGGACCAAATGTGAGTAACGGCAAAAGTTTAAAGAAAACAGAAACAAAAAAGACACTTACATTTAACATTATAAAGTTGAAATTTCTAGGGTGAATATTGATTAATTTGTTTTCTATAGCTTATAAATCCTTTGTAGATTATTTAAAATCAGGAAATATTTTTGGGTTGTAAGAATTTTTTGTTTTTAAATAAAGATTTAATGATGCATGTTTTACTCATAATTAACTCGCAGCTGGAGAGAAGAGGTGAATTTATAACTTTCTCAAAGATTATTTGCATGTAAGTGAATGAGCCCAATATAATTAGAACTCAGCTCCCAGATTAAGCATACAGAACCTCGTATTTCCAAGTGGTTACCTATCTAAGTACTGACCAGTCTCCATATTGCTTAACTTCAGTGATTTTTCCAGAATAAGCGTTTCACTGTGATGTGACTGTAAGCTGGCATATGAGAAAAGAGGATTTGGAAAATTTGTTACTCATAGAACATATTGAAGGCAAGAGGGACATGCAATGCATAAGCTACCCCATAAGCTTGAGAAAATGAATAACAGAACACTGGTAGAGATAAAACCAAGTTTAAGAGCTATAAAGGACAGGAAATTGTAAAGAGCCATGATTACTGGCATTCTGAATGGATACAACACGACAGAACATGCACTTAAATCCATTTTTTTGTTAGGTCAAATGCTAATCATTACTGACTTTATTAGTGTGTGGGTGGTACAATGGTTAGTGACTTTGTACTAAAGTTGACAAACCAAAACTTGGCTGAGTTTATTACATTCAATCAGTCAGTTAGGTGCCATATGTGATACACGCTTTGGGCAAATCATGTCTCGAAAGAGGCATGTCTGACTGGGCAGAAGGTTATCCTGCAGTAGGTTGCCATTGCTTTCTGCAGTAGACTGGTCGCCAACCAAGGCTATAGAACCCAATATGTCTTATTTAACCCATAACGGGAGGGAAGAAACGGATTAATACATTTTCCAAGGATATTTGTGTGTAAGTGAATACAAGGAATTCAACTAGAATTCGATCTCGGCTCCCCGAGTTGTCGTTCCGAGCTGATATCCACTGCACCACATTAACACATTCCAAAAGATGTTTCATCTTTTTTTCCAGCTATGGAGAAGCCTGAGCTTTTCAACCTTAGCAACCAGTTTAGGAGAAGTGCAACTTTGAATTTAAAACTAGTTTAGTAAGAGGCTAGCATCTCCATCCCATGAAAAACCTACTTGTTACAGAAAACACAACAGCAACACCTAGCATGTTGAGATCTAAGGGCCCATACTATATATTTGGAGTGTACAGGACCCGTGAGAAAATGTTATATATAGCTTTTAGGCCAAATGCTATTCATTATTGATCTTATTTTTAAAACTATATTGACATTCTTGAATAAATTTTTCCCGTAGGTAAAAGTGAAATATTATATTGGTAAAATAATCAAATAAAATTATTTTTATTTTAAATACCCAATTGCAAGGTCTTATTGGCATCTCTTCCTATTAAAGAAAATGGAAACGGAAGCTTTTAGAAAAAGATTAAAATGTCAGATTCAAGTTCAAGGAAACAACATTTCAGTAGTGGTGAAGGTAATGTTTTTATCACATCACATTTTCAAATTCATCTTGTTTAAAATTTTGAAAGCATTGATTTTAAAATCTCAAAAAAAAACAAAAAAAAAAAAAAACATTGTATCTTATAATAGTCATCATGAAATCTTTGACAATTTCCAGAGCTGAATTATAATAGAGGTCATTTGACTTACATAAAAAACAAATACAAATAATAAAGAATGAAATTACAAACAGCTAGTGAATAATTATTTCAATAATTTTTTTTTTATTAGATGAAAACTTCAAGCTTTGAATTTAAGGTGACTGAAGGAAGTCAACTTCAGTTGGTGGGTTGGAATAATAACAAAATATACAGTATTTTAATGTTATTTACATTTATATTCAAACTAGCATTATTTTATCATCACAATGTTTTGGCCTTTGTGTCGTCTGGCCATCCTCATGTGCAAATCAATCTGTGTAACTTATAATTCTGGACTGAACCCTTTATTTAATCTACAAGAGTAGACTGTTCCTGTTGCAAGGCACATGTCTTGGGTAATCTTTGACCAGTGGCCTGAGCATACGCGCTCAGGTTCCCTGTGTTAAAAACTGACCTGGTGTCATAACTTGCTGCAGTGGAGGAGTAGGGTAAATCAAAAGTGTAGTATCTGTTCTCAGGTCCTCACTTACTGCTTGCCGGCCAGATCTGGAAGCAATGACCAGCTAAAGACCATCCTTGTACCCAGTTACTGCATAAGCAGTTCACGCCTAGAGTCCCAACTTTAAAATATCCGACCTTGTGTCACATCTTGCTTCAATAGGGGAGGATGGGTAAATAACTCTCAGTGGCCCGTCGCTCAGGATAAAAGTGTGGTATCTGTTCTCAGATGCTAACTCCCTGCTTGCCAGCAGTCTGGAAGCAATGACCAGCTAAGATTACCTTTTGACTATCTTTGACAAGCAACGACCAGCTTTGTATCCAGTTACTGTGTATGCAAGGCCTTGGGTAATCTTTGACCAGTAACCCAAGCGTTCACCCAGAGTCCCCCACTTTAAAAACTGACCTTGTGTCACATCTCACCTCAGTGGGAGAGGACGGGTAAATACCTCCCTATGGCCTGTCAAGAAGGTTCAAAGTGTAGTATCTGTTCTCAGATACTGCCTGCAGCACTTGCCACCATGTGGCGAGTGAGCAGGTTTGGAAGCAATGACCAGCTAAGACTAGCTTTGTGCCCAGTTACCATGTAGGCAAGAGATGGGTAATCTTTGACCAGTTACCTGAGCATTTGTTCCCAGAATATCCCACTTTAAAAGCCTGACCTTGTGTCACATCGCGCCTCAGCGGGAGAGGATGGGTAAATCAACTTTGTGTAGTATCTGTTCTCAAATACTAACTTTCCGCTCTCTGGTAACCTCTGGGTGTACGCTTTGTTTGCAATCCCGCTACTTGCGGTTGATTCCTAAACTGCATTGTGTTTTAGTGAGCAGCCAGCCCCGCTTTAGATTTGCATGGCTTTGACAAAATTTTCTTTTTACCATTAGTAAATTTTCATAAATTTGAAAATGATAGAGTGACTTCCAGTTTTCTACTGTGGTAATTCAGAATTGTCACTCTAAACTGGATGTCATTTAAGGCTAGAGAGATCTATTTAGTGTTATTTAATCCATAGCAAAAGGTCAGAGAAAAAATGGATTCATGCCTTTCCAAAAAAGCATTTGTATAAAATGAATGCAACTTACTAAGCTAGAATTTGAACTGCTTCCTGATAGCAATTTCAGCACAGATTGCCATTACTGTTAAAAATATTACTTACAGTTATAGTTAAACTGGCATCATAGCACGGCATTGCCCGTGCAACTCAGAAAATTTAAGTAATAGAAGATGCAAGACACCTTCCGCCATTGCAGAGTCCCATTGATTGTCGTCTTCCAGTAAATCATGTTTGAAACAGGATTTCCTTCAGTAATTATAATGTTTATACTAAATGGATAAATTCCTTTAAAACTCGGTTATATAAAAAAAAAAACACAAACAAAAAAAAAAAAAACAAAAAACAATTATATAAAAAATTGTTTAAAAATTGTTCAAAACTTCCATTAAAAACATCTATTTTCTTTTGTTTTCCCAAACATGATTTGATGTTTTGCGTGACATTGTAAGCAACATTGTTTTTGTCTCAAAATTACGGGGGAAAATATTTACATTTTTTTTTGTTGACTAAATGAATGTAACATAAAAATAAAAATTATTTACTTTGTTTTACTGAAATTAGAAATATAAAAACTATTATGCTCTTAGTTCAGAAATTTTCTAAGAATATTTAAAAATGTAGACATTTAACTTTAGAGGAAAAAGTTACATTAATGCCAAACAGATTAGACAGTTGATTTCCTGTATCAAATATTTAGTGTAAAAAAAAAAAAAAAAATTATTATTTTCTGAATTATGAAATATTAAATATGGATAAAAACTTAATTAAATTAACCATTGGCACATTTTTTTTTTAACATATTGTGTTTTAGTTTGAAAAAATACTTTTTTTTTTTTAAATATCTCTTTTGTTACAAAATTACGGGGAAAAAATATTCATTTTTTTAAAAATGTCAGAATAAAAATTAAATATAAAGGCTCATTTTTTTTTAATAAAAAAATATTTTAGTCGCATTTGACATGTGGGATTTGATTTCTGTGATGTAATTTAGACACCATCTTAGATCTTAGATGTTTTACGAAGCAAATGTAAACAATCAGCTCTATTGGCCAAGAAGTGTGAAAGGGAAACTGCTGAACTTAAACTCAAAAAGTATGTGTCAACCTGGCTTCCCTGTAGATATGTGTCTCTAGAAAGTTTGAATGGCATAGCTTAAATAATGTTGGTGTGCATTGGGAACAGTCACACACAGAAACTAAGATTGCCTTATATATATATATATAATATATATATATATATATATATATATATATATATATATACACACACTAGCATCATAGCCCGGTGTTGCCTGTGCAATTCAGAACATTTTAGTAGTAGGACATGGTTATATAAAAACAATTATATAAAAAAATTGTTTAAAAATTGTTAAAAAATGCCATTAAAAGAAATCTATTTTCTTTTGTTTTGCATTAATGTGATTTGATGTTTTGTGTGACATCACAAACAACATTGCGTTTGTTTTTGTTTCAAAATTACGGGGGAAAATATTTACATTTTTTTGTTGACTAAATGAATTTAACATAAAAATAAAAATTTATTTTGTTTTACTGAAATTAGAAATATAAAAACTATTACGCTCTCAGTTCAGAATTTTTTTATTTTTTTTTAAAATACTTCTTTTGTTTCAAAATTATGGGGAAAAATATTCACATTTTTTTGTTGACCAAATGAATTTTTAAAACATTGGAATAAAAATTAAATATAAAGGCTCATTTTTTAAAAAAATTTTTTTAATGAAAAATATTTTAGTTGTGTTTGACACATGTGATTTGATTTCTGTGTTGTCATTTTGCAACCGTCTTAGATCTTAGATGTTTTACAGAGCAAATGTAAACAATCTGCACCATTGGTCAAAAGTGTGAAAGGGAAAATTGCTGAACTTAAACTCAAAAAGTATGTGTTGACCTGGTTTCCATGTAGATGTGTCCCTAAAAAGTTTGAATGGTGTAGCTAAAAAAAAAAAAAAAAAAAAAAAAAAAAAAAAAAAAAAAACGTAGGCGGGCATAGGGAACAGTCACACACAGACTCACAGATTACCTTTTATATATAATTTCTAATTTTTTAAAAATTAAAAATAGTTTTATTAAAAAAAAAAAAAAATACTAACTACTTTAAATGAAAATATTTTTACATTTTTCCTACTCAAAACTGTCTTCTATGCTTTTTTAATGACAATCAAGGAAGTCCAGTTCTTTGAGCATCTATTGGGACAAACTCAACTCAGACCTTAGAGTCTCTGGTCACATGTTGAAACATCTGTTCCCAAATGATCATTCAAGTTAAGCAAATTTAGTTAATATCTAGATGGGTGACTGCTTGGGGATACTACATTCCTTAGTTTCACAAGTTCTAATTTTCATGCCAGGAACATTGTAGCAAACCACCTGTGAATATTGCCCCTGTTGAGAATTTTTACTTAAGCCATTCTTAAGAACCACTGCCTTGTAGAACCAATTCCCAAGAGGCTGACCCCCCCCCCCCCACACACACACAACCTGCCTTGACCACTACAATCTTAACTTGTTCAAATTTAGGATTAACTGTTTTCTTCCATGCATAGCCACATAAGCTATGCCTTTTACTCTGTAACCAAATATGTTGAGTGGCACCTGGGCCTTGTACATAGAAAATACCAGTGTAAAAAAAAAAAAAAAGTCCCTTTAAATAGAGGGACAAAATATCCTAATTTACACAGGTGGGCATAATTATTGAACTGAAGAATAAAGGTTAAACCAATACAGTTTTCCATTAAAACAAGCCAGACTTATCTATATATTAAAAAAAAAAAAAACTCAAAGAAAATCTACAGTGATCCTGAGAAAATATAGACATTTCAATATAACAATGACAGATTATCATTAAATCTAGTGTTTCAAATTATATCTGCATATCAAATATGGATTTATTTCCTTTACATTTTTAAAAACAAGCCTCATTTTCTTTGAATTTAAGAAGTCCTGCATCTGAAATGAAGTGACACAGCAAGTTGACAAAATTTATTTTTCTTTTAAATCTTCATTCAATAGAATACCCAAGAGTCACTCAAGGTGATGGGTTACTGAATGAGATATCTAATTAATATAAGAGTGTGAAGTAAAAATTTTAAGGACAGGTAACGACTGACCTTTGACTTGAAGAGGAAATATCCACACAGAAGTCTGTTCCACAATGCAGCATTTCCTGGGAAATAGCTGCACAACTTCCTCCTTACAACTCTAATGCTAAGATGTAGTGTGGTAGGTTTGGGCTGTAAAGGTATGAACTGGTAACACTAAACAATGAAATTCATTTGAACATTTTGTATATGTGTATTTGCAGATCAAGCCACATAAATGCCTATCTCATTATTTCTGAGTTACATGTGATATCCATTTTAGTTATTGCTGCTGTTGGAAGTCCTCAAGTGATGTGGTTTCTGTTGTTTGGTACAGTTCTTTATTTGTGATTCCAGTCCACACTGTTCAAAGGAGGATGATATTTACCAAGACCCACAGGCTTTACTCACTCAAAGCCTTTTTCATCATAGATTTTAGAAAGAGGTTGTATTTAGCTGACAGTTTAGATTTTTCTGAATGGTTTGGTGCCATGGATGGCATCCACATGAAGCTCGATCTGACAAGGCTAATTAAGAACATGACTAGTTTTCAGGTTAAAGTGTTGGTTTCACAGCAATGTGTTGCAAAAAAAATGTTTCAAATAGAGAACAAATGGATAAAAACATTTTGAATTAAAGAAAAACATTATGTAAATTAGTAAAAGCATATCTCTATTCTTCATTTAAGATAATTATATCACAATGCATGTGTTTCTGAAAAAAAAAAAAAAAAAAAAAAAAGTATTTAAAAAACAAAAAACAAATAATTGCATATATGAAAGCTATAAACAGTTTTAAACTGGACATTAGTGAATGGCACATGAACAAGACTACCTTCTAAATCAATATTGTCACTTTTTTTGCAGTAGAGCTTGGCCTTAAGAGAGATCTGGGCTAATAGAATTTAAGACCCCCTTTCATTAGGGGGTCCCACTCTTCATGCATTTATCTCAAATATCTACACATATATAAAAAAGAAGCATCGAAATTTAAAGCAGGGGTAGAGGGGCTTTTGAAAAGCTTTCAATACATTTTAGAGTCCTACTCCAACTAGAGGAGCCCAAATACTCTAAATTGTTTTAAAGTTGCTCAAAGAAGCCCCATTAACAGTATTTACATTATTCTGACTATTGTCCTCATCTTTGTTGCCATTTGTACAATGTTTCGGCTGTTGTACACTCCGGCCTTCTTCAGGTGCTAGAAATTTCAAATCAAACCCTTTATTACAATCACTGGGTTATATCATTCTCATCTCTTGCATATTAATGCCTCTTTTGAAAGTCATGAAGGTCAGAGCATACAATGGCTGAAACATCGTACAAATGGCAACAATGATGAAGACAATAGTCCAAATAATGTAAATACTACCTCATCACAGAAATATAGACAAATACTAAAACTCCATTAAATCTGAAAATGAAATCTGTTCTTTTATCTTTACCTTTTTTTTTTTAGCTTTATCAGGGTCCCAAGACTTGAGCCATTGAGAGCATTCTGGACAACAGCACATACTAGGTAGACATGATACCTGAATGGGTACGGCAAACAAGCAAATAATATTAATTAACCCTTCCTTGAACGAGAGCTTTAAGAATAGTTCTAAATATTTCAAGGAGGAAAGTTTTGTTAAAAACAAAGAAAAGGGTACCAAACTGTTATATAATAATATTAGGTCTTCCTCTATGGCAGTGAATGCTGGACAATCTCCCCACAGAAGAGGGGACTTGAAACAATAGAAATAGTTCTACAGAAGGATGTTGAGAATATGGATTGAGCATGTGAGCAATGGCAATTTTAGAGAAAATGGGGGGGGGGGTGAAGACAGAAAGAGTTGAAATTTCTGGAGCACATGAGGAAAGAGGGTTTAAAAAATGCAACACTCACAGGACATTGATGAAGGAAAGAGGGACAAAGAAAAGCAGTGCATAACCTACATAAAGATCTTGTGTAAATGATTGGCAGAATGTGGATGAGGAGAGATAGCAAAAAGACAATTTATCAAGAGCTACAAATAGAAAATTGTGAAGAGCCATAATTGCCAACATCTTTAAGAAACACAGTACATAGAAGGTAGATAGATAACTTTCTGAGGGCATACAGAAATCATTTTTTAATAAAATCCGATGTGTAAAATTGTTATTCAACAAATAAAAAGTACATTGTATATGCTGAATAAATAATACAATTCAGTACAGGATTTTACTAAAAGTTAAAGTAAATAATTCTAAAAAAAAAAAAAAAAAAAAAAGTTCTCAAATCTTCCCACTACTCATACTCTAAGTAAATTTTGAATTGGCTATTTTAAAAATAGGTGGTACCATCACTCACTTTTCATGCCCAAATTTTAAAGGGAATTTTTAAAAAAGCTTTCTTGAAGCTTTTATTTTAACTTTAATTGAAAGTTAATTGATTGAATTATTTACAGTAAACAAAATACTCTGGTGTGTTTCAAATAGAAATTGCATTGATTAAATTCATAAAATGTTTTCAAAAGTTATCAATTTACATCTGTGACACATTAATTTTAGAAAAATTAGCAAATTTAAAGTTAAATTAATCTAATTTGAAGCAATTATTGTTTATAGCATGAAATTTAGAATAAAAGTATTTCTTAATCATGGATCTCTGCTCTTTGAAGTAAGTGATGACAAGCTAAGTATAGCTGATGAGAATTGACAAATTTATGAAAGCTAAATGAATGTTTCAGAAGGGAAACAAACCTTGATACAGGTGACCTTTTAATGATAGCTTTCTTATGACAGATTAAAAAAAAATCTTTGTGGGAAACAATTTGTATTAAGCTTTTCAATTAGTAAATATAGTATTTACTTAACTTAATTTACAAGATGTTAGAAACTTTATAAATCATAAGAAAAAAAACGAAAACAATTCTTGTAAAAAATTCATTTTTCATTGAGTTTTTTTTTCTTCAGAATATGATATCCTTAAAAGCAATTAAAAGCTTATCTAAATTAAAGATGGTGTAAGTTTTAATTCATTTTTAATTTTACTCTTCAGAACAGATTTTCTGATATTTACTTTTTGGGGATATAAAAAAAAAAAAAAAAAAAAAAATTAGATTTTTTTTTTTACATTCCCCAAGGAGTCCTGCATTTAACTAATAAAACAAAGTTTGTGTGCAATATTAAATTTCTAGAAATTTCATAAAATTAAAAGGAGAGGGTAGCAGGCGTTTAAAAACAATGAAAAATAATTGAAAAAAAAAAAAAAAAAAAAAAAAAAACTTTCTTTTTGTGAAGGAGTACTGAAAGTACTATTAAACAATTATTTGATTTTTGCAATAATTTTCAAATTAATGTATCTTTCACCGGCAAAAAAAAAATATTACGTTCTTTCTGTAGTGTTTGCCATTGTAATGAACTTAAATAAACTCTGGTAAAAATCTGGTCACTCGCTGACGAAAAAAAATAAAATTTCGAACGTGTTAGAAATTAAATTTTGAAAAATACTTTGATCTTTCCTATTTTGATTTTTGCCGACAAAAAAACTGTTTTTTTTGGGATATTTTCATCATGCTATGCTGATTTTTCAGCGAATGAGTGGAGGTACCTAAACCAATACAAATCGTAGGATTTATTTGAGCGCTGTAACACTGTCAGTCAGTTAAGTGCCATACGTGATACACGCTTGGGCGATCATGTCTCGAAAGAAACATGACTGACTGGGCAGAAGGTTATCCCGCAGTAGGTTGCCATTGCTTTCTGCGGTAGAATGGTGGCCGACCAAGGCTATAGAACCCAATCTGTCCTGTTATTTAACCCATAACGGGAGGGAAGAGACGAATTACCTTTCCTAAGGGTATTTGCGCGTAAGTGAAAGCAATGAATTCAGCTGGAATTCGAACTCGGCTACACAATTTCTCGTTCCGAGCTGATATCCACTGCGCCATAATGAGAGAAATAATTTAAATTTCTGACACGAGGAATATATATATATATATATATATATATATATATATATATATATAAAAAAAAAAAAAAAACCACGGGGGGGGGGGGCATAATTTTTGAACAGCCTGGAAAAATGTCGGCATCAAAGATCATTATAAAAGGAGACTGAAAATTCTTGGTGTACTAAGTGTATGAAACATGAAGATTTCCCTTATTGGCCTTCTGGGTTATTATCAATATTGATGCATGGGATGGCTGAGTGAAATCCTCAGGGAGCTACTAACTTTTGTTTTGCAAATTCGGAGACGTCACAGTCAACAAAAATGTTGAATTAGCTTTCAGTGATAAAAATAGATAAAATAAATTTCACTGTATTTCAAATGATATTTTAAATTTTAAATTTATTTTTATTTTATTTCTGATATTCTAATTCAAATCCCAAAGTTAGGTTGATGAGGATAAGTAAAAAATAAAATGATAGGGAGATAATTCAACGTTAGGCATGCAGAAATTGTATATATATATATAAACAATACTTGAAATATTTAATTTAAAAATAAAAATTTAAATAAAAAAGTACTTTTAAATTTTACTTTTTTTCTCTACCTCTTTGAAATAAAAAAGTTACGGACAGCACTCTATAACTGGAAAGTGGAAAACCTTTTTTCTCTCCTAATTAAGACAATTTTTATTAGGGATTTTATTTTACTTTAAGGAGAGAGTTTAGTTTACGGTACCCAGATAAATAAGTACAAAAAAAAAAAAAAAAAAAAAAAAAGTTAAAAATGAGGGCGAAGTGTTTGCTCCCATACCGTAAAAACAAAAAATTAACTGAACAGGCGTGATATTTTTTGAAAGCCTAATTTCCAGGGCCCCAATCCAGCACCATGACTGATGCAATACCATCTTCCAACAACGCGTCCTTTATTCATTTTTTTGTAACGAGCTTAAAAAAGTAAACAAACATTGCATTAAAAAGGTTACTTTCAAATGATCGGTACATGCAGCCAAAATGGCCTGTCTTCAGAGTTAGGATGACTTGTGCTATCTTGTTGAAGATAATTTATTCAATTCAAACTTTGCCTTCTCTACTAAAAAAAAAAAAAAAAAAAATCTTTAAAACCAGCAAGAAATACATACGCTAGTTGGGCTTTTCTCAACTAAAAGAGTCTTTGAATAAAAAGATGGACTATCTTTTGGTCTAGAGAAAATTCAAACAAATGTATTTTTTGTCGATTTTAGCCAGGGGGTCTAGTTTTTTTTTTAGTAGTAGAGAGAGGGCCAAGTTTGAATTGAATGGTTATATTCAAGATAGGACAGGCTTTTGTAGGTACAGCGTGAAAATATCCGGAAAAATAAATTAAACTGTAGCACCATTTAAGAAAAATCAGTAAACTATTGGAATTTCAACTTTTTTTGCCTCATCTCATATTTTGAGAATTCATAAGAAATGAATGACACTAAAAAATGAAATAAAAAATTAAAAAAATAACTACTATCTTGTCGGAACATTAATTCACCTGAACTGAAATGAATGACTTCACTTTCGCCCTCGCAGTTGGGGCAATTAGTTTTAAACAAAGAAAAAAAATTACAAAAAATCTTTTCTCCTTAGAAGAAAGAGAAACTCTAAGAACTGAGAAGTTCAAATCTTCAGTTTGATAGAAGTAGGGGGTATATTTTTCTCCATTTCATCGATAAGGTTTTAAAAAAAAAAAAAAAAAAAAAAAAAAAAAAAAAAAAAATATATATATATATATATCATTCAATTCATTATTAAGTTAATAACATATCAAATCTTACACGAAAAATAAATAATGAGAAAGTATAAAAAGTAGGTAAAAAAGTCATAAAACAGTAAATAAAAAATAAAAATGCAAAAACATTTTGTAATTTTTTTCTTTTTGGTCTCATATCTTGAAGTGACGGTTAAATTAAGTTAAAGTTAATTTTAGCAGATATAAAGTTTTAAAGATTCAGTAGTCAGTCTTAGAAAAAATTATTAATTAACTGATGATTTTGTAAGTAATTGCAATTTTTCTTTATGCAATATTTCAACATTGCTTTTTTTGAAAATTCCTCTTTAGACTTTTTCTTTACATACCAGCAATTTTGAATATTTCCCCCTATGTGAAAAATCTCGAAAGCAAGATTTATCAACACCCGAGATCCTAAAATCAAATTACTTAGATATGAAAAAAAAAAAAAAAAAAAAAAAAAAAAAAATGAATCAAATTTTCTTCGTAAAACAATGAAAAAAGAAAAAACGAAATTAACATGGAAACAATTCGCAAAAAAAAAAGTCATTATGCTTCGATCTATCAATTTCTACAATTTACTATTGAAAAAGACTAAAAGGAGAATACAGATTGATATTTTTTAACTTTTTGAAATTATTATTCTTTTGTTCTTTCTTAATAGACAACTTTTTGGGTCTTTCTGTAAATTATGAAACCGGGTAAAAAAAATATTAAGTCAGTTTATTTTTTTTATGAACAGAACGCGTAAAAAAGAAAATTTGAATAAAAAGAAGACTGGAAAACTTAAGACAACTTCAGAAAAGTAAAATATTTTTTAATATTAAAAAAAAAAAATGAATATATAAAAAAAAAGTAAATTATTTCAATTTCTTAGATTAAAAAAATCAAAATTAAAAAAATATTCAAATAAAAAGAAATTAAGCTTCAAAAAGAAGAGAAACTCACCTGTTTACATAAAAGATGTTGGGTGGAGTGAGTGGCTTTAAAAAGTTTTTTGTTGGCTTCTAAATTTGTCTCCTTTTTAAAATAATTAGTTATTAAACTAAATAAATTTCATTTACTTAGTAACAAAAAAAACGCCCCATTCAAAAAATAAAAAAATAAAAATAAAAAAAGAGTGAAGAAAATCTTTTTACAAATTATTCTTCAAACATCAACACGAAGTGGACGGCGGCAACAATTTTTTTTTAAAAATTAACACTCCTCTTGACGTTCAAAGTTGCTATTAAGTGAATTGCGAAAAAGAATCAATCATTGCTGCTAACAAAAGAAAAAATGAAGAGGCCTGACTTCTTTAATTTTCTTATAAACGCTCTGTTTTCATTTCTTGTATATTCTTTCTTTCTTTCTTTCTTTCTTTCCATTTTATTATATATTCTCTTCTATTACCTACCCTTCCTTCCTTCCTTCCTTCCTTCCTTCTTGTCTTCTTTCTTATGTTATCTAAGTAATTATCTACCTTTCTTTCTTTCTTTCTTTCTTTCTTTCTTTCTTTCTTTCTTTCTCCTGTTCTCTTGATACTTTCCTTTCTGTTTCATTTTTTATTGTTACCTTTCTATCTTTCTTTCTTTTTTTTTCTTCATTGCTGTTCTTTCCAACCAATCTTACATATAGAAGCGAGGATTTCGGATGCTGATTTTCTAGGCAGATAAACCTTTTTTTCTTAAATAACCTAAAAATAAAATCCACTTTCCGTCACAAGGGTCATTCTGTTAGTGTCACTGTTTTAGTGTTAAGACTACTATGAGTCAAGTCAAGGGTTAGGAGAAAAATTGCCGAGGGGAAACCTACAGGATGGATATATTTAATTTATTTTTAATTTATCCGCACTTCCAGGTCGTTACAAAATGTGACACAAGGACAAGGTCAAAAATTTAATGTGGTGAAACCGTTCAAAAATTGCTCAGAGTACCTTACTCTTTTCATTTGGGGTCACCTCAAGCGTAAAATAATGACCCCAGGCCCATTTACGAGAGAGAGAGAGAGAGAGAGAGAGAGAGAGAGGTACTGCTTGGGGAATGCCCCATGAAACTTGAACTAAATCTTATTGGGGCAGGCCAGGTGTATGTTGTTTTAATTATTTATTTAGTATAATATATTTTCAACAGTCAACAAGCACTCACTTTAGTTTTTAAATGCTAAATTATATAACATTTTTCAATGTTCCAATAAAAAGGAAGAGAGTAAGTGTGTATTGACAAAATTTTAAATGCAATTTTACATTAACAATAAAGATAAATAAATAAAAAAATAATAATAGTATTATTGTGATAGTGTTGGGTGGGAAGGTTACGCTCCTGGTCTTAAATTTGTTTATCACTTGTTACCAAATAGTACAATCAATGTACCACAAAATTTGGGGGAAGTGGGTGTAAAGATTCCTCAATGGAAACCAAAAGAAAAGTTAACATAATGAAGAGACAGTTGTTGAGGTTTCTAGGACATAATGAGGAAGGAGGGCTTAAAAAATCTGATACTCACGGGACAGAGGGAGGCAACGCATAAACATACTTAATAAGTGAATGATTGGCAGAAGATGGTTTAGGAGAAATAACAGAAATAAAAAAATAATAATTAAGAGCTAGAAGAGACAGGAAGTTGTAGAGAGCCATGATTGCCTACTTCCCGGGAGACACAGCACATAAAGAAGAAGAATTATATTTTTTAGATGATCTTTTCATTTTTTTTTTTTCAGATATATTATCCTACCCACTGTAAACTTAATTTTTTATTTAAAAAATACACCATTTGTTTTCGCGTGTACTTATTTTCTGGAATAAGATCCAGATTGTTTTTTTTTCCGCATAATACTTTAACTTTACGTTTTAGAAACAAATGTTTTTAGGAAAAATAAGTTTTTTATTTTGAAAATTAAAGGCAGTACACATTTTAACAAATGATACAGCTCAGAAGTATTTTCTTAAAGTCAGTCAGTCAGTCAGTCAGTCAGTCAGTCAGTCAGTTAAGTGCCATACGTGATACACGCTTTGCGCGATCATGTCTCGAAAGATACACGACTGATTGAGCAGAAGATTATCCCACAGTAGGTTACCATTGCTTTCTGCGCAAGACTGGTCGCCAGCTAAGGCTATAAAACCCAATCTGTTTTATTATTTAATCCCTAACTGAAGGGAAGAGACAGATTAATACCTTTCCCAAGGGTATTAGTGCGTAAGTGAATGCCATGAATTCAACTGGAATTCGAACTCAGCTCCACGATTTGTTGTTCTGAATCGATATCCACTGCATCACAACGCACATCCCCAGTCACCGAAAGAACTTAATTAATTTCTGAAGAGTAATGCATATCGTAGAAGTGGAAACTATTTTTAAAATTTTCTTCTCAAGAGAGCTCAATCGTAATGAGAGCATAATAAATTAGTCATCTACATACAGGCCTGTTTTGCTGTATCACAGCTCATCAGTGTGGCTAGACACATCCACTTGCTTCTGGCCGGGACCGAACTCGACTGATTTGGTGTCAGTCGGAGTCGTTACCCATTAAGTCATCTGAGACCAAAAGTTTCTGTAAAAAGTGTGTAGGGTCCCAGTCCTCAAACCTTTTCGCAATTAGTTTACCAATTACAGACAGACAATATACCTGACTATTTTAATACTGGTTTACGAAAAGTATTTCTTTTTTAGTCAACCAGTTAAACGTGCCATACATGATACACGCTTGGGCGATGTCGTCTCTAAAGAGACATGACTAACTGAGCAGAAGATTTTTCCGCAGTTTTTTGTCATCGCTTTCTGCGGTAGAGAACCTAATCTGTCCTCCTATTTAACTCATAGTTGGAGAGAAGCGATGGATTTACCTTTCAGAAGGGTATTTGCGCGTAAGCGAATGCAACGAATTTTTAACTGGAATTCGAACTCGGCTCTCCGATTTCTCGTTCCAAGCCAATATCTACTGCATCACAAAGCAACACCCGGAAATTCTTTTTAGTAACTTAACAATTAACATAAACTAAAGGTTCGCGAAAAATTTATTTCAACATTAAATGATACTATGGATAGAGATCCACCAGTTCGTTCTTTCAATCGCATCATGAAAACAACATTTGACATTAAACTGTTTGATACTTTTTCTCGATCTGAAAACTCATTTTTCTTCATCATCCGTAATATTTTCATAACTTCAGGGGGACAGCAAAAGTTGTTTTATTTATTGATACATATTTTTACTTACCTGTTATTATCCATCATTAGTTTCCTCTCTTTCTCTCCATTTTTTCTTCTCTCGCCATTTCCTCTCTCTCTCTCCCTCTCCCTCCCTCTTCTCCCTCTCCTCCCTCTTCTCCCTCTCCTCCTCTCCTCCCCCTCCTCTCTTTAATATAAAGGGAAAAATAAATGTATGATAAAATGGTAAAAGTTTTCTTGTGACACGTTTCGTCGTTTAGAACTTCATTAGAATAAATTTCTTATGTTGGGACGACTGCGCATGCGCACGAACAAGGGATGCTGGGAATTTTAAATAATTATTTTTATTTTTTATCTGGCCGATTTAATTTAGATTCTTTTTTTTTCTATTACTTTTGTTAGTAGATATACCACACTGTGATAATAGATAATTTTCATTTTTTCCTACCTTTTCCCCAATATTATTCTTGGTATATATATATATATATATATATATATATATATATATATATTGTGTGTATTTTGGCAGCATTTTTTCATTAATGCAGGTTTCATTGAATAATATAGACAAGTTTTGTCTATTAATTTTGTGTAGGATCCGTTCATACCGTCTGATATACTTGATGGTGATGTCGTTAAAAGACAACAAAAAATCACAGTCTTTCGCTATTTCAATTTGCCTTTTCACTTTTAACGACATCACCATCAAGTATATCAGACGGTATGAACGGATCCTACACAAAATTAATAGACAAAACTTGTCTATATTATTCAATGAAACCTGCATTAATGAAAAAATGCTGCCAAAATACACACAATTTAAATTACATGATCCAGCAGCCCAACACACCATCACCACCTTGAAATATAAATGGAGCCTTGTGAAAAGGCAAATTGAAATAGCGAAAGACTGATTTTTTGTTGTCTTTTAACGACATCACCATCAAGTATATCAGACGGTATGAACGGATCCTACACAAAATTAATAGACAAAACTTGTCTATATTATTCAATGAAACCTGCATTAATATATATATATATATATATATATATATATATATATATATATATATATATATATATATTATCTTACTTTTTAAACACAACTCGGAGTTTTATGCGTTATGCAATCATCAGGTGCATGAGCTAGACATTTCCAATATGGGAGAAAATGATATGTAATTTTTATATTCTAGAACAATGTTAGGAATTTTTATAGTTGCTTTCCTGACCACTACAACCTCCAAGAATTTAAATGCAATGGCAATGCCCATCTCTTATCCACTTGACTCCAGTTCTTTCTACATCGCCCCGTATATCTTGTTCTTTTCCTTTCTCTCTACCTTCGCAACTGTTTCCACACCTGTATTCCAATCCTTCTCTTGCCCTTTCTCTGACACCCTGTAACTGGTTCGTCTTTCTCTTCACTCTCCTCCTGTCTAAACTTTTACTCGTATGTTGTCCCCTGCGCATCACTGACGGTACCACCTTGCTTGGGGTGAAACGATTAAAAAAAAAAAAAAAAGATAAAGTAGGAAAAAATTTTTCAGCGGACCTGAAGCAGATTACCACCACGTTTAATTTTGTTGTTTTTCATTTTTTTTTTTTACTTTTTTCAGCGCAGTCCTATCGATTGTTACTTAAACTTTCCGATTATTAAAAAAAAAAAAAAAAAAAATTGAAAATTTACAATATTTAAACAAAGTGGGTGGGGACAGTTTCTCATACAAAATTATAGTAAATAGTAAATCGATCCTCCATTTTCAATCCACTATAAGGTATGAGTCCCCCCCCACCTGCTAAAATTGTTTAAATATTGAAATTTTTGCAAATTTTTTTTAGGCATTCGTAAAGTTTAAGGTGTAAAAGATACTATTGCACTGAAAAAAGTTAAAAAAATTTGATAATGAACACATTTACAGGTGGCAGTAATGTCGTACCGGCGACTGGTTTCAAAATGGAGGCTCGATTTACTATAATGTTGTATGAGAAACTGATCCCCCACCAGAAAATGTTTAAATATTGAAATTTTTCAAAATTTGTTTTGTTAATCGTAAAGCTAAGGGGGTAATCGATAGGACTGTAGAAAATAAAAATAAAAATAATGAAAAACAACGAAATTAAATGTGGTGGTAGTCTGCTTCAGGTCCGCTAATTTTTCGTGTGACGCGTTTTGTCCTTTTCGACTTCAAATATAAACAAGAAAAAAAAATGAAATTCTCTAGACTATGTATCCAAGCACATATTGATTAAAAAAAAAATAAATAAATAAAAAAATAAAAATAAAAAAGGAAAGTTTAAAATTTCATCGTCCCTTTCCATTCCATGCGTCTCATGATGAAACCCTATAGGACAAAAGTGAACGCGTTACAGATATTTCTCCAATTTGTCATTAATTTTTCTCACACATACCTCAAGAGAATCCACCCAGATCAATGTAAAATAAATAAATAAAAGCACAAAGCCATTTCTAAAACTTAAGTAAGTTATATTTTAACTACTGTAATGAAAAACATTTTTTATAACTAAAAATATATATTCTTACTTTTAAATTAATTTTGATGAAGTTTAAAATTTAAAAATCTTGTAGTATGAGATCAGTAGAAATAAAATGTTTTCTATTTTTCTTAACAAAAGCTAAAGCATTTAAACAAGAAGTACAATGGAGAGATTTTATGTGAAGAGCTTTCTTTTTTCACATTAAAACTTCCCCTTTGTTTCATGCTTTATAAATTAAAAAAAATCTCTGCCAAAACGACAGATATTAAATTTAACAACGTCTGACACAAGGTCAAATTTATCGACTTTATTTGTAAGATTAGATTAGCTCGCTAATCCCCTGATTTTTTATTTTAATTGGTGTATTTGGTTACGAGTAAGTGAACTTGATCTATGATTTTTGTGATTTTTCTTTCTTAAACAAAAAATGTCTTAACGTTTTTCTCTAAACTTTTAGTCTAAAGAAATTAATTAACAATGATTTTTCTTATCATACAGGCTTCTATTTTACATCCATTATTTTACTTTGAAATAAAATAAACAGTGCAACGGGTAAGTTTTCACTTTTAAGACTTTAAATCACAATTTCTTTTAGACAAAGTGATTAAGTTCCGATCGTGTTGTCTTTTTAACCCGGTAATGTGCGTTGTGGTGCAGTGGATATCGGCTCGGAACGAGAAATCGGGGAGCCGAGTTCGAATTCCAGTTGAATTTATTGCAATCACTTACGCGCAAATACCCTTGGGAAAGGTGTTAATCCGTCTCTTCCTTCCAGTTATGGATTAAATAACAGGACAGATTGGGTTCAATAGCCTTGGCTGGCAACCAGTCTACCGCAGAAAGCAATGGTAACCTACTGCGGGATAATCTTCTGCCCAGTCAGTCATGTCTCCTTCGAGACATGATCGCCCAAGCGTGTTTCACGTATGGCACTTAACTGACTGAACGAGAGTAAAATGAAAACAGTCGATAAGAGGAATGTGTTAATGAATGAATAACCACTCAACCAACAATGTTTGAGAAGAAGAAGAAAGAAAAAGGAAAAAGAAAAAGACGATATTTGTAACGCTCCATTGCATCTCACAAAACAAGTGAAAGCAAGCAGAAATTAAGTTTTATAAAAAAAAAAAAAAAAAAAGAAAGAAAGAAAAACGAAACACCACAAAATTACGTTTAACACTTCTTTTCTTTGTGAAAACAACAAAGAAAGTTTTTTTTTATACAAAAAATAATCCAATTATTTTCGATTATTATTAGATTGGGTATTTTTGACCGATTTTAATTTTAATACATTATTTAATAGCAACGATTTTTTTATAATCATTTCACCACAAGCAAGGTAGAAATGTCTCTGGTGCGCAGGGGGCACATACACAGAGAGAGAGAGAGAGAGAGAGAGAGAGAGAGATTGAAAAAGATAGGGATGTCGAATAAAAGACAAGAGATGGGTGTGAATCAAGTAGATAAAAGATACCAATTAACAGTGCATTTAAACTTTTTGGAGATTGTAGCTATCAGGGAAGCAAGCAAATAGAAAGAAGTTCCACAAACGGGAAATGCGAGAAAAGGAACTATTAGAGCAGAAGAGATTACATTTAAGTAGTTTGACTGTAAAAAGTGGGGATCTAGATGCCAATCTAGTAGCACGAGTAAATGCATGTTGTCGGGGAAACAGAGAATAAGGTTCGTCAGAGCAGTTGCCATGAATACTTGTATAAAAGACAGAGGGAAGCTACATCATGTGGGTGAGAAAGTGACAGAAGGCGAGCTCTCAAATCAGAATCGATTATATTGCAGATCCTCTTTTGGATTTTGTCGAGAAATCCAAGATGAATAGCAGGAGCACCCGACCAGATATGGAAACAGTATTCAATGGACGGACGGATGGTAGATTTATAAATGTGCAAAATGGATTCTGACAAGAAAAACTTAATGTCCAGATACAGTGACCGAATCTTCCTAGCAGCAGATACAAAAAAACAATATTTAAAAACAATACATAGGGTGATGCAAAAATCGGGCACTAATGATGTTAATTAATCATTCTTACTAGATTAGATGTGCAATGTTCTATAAACAAAAAGAATGAACCTGTTCTTTCAATAGGATGGGGCTCTACCACATTTTGTTTTGAATATGCGTGATGTTTGAAATGAACGTTTCCTAGCAAATGGTTAGAAATGGATAGGTCTGTAACGGGAGAGAATTATGGCAGAAAGGTTTATTCATCTATTACGTTTCCCCATTATGGGTATTATTATATCCGTGATATATCACCGTAATTCTAAGCCGGGATAAAATGGCTGAAAGCAAAAGGAATAATTGTTCTCAAAGAGACTTTATACCACTAATACATACACAAACCTATATATATACATGTGTACCACTCAAAGAATAATATATTGCATATACCTACACGGCGAGAAGAGTATAAGGAGAAACAAAAAGAATGAGTCTTACATTTGATATGGAAATTCTTCTGTTTCTGGAGAGGTCATGTTTAAGACTTAAGATTGAACGGGACCCGATTCATCTACTATGTCTCAGACAAATGACTTTTGGTTAGCGTTTTCATTTCAGTGAGCACATTTCTTTTCGCCCAGGATCACCGATTTGGCCCATGTTAAAATACTGTCGCTGAATCAGTTTTAATTTCGATGTCTCGCAGATCCCACTTCAAAATCACATGAATGCACCTTATTTATTGTTGCATCTCAGCTATATTGATATTGGTAGCGTTGCTCTTTTTTTCCCCTTTTCTTTTGTTTTTGTTTTTCATTGTAATTGGGGTAAGAATTGTCTCGTATATTTTTATGCTTTCAAAACGAAGATGCTCTTCTTTAACCACCACAAAGAAAATTTATAACCTTTCATCATTATAGACGACGCTAGTCTCTCAGAAAACAACACGTTGCGCCTCTTTGGCCCCACCCTCTCAACCGACCTCAAGTGGAACGACAACATCAATAATCAATAGCTACATCTGTTGGACAAGGAAGTTTTTCTCGTCAAAATTCATCTTGCACATTTATAGATTTACTATTCGTCTGTTCATTGAGTACTGTTGCCATATCTTGTCGGGTGCTGCTGCTGTTCATCTCGGGGTTCTCGACAAAATTCAAAGGAGGGTCTGCAACGTAATCGATCTCGATTTAGAAGCTCGACTTCATTCACTTTCTCACCGACGGAGTGTAAATTCCCTCTGTCTCTTCTACAAATATTTTCACGCCTTCTGCTTTTATGAGCTTCTCTCCCTGGTGCCTCAACACGAATTTACTCATGTTACTAGAATGGCATCTAGGTCCCACCCTTTTACCATCAAAATAGTCAAATGTAACCCTTACTTCTACTCCTCAGTTTCTTTTCTCGCACTTCCCATCTATGGAACTCCTTTGAGCTGGCTTACTTCCCTAATAGCTACAATCTTTAAAATTACTGGAACAGTAATAATATGGAACTTTTAAAGAGAAATGGATTTTGACACTATAAGAATCGAGGTTAAAATTAAGGATGTTTGTTCTAGAAATTTTTTAATCAAGAACATCTGTAGTTTATAAAAGAACGGCAGAATAACTAAGAGCAAGATGATAAAACAACACCGTTTTGTTGTGAACCTTGAAAATCAATCGATGAAAAAGTAAATTGTTTATCCTCAGAGGAGTGATGTTGTACTTTGGTAGTATGTCAGTACGTTCGCGCTAGAAAGACAAATACGTCCCAAGTGGAGCACGTGAGGCGGGTTCTCTTAATAAAAGAGGCAAGCAAAGTAAAGGTCGAGAGAGGAGTTTATTTTTGACTGTCTTCGAATGCAGTCGAACTGAGTTGAGAGACGTCAGAGATTGAAAGGAAGCGTCTGCTGTGTGTTGCTGATGCTGAGGGTGAAAAAGCGAAATACCGCTGCTAACATCTAAATACCGCTACTCCAACTACTACTACTACTACTGTTACTACTACTGAGAACGGGAAATTTTACTGAAATTTTTCGGAAATTATTCGAAGTATTTGTTTTATTTGGTTATTGTTCATATACAAGAGACATTCAACTTTATGCAACAAGAATTGTTATTTTTGTGTGTGTGTGTGTGTGTGTGTGTGTGTGTGTGTGTGTGTGTGTTTTAGATCTATAAAAAACTTTTGTCCTTTTAAAATCGCATCGACTTGGTTATATTTATTTTTCTGTTGACCCGATTCCCACCCGACGAACACGCAGGTAGACCAACGGGGTGCTTACTGGTTTCTACGATCTGATGACTGCTCTCCAGGATCAAACAATCACAATGTGCCTGGAGGATGGTATCGACTTGACATTGGGAACCTGGAGACTCGTGTCTAACCTGTAATAAAGGAGAAAGTGTGCTAAGAGCCACCACGGATAGGGAGACATGGAAAGCCATGATCGCCTACGTCTTGAAAGGACAAGGCAAGAAGAAGAAGAAGAAGAAGAAGAAGAAGAAGACCCCCCCCCAATCCAGGTAATAAAGTCACTAAGACACAAGGAGTTAGTGGGTGTAGAAGAATTAGAAAACAGGACCATGACTAAGGAGCGAGAAGAAAAGAAGAGTAACACAAAAGGAGATAAGATAGCAATAGATATTAATGCATTTAAATTTTTGCTGATTAAATTTGACTGGAAGGAATAGAGGCGGGATGGAGATTCACAAACGGAGCGATAATTGAAAATATTCGGAAGAATTTAAAGCGGTCCGTAGTAGAAAATCAATATTTTGTTGCTCCTTCTTTAATTGTTTATATGTAAACAGGCACACACCTATAATACAGGCAATATTAAATTCCATAGGGACATGGCCACTGTTCGGAAAATTTCAAAACCTTCCTGAATAGACAGTCAAGTATTTGTTGCTTCTTCGTAATTATTTATTTGTGAACAGGCACACCAATAATACAAAAAGTGGCAACATTAAACTTCATAAGAACACGGCCACTGATAAACTGTTGGAAAGATATCAAAACGGTCCATAGAAGAAACCCAAGGTTTTGTTTCATCTTAATTGTTCATATGTGAATAGGCACACATTAACAATACAACAACAGGCAATATCAAATTCCATAGAGACATGGCCACTGATAAAATGTTCGGAAGATTTCAAAAAGGTCCATAGTTGAAACGTAAAGTTTTTGATTGCGTTTCTTTAATTTCTATATATGAAAAGGCACACACCTACAATACATCAACAAGCAACATTAAATTTCATAGGAACATGACCATTAATAAAATGTTCAGAAGATTTCAAAAAAGGTCCATAGTTGAAACGTAAAGTTTTTGATTGCGTTTCTTTAATTTCTATATATGAAAAGGCACACACCTACAATACATCAACAAGCAACATTAAATTTCATAGGAACATGACCATTAATAAAATGTTCAGAAGATTTCAAAAAAGGTCCATAGTTGAAACGTAAAGTTTTTAATTGCGTTTCTTTAATTTCTATATATGAAAAGGCACACACCTACAATGCATCAACAAGCAACATTAAGTTTCATAGGAACATGACCATTAATAAAATGTTCAGAAGTTTCCAAAACTTTCCTTTTGTTGCTTCTTTTTTAATTATTTATATGTGAACAGGTACACCTACAATACATCAACAGGTAAATTTAAATTACATAAAATCATGGCCACTGATAAACTGTTCGGATGATTTTGAAATAGGTACCTCCACTAAATCGCCGAAAAGACAGCATAGTAAGAATAAAAAAGGCCTCAAATTTTATAAAAATAAATATTTTCCATCAAAATATTTATATTATTATTATGAAAGATCATAGTATTTTTTAATTATTTTTTATAATATTTTTAATCCCGCCTAACATATAAGAAATTTTGGTAAAAAAATCTTGTTTTGATTTTAGTTAGCAGAAAACCAAATCGTTACGAGTGTTTACAATAAAAAACTTAATATCATATAACTCAGTTTTTTTCCGGTGGCAAACATATGAAAATTCTTGCAAAAATCAAATAATCGTCAGATTTTAATGAAACTTTCAGGACTTATTCACAAATGAATAAAATTATTTTTGAAATTATTATTTTTAAAAGATCTTGATAAAAATATGTATTTTTTTTACACCTGTTTCTCCACTTCCTCGTAAATTTATGAAATTTTAAGGAATTAAATTTTGTTGGAAAAATTGGTTTTATTAATTAAACGCAGGATTTATTTGGGGAATGTAAATTATCCATTATTCTTTTGAAAAAAATTGCTTTTATTTCCGAAAATCTCCTATCAATAATAATCTTTTTTTAAAAATGCAATATAACTATGACATCATTTAAAAAAGCTTTTAATTGCTTTAATAAATAATATAAATTAAGGACATTTTAGCCTGAATAAAAAAAAATCGATTAACAACGAAATTTTAAAGAGTTATTTTCAGTTTTTTTAATTACAATAATTTATAAAGTTCCAAAATATTTTAAAAATACTTCCAAATTTGTCGGGGTTGGTTTTGAAACTTATTAAGCTAAGATTATGTTTACTTTCGAAAATTAAAAAGTTTAATATAAATCGTCGAGGCTTCCTATTTTTGAAATAGATTTTATTTTTTATTTTTTTTTGGGGGGGGGGGGGATTTGAATTTTTTTTTTGTATGGTAATTTCTATGTGTAAATTAAAAGATCATGTGTCTCAGGGTTTGTTCCCCTTACAGGGAAAAATGTACAATATGTCACTTGTTCTCGCCATACACTTATCTCATTTCGCATCTCTCAAAGCTGTCAGTGGAAGGGTCAGAAAATTGAACTCTGTGTTTAAGAAATAATTTTATTCTAAATTTCATGCTATAAAAAAGTAATACTTGTGTAAATCAGATTAATCTCACGCCAAATTTTTTAATTTTATAAAAAACAATGTGTCAGAGATGTGTGTTGTATTTTTGAAAGATTTTTAAAACCGAGAAAAATGGCCGAAAAATTAAAAGATTAAAAGAAAATTAATTTTAGATTCTAGTCAATATAATTTCTGTTTGAATTAAAGCAGAGTATTTTGCTTACTGAAAATAGTAAATTTAATAATTTAGGTTTCAATTAAAACTAAAATAAAAGTTTCAAAAAACATTTTTTTTATTTTTAAAAATTCAGTTTTAAAATTCAGATATCGAAAATGAATGAAGGTACTTTGATTTGTCTGTTTTGTAGTTTATTGGCCTTGCCTTTTCTTTTCTTTTTTTTTACTATTAACTCTCACTGCAGGATTGAAATACATTCATTTGTAAGCTTAGCTTGAAGTTGAAAGTGCATCCAACTTTTGTCAAACATAATCATGGCTTCGGTGTCTGAAATTGAAATTTTGAATGCGGTGTTGCCTTACGAAATTCTCGAAATGCTATGATAAGATAAAATATCAGAATGGTCTTAGTTCGTATAATTAAAAAAGGTCGGATCATTTCAATTTTCTCTTCAGTTTACTTACAGACAGTCGAAGTTCAGAAAACTGAGACGCGGATAATCGAGAAAGTACTGTATGCGCGTAACCGTTAAGTTTCCAATACTTTGTAGTACGTGTCTCATATAATATGCGGTCTAATTTTGAATACCTTCTATAATAAGCGTTTTGCTTATTAACGCTGTCTTCTGTTAAGTATCTCATGTAATATTCGGTCTGATTTTAAATATCTCCTGTACGTACAGGTTATGTTTAAAGTCTATCCATATAGGCAAAATCCAGAAATGAAAATTTCAACATTTTATTGAATTGGGATATTAAGGAATATCATCTTCAATATGATTTTCATCATTTGTGATGCAAAAGTCGATGCGCTTTGCAAGATTCGCGTGAACTCGATGCAATAATTCCATATTACCTTCACCTTTAGCAAATATAGACTTTTCATGCATTCAATCAAGTGTGTTGCATCTGTGGTTTTCATTGAGTACACCTTCTCCTTTAGCATACCCCAGAAAAAGAAGTCAACTCTTTTTTCTTTCGAAAAAAAAAAATGTTTAAAACTATGGAGGTAAACAATATATAGCTAATAATGAGATTTCCCATACGTCCATACTTTATGGACACCGTTTAGTATGTGATAAGCATAATTAATGGTTACTGTTAAGTGTAGCTTAGAATAAATGGTATTATACTAGACTTCAACTATAGTTTGTAATCTGCTATTAAATAATTTAATTATCATTTGATCTAAAACAATTGAATTTTGTACTTGTCCTTGGCGGTTACGTTTCTACACAGTTCCCTGCCCTTTGTAACTTAAAATTTTTTAGCATACCCCAAAAAAGAAGTCAATCCTTTCTTCTTTCGAAAAAAAATCATGTTTAATTTGTGGAGGTAAAAAAATGTAGCTAATGAGATTTCCTGTGTGTCCAAACTTTATGCGATAACCTTACTAACGCTTACTGTTAAGTGTCGCTTATAATAAATGGTATATAACGTTTGCACTATATTTTGTGATTTGTTATTAAATAAATAATTAATAGTATTTGGTGCAAAAGAACTGATTTTGGTACTTATTCTCTGTGACATGTCCCTTCAGAAAGTTGGCGATCATACCTCTCCACAATTTTCTGTCCTTTGTAGCTTAATAAATCTTTTTTTTATCTCTCCTAAACCCTGTTTTGCTATTCATTTACACCCAGTGAGTCGAGTTCCAAATCTTACGCAAGCGAAAAGTATCCATAGTCCTCTGATCATCCCAGATATGGGTTAATTAGTCGGATTTATATCAGTAAATCATTATTACTTTAAATTTTTTTAAAATCCAAAATATTTCGGGCTTTAAATAACCTGTAAAACGGTTGGTAAACTATAAAAAATTAACTCAATCAATCTTCTCTGTGTCGTATCCCTTCAGAACGTTAGCGATCATGGCTTGCCACAATTTCTTGTCCTTTGTAGATCTTAATAAATTATATTTTTTGTTCTCTCTCCTAAATCCTGTTCTGCCATCCATTTATTTAAGCTCGCTAAGTAGGTTATGCACTGTTTCTCTCTGTCCCTCTTGCCTGTCCTGTGAGTATCAAATTTTCCACGTCCTCTTTCCTCATTATGTGAGCTAGAAATTTCAATTGTCTGTTTCTGATGTTAAGTTTAAGTTATCTTTTTTTCTGTTTTCTGTAAAACTTCGTCGTTGCTCACATATTTAGTACATGGTATTCTCAGCATCCTTCTGTAGAACCACATTTCTGTGACTTCAAATTTCTTCATCTCTGAGGCTATTGCTTAGCATTTACTGCCGTATATGAG
This sequence comes from Ascarosepion bandense, assembly GCA_037127315.1. Classification (NCBI taxonomy): domain Eukaryota; kingdom Metazoa; phylum Mollusca; class Cephalopoda; order Sepiida; family Sepiidae; genus Ascarosepion; species Ascarosepion bandense. The sequence goes on along the minus strand of JBBBDQ010000769.1, from coordinate 3,952,019 downwards.
GAGTGATATTATGTAACAGTCCCGTACTATTTTACTTTGTTTCTAACAAAATTTTCTTGTTTCTTAATACTTTGCTTAGCGTTTGGAAGGCATCTTTCGCTATCTCAATGCAACTTTGTATTTCAGTGTCACACTTTCCGCCGTCAGCAAAACCCTAGATATTTAAATTATATTTGTTTGATTTTGGTATCTCCAATTTATAACTTGCATGTCGACGTGTTCCTTTTGCTGACAATGTAGTCGATCCTGACCTGGCGGCTCGACCCCTGTTTCTCTCTCACCGACGAAATGTGACTTCCCTCTGTCTTTTCTACAAATACTTTCATGGTTTCTGCTCCGACGAGCTTAGTTCCTTGGTGCCCACCCCTGCGCGAATTTACTAGAGTTACTAGACTAGTACCCTTTCACTGTGAAAACAATCAAGTGTAACTACTTCTACTCAAATAGCTTCTTTTCTCGCACTTCCCGCATGTGGAACAGCCTTCCTTATTCCTGCTTCCTTGATAGCTACTGTCTCCAAGAGTTTAAATGCAACGTCAACCGTCATCTCTTATCTCCTTGACTCCCATCCGTCTTCTCACTTTACAGTTTCCTCTCACGCAGCTCTCTTCACACCAATGTTCCCGTCCTTCTCTTACCCATTCTCCGACACCTACTCTATTATGTAACTCCCTGCGCACCAGTGGCAGTACTGCCTTGCTTGGAGTGAGACGATTATAAAAAGAACAAAACTTCTCGCTTTTCTTCGTTACCTTTTTGTAGGAGTTCTTGTAGTTTCCTTTCTGTATCTGCTATTAACACTATGTCATATCTCATGGTTTGTAGCCGTCAACAACATGTTCTTCTAGGACTTCTAATTCTATCAGTATCGCTTCACTGTATACATTGTATATGTCCGACGAGAAAATATATCTTTGTCTTTCTGCTCTTACATATTTACTAAATTCATTTTTTATCTGTATGCAGTCGTTTTGCTGCTAGTATAAGTTCTGGATTATTCTGATATCCTTTTCAAATATATCACGGTTACCAGGGCCGTAACTGATGCTAAAAAATATCAGGCACAGAGAAAATTGCCCGGATTTATAAGTTGACAATGTGATGACGTCATCAGTGTCATCCGTTTCCAGAAACTATGATTTTTGCGGATTTTTTTGGCTATTCCAATGGAAATTAGGCACAGAACGTGAGCGAAAGCAGGAAATCGGGTTCGGACTTTCTGAGTATAACGAGTCTTTTCTCCTAAAATTAATAAATAAACAAACAGATTTTTACTGCGTTCATTTGGATGTTTTCTTTCTTTCTTTCTTTCTTTCTTTCTTTTTTCTTTCTTTCTTTTTTCTTTCTTCGTGAATTATTTAATTTGATTTCTGACGAAGACATTTTTCTTTGCCCGGATTTTCACTATGATTGCACGGATCGGCCCGGACCCGTGCCCGGTGGGCCCGGTAGTCAGATACGGCCATGATGGTTACCCCAGTCACTCAGTAAGTCAGTCAGTCAGTCAGTCAGTCAGTTATATGTCTCTTTATATTAATGACTGACCGAACAGAAGATCTTCTCGCAGTAGCTCTAATTGGAGTAGATAGACAATTCGAGTAGATAGACTAAACTATCGCCCGGTTCACACTCCACCCACGTCTCTTGAACAGGTGAAGAGGTTCATCCCTTGTTCCCTGTTTAGGATGTGGTTTCCGGCTTTCTCTTTTCCACTCTTACGTAGCCCCCTGCGCATCAGTGGCGTTACCGCCTTGCTCGGGGTGATATGATTAAAAAAAAAAAGCTTGCCAATTTTTTCTGCCGTAGACTTATTGCCAGGCTTACGGCCTATCACGTTGAATACATCGGTTCTCGCTCGATCACCGAAGTTAAGCAACGTTGAACTTGGTCAGTACTTAGATGGGTGACTGCTTGGGAATACCAGGTGCTGTAAGCGTCTAGTGACAGATGTGCATAGTGGTGCAGTGGATATCGGCTCGGAAAGAGAAATCGGTGAGCCGAGTTCGAATTCCAGTTGAATACCCTGCATTCACTTAAGCACTGATACCCTTGGGAAAGGTATTAATCCGTCCCTTCCCTCCAGTTATGGGCTAAATAACAAGGGTAGGACTTGGGGACCCTGCCATTAAAAACAAATCCCAATGAATCTTGATACTCGAAAAAGAAAAATGTATTACTAGACACAAAACTTATATAAACAACAATAAATTGTTGAAAGAAAAAGATATTACCAGCAATAAATAAATAAAGTTTAGTTGGCAATAAAGGACCCGTCGAGGTTGATTTGCCATAAAAACAAAACAACCAACCAACAACTTATTGCCAACGAAGGATATGGGACCCAATCTTTCTTGCTATAGCTGCAAGGAGAGGAGATGAATTCAAGGTTACCTAACAATCTCATATAGTATGTGGTTTAATTTTTTTGTCTTTTACTGTATGCACTCAATCGTTCAATTTCTGCTGTACGCTGATAGACGTTAAGTCTTTTCTATACTATATCGTCTATCGTTAATTTCATACTATGATATGCAGTCTACCGTGAAGCTTCTGCTGTCATCTGCAGCTTATAAGTTGTTATTAAATATTATGTTCTATTTGGGGTCACCAATTTGTTAAGAAGGTTTTTTTTAAATTTTTAATAAGGACACACGATTAAACAAGAAGTCTTAAGTAGACGTTAAAGTGCCATACGTAATACACGCGTGGCTTTCGATTCATAACTGAGCAGACAGAAGATTTTTTCCGCAGAAGAAAAACAAACAGCACAAACATAAACAGTACTGGAATTTTCATTTCTTCCTCCATATATAATTTTCTGATTAAGCTTAAATGAAAACGAAACATGTTAAATTTATAAACGTTTCCTGTTTGTTCTGTATCCTATCATTATCCAACTGAATAAGGAAAATATTAACAACGTTCAAAGCATTAATTTAAAACAGTGCTCAATATAGAAATAGACCTATGAATATTTATTATAAATTATAATTTAGAACATGTACAAATTACAATCTTCTACAAATTGTACATTTTGTTTCCACATTGAAAGAACAACGTTTCATCAGGTAGTAAACGCTATTTTTGAAGGTTGATGGAAAATTCACTTCGTTATATTGGTAAATTTTTATGTACGTCATAAAGTGGGTAGAGAAAATAATCAGAATTAGGGATTGTAATAGAGACATTGAACAAAAAGAGAAAAAACGGGAGAGAAAAAGAGAGATAGAAGAGTCATGGTGAAGAGGTTCAGAGAAAGGCGTCAGGTTTTAACAGTAGAAAATAAAGTATGTTCATATACAACCTTTGATGATCTTGTGTTTGGTTTTAACAAAGAGGAAAAAGTAAGAAAATGCATAGGGGTTGGGAGGAAGTAAGAGAAGATGGGCAAAAAAGATATATATATATACATATATATCCAATTGAATAAGGAACGAAGAAAATATTAACAACTTCAAAGCATCAATTTAAAACAGTGCTCAATATAGAAATAGACCTATGAATATTTATTATAAATTATAATTTAGAACATGTAATTTGTACATGTTCTAAATTACAATTTATAATATATATATATATATATATATATATATATATATATATATATTATAAATTATATCTGCGGATGACTATTTACGCTCTCACACCCTGATTGAGCACTGTGGAGGAATGGTAGACTTTGAAAAAACAGTAGCGACTCAAGCATCTATGCATCTTTCATTCAGTAACGAAGTTTTCAGCTACTGGCGTATGTTACATTGTATATGACTCGTTAAATAGCTCAGTGGTAGAATCGCCGACTGATCTGTCTGCGGATATATATATATATATATATATATATATATATATAAACACACACTTATAACTATACTCGTTTCGAAAAACCCTCCGCGTATCTACGTGGAAGGAATAAATGATTGTCAAAAAAAAAAAAAAAAAGAGCTAAGCACATGAACATCAGCCAAAGGGATTCAGACTGAGTTAGCACGTAGCCCAAAGAACAAACCCGAGACGAGTGATCAACTAACAAAAAAGCGCTCAATACTTAATCAGAGCAGAATACGTAAAGAAAAGCTAGTGAGCCAACAAACCTACCAAGGTTTCACCTAAGCGGATCGTCAGGGATCTGCTTAGGTGAAACCTTGGTAGGTTTGTTGGCTCACTAGCTTTTCTTTATATATATATATATATATATATATATATTGTGTATTTAGGCAGAAATCCCCCTTTTATGCAATTTTCGTTAAAAATGACAGACAAGATGTTGTAGTTATGCTTTTTTATATAATTTTTTGTGATCTTATATTTTTTTCTTTTCAGTACATAAATTTTATAAAAATTATCTGAATGTTTTATTTATTCAATCGTTTTCGGTTATACTTTTCATCAAGGATGAAATTTATTTTACTTTTAACTTAACAGGTGGATTGTTTTATGCATGCATCCACAGTTATAGAAATGCTTTATGATCCAAACACGGTCAGTACATTGTGGCCGCGTTCATAGTTAGTATTATTGACTGTTGGATTTTTATTTTTTATTAATAATGTTTTTATTATTTTTAGTCATTTTTTACATGTGGATGATGCTATTGCATTTGTATTATCGACCAGTATGTTGCGGATAGAGTTTGGTAGGTCTACATGTGTATTTAAATGAGATTTAATAAAGTTATGATCAAATAGACATGAGGTGAGTTTTCTTGTTAACCTAACCTAACCTAACCTAACCTGAGCCAAGCTTCTTCAATGTATCTAATGGTATCTCCTGTCACGCAGCTTGTATTTGTTTCCAAAGTGTGTCTTGCGAGGTAACATTAAATTTATCAATTTTTTATCCAAAATATCCCATAATGGTTCAATAGGATTGAGATCAGGGCTTTTTGGGGACCAATTCAAATTCCGAAGCCTTCTTTCCTCTTCCTTTTTAGTTAATTCTTTCAAAGGTTTGGCTTTTCACCATGTATTTGAATTTCAGTAAGGTTTTTAGGAAAATCACCCCTGTCCTAATACTTTTGCACACTACCGGTAGTGTGCAAAAGTGTTAGGAGAGAGGTAATTTTAAACTTTATTTGATGCCTCAGTACTATATATATAAAATTTCTGGCCCGATACAGAGATCTAACCTTACTAGCAGCAGATGTAGGTTTAGATCCGATATATTCGTTCCACTTCAGAACGGTTGAAAAAATAAGGTCAAGGAGGCGCAGTTCGTGCGTTGCTCTCAAAGACAATATATATATATATATATATATATATATATATATATATATATATATATATATATATAACCCAGACTCCACCCATGTCTATTGAACAGGTGAAGAGGCTCATCCCTTGTTCCCTGCTTAGGATGTGGTTTCCGGTTTTCTCTTCTCCAATCTTGTCACTCTTACGTAGCCCCCTGCACATCAGTGGCGTTACCGCCTTACTCGGGGTGATATGATTAAAACAAAAGACTGTGATAATAAAAATTTTGCCAGGAATGGTGAAATATTATAAGATCCCGAGCGCAGATTTAATGTGGATTACATTTCAATCAAGGCACTTTCTAGACATTTTCGTCGTAGTGAGTTGTTTTCTTCTTTGATCAGAATAGCATATTCCTAGCAGAACCTCTATTCTAACAGTGTGGTATTGTACAAAATAAAAATAACTTTCTTTTCTTCTTTGTTTGCAAGTTCGCGAGCTTGTGGAAAATGCTATTTCTGACCAACAGGAAAAAAGATTTTCTCGGTGCTAAAAAAAAGACCAAAGTAAATGTTGCAAGCCAGTGTGAAAATATTTATGAACCAATGAAAAGAGAGCGATTTACAGAAAATAACAAATTGAACTTTCAAGGACGCGTGTCATACTTCTTCCCGCCTCACAATGAGCCAGAAACGTGATCGACTTGGCTAGATATTTCACGTTCTTTCGGTCGGTCAGTTAGAGAGAGCGAAGAAAGCAGAGAGTGCTCAACACAGAAGTATTTCACACCGACTGTTGAGCAGACACAACTGTCACAGTGACACACTTTTGCGCTCTCACTTTCTCGCGTGTTGTTTTCTTTATCTCTTCTTTTTACTTTTCACATAATCGCCGTCAACACAAAAGAAAGAGAGGAACAAGACATTACTACTAATTTGTTGATACACTCAGCGAAAACATGGACTTACATTTTTCTATACAAATAAAATTTCGCTAAAACAAAACGAACTCTTAATTCCTTTAATCTTCTCATGACACTTTCTCTTAGAACATTTCATAACTACAATTTGATGCTATGTTGTTTGATAAATAAATATTCATTTATTTATAAAACAAGACAGTTTTATAATCTTTCTCAACTTTCTGATAATCTTAAATTATGGGAAGTTCAGTTATATTTGGACAAGACAGAAAAAAGAAAAAGAATATGAATGAAGTCGACTAGATTAAAAATAAAACATTGAAATTCCCAGCATCCAAGATCATAAAATAGTTACAAATAACTGCATCCGAATCCATAATAATAATAATTCAATCTGTATAGAAGAAACAGAATGAAGATAATTTTTGAAATTTTCTTAACTTTTTTCTGTCAGCAAGCCTGCAACTTGGTGAGTTTAGCCAGTGTGATCTTATTTTTTATTATTTTTTGAATTATTTATTTACTTATTTTTACTTGTATTTTTTATTTTATTTTATTCTTTTTCGGTTCTTATCTTTTCTGCCTAATTTTTGTGTAAATTGTTCTTAATTATGAAATTTAGGTTTGGTATATTAGGGTTTTGGTTATATGTAGGAATTCTAAGACCGGCCATGTTTATTTTTTGTTTTTTTTTTTATTGTTCTCTGTCATTCCCTTGCTAACTGGACACATGGCAGGGGTGATTCCCCCCTCCATCACACTACTGTCTTGCTTGTAAGGTAATATCTATAAGAACTCTCCAGAACTGTATAGAAGAAACAGAATGAAGATAATTTTTGAAATTTTCTTAACTTTTTCTGTAACTATTCTTCTGCAACTTGGTGAGTTTGTAGTGTGATCTTATTTTTTATTATTTTTTGAATTATTTATTTACTTATTTTTACTTGTATTTTATTTTATTTTATTCTTTTTCGGTTCTTATCTTTTCTGCCTAATTTTTGTGTAAATTGTCTTAATTATGAAATTTAGGTTTGGTATATTAGGGTTTGGTTATATGTAGGAATTCTAAGACCGGCCATGTTTTTTTTTTGTTTTTTTTTTTTTTTTATTGTTCTCTGTCATTCCCCTTGCTAACTGGACACATGGCTTGAGGTGATTCCCCCTCCATCACACTGTATCTGTTACTGCTTGCTTAAGGTAACTTAATCTCTTGACTCTCAGAACTGTCAGAAGGAAACGATAGAAGATAATTTTGAAATTACTGCTTTTTCTGTCAGCAAGCCTGCAACTTGGTGAGTTTAGCCAGTGTGATCTTATTTTTTATTATTTTTTGAATTATTTATTTACTTATTTTACTTGTATTTTTTATTTTTATTTTTATTCTTTTTCGGTTCTTATCTTTCTGCCTAATTTTTGTGTAAATTGTTCTTAATTATGAAATTTAGGTTTGGTATATTAGGGTTTTGGTTATATGTAGGAGGAATTCTAAGACCGGCCATGTTTTTTTTTTTGTTTTTTTTTTATTGTTCTCTGTCATTTTCCCTTTATAACTGGACATGGCTTGGAGGTGATTTCCCCCCTCCATCACACTACTGTCTGTTACTGCTTGCTTAAGGTAACTTAATCTCCAGAACTGTATAGAAGAAACAGAATGAAGATAATTTTGAAATTTTCTTAACTTTTTCTGTCCTTAAGCCTGCAACTTGGTGAGTTTGTGATGTGATCTTATTTTTTATTATTTTTTGAATTATTTATTTACTTATTTTTACTTGTATTTTTTATTTTATTTTATTCTTTTTCGGTTCTTATCTTTCTGCCTAATTTTTTGTGTAAATTGTTCTTAATTATGAAATTTAGGTTTGGTATATTAGGGTTTTGGTTATATGCTTGAGAATTCTAAGACCGGCCATGTTTTTTTTTTTGTTTTTTTTTTATTGTTCTCTGTCATTCCCTTGCTAACTGGACACATGGCTTGGAGGTGATTCCCCCCTCCATCACACTACTGTCTGTTACTGCTTGCTTAAGGTAACCAATCTCAGAGACTCTATAGAAGAAACAGAATGAAGATAATTTTGAAATTTTCTTAACTTTTTTCTGTCAGCAAGCCTGCAACTTGGTGAGTTTAGCCAGTGTGATCTTATTTTTTATTATTTTTGAATTATTTATTTACTTATTTTTACTTGTATTTTTATTTTATTTTATTCTTTTGATTTCTTATCTTTCTGCCTAATTTTTGTGTAAATTGTTCTTAATTATGAAATTTAGGTTTGGTATATTAGGGTTTTGGTTATATGTAATTCTAAGACCGGCCATGTTTTTTTTTTGTTTTATTGTTCTCTGTCATTCCCTTGCTAACTGGACACATGGCTTGGAGGTGATTCCCCCCCTCCATCCTACTGTCTGTTACTGCTTGCTTAAGGTAACTTAATCTCTCCAGAACTCTCCAGAACTGTATAGAAGAAACAGAATGAAGATAATTTTTGAAATTTTCTTAACTTTTTTCTGTCAGCAAGCCTGCAACTTGGTGAGTTTAGCCAGTGTGATCTTAATTTTTTTATTATTTTTTGAATTATTTATTTACTTATTTTTACTTGTATTTTTATTTTTATTTTTATTCTTTTTCGGTTCTTATCTTTTCTGCCTAATTTTTGTGTAAATTGTTCTTAATTATGAAATTTAGGTTTGGTATATTGGGTTTTGGTTATATGTAGAATTCTAAGACCGGCCATGTTTTTTTTTTGTTTTTTTTTTTATTGTTCCTCTGTCATTCCCTTGCTAACTGGACACATGGCTTGGAGGTGATTCCCCCCCTCATCACACTACTGTCTGTTACTGCTTGCTTAAGGTAACTAATCTCCAGAACTCTCCAGAACTGTATAGAAGAAACAGAATGAAGATAATTTTGAAATTTTCTTAACTTTTTTTCTGTCAGCAAGCCTGCAACTTGGTGAGTTTAGCCAGTGTGATCTTATTTTTTATTATTTTTTGAATTATTTATTTACTTATTTTTACTTGTATTTTTTATTTTATTTTATTCTTTTTCGGTTCTTATCTTTTCTGCCTAATTTTTGTGTAAATTGTTCTTAATTATGAAATTTAGGTTTGGTATATTAGGGTTTTGGTTATATGTAGGAATTCTAAGACCGGCCATGTTTTTTTTTTTATTGTTCTCTGTCATTCCCTTGCTAACTGGACACATGGCTTGGAGGTGATTCCCCCCTCATCACACTACTGTCTGTTACTGCTTGCTTAAGGTAACTTAATCTCTCCAGAACTGTATAGAAGAAACAGAATGAAGATAATTTTGAAATTTTCTTAACTTTTTTCTGTCAGCAAGCCTGCAACTTGGTGAGTTTAGCCAGTGTGATCTTATTTTTTATTATTTTTTGAATTATTTATTTACTTATTTTACTTATTATTTTTATTTTATTTTATTCTTTTTCGGTTCTTATCTTTTCTGCCTAATTTTTGTGTAAATTGTTCTTAATTATGAAATTTAGGTTTGGTATATTAGGGTTTTGGTTATATGTAGGAATTCTAAGACCGGCCATGTTTTTTTTTTTTTTTTTTTATTGTTCTCTGTCATTCCCTTGCTAACTGAATTTTGTAAACTGGTGATTCCCCCTATCACACTCTTTGTCTGTTGCTGCTGCTTAAGGTAACTTAATCTCTCCAGAACTCTCCAGAACTGTATAGAAGAAACAGAATGAAGATAATTTTGAAATTTTCTTAACTTTTTTCTGTCAGCAAACCTGCAATTTGGTGAGTTTAGCCAGTGTGATCTTATTTTTATTTTTTGAATTATTTATTTACTTATTTTTACTTATATTTTTTTATTTTATTTTATTCTTTTTCGGTTCTTATCTTTTCTGCCTAATTTTTGTGTAAATTGTTCTTAATTATGAAATTTAGGTTTGGTATATTAGGGTTTTGGTTATATGTAGGAATTCTAAGACCGGCCATGTTTTTTTTGTTTTTTTTTTTTATTGTTCTCTGTCATTCCCTTGCTAACTGGACACATGGCTTGGAGGTGATTCCCCCCTCCATCACACTACTGTCTGTTACTGCTTGCTTAAGGTAACTTAATCTCTCCAGAACTGTATAGAAGAAACAGAATGAAGATAATTTTTGAAATTTTTCTTAACTTTTTTCTGTCAGCAAGCCTGCAACTTGGTGAGTTTAGCCAGTGTGATCTTATTTTTATTATTTTTGAATTATTTATTTACTTATTTTACTTGTATTTTTTATTTTATTTTATTCTTTTTCGGTTCTTATCTTTTCTGCCTAATTTTTGTGTAAATTGTTCTTAATTATGAAATTTAGGTTTGGTATATTAGGGTTTGGTTATATCTTAGGAATTCTAAGACCGGCCATGTTTTTTTTTTTGTTTTTTTTTTTATTGTTCTCTGTCATTCCCTTGCTAACTGGACACATGGCTTGGAGGTGATTCCCCCCTCCATCACACTACTGTCTGTTACTGCTTGCTTAAGGTAACTTAATCTCTCCAGAACTCTCCAGAACTGTATAGAAGAAACAGAATGAAGATAATTTTTGAAATTTTCTTAACTTTTTTCTGTGTAACCTGCAACTTGGTGAGTTTAGCAGTGTGATCTTATTTTTATTATTTTTGAATTATTTATTTACTTATTTTTACTTGTATTTTTTATTTTATTTTATTCTTTTTCGGTTCTTATCTTTCTGCCTAATTTTTGTGTAAATTGTTCTTAATTATGAAATTTAGGTTTGGTATATTAGGGTTTTGGTTATATGTGGGAATTCTAAGACCGGCCATGTTTTTTTTTTTTTTTTTTTTTTTTTTTTTTTTATTGTTCTCTGTCATTCCCTTGCTAACTGGACACATGGCTTGGAGGTGATTCCCCCCTCCGCATCACACTACTGTCTGTTACTGCTTGCTTAAGGTAACTTAATCTCCAGAACTGTATAGAAGAAACAGAATGAAGATAATTTTTGAAATTTTCTTAACTTTTTTCTGTCAGCAAGCCTGCAACTTGGTGAGTTTAGCCAGTGTGATCTTATTTTTTATTATTTTTTGAATTATTTATTTTCTTATTTTTTACTTGTATTTTTTTATTTTATTTTATTCTTTTTCGGTTCTTATCTTTTCTGCCTAATTTTTGTGTAAATTGTTCTTAATTATGAAATTTAGGTTTGGTATGTTAGGGTTTTGGTTATATGTAGGAATTCTAAGACCGGCCATGTTTTTTTTTTGTTTTTTTTATTGTTCTCTGTCATTCCCTTGCTAACTGGACACATGGCTTGGGTGATTCCCCCCTCCATCACACTACTGTCTGTTACTGCTTGCTTAAGGTAACTTAATCTCTCCAGAACTGTATAGAAGAAACAGAATGAAGATAATTTTTGAAATTTTCTTAACTTTCTGTCAGCAAGCCTGCAACTTGGTGAGTTTAGCCAGTGTGATCTTATTTTTATTATTTTTTGAATTATTTATTTACTTATTTTTACTTGTATTTTTTATTTTATTTTATTCTTTTTCGGTTCTTATCTTTTCTGCCTAATTTTTGTGTAAATTGTTCTTAATTATGAAATTTAGGTTTGGTATATTGGGGTTTTGGTTATATGTAGGAATTCTAAGACTGACCATGTTTATTTTTTGTTTTTTTTTTTATTGTTCTCTGTCATTCCCTTGCTAACTGGACACATGGCTTGGAGGTGATTCCCCCCTCCATCACACTACTGTCTGTTACTGCTTGCTTAGGTAACTTAATCTCTCCAGAACTCTCCAGAACTGTATAGAAGAAACAGAATGAAGATAATTTTGAAATTTTCTTAACTTTTTCTGTCAGCAAGCCTGCAACTTGGTGAGTTTAGCCAGTGTGATCTTATTTTTATTATTTTTGAATTATTTACTTATTTTTAGCTTATTTTATTTTATTTTATTCTTTTTCGGTTCTTATCTTTTCTGCCTAATTTTTGTGTAAATTGTTCTTAATTATGAAATTTAGGTTTGGTATATTAGGGTTTTGGTTATATGTAGGAATTCTAAGACAGTATGTTTTGTTTTTTATTGTTCTGTCATTCCCTTGCTAATAGGCCACATGGCTTGGAGGTGATTCCCCCCTCCATCACACTACTGTCTGTTACTGCTTGCTTAAGGTAACTTAATCTCTCCAGAACTCTCCAGAACTGTATAGAAGAAACAGAATGAAGATAATTTTTGAAATTTTCTTAACTTTTTTCTGTCAGCAAGCCTGCAACTTGGTGAGTTTAGCCAGTGTGATCTTATTTTTTTATTATTTTTTGAATTATTTATTTACTTATTTTTACTTGTATTTTTTATTTTATTTTATTCTTTTTTCGGTTCTTATCTTTTCTGCCTAATTTTTGTATGGTGTTCTTAATTATGAAATTTAGGTTTGGTATATTAGGGTTTTGGTTATATGTAGGAATTCTAAGACCGGCCATGTTTTTTTTTTTTTTTTTTTTTATTGTTCTCTGTATTTCCTTGCTAACTGGACACATGGCTTGGAGAATTCCCCCCTCCATCACACTACTGTCTGTTACTGCTTGCTTAAGGTAACTTAATCTCTCCAGAACTGTATAGAAGAAACAGAATGAAGATAATTTTGAAATTTTCTTAACTTTTTTCTGTCAGCAAGCCTGCAACTTGGTGAGTTTAGCCAGTGTGATCTTATTTTTTATTATTTTTTGAATTATTTATTTACTTATTTTTACTTGTATTTTTTATTTTATTTTATTCTTTTTTCGGTTCTTATCTTTTCTGCCTAATTTTTGTGTAAATTGTTCTTAATTATAAAATTTAGGTTTGGTATATTAGGGTTTTGGTTATATGTAGGAATTCTAAGACCGGCCATGTTTTTTTTTGTTTTTTTTTTTATTGTTCTCTGTCATTCCCTTGCTAACTGGACACATGGCTTGGGGGTAGTTCCCCCTCCATCACACTACTGTCTGTTACTGCTTGCTTAGACAGCAATCTCTCCAGAACTGTATAGAAGAAACAGAATGAAGATAATTTTTTGAAATTTTCTTAACTTTTTTCTGTCAGCAAGCCTGCAACTTGGTGAGTTTAGCCAGTGTGATCTTTGTTTCTTTTTTATTATTTTTTGAATTATTTATTTACTTATTTTTACTTGTATTTTTTATTTTATTTTATTCTTTTTTCGGTTCTTATCTTTTCTGCCTAATTTTTGTGTAAATTGTTCTTAATTATGAAATTTAGGTTTGGTATATTAGGGTTTTGGTTATATGTAGGAATTCTAAGACCGGCCATGTTTTTTTTTTGTTTTTTTTTTTTTATTGTTCTCTGTCATTCCCTTGCTAACTGGACACATGGCTTGGAGGTGATTCCCCCCTCCATCTGCACACTACTGTCTGTTACTGCTTGCTTAAGGTAACTTAATCTCTCCAGAACTCTCCAGAACTGTATAGAAGAAACAGAATGAAGATAATTTTGAAATTTTCTGCTCTGTCAGCAAGCCTGCAACTTGGTGAGTTTAGCCAGTGTGATCTTATTTTTTATTATTTTTTGAATTATTTATTTACTTATTTTTACTTGTATTTTTTATTTTATTTTATTCTTTTTCGGTTCTTATCTTTTCTGCCTAATTTTTGTGTAAATTGTTCTTAATTATGAAATTTAGGTTTGGTATATTAGGGTTTTGGTTATATGTAGGAATTCTAAGATGGCCATGTTTGTTTTTTGTTTTTTTTATTGTTCTCTGTCATTCCCTTGCTAACTGGACATGGCTTGGAGGTGATTCCCCCCTCCATCACACTACTGTCTGTTACTGCCTTGGGTAACTTAATCTCTCCAGAACTCTCCAGAACTGTATAGAAGAAACAGAATGAAGATAATTTTTTAATTACTGTAACTTTTTTCTGTCAGCAAGCCTGCAACTTGGTGAGTTTAGCCAGTGTGATCTTATTTTTTATTATTTTTGAATTATTTATTTACTTATTTTTACTTGTATTTTTTATTTTATTTTATTCTTTTTCGGTTCTTATCTTTTCTGCCTAATTTTTGTGTAAATTGTTCTTAATTATGAAATTTAGGTTTGGTATATTAGGGTTTTGGTTATATGTAGGAATTCTAAGACCGGCCATGTTTTTTTTTTTTTTTTTTTTTTTTTATTGTTCTCTGTCATTCCCTTGCTAACTGGACATGGCTTGGAGGTGAGGATTCCCCCCTCCACATCCACACTCTGTCTGTTACTGCTTGCTTAAGGTAATCTCGGGCTCTCCAGAACTGTATAGAAGAAACAGAATGAAGATAATTTTTTGAAATTTTCTTAACTTTTTCTGTCAGCAAGCCTGCAACTTGGTGAGTTTAGCCAGTGTGATCTTATTTTTTTATTATTTTTGAATTATTTATTTACTTATTTTTACTTGTATTTTTTATTTTATTTTATTCTTTTCGGTTCTTATCTTTTCTGCCTAATTTTTGTGTAAATTGTTCTTAATTATGAAATTTAGGTTTGGTATATTAGGGTTTGGTATATGTGGAATTCTAAGACCGGCCATGTTTTTTTTTGTTTTTTTTTTTTATTGTTCTCTGTCATTCCCTTGCTAACTGGACACATGGCTTGGAGGTGATTCCCCCCTCCATCACACTACTGTCTGTTACTGCTTGCTTAAGGTAACTTAATCTCTCCAGAATACTAAGAACTGTATAGAAGAAACAGAATGAAGATAATTTTTGAAATTTTCTTAACTTTTTTCTGTCAGCAAGCCTGCAACTTGTTGAGTTTAGCCAGTGTGATCTTTATTTTTTATTATTTTTTGAATTATTTATTTACTTATTTTTACTTGTATTTTTATTTTATTTTATTCTTTTTCGGTTCTTATCTTTTCTGCCTAATTTTTGTGAAGTTGTTCTTAATTATGAAATTTAAGGTTTGGTATATTGGGGTTTTGGTTATATGTAGAATTCTAAGACCGGCCATGTTTTTTTTTTATTGTTTCTCTGTCATTCCCTTGCTAACTGGACACATGGCTTGGAGGTGATTCCCCCCTCCATCACACTACTGTCTGTTACTGCTTGCTTAAGGTAACTTAATCTCTCCAGAACTGTATAGAAGAAACAGAATGAAGATAATTTTTGAAATTTTCTTAACTTTTTTCTGTCAGCAAGCCTGCAGCTTGGTGAGTTTAGCCAGTGTGATCTTATTTTTTATTATTTTTCTGAATTATTTAATTTACTTATTTTACTTTGTATTTTATTTTATTTTATTCTTTTCGGTTCTTATCTTTTCTGCCTAATTTTTGTGTAAATTGTTCTTAATTATGAAATTTAGGTTTGGTATATTAGGGTTTTGGTTATATGTAGGAATTCTAAGACCGGCCATGTTTTTTTTTTTTTTTTTTTTTTTTTTATTGTTCTCTGTCATTCCCTTGCTAACTGGACACATGGCTTGGAGGTGATTCCCCCCTCCATCACCTGCTGTCTGTTACTGCTTGCTTAAGGTAACTTAATCTCTCCAGAACTCTCCAGAACTGTATAGAAGAAACAGAATGAAGATAATTTTTGAAATTTTCTTAACTTTTTTCTGTCAGCAAGCCTGCAACTTGGTGAGTTTAGCCAGTGTGATCTTATTTTTATTATTTTTTGAATTATTTATTTACTTATTTTTACTTGTATTTTATTTTATTTTATTCTTTTTCGGTTCTTATCTTTTCTGCCTAATTTTTGTGTAAATTGTTCTTAATTATGAAATTTAGGTTTGGTATATTAGGGTTTTGGTTATATGTAGGAATTCTAAGACCGGCCATGTTTTTTATTGTTCATGTCATTCCCTTGCTAACTGGACACATGGCTGAGTGAGGATTCCCCCCTCCATCACACTACTGTCTGTTACTGCTTGGCAAGTGTGTCATTCTCAGAAGAAACAGAATGAAGATAATTTTGAAAATTTTAACTTTTTCTGTCAGCAAGCCTGCAACTTGGTGAGTTTGACAGTGTGATCTTATTTTTTATTATTTTTGAATTATTTATTTACTTATTTTACTTGTATTTTATTTTATTTTATTCTTTTCGGTTCTTATCTTTTCTTTTAATTTTTAATAAATTGTTCTTAATTATGAAATTTAGGTTTGGTATATTAAGTTTGGTTATATGTAGGAATTCTAAGACCGGCCATGTTTTTTTTTGTTTTTTTTTTTATTGTTACTCTCTGTAATTTCCTTATTAACTGGACACATGGCTTGGAGGTGATTCTCCCCCCTCCATCACACTGCTGTCTGTTACTGCTTGCTTAAGGTAACTTAATCTCTCCAGAACTGTATAGAAGAAACAGAATGAAGATAATTTTTGAGTACTACTTTCTGTCAGCAAGCCTGCAACTTGGTGAGTTTAGCCAGTGTGATCTTATTTTTATTATTTTTGAATTATTTATTTACTTATTTTACTTGTATTTTTTATTTTATTTTATTCTTTTTGAAGTTTCTTATCTTTTCTGCCTAATTTTTGTAAATTGTTCTTAATTCTCTGAAATTTAGGTTTGGTATATTAGGGTTTTGGTTATATGTAGGAATTCTAAGGCTGACCGTATTTTTTTTTGTTTTTTTTTTATTGTTCTCTGTCATTCCCTTGCTAACTGGACATGGCAGGAGGTGAGGATTCCCCCCTCCATCACACTACTGTCTGTTACTGCTTGCTTAAGGGCAACAATCTCTGCAGAACTCTCCAGAACTGTATAGAAGAAACAGAATGAAGATAATTTTGAAATTTTCTTAACTTTTTTCTGTCAGCAAGCCTGCTGGCTTGATGAGTTTAGCCAGTGTGATCTTATTTTTTATTATTTTTGAATTATTTATTTACTTATTTTTACTTGTATTTTTTATTTTATTTTATTCTTTTTCGGTTCTTATCTTTTCTTTTGCCCATTTTTGTGTAAATTGTTCTTAATTATGAAATTTAGGTTTGGTATATTAGGGTTTTGGTTATATGTAGAATTCTAAGACCAATTTTTTTTTTTTGTTTTTTATTGTTCTCTGTCATTCCCTTGCTAACTGGACACATGGCTTGGAGGTGATTCCCCCCTCCATCACACTACTGTCTCATTACTAGCATGTGAGTAATAATCTCTCCAGAACTGTATAGAAACAGAATGAAGATAATTTTTGAAATTTTCTTGTTTTTCTATCAGCAGCCACTGGCTTGGTGAGAGTTTGTCAGTGTGATCTTATTTTTTTATTATTTTTGAATTATTTATTTACTTATTTTACTGTATTTTTTATTTTATTTATTCTTTTTCGGTTCTTATCTTTCCTAATTTTTGTGCAAATTGTTCTTAATTATGAAATTTAGGTTTGGTATATTAGGGTTTTGGTTATATGTAGGAATTCTAAGGCCGGCCATGTTTTTTGTTTTTTTTTGTTCTCTGTCATTTCCTTACTAACTGGACATGGCTTGGAGGTGATTCCCCCCTCCATCCCCCGCCTCCCTGTGTTACTGCTTGCTGGTAGCAATCTCTGAGGCCTCCAGAACTGTATGAAAAGTAAGACAGAATGGTAAATTTTCTGCCTTTTTTCTGTCAGCAGCCTGCAACAGTGAGTTTAATGGTGTGATCTATTTTTTATTATTTTTTGAATTATTTGTTACTTATTTTTACTTGTATTTTTTATTTTATTTTATTCTTTTCGGTTCTTATCTTTTCTGCCTAATTTTTGTGTAAATTGTTCTTAATTATGAAATTTGGGTTTGGTATATTAGGGTTTTGGTTATATGTTTAGGAATTCAAGACCGGCCATGTTTTTTTTTTGTTTTTTTTTTATTGTTCTCTGTCATTCCCTTGCCTAACTGGACACATGGCTTGGAGGTGATTCCCCCTCCATCCCTGCACTACTGTCTGTTGCTAACTAAGGTAACTTAATGTCTCAGCTCTCCAGAACTGTATAGAAGAAACAGAATGAAGATAATTTTGAAATTTTCTTAACTTTTTTCTGTCAGCAAGCCTGCAGCTTGGTGAGTTTAGCCAGTGTGATCTTATTTTTTATTATTTTTTGAATTATTTATTTACTTATTTTTTACTTGTATTTTTTATTTTATTTTATTCTTTTTCGGTTCTTATCTTTTCTGCCTATTTGTGTAAATTGTTCTTAATTATGAAATTTAGGTTTGGTATATTAGGAGTTTTGGTTATGTAGAATTCTAAGACTATTGTGTTTTTTTTTATTGTTCTGTCATTCCCTTGCTAACTGGACACATGGCTTGGAGGTGATTCCCCCTCCATCCTGCCTTTGTCTGTTACTGCTTGCTTAAGGTAACTTAATCTCTCCAGAACTGTATAGAAGAAACAGAATGAAGATAATTTTTGAAAATTTTCTTAACTTTTTTTAATCGAGCACCTACAGCTTGGTGAGTTCAGTGTGATCTTATTTTTATTATTTTTTGAATTATTTATTTACTTATTTTTACTTGTATTTTTTATTTTATTTTATTCTTTTTCGGTTCTTATCTTTTCTGCCTAATTTTTGTGTAAATTGTTCTTAATTATGAAATTTAGGTTTTTGGTATATGGGGTTTTTGGTTATATGTAGGAATTCTAAGACCGGCCATGTTTTTTTTTGTTTTTTTTTTTTATTGTTCTCTGTCATTCCCTTGCTAACTGGACACATGGCTTGATTCCCCCTCCATCACACTACTGTCTGTTACTGCTTGCTTAAGGTAACTTAATCACTCTCCAGAACTCTCCAGAACTGTATAGAAGAAGCAGAATGAAGATAATTTTTGAAATTTTTCTTAACTTTTTTCTGTCAGCAAGCCTGCAACTTGGTGAGTTTAGCCAGTGTGATCTTATTTTTTATTATTTTTGAATTATTTATTTACTTATTTTTACTTGTATTTTTTATTTTATTTTATTCTTTTTGGTTCTTATCTTTCTGTAATTTTTGTAAATTGTTCTTAATTATGAAATTTAGGTTTGGTATATTAGGGTTTTGGTTATATGTAGGAATTCTAAGACCGGCCATGTTTTTTTTTTGTTTTTTTTTTATTGTTCTCTGTCATTCCCTTGCTAACTGGACACATGGCTTGGAGGTGATTCCCCCCTCCATCACACTACTGTCTGTTACTGCTTGCTTAAGGTAACTTAATCTCTCCAGAACTCTCCAGAACTGTATAGAAGAAACAGAATGAAGATGATGCAATTTCTTAACTTTTTCTATAAAACTATTGCAACAGTGAGTTAGCCAGTGTGATCTTATTTTTTATTATTTTTTGAATTATTTATTTACTTATTTTTACTTGTATTTTTTTTTATTTATTTTATTCTTTTTCGGTTCTTATCTTTTCTGCCTAATTTTTGTGTAAATTGTTCTTAATTATGAAATTTAGGTTTTTGGTATATTAAGTTTTGGTTATATGTAGGAATTCTAAGACCGGCCATGTTTTTTTTTGTTTTTTTTTTTATTGTTCTCTGTCATTCCCTTGCTAACTGGACACATGGCTTGGAGGTGATTCCCCCCTCCATCACACTACTGTCTGTTACTGCTTGCTTAAGGTAACTTAATCTCTCCAGAACTCTCCAGAACTGTATAGAAGAAACAGAATGAAGATAATTTTTGAAATTTTCTTTTTCTGTCAGCAAGCCTGCAATGAGTTTAGCCAGTGTGATCTTATTTTTTATTATTTTTGAATTATTTATTTACTTATTTTTACTTGTATTTTTATTTTATTTTATTCTTTTTCGGTTCTTATCTTTTCTGCCTAATTTTTGTGTAAATTGTTCTTAATTATGAAATTTAGGTTTGGTATATTAGGGTTTTGGTTATATGTAGGAATTCTAAGGCCGGCCATGTTTTTTTTTTTGTTTTTTTTTATTGTTCTCTGTCATTCCCTTGCTAACTGGACACATGGCTTGGAGGTGATTCCCCCTCCATCACACTACTGTCTGTTACTGCTTGCTTAAGGTAACTTAATCTCTCCAGAACTCTCCAGAAGAAACAGAATGAAGATAATTTTTGAAATTTTCTTAACTTTTTTCTGTCAGCAAGCCTGCAACTTGGTGAGTTTAGCCAGTGTGATCTTATTTTTTATTATTTTTTGAATTATTTATTTACTTATTTTTACTTGTATTTTTTATTTTATTTTATTCTTTTTCGGTTCTTATCTTTTCTGCCTAATTTTTGTGTAAATTGTTCTTAATTATGAAATTTAGGTTTGGTATATTAGGGTTTTGGTTATATGTAGGAATTCTAAGACCGGCCATGTTTTTTTTTTGTTTTTTTTTTTATTGTTCTCTGTCATTCCCTTGCTAACTGGACACATGGCTTGGAGGTGATTCCCCCCTCCATCACACTACTGTCTGTTACTGCTTGCTTAAGGTAACTTAATCTCTCCAGAACTGTATAGAAGAAACAGAATGAAGATAATTTTTGAAATTTTCTTAACTTTTTTCTGTCAGCAAGCCTGCAACTTGGTGAGTTTAGCCAGTGTGATCTTATTTTTTATTATTTTTTGAATTATTTATTTACTTATTTTTACTTGTATTTTTTATTTTATTTTATTCTTTTTCGGTTCTTATCTTTTCTGCCTAATTTTTGTGTAAATTGTTCTTAATTATGAAATTTAGGTTTGGTATATTAGGGTTTTGGTTATATGTAGGAATTCTAAGACCGGCCATGTTTTTTTTTTTGTTTTTTTTTTTATTGTTCTCTGTCATTCCCTTGCTAACTGGACACATGGCTTGGAGGTGATTCCCCCCTCCATCACACTACTGTCTGTTACTGCTTGCTTAAGGTAACTTAATCTCTCCAGAACTCTCCAGAACTGTATAGAAGAAACAGAATGAAGATAATTTTTGAAATTTTCTTAACTTTTTTCTGTCAGCAAGCCTGCAACTTGGTGAGTTTAGCCAGTGTGATCTTATTTTTTATTATTTTTTGAATTATTTATTTACTTATTTTTACTTGTATTTTTTATTTTATTTTATTCTTTTTCGGTTCTTATCTTTTCTGCCTAATTTTTGTGTAAATTGTTCTTAATTATGAAATTTAGGTTTGGTATATTAGGGTTTTGGTTATATGTAGGAATTCTAAGACCGGCCATGTTTTTTTTTTTGTTTTTTTTTTTATTGTTCTCTGTCATTCCCTTGCTAACTGGACACATGGCTTGGAGGTGATTCCCCCCCTCCATCACACTACTGTCTGTTACTGCTTGCTTAAGGTAACTTAATCTCTCCAGAACTGTATAGAAGAAACAGAATGAAGATAATTTTTGAAGTTTTCTTAACTTTTTTCTGTCAGCAAGCCTGCAAGCAGTGAGTTGTAGTGTGATCTTATTTTTATTATTTTTTGAATTATTTTGTTACTTATTTTTACTTGTATTTTATTTTATTTTATTCTTTTTCGGTTCTTATCTTTTCTGCCTAATTTTTGTGTAAATTATTTCTTAATTATGAAATTGAGGTTTGGTATATTAGGGTTTTGGTTATATGTAGGAATTCTAAGACCATGCATGTTTTTTTTTTTTTTTTTTTGTTGTTCTCTACCATTCTTCACTTACTAACTGGACACATGGCTTGGAGGTGATTCCCCCTCCATCACACTACTGTCTGTTACTGCTTGCTTAAGGTAACTTAATCTCTCCAGAACTCTATAGAAGAAACAGAATGAAGATAATTTTTGAAATTTTCTTGCTTTCTGTCCCAGCAGCCTGTGGTAGGTTTAGCCAGTGTAGTCTTATTTTTTATTATTTTTTGAGATTATTTATTTACTTATTTTTACTTGTATTTTTTATTTTATTTTATTCTTTTTCGGTTCTTATCTTTTCTGCCTAATTTTTGTGTAAATTGTTCTTAATTATGAAATTTAGGTTTGGTATATTAGGGTTTGGTTATATGTAGGAATTCTAAGACCGGCCATGTTTTTTTTGTTTTTTTTTATTGTTCTCTGTCATTCCCTTATAACTGGACACATGGCTTGGAGGTGATTCCCCCCTCCATCACACTACTGTCTGTTACTGCTTGCTTAAGGTAACTTAATCTCTCCAGAACTCTCCAGAACTGTATAGAAGAAACAGAATGAAGATAATTTTTGAAATTTTCTTAACTTTCTGTCAGCAAGCCTGCAGCTTGGTGAGTTTAGCCAGTGTGATCTTATTTTTTATTATTTTTTGAATTATTTATTTATGACTTTTTACTTGTATTTTTTATTTTATTTTATTCTTTTTCGGTTCTTATCTTTTCTGCCTAATTTTTGTAAATTGTTCTTAATTATGAAATTTAGGTTTTTGGTATATTGGGGTTTTGGTTATATGTAGGAATTCTAAGACCGGCCATGTTTTTTTTGTTTTTATTGTTCTCTGTCATTCCCTTGCTAACTGGACACATGGCTTGGAGGTGATTCCCCCCTCCATCACACTACTGTCTGTTACCTGCTTATGAGAATAGCAATCTCTCCAGAACTCTCCAGAACTGTATAGAAGAAACAGAATTACGAAGATAATTTTTCTTGAAATTTTCATAACTTTTTCTGTCAGCAAGCCTGCAACTTGGTAGGTTAGCCAGTGTGATCTTATTTTTATTATTTTTTGAATTATTTATTTACTTATTTTTACTTGTATTTTTTATTTTATTTTATTCTTTTTCGGTTCTTATCTTTTCTGCCTAATTTTTGTGTAAATTGTTCTTAATTATGAAATTTAGGTTTGGTATATTAGGGTTTTGGTTATATGTAGGAATTCTAAGACCGGCCATGTTTTTTTTTTGTTTTTTTTTTTTATTGTTCTCTGTCATTCCCTTTAACTGGACACATGGCTTGGAGGTGATTCCCCCCTCCATCACACTACTGTCTGTTACTGCTTGTAAAAGGTAACCAATCTCTCCAGAACTCTCCAGAACTGTATAGAAGAAACAGAATGAAGATAATTTTGAAATTTTTCTTAACTTTTTTCTGTCAGCAAGCCTGCAACTTGGTGAGTTTAGCCAGTGTGATCTTATTTTTATTATTTTTGGTCTATTTATTTACTTATTTTTACTTGTATTTTTTATTTTATTTTATTCTTTTTAGGGTTCTTATCTTTTCTGCCTAATTTTTGTGTAAATTGTTCTTAATTATGAAATTTAGGTTTGGTATATTAGGGTTTTGGTTATATGTAGGAATTCTAAGGCCGGCCATGTTTTTTTTTTTTGTTTTTTTTATTGTTCTCTATTCCATTTCCCTTGCTAACTGGACACATGGCTTGGAGGTGATTCCCCCCTCCATCACACTACATCTGTTACTACTTGTAAGGTAACTTAATCTCTCCAGAACTGTATAGAAGAAACAGTGAAGATAATTTTGAAATTTTCTGCTTTTTTCTGTCAGCAAGCCTGCCATTGGTGAGTTTAGCCAGTGTGATCTTATTTTTTATTATTTTTTGAATTATTTATTTATAGTATTTTTTACTTGTATTTTTTATTCTTTTTATTCTTTTTCGGTTCTTATCTTTTCTGCTAATTTTTGTGTAAATTGTTCTTAATTATGAAATTTAGGTTTTGGTATATTATAAGGTTTTGGTTATGTAGGAATTCTAGGAACCAGCCATGTTTTTTTTTGTTTTTTTTTTTATTGTTCTCTGTCATTCCCTTGCTAACTGGACACATGGCTTGGAAATTCCCCTCACATCCACTACTGTCTGTTACTGCTTGCTTAAGGTAACTTAATCTCTCCAGAACTCTCCAGAACTGTATAGAAGAAACAGAATGAAGATAATTTTGAAATTTTCTTAACTTTTTCTGTCAATAAAGCCTGCAGCTTGGTGAGTTTAGCCAGTGTGATCTTATTTTTTATTATTTTTTTTGAATTATTTATTTACTTATTTGCACTTGTATTTTTTATTTGTTTTATTCTTTTTCGGTTCTTATCTTTTCTGCCTAATTTTTTTGTGTAAATTGTTCTTAATTATGAAATTTAGGTTTGGTATATTAGGGTTTGGTTATATGTAGGAATTCTAAGACCGGCCATGTTTTTTTTTTTTTTTTTTTTTATTGTTCTGTCATTCCCTTGCTAACTGGACACATGGCTTGGAGGTGATTCCCCCCTCCATCACACTACCCTGTCTGTTACTGCTTGCTTAAGGTAACTTAATCTCCAGAACTGTATAGAAGAAACAGAATGAAGATAATTTTTTGAAATTTTCTTAACTTTTTTCTGTCAGCAAGCCTGCAGCTTGGTGAGTTTAGCCAGTGTATAGTCTTATTTTTATTATTTTTTGAATTATTTATTTACTTATTTTTACTTGTATTTTTATTTTATTTTATACTTTCGGTTCTTATCTTTTCTGCCTAATTTTTGTGTAAATTGTTCTTAATTACAGAAATTTAGGTTTGGTATATTAGGGTTTTGGTTATATGTAGGAATTCTAAGACCGGCCATGTTTTTTTTTTGTTTTTTTATTGTTCTCTGTCATTCCCTTGCTAACTGGACACATGGCTTGGAGGTGATTCCCCCCCTCCATCACACTACTGTCTGTTACTGCTTGCTTCCAAGAATGACAGCTCTCTCCAGAACTCTGAAACTGTATGAAAACAGAATGAGAATAATTTTTGGAAATTTTCTTAACTTTTTCTGTCAGCAAACCTGCAACCCACGGTGAGTTTAGCCAGTGTGATCTTATTTTTTATTATTTTTTGAATTATTTATTTACTTATTTTTACTTGTATTTTATTTTTTATTTTATTCTTTTTCGGTTCTTATCTTTTCTGCCTAATTTTTGTGTAAAGTGTTCTTAATTATGAAATTTAGGTTTGGTATATTAGGGTTTTGGTTATATGTAGGAATTCTAAGACCGGCCATGTTTTTTTTTTGTTTTTTTTTTTATTGTTCTCTGTCATTCCCTTGCTAACTGGACACATAAAACTGAGAGGGTGATTCCCCCTCCATCACACTGCTGTCCTGTTACTGTATGAAAATTTAACTTAATCTCCTGAACTGTATAGAAGAAACAGAATGAAGATAATTTTCGAAATTTTCTTAACTTTTTTCTGTCAGCAAGCCTGCAACTTGGTGAGTTTGTAGTGTGATGTGCCTTATTTTTTATTGTTTTTTGAATTATTTATTTACTTATTTTTACTTTATTTTTTATTTTATTTTATTCTTTTTCGGTTCTTATCTTTTCTGCCTAATTTTTGTGTAAATTGTTCTTAATTATGAAATTTAGGTTTGGTATATTAGGGTTTTGGTTATATGTAGAATTCTAAGACCGGCCATGTTTTTTTTTTGTTTTTTTTTTTTATTGTTCTCTGTCATTCCCTTGCTAATAACTGGACACATGGCTTGGAGGTGATTCCCCCCTCATCACACTACTGTCTGTTACTGCTTGCTTAAGGTAACTTAATCTCTCCAGACTCTATAGAAGAAACAGAATGAAGATAATTTTGAAATTTTCTTAACTTTTTTCTGTCAGCAAGCCTGCAACTTACAGTGAGTTTAGCCAATTATGATCTTATTTTTTATTATTTTTGATCTATTTTATTTACTTATTTTTACTTGTATTTTTTATTTTATTTTATTCTTTTTCGGTTCTTATCTTTTTTCTGCTAATTTTTGTGCTTAAATTGTTCTTAATTATGAAATTTAGGTTTGGTATATTAGGGTTTGGTTATATGTAGGAATTCTAAGACCGGCCATGTTTTTTTTGTTTTTTTGTTGTTCTCTGTCATTCCCTTGCTAACTGGACACATGGCTTGGAGTGATTCCCCCTCCATCCACTACTGTCTGTTACTGCTTGTAAGGTAACTTAATCTCTCCAGAACTCTCCAGAACTGTACTAGAAAAAATGAGTAAAGATAATTTTGAAATTTTCTTAACTTTTTTCTGTCAACAAGCCTGCTGGTAGAGTTTAGCCATTCTTGATCTTATTTTTTATTATTTTTTTGAATTATTTATTTACTTATTTTTACTTGTATCTTTTTATTTTATTTTATTCTTTTTCGGTTCTTATCTTTTCTGCCTAATTTTTGTGTAAATTGTTCTTAATTATGAAATTTAGGTTTGGTATATTAGGGTTTTGGTTATATGTAAGTTCTAAGACCGGCCATGTTTTTTTTTTTTTTTTTTTTTTTATTGTTCTCTGTCATTCCCTTGCATATTGGACACATGGCTTGGAGGTGATTCCCCCCTCCATCACACTACTGTCTGTTACTGCTTGCTTAAGGTAACTTAATCTCTCCAGAACTCTCCAGAACTGTATAGAAGAAACAGAATGAGAGTAATTTTTGAGAATTTTCTTAACTTTTTTTCTGTCAGCAAGCCTGCAACTTGGTGAGTTTAGCCAGTACAGAAGTCTATTTTTATTATTTTTTGAATTATTTATTTACTTATTTTCTTGTATTTTTATTTTTATTTTTATTCTTTTTCGGTTCTTATCTTTTCTGCCTATTTTGTGTGGTGTTTTCTTAATTATGAAATTTAGGTTTGGTATATTGGGGTTTTGGTTATATCTTAAGGAATTCTAAGACCGGCCATGTTTTTTGTTTTTATTGTTCTCTGTCATTCCCTTGCTAACTGGACACATGGCTTGGAGGTGATTTACCCCCCCTCCATCACACTACTGTCTGTTACTGCTTGCTTAAGGTAACTTAATCTCTCCAAAACCTCTCCAGAACTGTATAGAAGAAACAGAATGAAGATAATTTTGAGAATTTTCTTAACTTTTTTCTGTCAGCAAGCCTGCAACTTGGTGAGTTTAGCCAGTGTGATCTTATTTTTTATTATTTTTTGAATTATTTATTTACTTATTTTTACTTGTATTTTTTTATTTTATTTTATTCTTTTTCGGTTCTTATCTTTTCTTTCCTAATTTTTGTGTGGTGTTCACAATTATGAAATTTAGGTTTGACGTGTAGGGTTGGTTATATGTAGGAATTCTAAGACCGGCCATGTTTTTTTTTTGTTTTTTTTTTATTGTTCTCTGTCATTCCCTTGCTAACTGGACACATGGCTTGGAGGTGATTCCCCCTCCATCACACTGCTGTCTGTTACTAGCAGAGTAACTTAATCTCTGAGGCCTCTCCAGAACTGTATAGAAGAAACAGAATGAAAGATAATTTTTGAAATTTTCTTAACTTTTTTCTGTCAGCAAGCCTGCAACTTGGTGAGTTTTAGCCAGTGTGATCTTATTTTTAATATTTTTGAATTATTTATTTACTTATTTTTACTTGTATTTTTTTATTTTATTTTATTCTTTTTCGGTTCTTATCTTTTCTGCCTAATTTTTGTGTAAATTGTTCTTAATTATGAAATTTAGGTTTTTGGTATATTAGGGTTTTGGTTATATGTGTAGAATTCTAAGACAATATTTCTTTTTTTTTTTTTTTTTATTGTTCTCTGTCATTCCCTTGCTAACTGGACACATGGCTTGGAGGTGATTCCCCCCTCCATCCACACTACTGTCTGTTACTGCTAGCAAAGATAACTTAATCTCTCCAGAACTGTATAGAAGAAACAGAATGAAGATAATTTTGAAATTTTCTTAGCATCGCAACTAGCAAGCCTGCAACTTGGTGAGTTTAGCCAGTGTGATCTTATTTTTATTGTTTTGAATTATTTATTTAGCATTTTTTACTTATTTTTTATTTTATTTTATTCTTTTTCGGTTCTTATCTTTTTCTGCCTAATTTTTGTATGCGTTATTATGGTATGGGAAATTTAGGTTTGGTATATTAGGGTTTTGGTTATATGTAGGAATTCTAAGACCGTATGTTTTTTTGTTTTTATTGTTCTCTGTCATTCCCCTGCCAACTAACTGGACACATGGCTTGGAGGTGATTCCCCCCTCCATCACACTACTGTCTGTTACTGCTTGTAAGGTAACTTAATCTCTCCAGAACTCCTGGAACTGTATAGAAGAAACAGAATGAAGATAATTTTTGAAATTTTCTTAACTTTTTTCTGTCAGCAAGCCTGCAACTTGGTGAGTTTAGCCAGTGTGATCTTATTTTTATTATTTTTTGAATTATTTATTTACTTATTTTTACTTGTATTTTTATTTTATTTTATTGTTCTTTTTGGTTCTTATCTTTTCTGCCTAATTTTTGTGTAAATTATTTCTTAATTATGAAATTTAGGTTTGGTATATTAGGGTTTTGGTTATATGTAGAGAATTCTAAGGCCGGCCATGTTTTTTTTTTTGCTTTTTTATTGTTCTCTGTGTTCTGCTAACTGGACATGGCTTGGAGGTGATTCCCCCCCTCCATCCTCCTGTCTGTTACTGCTTGCTTAAGGTAACCAATCTCTCCAGAACTCTCCAGAACTGTATGAAGAAACAGAATGAAGGCCATTTTTGGAAATTTTCTTAACTTTTTCCATCCATTAAGCCTGCAACTTGGTGAGTTTAGCCAGTGTGATCTTATTTTTTATTATTTTTTGAATTATTTATTTACTTATTTTTACTTTTATTTTTTTTATTTTATTTTATTCTTTTTAGTTCTTATCTTTTCTGCCTAATTTTTGTGTAAATTGTTCTTAATTATAGTTAGGTTTGGTATATTAAGTTTTTGGTTATGTGTAGAATTCTGGGCCGGCCATGTTTTTTTTTGTTTTTTTTATTGTTCTCTGTCATTCCCTTGCTAACTGGACACATGGCTTGGAGGTGATTCCCCCTCCATCACACTGTCTGTGCCTGCTTGCTTAATTAGCTTAATCTCTCAGAGCTGTATAGAAAAACAGAATAGAGATAATTTTTAAATTTTCAACTTTTTCTGTCAGCAAGCCTGCAACTTGGTGAGTTTAGCCAGTGTGATCTTATTTTTATTATTTTTTGAATTATTTATTTATTTATTTTACTTGTATTTTTATTTTATTTTATTCTTTTTCGGTTCTTATCTTTTCTGCCTAATTTTTGTGTAAATTGTTCTTAATTATGAAATTTAGGTTTGGTATATTAAGTTTGGTTATATGTAGGAATTCTAAGACCGACATGTTTTTTTTTTTTTTTTTTTTTTATTGTTCTCTGTCATTCCCTTGCTAACTGGACACATGGCTTGGGAGGTGATTTTCCCCTCCATCACACTACTGTCTGTTACTGCTTGCTTAAGGTAACTTAATCTCTCCAGAACTCTCCAGAACTGTATAGAAGAAACAGAATGAAGATAATTTTGAAATTTTCTTAACTTTTTTCTGTCAGCAAACTAAACTTGGTGAGTTTAGCCAGTGTGATCTTATTTTTTTTTATTATTTTTGAATTATTTATTTACTTATTTTTACTTGTATTTTTTATTTTTATTTTATTCTTTTTCGGTTCTTATCTTTTCTGCTAATTTTTGTGTAAATTGTTCTTAATTATGAAATTTAGGTTTGGTATATTAGGGTTTTGGTTATATGTAGGAATTCTAAGACTGACATGTTTGTTTTTTGTGTGTTCTCTGTCATTCACTTGCTAACTGGACACATGGCTTGGAGGTGATTCCCCCCTCCATCACACTACTGTCTGTTACTGCTTGTAAGGTAGCAATCTCTCAGGCTGTATAGAAAACAGAATGAAGATAATTTTTGAAATTTTCTTAACTTTTTTCTGTCAGCAAGCCTGCAACTTGATGAGTTTAACAGTGTGATCTTATTTTTTATTATTTTTTAGTTATTTATTTACTTATTTTTACTTGTATTTTTTATTTTATTTTATTCTTTTTAGTTCTTTATCTTTTCTGCCTAATTTTTGTGTAAATTATTTCTTAATTATGAAATTTAGGTTTGGTATATTAGGGTTTTGGTTATATGTGGGAATTCTAAGACCGGCCATGCTGTTTTTTTTGTTTTTTTTTTTTATTGTTCTCTGTATTCCCTTGCTAACTGGACACATGGCTTGGAGGTGATTCCCCCTCATCACACTGCTGTCTGTTACTGCTTGCTTAAGGTAACTTAATCTCCCTCCAGAACTCTCCCAGAACTGTATAGAAGAAACAGAATGAAGATAATTTTTTAGTGTAACTTTTTTCTGTCAATAAGCCTGCAACTTGGCTGAGTTAGCCAGTGTGATCTTATTTTATTATTTTTTTGAATTATTTATTTACTTATTTTACTTGTATTTTTATTTTATTTTTATTCTTTTTCGGTTCTTATCTTTTCTGCCTAATTTTTACCAACTTAAATTGTTCATGTAATTATGAAATTTAGGTTTGGTATATTAGGGTTTTGGTTATATGTAGGAATTCTAAGGCCACAGCCATGTTTTTTTTTTTGTTTTTTTTTATTGTTCTCTGTCATTCCCTTGCTAACTGGACACATGGCTTGGAGGTAGTTCCCCACTCCATCACACTACTGTCTGTTACTGCTTGCTTAAGGTAACTTAATCTCTCCAGAACTGTATAGAAGAAACAGAGGTAGAATAATTTTCCAATTACCTGCTTTTTCTGTCAACAAGCCTGCCATGGTAGGGTTCCATCGTGTGATCTTATTTTTATTATTTTTTGAATTATTTATTTACTTATTTTTACTTATTTTTATTTTATTTTATTCTTTTTCGGTTCTTATCTTTTCTGCCTAATTTTGTGTAAATTGTTCTTAATTATGAAATTTGGGTTTGGTATATTAGGGTTTGGTTATATGTAGGAATTCTAAGACCGGCCATGTTTTTTTGTTTTTTTAATTGTTTCTCTGTCATTTACTTGCCTAACTGGACACATGGCTTGGAGGTGATTCCCCCCTCCATCACACTACTGTCTGTTACTGCTTGCTTAGGTAACTTAATCTCTCCAGAACTCTCCAGAACTGTATAGAAGAAACAGAATGAAGATAATTACGAAATTTTCTTAACTTTTTTCTGTCAGCAAGCCTGGCTTGATAGAGTTTCGCCAGTGTGATCTTATTTTTTATTTATTTTTTGAATTATTTATTTACTTATTTTTACTTGTATTTTTTATTTTATTTTCGCTGTTTTTTCGGTTCTTATCTTTTCTGCCTAATTTTTGTGTAAATTATTCATAATTATGAAATTTAGGTTTGGTATATTGGGGTTTTTTTGATTATATGTAGAAATTCTAAGACCGGCCATGTTTTTTTGTTTTTTTTTTTATTGTTCTCTGTCATTCCCTTGCTAACTGGACACATGGCTTGGAGTGGATTCCCCCTCCATCACACTACTGTCTGTTACTGCTTGCTTAAGGTAACTTAATCTCTCCAGAACACATATAGAAAACAGAATGAGAATAATTTTTGAAATTTTCTTAACTTTTTTCTGTCAGCAAGCCTGCAACTTGGTGAGTTTAGCCAGTGTGATCTTATTTTTATTATTTTTTGAATTATTTATTTACTTATTTTTACTTGTATTTTTATTTTATTTTATTCTTTTTCGGTTCTTATCTTTCTGCCTAATTTTTGTGTAAATTGTTCTTAATTGCGGGAATTTAGGTTTGGTATATTGGGGTTTTGGTTATATGTAGGAATTCTAAGACCGGCCATGTTTTTTGTTTTTTGTTGTTCTCTGTCATTCCCTTTACTAACTGGACACATGGCTTGGAGGTGATTCCCCACTCCATCCCTGCTGTCTGTTACCTGCTTCACAGCAAGAGTAAAACTTAATCTCTCCAGAACTCTCCAGAACTGTATAGAAAGAAACAGAATGAAGATAATTTTACAGTGCACTGTCTTTTCTGCTCAGCAAGCCTGCCACAGCAGAATGAGTTTGCTTAAATGATCTTATTTTTTATTATTTTTTGAATTATTTATTTACTTATTTTTACTTTATTTTTTATTTTATTTTATTCTTTTTCGGTTCTTATCTTTTCTGCCTAATTTTTGTATGAAATTTTTCCTTAGTGGGGCGGTTTGGTATATTAGGGTTTTGGTTATGTAGGAATTCTAAGACCGGCCATGTTTTTTTTTTTTGTTTTTTTTATTGTTCTGTCATTCCCTTGCTAACTGGATACATGGCTTGGAGGTGATTCCCCTCCATACACTACTGTCTGTTACTGCTTGCTTAGAGTAGCAATCTCTCCAGAACTGTATGAAAGCAGAATGAAGATAATTTTGAAATTTTTCTTAACTTTTTCTGTCAACAAGCCTGTGGTAAGGATTTAACCAGTGTGATCTTATTTTTTATTATTTTTGAATTATTTATTTACTTATTTACTACTTGTATTTTTTTCTTTTATTTTATTCTTTTTGGGTTGTCTCTTTTCTGCCTAATTTTTGTGTAAATTGTTCTTAATTATGAAATTTAGGTTTGGTATATTAGGGTTTTGGTTATATGTAGGAATTCTAAGACCGGCCATGTTTTTTTTGTTTTTTTTTTTTTATTGTTCTCTGTCATTCCCTTGCTAACTGGACACATGGCTTGGAGGTGATTCCCCCCTCCATCACACTACTGTCTGTTACTGCTTACTTAAGGTAACTTAATCTCTCCAGAACTCTATAGAAGAAACAGAATGAAGATAATTTTTGAAATTTTCTTAACTTTTTCTGTCAGCAAGCCTGCAACTTGGTGAGTTTAGCCAGTGTGATCTTATTTTTATTGTTTTTTAATTATTTATTTACTTATTTTTACTTGTATTTTTTATTTTATTTTATTCTTTTTCGGTTCTTATCTTTTCTGCCTAATTTTTGTGTAAATTGTTCTTAATTATGAAATTTAGGTTTGGTATATTAGGGTTTTGGTTATATGTAGAATTCTAAGACCGGCCATGTTTTTTTTTGTTTTTTTTTATTGTTCTCCTGTGTTTTCTCACTGCTAACTGGACCACATGGCTTGGAAGGTGATTCCCCCCTCCATCACACTGCTGTCTGTTACTGCTTGCTTAAGGTAACTTAATCTCTCCAGAACTCTCCAGAACTGTATAGAAGAAACAGAATGAAGATAATTTTTGAAATTTTCTTAACTTTTTCTGTCAACAAGCCTGCAACTTGGTGAGTTTAGCCAGTGTGATCTTATTTTTTATTATTTTTTGAATTATTTATTTACTTATTTTTACTTGTATTTTTTTATTTTATTTTATTCTTTTTCGGTTCTTATCTTTTCTGCCTAATTTTTGTGTAAATTGTTCTTAATTATGAAATTTAGGTTTGGTATATTAGGGTTTTGGTTATATGTAGGAATTCTAGACCGGCCATGTTTTTTTTTTGTTTTTTTTTTTTATTGTTCTCTGTCATTCCCTTGCTAACTGGACACATGGCTTGGAGGTGATTCCCCCCTCCATCACACTACTGTCTGTTACTGCTTGCTTAAGGTAATCTCTCTCCAGAACTCTCCAGAACTGTACTCTAAGAAAAGAAACAAGATAGAAGATAATTTTTTGAAATTTTCTTAACTTTTTTCTGTCAGCAAGCCTGCAGCTTGGTGAGTTTAGCCAGTGTGATCTTATTTTTATTATTTTTTGAATTATTTATTTACTTATTTTTACTTGTATTTTTTTATTTTATTTTATTCTTTTTCGGTTCTTATCTTTTCTGCCTAATTTTTTGTGTAAATTGTTCTTTTTAATTATGAAATTTAGGTTTGGTATATTGAGTTTGGTTATATGCGAATTCTAAGACCGAGCACTGTTTTTTTATTGTTATTTCTCTCTGTCATTCCCTGACTAACTGGACACATGGCTTGGAGGTGATTCCCCCCTCCATCACACTACTGTCTGTTACTGCTTGCTTAAGGTAACTTAATCTCTCTAGAGCATATAGAAGAAACAGAATGAAGATAATTTTTGAAATTTTCTTAACTTTTTCTGTCAATAAACCTGTGGTGAGTTTAGCCAGTGTGATCTTATTTTTTATTATTTTTTGAATTATTTATTTACTTATTTTTACTTGTATTTTTTATTTTATTTTATTCTTTTTGGGTTCTTATCTTTTTCTGCCTAATTTTTGTGTCAATTATTTCTTAATTATGAAATTTAGGTTTGGTATATTAGGAGTTTGGATTATATCCTTAGGTCTGAGCCGGCCATGTTTTTTTTTTTTTTTTTTATTATTCTCTGTCATTCCCTTGCCTAACTGGACCATGGCTTGGAGGTGATTCCCCCCCTCCATCACACTACTGTCTGTTACTGCTTGCTTAAGGTAACTTAATCTCTCCAGAACTCTCCAGAACTGTATAGAAGAAACAGAATGAAGATAATTTTTGAAATTTTCTTAACTTTTTTTTCTATCTCAGCCAAGCCTGCAACTTGGTGAGTTTAGCCAGTGTGATCTTATTTTTTATTATTTTGAATTATTTATTTACTTATTTTTACTTGTATTTTTTTATTTTATTTTATTCTTTTTTGGTTCTTTATCTTTTTCTGCTAATTTTTGTGTAAATTGTTCTTAATTATGAAATTTAGGTTTGGTATATTAGGGTTTTGGTTATATGTAGGAATTAAGACCGGCCATGTTTTTTTTTTTTTTTTTTTTTTTATTGTTCTCTGTCATTCCCTTGCTAACTGGACACATGGCTTGGAGGTGATTCCCCTCCATCACACTACTGTCTGTTACTGCTTGCTTAAGGCCTTAATCTCTCCAGAACTGTATAGAAGAAACAGAATGAAGATAATTTTTTGAAATTTTCTTAACTTTTTTCTGTCAGCAAACCCCCAGCTTGGTGAGTTTAGCCAGTGTGATCTTATTTTTTATTATTTTTTGAATTATTTATTTACTTATTTTTACTTGTATTTTTTATTTTACTTTATTCTTTTTCGGTTCTTATCTTTTCTGCCTAATTTTTGTGTAAATTGTTCTTATTGTATGAAATTTAGGTTTGGTATATTAGGGTTTTGGTTATATGTAGGAATTCTAAGACCAAAGCCCATGTTTTTTTTGTTTTTTTATTGTTCTCTGTCATTCCCTTGCTAACTGGACACATGGCTTGGAGGTGATTCCCCCCTCCATCACACTACTGTGTTACCTTTGCTCCCAAGGTAACTTAATCTCTCCAGAACTCTCCAGAACTGTATAGAAGAAACAGAATGAAGATAATTTTGAGAAATTTTCTTAACTTTTTTTCTGTCAGCAAGCCTGCAACTTGGTGAGTTTAGCCAGTGTGATCTTATTTTTTATTATTTTTTGAATTATTTATTTACTTATTTTTACTTGTATTTTTTATTTTATTTTTTTATTGTCTTTTTCGGTTCTTATCTTTTTCACTAATTTTGTGTAAATTATTCCTTAATTATGAAATTTAGGTTTGGTATATTAGGGTTTTGGTTATATGTAGGAATTCTAGAAGGCCGGCCATGTTTTTTTTTTTGTTTTTTTATTGTTTCTCTGTCATTCCCTTGCTAACTGGACACATGGCTTGGAGGTGATTCCCCCCTCCATCACACACTGTCTGTTACTGTCGCCTTGCTTAAGGCCTTAATCTCTCAGAACTGTATAGAAGAAACAGAATGAGAAATAATTTTGAAATTTTCTTAACTTTTTTCTGTCAGCAAGCCCAAGACATTGAGTTTGTAGTGTGATCTTATTTTTTATTATTTTTGAATTATTTATTTACTTATTTTTACTTGTATTTTTTATTTTATTTTATTCTTTTTCGGTTCTTATCTTTTCTGCCTAATTTTTGTGTAATTGTTCTGTTAATTATAAATTTAGGTTTGTTATAGGTTTGGTTATGTAGAATTCAGGGCTGTGTATTTTTTTTTTTTTTTTTTTTTTTATTGTTCTCTGTCATTCCCTTGCTAACTGGACACATGGCTTGGGGTGATTCCCCCCTCCATCACACTACTGTCTGTTACACTGCTTGCTTAAGGTAACAATGTCAGAACTCTCAGAACTGTATAGAAGGCTAGGTGAAGATAATTTTTGAAATTTTCTTAACTTTTTTCTGTCAACAAACTGCAATGGTAGAGTTTAAAACCCAGTATGATCTTATTTTTATTATTTTTGAATTATTTATTTACTTATTTTTACTTGTATTTTTTATTTTATTTTATTCTTTTTCGGTTCTTATCTTTTCTGCCTAATTTTTGTGTAAATTGTTCTTAATTATGAAATTTAGGTTTGGTATATTAGGGTTTTGGTTATATGTAGGAATTCTAAGACCGGCCATGTTTTTTTTTGTTTTTTTTTTATTGTTCTCTGTCATTCCCTTGCTAACTGGACACATGGCTTGGGGTGATTCCCCCTCCATCACACTGTCTGTTACTGCTTGCTTAAGAGTAACTTAATCTCCTCCAGAACTCTCCAGAACTGTATAGAAAACAGAATGAAGATAATTTTGAAATTTTCTTAACTTTTTCTGTCAGCAATAAACAGTAGGTTGTAGTGTGATCTCTTATTTTTATTATTTTTGAATTATTTATTTCTTTTATTTTTACTTGTATTTTTATTTTATTTTATTCTTTTCGGTTCTTATCTTTTCTACCTAATTTTTGTGTAAATTGTTCTTATTACAGGCGTAGGTTTGGTATAGGGTTTTGGTTATATGTAGGAATTCTAAGACCGGCCATCTTTTTTTTTTTTTTTTTTTTTTTATTGTTCTCTGTCATTCCCTTGCTAACTGGACACATGGCTTGGAGGTGATTCCCCCCTCCATCACACTACTGTCCTGGCCTGCTGCTTAAGGTAACTTAATCTCTCCAGAACTCTCTGAACTGTATAGAAGAAACAGAATGAAGATAATTTTGAAATTTTCTTAACTTTCTCAGCAAGCCTGCAACTTGGTGAGTTTAGCCAGTGTGGGTACTTATTTTGTATTTTTTGAATTATTTATTTACTTATTTTTTATTTTATTTTATTTTATTATTTTCGGTTCTTATCTTTTCTGCCTAATTTTTGTGTAAATTGTTCTTAATTATGTTAGGTTTGGTATAATCCAAGGTTTTGGTTATATGTAGAGACTTACTAAGAATGACATGTTTGCCTTTTGTTTTTTTTTTTGTGTTCTCTGTCATTCCCTTGCTAACTGGACACATGGCTTGGAGGTGATTCCCCCTCCATCCTTTTTTTTTTTTTTATCTCCAATATAACACTTAGAGTAACTTAATCTCCAGAACTCTCAAGAACTGCCTCGAAGAAACAGAATGAAGATAATTTTAGAAATTTTCTTAACTTTTTCTGCCAACGGCCACTGTGGTGAGGTTGTAGTGTGATGCTTATTTTTTATTATTTTTGAATTATTTATTTACTTATTTACTTTATTTTTTATTTTATTTTATTCTTTTTCGGTTCTTATCTTTTCTGCCTAATTTTTGTGTAAATTGTTCTTAATTATGAAATTTAGGTTTGGTATATTAGGAGTTTTGGTTATATGTAGAATTCTAAGACATTACATGTTTTTTTTTGTTTTTTTTTTTATTGTTCTCTGTCATTCCCTTGCTAACTGGACACATGGCAGGTGATTCCCCCTCCATCCTACTGTCTGTTACTGCTTGCTTAAGGTAACTTAATCTCTCCAGAACTTTCTACTCCAGAACTGTATAGAAGAAGCAATTAGAAGATAATTTTTGAAATTTTCTTAACTTTTTTCTGTCAGCAAGCCTGCAACTTGGTGAGTTTAGCCAGTATAGATCTTATTTTATTATTTTTGAATTATTATTTATATTTTACTTGTATTTTGGCCTACTTTTATTTCTTTTTGATTTCTTATCTTTTCTGCCTAATTTTTGTGTAAATTGTTCTTAATTATAAAATTTAGGTTTGGTATATTGAGTTTGATTTATATGTGAGGAATTCTAAAATTGTATAGTTTTTTTTGTTTTTTATTGTTCTCTGTCATTCCCTTGCTAACTGGACACATGGCTTGGAGGTGATTCCCCCCTCCATCACACTACTGTCTGTTGCTGCTTGCTTAAGGTAGCAATCTCTCCAGAACTCTCCAGAACTGTATAGAAGAAACAGAATGAAGATAATTTTTGAAATTTTCTTTTTTCTGTCAGCAAACTGCAGCTTGGTGAGTTTAGCCAGTATGATCTTATTTTTATTATTTTTTGGTGTTATTTACTTATTTTACTTGTATTTTTTATTTTATTTTATTCTTTCGGTTCTTATCTTTTCTGCCTAATTTTTGTGTAAATTGTTCTTAATTATGAAATTTAGGTTTGGTATATTGGGGTTTTTGGTTATATGTAGGAATTCTAAGACCGGCCATGTTTTTTTTTTGTTTTTTTTTTTTATTGTTCTCTGTCATTCCCTTGCTAACTGGACACATGGCTTGGAGGTGATTCCCCCCCTCCATCACACTACTGTCTGTTACTGCTTGCTTAGAGTAACTTAATCTCTCCAGAACTCTCCAGAACTGCAGAAAAACAGAATGAAAGTCATTTGCAGGTACTGCAACTTTTTCTGTCAGCAAGCCTGCCACCCAGCAGTGAGTTTAGCCAGTGTGATCTTATTTTTATTATTTTTGAATTATTTATTTACTTATTTTTTACTTGTATTTTTTATTTTATTTTATTCTTTTTAGGTTCTTATCTTTTCTGCCTAATTTTTGTGTAGAATTGTTCTTAATTATGAAATTTAGGTTGGTATATTGGGGTTTTGGTTATATGTAGGAATTCTAAGACGGCCATGTTTTTTTTTGTTTTTTTTTTTTTTATTGTTCTCTGTCATTCCCTTGCTAACTGGACACATGGCTTGGAGGTGATTCCCCCCCTCCATCACACTACTGTCTGTTACTGTACTTGCTTAAGGTAACTTAAT
Organism: Ascarosepion bandense; assembly: GCA_037127315.1. Classification (NCBI taxonomy): domain Eukaryota; kingdom Metazoa; phylum Mollusca; class Cephalopoda; order Sepiida; family Sepiidae; genus Ascarosepion; species Ascarosepion bandense. Next base: position 3,913,388 of record JBBBDQ010000769.1, on the reverse strand, counting down.
CTCTCAGAACTCTCCAGAACATATAGAAGAAACAGAATGAAGATAATTTTTGAAATTTTCTTAACTTTTCTGTCAGCCATTTCTGGCTTGGTGAGTTTAGCCAGTGTGATCTTATTTTTATTATTTTTGGGTGTTATTTACTTATTTTTACTTGTATTTTTATTTTATTTTATTCTTTTTCGGTTCTTATCTTTTCTGCTAATTTTTGTGTAAATTGTTCTTAATTATGAAATTTAGGTTTGACTTATACTAAGTTAAAACTTCATTAACTTCAGTCACATATTTATTTTTTTTAATTGGAGTAGATAGTACCTTCTATCGCCAGGTCTCACACTCCACCCCCTTCTTTTGGACAGGAGTAGAGTTGATCGCCTTGTTTCTAGTTTAGGAAGGGGTTCCCGAGTAGATAGATTAAACTAATTGGAGTAGATAGATTAAACTATCGCCCGGTTCACACTCCACCCACATCTATTGAACAGGTGAAGAGGCTCATCCCTTGTTTCCTGTTTAGGATGCGGTTTCCGGTTTTCTCTTTTCCAATCTTTTCACTCTTTTCCTTTATTATTTTATTTTTTTTTTTCAATTGGAGTAGATAGACTAAACTATCGCCCGGTTCACACTCCACCCACATCTATTGAACAGGTGAAGAGGCTCATCCCTTGTTTACTGTTTAGGATGCGGTTTCCGGTTTTCTCTTTTTCCAATCTTTTCACTCTTTTCCTTTATTATTTTATTTTTTTTTTCAATTGGAGTAGATAGACTAAACTATCGCCCGGTTCACACTCCACCCACATCTATTGAACAGGTGAAGAGGCTCATCCCTTGTTTCCTGTTTAGGATGCGGTTTCCGGTTTTCTCTTTTCCAATCTTTTTCACTCTTTTCCTTTATTATTTTATTTTTTTTTTCAATTGGAGTAGATAGACTAAACTATCGCCCGGTTCACACTCCACCCACATCTATTGAACAGGTGAAGAGGCTCATCCCTTGTTTCCTGTTTAGGATGCGGTTTTCGGCTTTCTCTTTTCCATTCTTTTTACCCTTACGTAGCCCCCTGCGCATCAGTGGCGTTACTGCCTTGCTCGGGGTGATATGATTAAAAAAAAAAAAAAAAAAAAAAAAAAATAATAATAATAATTCAATAATAATTTGAAAGTGAATATTACTACTGCAAATTTAATGTAATATGTAAACAAATTGTGATATTACGAGTCATGTTAACTATTTGTGTATTTTACTCGGTATTTACCGCCTGCCCTCTAGGGCGGATGCCCAAGGCGGATGCGACACAAGGTCAATTAAAGTGGGGATTCTGAGCCCTTAAGCTCAGCAAAACATATCTCGTAGAGCTTGCTTAAGGCCGTGTCTATTCACCCCAGACTAGACTCTACTCTTTAGTGGAGCCTCGTCTGTAAACAGGGAGTTGATCACTGTATATGTTGAATAAACTCAGTGAAAAGATACATTCTTTTCTTACACTCCTTTTTATTCGTGTATAACTACTGAACTCATTTCTTGTCAGTATGCTGTATTTATTTTTTGCATAAAATACAAAAAATTATGGCACAAGGCCTAAAAGGGGAGGGGTAGAGATTGGTTCTCGCTTAACTATCCTATACCTAGCTAAACACTATCACGACTCATTCACTCTATTCTGTAAAAAATACAGAATTGTAGCACAAGGCCGAAAAGGGGAGGGGGAGAGATGGTACTCACTGAACTATCTTATACCTAGCTAAACACACTATTTATTTTGTAAAAAAATAAAAAATTATTGCACAAGGCCTAAAAGGGGAGGGGGAGAGGTTGGTTCTCGCTTAACTATCCTATACCTAGCTAAACACTATCACGACCCATTCACTCGTTACAATTTGCAGAATCACCAAAAGAACCCATCCATCTACTCCCAATCCTTCGTACACCACAATGCCAGAAACTTACAAGGGACACCTAAAAAGTGGGGGAAATTAACCCATGTCAGTATGCAGGCGGTTTGCTGTCAGCATAGGTTCTTGATTATCCTAATCTCTTATCTGAATATGTTAAGGTTGCTGAGCAACTGTAACAGATCTTTGTGACGTATTTTGTCGAACGCCTTTTCGTAGTCTATAAAACTCAGGTACACGTCTTTCCACATTTGTATTGCTCTTTCTAACAACATTCTGTGCCCAAATATTGCGTTCCTTGATCCGGTGTCTTTGACAAACCCGCACTCTTCTTGTTCTATCTCTGGCCTGATTCTGCTTTGTGCTCTATTCATCAGAATCTGGATAATGAATTTTGTTATGTGGCTCAGTAAGTTGACTGTTCGGTGGAGTTTACATTCCTTTGCGCTTGGTTTCTTACGAAGGCTCATGCTTGCCAAAATAGAATGTTTTCTTATATAAGACAATAGAGTTAATTGTAGAGATTACTCACGCTTAAAATATAGCAAATGCAAATTTACTTTAATATACCATCAATCTTTGGTAGTACGAGTTATTATAGTTTTATTTTTGATAGTTTTACTTTTAATGCTTTATAAAACAGAAGCAAAGTTCAACCTTCTTGTCTGCAAAAAAAGAAGTAAAAAAACAGTGTGTCAAAAGGACATTCTTTCCATTGACACTGTTAATATTTTAACTACCCTTACTGCTCGGATGTGCTTTGTGGATATCGGCTCGGAACGAGAAATCGGAGAACCGAGTTCGAATTCCAGTTGAATTCATTACATTCACTTACGCGCAAATACCCTTGGGAAAGGTATTAATCCGTCTCTTCCTTCCAGTTATGGGTTAAATAATAGGACAGATTGGGTTCTATAGCCTTGGTCGGCAACCAGTCTACCGCAGAAAGCAATGGCAACCTACTGCGGGATAATCTTCTGCCCAGTCAGTCATGTCTCTTTCGAGACATGATCGCCCCAAGCGTGTATCGCGCATGGCACTTAACTGACTGACCCTTACTGCTCACCCGTGTTTAATGTTTTAAAAAGTGAGGATTATAATTTTAATAAAACCTAAACATATGATGAAAGTAAATTTATACAAGTAGTGGTAACCAGGCTAATACTTATTATTTTTGGGGGGATATTTTAAGTTCTTTCTTACATTTGGCAATAGGGTTTCTTTGTAACATGTGGCAAAAAAGTTTTTATCTTGTATGTTACAATAACGTGTCTTTCATAGATGTTGCAGTAAAGCATCTTTCCTACATTTGGCAATAGAGTTTCTTTCTTATATGTAAGAAAATAGTTTCTTTATCACATGTGGCAATAGTGTTTCTACCTTACTTTGTGACAATAGTTTCTTCTTACATGTAGGAATAGAATTTTCTCTCACATGTGGCAATAATGTATCTTCCTTACTTGTGACAATAGTTTCTTCTTACATGAGGCAATAGAATTAATTGCATAGATAAAACTACTGGATTAATCTTTCAGAAAATATAAACAATGCTATTGTAAAATTACTTAAACATTGTCGTCATTTTTTGACGGTATTAATAAGCAGGAAAATAAATAGATGAAAATTTTAATAAATCTTTTTCAGACAGCCGTACTTAATTCGGAGACGAGTGAATTTGATTATGGTTGCTTGCATTGATGTTTATTTGCCCCGTCAAGCTGTTATGATGCCAAGCGTAAAAATGTTACATTATGTGTGAATAGATGAAACAAAACACACACAAAAAAAAGAAAAAAAGTTAAATGAGATGCGACCTGATATGACGTAAACAGCATAGAATACAAAAGTAGCTGACGTCATTCTGTGGATTATAAACTCTAAGATGACAGAACGACTCGGTCACACAACATTTAGTAATTTTTAAAAGACAAGCAAAATATGGAAATGTGTATAACACCCACTTATACAAACGCTTTAGTTAAGAACGGTGCAAGGGTGTCGTGGGCCTCAATCTAGTCTATGATAGCCCGCTTCACAATCTACTACATCTTAATTTTCATAAGGTAGTACTCATGTAGTAGACTGGACAAATGTAGTGAACTGACCGTCGGGGTAGTAATTTTAACAGTGAAAAGTAGGTTGGTTGTCCAAACCACTACATATATAAATAAAATAACTCAAAGCACAATGTAACGAAAACAACATTGTATAAAGCAAGGTTACAAGATTGATTAATTCGTGAATGCAAGATGTCGCGAAGAAAGTTCTTTCTTAGATATTAAAGATATTGTCTCAATATTTATGCTAGAAGAGTTCCTGAAAAAGGAAATAATATATTTGTACTGAATAGTAGTGAATATAATTATACATGTATTGAAATGTACTTATAAGATAGAGAGAAACATTTTTTTATGTGGCTAATTGCTGAATGCAATTAGCACAGTATGTGAGTTGGAAGGAACGAACGGCATTCGGACTATATGCCCCGAAAAGCAGCCTCCAACTGGTTAAGCACGTGTGGAAATCAGTTTATATATTTCTTAATAAACGCGGGAAAAAAGAAAGTTTCACGTGCGGTCCTCACGTAAGAGTGTGTGGGTATATGTGTAGGAACGTGTGTGCATGGCGACATGTATGTAGGTATGTACGTGCATGTAGAAGTGATTCTACACTCATATAAAATACAAATTTTATTGTAACCTAATTATGCGCAACAACGGATCATATGTAATATAGGTGGACAATTCAACTAGAAAAATTGCAAATAAATACTATGTATTTAAATACAAATTAGAGACATGCCATAATAGATCATTCAATCTTTAATAAATCAACAATGTTTTGAGTCAGTTTTGATTATCAACTTGAGATTTTTCTTGTTAAAAAGTTGAATAATTTAACATATTCAACATTATGGATAAAAAGATAATGAATTTTATATACCATTTTTTTGAGTTGGCATAAACAAAACAAATTCACGAATTTGGACGAAAATATAAACCACAGAATGACTAGAAAATCCGCTAAAAGTTTTCACCCTTTAGTAGTCAGTTGTGCTTAGTTTCGTTTGTAACGTATATAAATGAGGGTATAAAAAAGCAAATGTTGATAAGATAGAGAGATAGTGTGTTAAGAAAGGAACTATACAAAGAAGGAACATGAGCGGCCGAACAATGTCGAATATCACTCGCGATCACTTTCAAGACTTTCATGATAAAAAAACTATTCCGCACGGGGGTCATTCCAACCGCATTCAACATGGGTCCATCCTGAAGGTCCTCAGATTTCATCATCACCATTTGTTAACATGCATCAGAGGGGCTGATTCTGAAAATTTCAGCGTGACACCTCATTTCTAACAGATTGCTACTCTGAAGATTATAAAGATATTGAAAATTTTGCAAACATTGTTTTTGTTGTTTATTAGAGACCTATCATTGAAAGCATCTTTCGTTGTTTGACTTTGGAACTCTTTTTTTTTTTCCTTAATCGCAACCATTATGACACTTACAAGTTCGGACAAATAATTACACACTCTAGTCACTTATTGCAAAAATTCCAACTGAATTTTAAAAAAATGTGCAAAAACCTTTTACAGTTAAAATCCTGTGTTTCGATTTGCTGCCACTGCATGAAGACGCGTGTAAACCACCTCATCTTTTCTTATCACGCAATGTGTATAAAAAAGATCACAGAAAAAACAAACAAAAAAAAAAAAATAAATAAAGAAGCGAATTCCCTGATGCAGCAAAATGGCGGAAACTGAAAACTAAATTTCTTTCATTGTAACACTTTATCACTTGTTTAAAACTATGTAAAACTATAACTTTTCTGAAAGATAATGGCTGGCAAATGCTACTTTACGTTTGATTTGTGGAATTTTATATTTCTGAGTTTGAGAAGAAGATAATTTTCTTCAAGAAAAATACTGTTATCATAGAATTGGCGGTTGTATTCTAGTAAGATAGTAAAATGATAATACCGAGTTGCCAATCTAGTAGCACGCTTAAATGCATTTCGTCGGGGACAGCAGGGGAAAAATCTTATCGGAGCAGTTGGCATGAAAATATTTTAGAACAGAGAAAAGCCACGTCACGTTGGTGAGAAAGTAACTGGATACAAGATGCCTGACCAGGATCGATTATATTACAAACACGTTTCTGGATTTTGTCGCGAATCTCGAAATGTACAACAAGAGCACTAGACCATATTTGACAACGGTACTCAATGCATGAACGAATGGTAGATCTATAAATGTGCAAGATAGATTCTGACGAGGAAAAAATGTTTTGGCATGAAACAGTGAATCAAGGTACTTTGTAGCAATCGTAGCAATTGACTCAATATAGTCACTCCACTTCATGTCGGTGGAAAACGTGCGGCCAACGAGGCGTAGAGTGTAACTCTTCTGGTTGAAGTGAGGATCAGTTTTTTTGTATGAAGCTTATCGTCGAGGTGCCAAAGACAAAATCTCATCGGATTTACTACCGTGAAAACATTTATAGAAAAGGCACAGGGAAGCTACGCTACGGCGGTGAAAAAGTGACCGAAGTCAGGTCAGGAACAGTCATATCACAGAGTCTTCTTTGGATTTTATCAATACTCTCTAGAGCAGAAGCACCAGACCAGATGTAGCAGCAATATTCAATGCAAGGACGAATAGAACATTTATGAATGTGCAACACTTTTCTAGATCGATTCGGAGAAACAACTTTCTTAACAGTAGATCTAGCTATTGCATTATTTACATTGTTCGGGCCATTGTCCTTATCTTTATTGCAATGTTTACGACGTTTCGGTCGTTGTACGCTCCGGCCTTCTTCAGGTGCTAGGAATTTCGAAACGGACCCTTTATTTCGATCACTGGGGTATATCATTCTCATTCCATGTGCGATGCCACTTTCAAATGTCACGTAGTTATCTCCCTTTAACTGAACTTTCTAATTTATTTGTAGCCAGGTATTGAACTCACAACTCTTTTGGTCAAGTCACTGGAACTAACCAAGGCTTATATCCCCTGGGGCATGTGATCTTCAGGAAGTTTTGGGACTTGTAAACCTAATGTCTCAGTAACCATTTTTTTTTTCCAACCAGAACTCACACTGCAATCTTTGAAGCTATTATTATTATCATTATTATTATTCGAATACTCAGCCCACAAACTGACAAAATAAATCGACATAGAAGTTCTCTCTAAAATTTTTGTATAAACAACGTTTTCAGTAACACATTTTGTACTGCTCTTCGTGTCATTTTCCTACGACCACTTGAATTTCCTACTCTCGTCATAGCTACATAGAGTTGACAATAAACATTGTCAACATAAAAAATGATTGGCAGAAACATTGCTTATGCATGACAATCTTTAAAGCTATAATTAAAAATGAATAATACATGGGAAATATATATTAAAATATGATTTTAAAAAATTATTATGCTAATTTAATAATCCCGCTAATAATATGAACGCCATATATATATATATATATATATATATATATATATATATATATATATATATGGTAGTAAATGTTGGGAATGCAATCAAAACTTGAAGTCATCAAGCCCCCGGCCTTCGGGCTGGGGTCCAAAATGACCAAAATAAAACCGAATAAGACCAGTTTAGACCGGTTTTGAACCTATCCACTGCGGCGGATAGGTAATATTTGACCACGACCTGGGCGTATGCGTTCAGGTTCCCCATTTTAAACAAGACCTTGTGTCAGATCTCTCTCGAGTGGGGGAGACGGGTAAATATTACAAGACCAGTTTAAACCGGTTTTGAATCTATCCACCGCTTACGCGGTGGATAGGTAATATTTGACCACGATCTGGGCGTACGAGCTGATGTTCCCCACATTAAAAAAGAAATTGTGTCACACTTCTCTCAAGTGGGTGGGGGAAGAGTATATATCATCAAAAGTTGAAGTTTGCTTTGGCCAGATAAGACCAGTTTTGTACCGAGTTACCGCGTAAGAGAAAGTTGGGTAATATTTGACCAGTGACCTTGTCGTACGCGCTCAGGGTCCCCACGTTAAAAACTGACTTTGTGTCACATCTTGCTCCGGTGGGGGAGACGGGTAAATACCTCAAAACTTGACGTCTGCTTTCTGGCATTTTGGCTGGGAAGCAGATCTGACCAGCTTTGATCAGATAAGACCAGTTTTGTACTCAGTTACCGCGTAAGAGGGGGCTGGGTAATATTTGACCAGTGACTTGGCGTACGAGCTCAGGGTCTCTACGTTAGAAACTGACCTTGTGTCACATATCGCTCCTGCGGGGAAGACGGGTAAATGCCCAAAACCTTGAAGTCATAAAAATGTAGTTTACAGAAGGTTGCTGAGAATACCATAAACTGCTGAACAACGAAAAAGTTTTAAAGAAAACAGAAACAAAACAATAACTTATATTTAGCATCAGAAGCGGACTGTTAAATTTTTGTGGGCACATAATTAGGAAAGAGGACTTGGAAAATTTGATACTCACCTGTTACATTTTGTGTCCGGTGGTGACCCTAAATCATCTCTCAGTTGCGACTCTGTCCGAGGACAGGTATGCAACTGAGAAAAATAATACTGTGAAATGCCCGGTCCCGAGTAACAGAGTCCCGAGGCCGCGTTATTCCATTGCACCAGAGGAGTGGACCAGGTGCAGTGGACATCCGATAGATTTCCATTTCAGAGTCGGAGACTAAGCATGTGACACATTTTTATACTATTTTTATCATGTCCTCATTTTAATAATTAAAACCTTTATTTACATTCTTCTAAATTCTCTATAAGTGTCTTTTTAAAGCATTTTTTGTAAAAATGGTTACACATCAGTAGATACTAACGATTTAATCTACATATATTTGGTAAACCCAATAAATACATACTTATTTGCAGGATCGTCACGAAACATATCGATCTCGCATTTTTCAACAAACCCTTAAATAATTAGGTTTATTAATTTCAGTATGTTGTCATATATAAATACATGTGTGTGTGTGTGTGTGTGTGTGTGCATGTGTGTGTGTGTGTGTGTGTGTGTGTGTCTCAAAAATGCATATACATTTTATTTCAAAGCTTTCTTAAGACATATTGCAAGTAACTAGAACCGATTATATCTAATTTAAATAATGCATATGAAGGCACTATTTATTATAAATGCATGTTTGTAAGATTATTTCCTCACATGTAGGTTCGTTATGATCTAAACATTGCTGGTAACATGGTGCAATGGAATGGCAAGCAGCAGTTAACATTTCGATAGATTTCCTGGACTTCTTTAAAAACCCTTCTTAGCCCTTTCCTGCTTTGCCGGGTTTGTTGATATCCATGGTCTTCTGAAACTGTTCATTTGCACACCGTGTACAGTATTATCTGCTTCAAACTTTAATTGAAATTTTATAACAGCTTGGGTGGATCTAAATGAAACTCTCCCCGATACTCTTTCTCCCAATCGCGTTTCCCCATTATGGGCATTATTATATCGATGATTGTTTTAAATTGTCTATGTTTATGGAAGAAGAGTGCTCAATATCAAGAAGATAGCATATGTTTACATAAACAGTGTGGATGTACAAGATGCTTTAATATATATATAAATATTTTGAAGTTTTTTAAAGAAAGGATTAAACCAACTATATATAATTTAAATAATGTCTACCAAGATTATATTTATTACAAATAAAATGCTTTTAAGATTTTTTCATCGTATGTTTTCAAATTGATGTCCGTTAAGATGTAGTCATTGTTGACCACACGATGCAATGGAATCACAAACAGCAATCAACATTTCCATAGGTCTCTTGGACTTCTATACAAGATTTCTACTAGCGTCAAAAAGCAGAGTCGACATCCAAAATCTTCCTGAACGGTTCTCCTGCACACCGTGTATAGTACCATCAACTTCAAGCTTATCTCTAATTCGTAAGATTGTAAGCTGCGTAGGTGCATCTGGATAAAACTCTCTTCTATACCGACATTGAACGTCAGATGCATATTCGTAAGTCAGGTAGCATTTCCAGTATAAACTTTTTTTCTTCGCTGAACTTGGATGACATTAGTAAAACTAACATGTAAATCTGAAAAGAAAGCAAGTTGACTTGAACTATACACTCTGTGTGTATGTACGCATTTTCTGAAGCAGTATAATTGGAGTCTAACCGTACTGATGAGCTGTGATACAGCGAAACAGATATGTCTGCGGATATATATATATATATATATATATATATATATTTCAAGTAGCATTTCCAGTATGAACGTTTTTTCTTCGCTAAACTTGGATGACATTAGTAAAACTAACATGTAAATATATATATATATATATATATATATATATATATATATAGTCATCCGTAGACAGATCTGTTTCACTGAATCACAGATCATCAGTACGGTAAGACTCCGATTATACTGCGACTCCGACTGACACCAAATCGGTCGAGTTTCGATCCCGGCCAGAGGCGAGTGCATGCGTCTATCCACACTGATGAGCTGTGATACAGCAAAACAGGCTTGTATGTGGATGACTAATATATTATGCTCTCATTACGATTGAGCTCTCTGGAGAAGAAAATTTTAAAAACTGTTTCCACTTCAGCTATATGCGTGACTCTTCAGAAATGAATTGAGTTCTCTCGGTGACTGGCGTGTGTAAACACTGCTGATATATAACACGTTAAAATCTCCCTTCTCTGATACCATGCGTCGATGGCTTAGGGGGTAACGACTCCGACTAAAACCAAATCGGTCGAGTTTCGATCTCGGGAAGAGGCGAGTGGATGCGTCTAGCCACACTGATGAGCTGTGATACAGCGAAACAGGCTTGTATGTGGATGACTAATATATATATATATATATATATGGTTATGTCTTGAAGGCTGTCACAATGCGTTGAGTAAAATAAAGGAAGGTAAAGAAGTGCTTGGGTATTACCTATTTATTAAGCATTAATATTTCGAGATCAAAATCTCATCTTCAGAATGGCAGAGAAGTGTTCCTGGCCTTTCAAAGAATGGTCATTCCTTGCTGGCTGTCTGCTGCTGCTGTCATTAATACCCCCAAACTTCTTTACCTTCCTTTATTTTACTCAACGCATTGTGACAGGCTTTAAGACATAACCATATACCTATTTTACATAATGCTTCAAGTTGCAAAACTTTACTATATATATATATATATCGGAATAATGACTTGATATGACAGAACAAAAATGCAGATCTGAATAAACATAATTTTATGTTTAATTTTTTTCTTTTTTATAATATTCGGACCTAGGCTGCCTTTCGGCCAATGCTTCTTCAGGGACCAATCGTTGGCAGAATTATATATATATATATATATATATATATATATATATATATATATTAATCGTTTTACCTTAAACAAGGAGGTACCGCCACTGATGAGCAAGGGGCTACATAAGAGAGTAAAAGTTTAAGCAGGAGGAGAGCGAGGAGAAAGACGAACAAGTTGCGGGGGTGGGGTCCGATAAAGGTCAAGAGAAGGATGGGAATACAGGTGTGATGACAGTTGTGAAGGTAGAGTGAGAAAGGAAAAGAACAAGACACACGGGTGATGTAGAAAAGACGAGGCAAGGACTGGAGTCAAATGGATAAGAGATGGGAAATGACATTGTATTTAAAATTCTGGAGGCTGCAGCCGTTATAAAAGCAAGTATTAGGAATGGAGTTCTACAGACGGGAAATGCGAGAAAAGAAACTGTTGGAGTAGAAGTTTCGGCTGCACTTAGTAAATTTAGCTGTAAAAGTGTGGGACCTTGTTGCCAGTCTGGTTGATCGAGAAAATTCTTGTGGAGGGGGCACCGGTGACCTAAACTCGTCGAAGCAGAAGTCATGAAAATATTTATAGAAGAGACAGAGTGAAGTCACATATCACATTACAGATTCTCCTTTGGAGCCTGTCGAGAACCCTGACATGAACAGCAAGGGCACTCGACCAGATATGACAGCCGTATTCTATGCACGGTCAGATTGTTGATTTGTATATGTGCAAGATGAACTCAAACGGAAATAAAACTTCCTGGCCCGACACAGTGACCCAATTTTCTTAGCAGTGGATTTAGCGACGATAAACAACAGCAAAGATTGGACGACTCGACTGCCTTTTACGCTCTAGCCTTCTTCAGATAATGAACGTTGAAATTTTGAATGCAGTGGATAAAGGCGTTGTTTGAAGTAATCTGTTGACTTGACCCAAAGAGTTGTGAGTTCAATATTAGCTACGGCAGAGGTGAACAAAGACTTAGACAGTTACTAAAAAGTATAAACTGAAATAGAGATATCTGGAAGAGTCACGGAATTCAAAATATCGAAACGTTTCCGTTTCCCTCATTAAAAAAAAAAGTAAAATAAAACAAATAAATAAAAATGATGACGCTAAAAGAAAATAGCGAAACATGCTTAAATTAATAAAGGTTTTCCCACCTATTTCTTATTTAACAATCTACCCCTGTGGACGAAATAAAGGTTCCGGTTCGAAATTTCAATCACCTGAAGAAGGCCGGAGAAATGTCGCGAATATAAGAACAAAAAAATGGAGACAACAAAAATGGAGAACAAAAAATGGAGACAACAGTCCGAATAATGTAAATAGTTACAATAACTCATCTAAAAAATATGAACAGAAATTGTTTAACATTTGCACCAAACTAAAAAAAAAAATCAAGAAAACTCGACGAATAGATGCCAAACATTTTGAATGAAAATCAAAAGATTTACCTTCATTGTAAATAACGAAAACGTACTACTCTTGATCAGTCAATTAAGTGCCATGTGTGATACACTCTTGAGCGGTCATGTCTCGAAAGAGACATGATTGTCTGAGTAGAAGATTTTCTCGCAGTAGGTTGCCATTACTTTCTGCGGTAGACTGGTTGCCAACCAAAGATAGAGTACCCAATATGTTCTCTTATTTAACACAGAGCTGGAGAGAGAAGCTATGGATTCATACATTTCTCAAGATATTTGCGCGTATGTGAATGCAACGAATTCAACTGGAATTCGAACTCGGCTCTCCGATTTCTCGTCCTGGGCCGATATCCACCGCACTACAACGCACATTCATTCTTGATAGCATCTTGAAATGCAACGAAATAATGAATTCTATACGGCAACCTGTAACGCAGTGTCTGAACTGCAGTCTAACACGAAACAATTTCCTTAAATCAAAACAACATTAAAAAGCGAATTATAGTTAATGTTTGGTGGTCGGTTAGGAGAATCATTTAGTAGAAATTCTTGAATCCTGTTGAAATCATCACAGCAAAGAAGTATTTCCAGAAAACGACAAAATACACCCATAACGACAACGTCTTACATCTAACATTGGTCAATCGAAAAGGACCAATTATTCTCCATGACAACACTTAAGCGCATGTCTTACAAATGATGTTGAACAAACTGGGCTACGAAACTCTACTTCACCCAGATTAATCACCAGACATTCCGCTGACCGATTACCATTTTCCAAGCATCTTGACCATTTTTTCAAAGAGACAGTCTTCGAAAACTCAAATCGTCTTCAAAAGATTCATCGGTACGAGAACTATAGAATGCTACGGAATAAACAGACTTGTTTATTGTTAGGAACAATGTGAAGGTTAAGGGTACCTCAGTATGAATAATGGTTAGTGAGCTGCTTTGGCTGATCAATAACGCAGCGCAAGGGGTTCGATTCTCACAAGTGCCCAAAGATTGTAACATTGCTTCAACGCACAGTATTTAGTATATAATAATGCGTGAAAAGTTTTTGGATTGGTCATTTTTTTTAAAGCTGCGATAGAATTTACTTTAAGCTTAATTATAAAAACAGGCGTTATTTTTGCAACACTCTAACACGTCTAAGGTCCAGATATAATTACACCTACAGATACATATCAGGTTCATACAAACCTGGATGAAATTGTTTTAAGACTCTTAAGATCCTCAAGATCCTCCCTAATTTTAAAAAAAAATCACTTGTTTAAAAATTCCAATCGAGCATTCGTAAAAATCACCGTCGTACTTTTGAAAATCTTTGGAAAATCAGTTATTGTAACTAATCTGAAGATACCGAAAGGTTGAAACCTAGATTGCGGAAATAACTCATTTCCAAATGAAATATATATAAATACATATATATAATAATATTGTTGAACAGGGACTCTTCTATTAGGAATGAGAAGAGTTGGAGGCACGGTAAAGTAATGGATAGCAACTCGGATTGATCAATCGCAGAGCCTATTTAAAATTCATTACATTTACTTTTGTGGGATGAATCTATCTTTTCTCTCCTCTCACCATTACTTTACTGTGCCTCCAACTCTATTTATTCCTAATAGAAGAGACGATGTTCAACAGTTTAGTGTAGCGAAAGTTGGTCAGCATTATTATTATTATGTCATTTTTTCATCAAATTTCGATTTCTGCTTTGGTCTCACTACCAACCAAGTCTGCGGGGAGACCTAAGGCAGGTAGTGGCGTGTTGTTATGGCTCCATTTCATGTTTTTCTATCTTCCCTATCATCCCTAGCATTACATAGATAAAGTTTTCCTTAGTGTGTGGGCTGTACTTAATAAGACAATTTTTTGTATATCTCTTAAGCTGGGGTTTCCAGGGATTCTTTCAATGTGTTGTTTTGTTCCATTTTTTATCATTCCAAGTGCACCTACTATCACTGGCACAACTCTTGTTTTCAATTTCCACATTTTTTCTATTTCAATTTCCAGGTCTTTATATTTTGACAGTTTTTCAAATTCCTTGATTGCTATGTTACAATCCGCTGGACAAGCCATATCAATTAATAGACAAGTTTTCTCCTTCTGGTTTTTAACAATAATGTCTGGCCTGTTTGCTTCAATTTTTCTGTAGATGGTGTAATCCCATAGAATGGTTACATCTTCTATTTCTGTAACCGGTGCTGGGTGATGTTCATACCAGTGTTCGTTTACAGATTTTCCATAATGTTTGCACATTGCCCAATGTAAATATTGCCCAACTCTATCGTGGCGATTTTTATATTCATTTGGAGCAAGCACAGAACAGCCTGAGATTAGGTGGTCTTTTGTTTCTTGGTGTTTATCACAAAACCTGCATTTTGGATCCATATTATTATGCATAATATTTGCCTGAAAGTTTCTAGTGAAAAGACTTTGGTCTTGTGCTGCCAGAATAAAGCCTTCAGTTTCAGACTTTAATCCAGCTGCACGTAACCATCGATGAGTATTAACTTTGTCAACATTGGATTTATTGGCACGTACTGGATATTGGCCATGCAGAGGTTTGTCTTGCCAGCGCTGTTTCATCTGTTCAAGAGCTTTATCTTTGGCTTTCATTTTCATATTTTTTGCCGCAATAGTTGGTTCTTGGCTTCTGTTTTGCTTTTCTACAGAATCTACTAACTGTAAATCTTGTTTGTATTTACTGCCTTCTTTTATTATTGAATATTTTTTCTTTCTTTCTTCATGTTGCCTTACTAATTGTATCATCCAATCCTTTGTTGTTTCTATGTATGTTAGTAAGCCAATAGTTGTTGTCTTGTATGACAATTCCAGCTGAATAAGACTTCTTCCACCTTCTTTACGGGGTATGTATAGACGGTCTACATCAGCCTTTGGATGATGCATCTTATGCTTAGAAAGAAGCTTTCTTGTTTTAGAATCCATTCGCCTGATGTCGTTTAGAGTCCAGTTTAAGATGTTGAAGCTATATTGGACAACTGGGATTGCAAGGCTATTAATGGCCATAACTCTGTTCTGAGAATTCAATTCAGTTTTTAATATCATTCGTAGCCTTCTATAGTACTCTTTACGCACTATTTCTTTCATTTTTTTATGGTGAATGTTTTCACTCTCATTTACACCTAGGTATTTATAAGCTTCTTCTGGTTTCAATTCTTTTATTGTTACAGCAGGGTCTAAGCTAATTGAGGATGTTTCTTGTATTGATCCACGTAAAACTGTAGCTTTAGCACATTTATTCAAATTGAATTTCATTCCAATGTCTTCGCTGAAGCATTTTACAGTTTGCAGAAGACCTTCCAGCTCGTTATCATTCTTAGTATATAACTTTAAGTCATCCATGTAAAATAGATGGATTATTATTATTATTATTATTATTATTATTATTATTATTATTATTATTATTTCCTTAGGTGTCTGTTGTATACATATTTGCTTCCTCGTCTTCGCCAGAGACTTAAGATCAATAATGACTTCTTATCTTTCACTGACCATTTTTAGTAAAGAACCCCCCCCCCCCCACCAACATCATTTTTAGTAAAGAACCCCCACCAACATCATTTTTAGTAAAGAACCCCCACCAACATCATTTTTAGTAAAGAACGCCCACCAACATCATTTTTAGTAAAGAACCCCCACCGACATCATTTTTAGTAAAGAACCCCCACCAACATCATTTTTAGTAAAGAACCCCCACCGACATCATTTTTAGTAAAGAACCCCCACCAACATCATTTTTAGTAAAGAACCCCCACCAACAAGCCTATGATCACACACAGTATATATCGATAAAGTTCTTCGTATTATTTTCTTTTTGTATTTCTTTAAAACATGGGCTACGAGGAATGAGTTTGTTGAAACCTTTTTCAGTCAATCCGAGTGCTCCTACTCCGACTGGAAGTATTGATTTCCTCATGTGCCACATTTTTGAGAATTACATTTCAAGATCCTTGTATTTTGATAGTTTTATCGTCACTGTCATTGTCGTCTTTGACAATGAGTTTGATATCATCCATGTAGAATAGGTGATTAAACACTTTTTTTTACTTTGAATTCATAGTTATTACTGTTTAGTTAATGCAAAATGGAGATTATAGACAGAAAGAACAAATGGCGCAGCAGATAGTCTCTTTGAAAGATTCCTTGTTAGATATTCAAACAATTATAAATGGCAGTGCCTTTGGTGTCATTTAGATATAATATGGTTTTCCACAGTTTTATACTATATTTAAGCAAATTTACTATCACGAGGAGACTGGACATTTTCAAGACCCAAGAGTGTAGCACACTATCAAAGGCTTTACGTTAATCTATCCAAGCTGTGCTAAGCTTTCTACCTTTTTTTCCTGTAAATTTCCAGCAACATTTTATTTATTAGTATTTTATCCTTGCAACCATATGAATCACTTTGACATCCCTTCCGTTCCAGGGGAAGAATGTTGTTTTCATCGAGAAAAGGGTAAGTATAGTTCATCAATTTATATGTAGGGGGCAGGCATGTTATTGGCCTGTAATTTATGGGGCCATCTGTTTCACCCGTTTTTCGTAGGTGATATATAATACATCAGTGATTCATTCTGGAATTTCATTGGGTATATAAATTAACAGTAAACAAGTTTGTACAAGAGTTTTATGACAGAGCCAAAAGTTGAGTACCTTGTCTTTTTTTCCAGCGATTACCATTTTAGGGATTTTGAACGCGTAACAAACTCAACTGGGATTCAAACTCAGCTCATTGATTTTCTTATTCTGGGCCGATATCTATTACACCAGATCCTTCCTTCTAGTACGTGGGTTATTCATTAATATTCCTGTTAGTTATTTTCTTCGTAACGGGTTGCGCGTTTGTAACCAAAGTTATGGCATGTCTTATTTCTTTTTGTTACTTAGATTTTTTTTTTAATCATATCTCCCCGAGCAAGGCGGTAACGCCACTGATGTGCAGGGGGCTACGTAAGAGTGAAAAGATTGGAAAAGAGAAAGCCGGAAACCACATCCTAAACAGGAAACAAAGGATGCGGCTCTTCACCCGTTCAATAGACGTGGGTGGAGTGTGAACCGGGCGATAGTTTAGTCTACCCCAATTGAAAAATATAAGAGTAAAAGATTGGAAAAGAGTACATCTTATACTCGTGAGGGAATCTTTTTCCTTCAAAAGGGGTAATAAAATGATTTGGGATGGATTAAATATCGGACAGAGGAAGGTTTTGCTTTTATTTCTTTGGTTTTTAATCTTTATATACATAGATACACAGACACATGTATATACACATACATATACACTTCCTATGTTGTGTAGGGTTTCATGTGTGTGTCACTGCGTTCGTTCTTGCCAGTATGTGTATAAATTTATGTGTGCGTGTATGCGTGAACCTTACTATATATTTATATATATATATAATGATAATATACACGCTAAAAGGTCTGCCTCCTTCTACCAGCATCCATAGCTCAGAGGTATAATCGCTGACTGACGCCAATTCGGTTGGGTTTCAATCTTGGGTAAAAAGCAATTGGATGTCTAACTGTACTGATGAAAATGTTTACTAGATCATCCAAAAAGAGATCTTTTTATGTTCAAAGAAATAGTTTTTTTTTTTTTTTAGGTTTCTAATGCTGCGGATATCATGGATCGAGCATGTGAGCAATGATGAGCTTTTGGAAAGGATGGAAACGAAAATGAAATTAATACTGAGCACCAAGAAAAGACAGCTAAAGTTCCTGGGACATGCAATGAGGAAGGTGGGCTTGGAGAATCTGATACTAACAGGCCACATAGAGCGGAAAAGAGACAGGGAAAAGCAGCGGATAACATATTTGAAGGGCCTGAGCAGGTGGATGACAGAACGGGGTTGTGTGGTGTAATAGGAGAAAGCGTGCTAAGAGCCACCAGGGATAGGGAGACGTGGAAAGCCATGATCGCCTACGTCCTGAAAGGACAAGGCACATAGAAGAAGAAGAATAGTTTCACCGGAAGCGCTAGGTAACCTTAACATATATGGGAAAAATATTAGAATAATATAGCACCTATATACAGCAAACAGCTTGCATAGGTAGGGAAATGAGTTTAGTAAATATACAAGAATAAAAAGTGGCGTAACACAAGGTCTCACCTATACAGCAAAGCGGTCATGACAGAATTAGAAAACCTACCAGGACAGAAAAGAAGCAACAAGAACTTCTACGGAAGGCAGTGAAAAGAAGCGAGAAGAAAGGACTAAATATCAATTGCAAGAAGACTGAATGCATAGGGGTTAGCAAAAGGAACAGCTCAACATGCAAATTACAGATTGCAACAATTTTAATATCCGGGAAGCGTTTTAACAGAGGACGGAAAGCGCAACACAGAAACCCTAACGTGATTTGGTATAACGAAAGATTCTTTCGAAAGTTAAGAAACAGGAAAATATTATAAGAAATAAAGAGGACTAAGCAGTTATGTAATATCAGTCAATCAGTTAAGTATTATACGTGATACCCGCTTCGGCGATCACGTCTCGAAAGGGACATGACTGACTAGGCAGAAGATTATCCCGAAGCAGGTTGACATTAAGTACGGCTATATCGAGTTGAATACACTGGTTCCCGTCCGATCACCGAAGTTAAGCAACATCGAGCCTGGTCAGTACTTAAATGGGTGACCATTTGGGAATACCAGGTGCTGTAAACGTAAGGGCCAAGAACGGTCCACCGGTCCTCCAGGTTTGGGGGTTGGGTGCAGGGCTAACAACCCTGCCCCGTAAAAACAGTTTGTTATGGAAACAGCAACAAAAAATTGCTGCCCTATGCACCATATGGGTGTGATGGATAAATGATGATGATGACGAGGTTGCCATTACTTTCTGCGGTAGACTGGTTACCAGCCAAGGCTATAGAACCCAATCTATCCTGTTATTTAACCCATAACTGGAAGAAAGAGATGGATTAATACATTTCTAAAGGGTATTTGCGCGTAAGTGAATGCAAGGAATTCAACTGGAATTCGAACTCGGCTCCCTGATTTCTCGTTCCGAGTTGATATCCACTGCACTACAACGTATCAATACTCCTATATGAGAGTGAGTTCTGAACAATACTCGCACAGATGAAGAAGAAACAGAAATCTGTTTCTACGGAAGGATGCTGAGGATATCATGGAACGATTATATGAGCAACGACAAAGTTTTAGAAAGAATGACAATAAAAAGAACACTTGTATTTAACATCAGAAAGAGACAGTTGAAATTTCTACGGTACATAATTGAATGATATGTACAGGTGAATTATGTTTTTAATTGATTTTTCGTCCTGTTTGTAATTAGGATCATGCTATACAAGTTTAAACGGCCAACTACCCAAAGAATACCAGGATGTAGACAAACGAATTCAAACTAATGCACGAACTTCAGATCGTTTCTTGATTATGACTCATTCGTTTACGAATTACTTCCAATATCTTTCAAAGGTCATTTTGAATGGATACCTTTATTTTATCCCCGCTCACATATTGTTCTAATTCGTTTACGACTTACTTCCGGTAGCCTTCAAAGGGTTTGATAAATGGATACTTTTATTTGACTACGGTTATGCATTGTTCATATTCCTTACCACTTCCAATATCCTTCCAATGGTTTGATGAATAGATACTTTTATTTGATCCTAGGTCATATATTTTTCTCATTCGTTTACGACTTACTTCCGATATCCTTCAAAGGGTTTGATAAATGGATACTTTTATTTGACTACGGTTATGCATTGTTCATATTCTTTACCACTTCCAATATCCTTCCAATGGTTTGATGAATAGATACTTTTATTTGATCCTAGGTCATATATTTTTCTCATTCGTTTACGACTTACTTCTGATATCCTTCAAAGGGTTTGATAAATGGATACTTTTATTTGACTACGGTTATGCATTGTTCATATTCTTTACCACTTCCAATATCCTTCCAATGGTTTGATGAATAGATACTTTTATTTGATCCTAGGTCATATATTTTTCTCATTCGTTTACGACTTACTTCCGATATCCTTCAAAGGGTTTGATAAATGGATACTTTTATTTGACTACGGTTATGCATTGTTCATATTCTTTACCACTTCCAATATCCTTCCAATGGTTTGATGAATAGATACTTTTATTTGATCCTAGGTCATATATTTTTCTCATTCGTTTACGACTTACTTCCGATATCCTTCAAAGGGTTTGATAAATGGATACTTTTATTTGACTACGGTTATGCATTGTTCATATTCTTTACCACTTCCAATATCCTTCCAATGGTTTGATGAATAGATACTTTTATTTGATCCTAGGTCATATATTTTTCTCATTCGTTTACGGCTTACTTTCGGTAGCCTTCTAAGGTAATTTTGAATGGATATCTTTATTTGATCCTCACTAACATACTTTCAGGATATGCGTGGTGGTGCAGTGGATATCGGAACGCCAACTCGGGGAGCCGAGTTCGAATTCTAGTTGAATTCCTCCTTGCATTATACTTACGCTCAAATACCCTTGGGAAAGATATTAATCCGTCTCTTCCCTCCAGTTATGGGTTAAATAATAGGACAGATTGGCTTCTATAGCCTTGGTTGGCAACCAGTCTACCGCAGAAAGCAATAGCAACCTAATGCTGCATAACCTTCTGAACATTCAGTCATGTCTCTTTCGAGACATGATCGCCCAAACCGTGTATCACGTATGGCACCTAACTGAGTGACTGAACATATTTTCTTATTCGTATAAAACTTGCTGCCGATATCCTTCTAAGTTTTTTTTTTTTATAAATGGATACCATTACTTGATTCCCGCCTACATATTTTTCTTATTCGTATATGAATTGCTTCTGATATCCTTCTAATGTTTTGATGAATGGATAGCTTTATTTCACCTCGTTAATATATTGTTCTCATTTATTTACGGCTTATGTCCGATAGCATTCTAGGGGTATGTTGAATAGATACGATTATTTGATTTCCGGTCACATTATTCTTATTCGTCTAGGACACAACTCACTTCTGATATCCTGCTAAGGCTTTGATGAATGGATAGCTTCATTTCACCTCGTTAATATATTGTTTTCATTTATTTACGGCTTATGTCCGATAGCATTCTAGGGGTATGTTGAATAGATACGATTATTTGATTTCCGGTCACATTATTATTCTTATTCGTCTACGACACAACTTACTTCTGATATTCTTTTAAGGCTTTGATGAATGAATAGCTTTATTTAACCCCAATCATATGTTGCTATTGTTGTTATTCGTTTATGACTTACTTCCGATAACATTTGAAGGCTTTTATAAATGTATAACTTTATTTGATCCACGGTCATACGTTGTTCTCATTCGGTTACAATTTTCTTCCGATATTCTTAAGGGAATGTTGACTGAATACGATGATTTGAGCCTCAGTCTTATATTATCTCATTCATTTACGACTTACGTCTGATATTCTTCTAAGAGTTTCATGAATGGATACCTATATTTGATCCGCGGTCATATATTATTTATATCCATTTACGACTTACTTCCGATATCCTTTTAGGGATTTGATAAATTTATATTTTTATTTGACAACGGTCATACATTGTTTTTATTCCTTTATCACTTCAAATGTCCTTCTGAATGGATGAATGAATTTGATGAATAGATGCCTTTATTTGATCCTAGGTCATATGTTGTTATCATTCATTTGCATATTACTTCCGGTGTTCTTCTAATGGTTTGAATTCAATCCCTGGACACATATTTTTCTTTTTTGTTTTCGACGTACTTCCGATATCTTTCTAAGAGTTTTGTGAATGGATATTTTTATTTGATCCTCGGTCATATATTTTTCTCATTTGTTTACGATTTATTTCCGATATCCTTCAAAGGGAATATTGAATGGATACATTTATTTGATCACCTATCATATGTTGTTCTTATTCGTTTACGATCTATTTCTTATCTAGGTACCTCCAAAAAAATCGCTAAAAATCTGCATAAAACAGCATAGTATGAATAAAAAAGGCCCCAAATTTAATAAAACAATTTTTTTACATCAAAATGTTTATATTGTTATTAAGAGAAAAGATCAAAGTATTTTTTTTTATTTTTAAAAAAATTTTAATCCCTTTTAACATTTTCGAAATTTTGTCAGAAAATTTTGTTTTGATTTGAGTTAGCGGCTAAAACAAACATTACGACTGTTTTACAATGGAAATTGCAATGATTGCATCACCCACTTTTTTTCGGTGACAAACACATTAATTTGAAAATTCTCGCAAAAATCAAATAATTGTCGGATTTTAATGAAATTTTCAGTACTCATTCACAAATGAAAGAAATTATTTTTGAAATTCTTATTTTTTAAAAATCTTGATAAAAGTATTTTTTTTTTAACTCTGATACCCCCCTCCACGTAAATTCATGAAAATTTAATAAATTTTACTTGGTCGGTATTTTTTTTTTACTTAAACGCATGACTCATTGGGGAATATAAATCATCTATTTTTTAATCTTAAATGGAACAATACTATCCGAAAATCTGTTCCGAAGAGTAAAATGAAAAATGCAATAAAACTCTGATATAATTTAATTTGATAAGCTTTTAATTGCTGAAATAAATAATATTAATTAGGGACAATTCTAAAGAAAAAACATTCGATTGCTAATAAAATTTTAAAAAATTGTTTTAATTTTTTTATTATAATAATTCAGAAGTTTTAAAAATATTTTTAAAATCTTATAAAGAACTGTTGCTCTAATTTTTTTAGTTAAAATTGATGATTATATTGTTTATGGAAAATTGAAAAGTTTTAAAAAATCGGTGAAAGGATTTTTAAAAAATAATTTAAGCTTTTTTTTTGTGCATTGGATGTTTTCTTTTTTTGTATGGTAATTTCTATGTGCAAATTAAAAGGTCAGAGTTTCCTCCCTTACCCGAAAATAAATGAGGACAATTTTGTTCCTTATGAACACCCTATGTTTTTTATCTTTAATCAAGAACCTGTCAACACGATCTTGATTTACGACGCGCACAGGTCAAAAAGTTTAAATTTGTGATTAAGAAATAGTTTTATTCTAAATTTCACGCTATAAATAAGTAATATTTGTGTAAATCAGGTTAATTTAACATAAAATTTGCTAATTTTCCAAAAATAATGTGTCACAGATGTACATTTTATTTTTGCAAAATTTTTAAAACTGAGAATTAACTTTTGCGTCGGTCACTCAAAAATGGCAGAAAATTGAAAAACATCTCAAACTTTTATATTCAAATCAATATAATTTCTGTTTGAAATAAACCAGTATTTTGCTTACTGGTGAGGTGTAGGGAGCTGGTTAATGTTTCTTTTGTTCGGCCTTGTGTCTTTCTTAATCAAACTTCCTACAGCTTACAAGTTTTATGTTGAGTTATAATCATCAGAAGGGTTTTCATCGGAAGGTTGATTGTCACCAGGTTGGAATTGTGGAATTAGTGCAGAAGAGTGGAATAATAAAATATACATTTTGAATGTTTAAAATAGAAATTTATTAAAAGAAGGAATAACAAGAGTTGTAGAAATTAATGTTCATTGAGAAAGTTATTAGTGAAGTTGTATTCAATGATAAATTTAGTCATCCTTAGTAGAGTTTCAGTGTCTGTTTTCCTTTGACTTCTAACATATTTTTGGAGTTATCTGAGATGCCAAGATTTTTTTCTGTTATAAAAAGGTGACAACTTCGTTATTAGTTTATCTTCTATTGGTTCTGTTGTAGTGTAGGGAGCTGGTTGATGTTTCTTTTGTTTGGCCTTGTGTCTTTCTTAACCGAACTCCCTACAGCTTACAAGTTTTATGTTGAGTTATAATCATCAGAAGGGTTTTCATCGGAAGATTGATTGTCACCAGGTTGGAATATGTGGAATTAGTGCAGAAGAGTGGAATAATAAAATATACATTTTGAATGTAAAATAGAAATTTATTTTAAGAAGGAATAACAAGAGTTGTAGAAATTAATGTTCAATTATAAATCTTAGTAAGAAGTTATGAGTAAAGTTCGTATTCAATGATAAAGTTGTTTGTAGCAGTAATTGTTGTGTGTGTGTGTGTGTGTGTGGGAGAGAGAGAGAGAGAGAGAGAGAGAGAGAGAGAGAGAGAGAGAGAGAGAGAGACAATGTCCGGGTCACTGGAAGTTGAGAGTTACATCTTAGATGTGTGTCAGCAACCTGCCTCCTCTGAAATGACCGTTGTGACCGGTTAAAGACCATCCTTAAATATTCAATCCAGTCACGTGGTGTGGATCACAGAATGATTTTTTCTTTAGCTATGGAAAAATCGTTTCTCTGATGTATTTTGAATTTTGCCATTTGATGACCAATCAGGACCCACAGTTCCGCTACAGGTCCGTAAAAAGAATTTGATATTTATTTATTTTGGTTTACCTCCGGAACTTTTGCGTGGAGACCAGATGCGCAAAGACCAGTTTTGGTCATTTGCTTTCTGGATCTCTGAGGGCAAACGTCCGGTCCCTTGCTTGCTCGGTATCACCACACTGGAAATAGTAAATTTAATCATTTATCTTTCAATTAAAACTAAAATAAAACTTTCAAGAAAATTTTTTCATTTTTAAAAATTCTGTTTAAAAGTAACTATGCTATTTTTTCGTGATTTACTGGAAATATCTACTTATATCATTCTTTGAGTTTGGCGTATGAATATATCTGGTTATATATTATTTTTATTCTTTTACGACTTCCGATATTCTTCTAAGGGTTTAATGCTTTAATATCTCTATTTGATCCAGGGCGACATATTGTTCTAATTCGTTTACGAATTCCGATATACTTCAAATGTTTTGATGAATTTGAACTTTTATTTGATCCTTGGTCAGATATATATATAATTTTTTTACGACTGCTTGTTTTGAGAGAGAAACTGAAAGAAAGAATGGAAGGTAGATGTGTTTAATGTCTGTTTCAGTAAAATGGAAATAATTGTCAATAACGAATCTTTTCATTTGTACTCCCTTACTTCGTAAAATAATGTCCAGCATTCATATTTATGGTTGTTATTGCAATATTTTCTTAAAGTTGTTAGACTCAAATATTTGACGATCTCATAGGTAAATGTCTCCAGATATTGTGTTTTCTCAGAACTTGCCACAAGCTTATTCAGTCAATAATTTAATAATTAATATTTATCAGAATATTCAAATAATAACACAGTGAAATCTTCACCGGTTTTTCGCTCCGATTCAATACTTTAATCACATGCGTTGTGGTGCAGTGGATATCGGCTCGGAACGAGAAATCGGGGAGCCGAGTTCAAATTCCAGTTGAATTCATTGCATTCACTTACGCGCAAATACCCTTCCAGTTATGGGTTAAATAACAGGACAGATTGGGTTCTATAGCCTTGGCTGGCAACCAGTCTACCGCAGAAAGCAATGGCAATCTACTGCGGGATAATCTTCTGCCCAGTCAGTCATGTCTCTTTCGAGACAGGATCGCCCAAGCGTGTTTCACGGATGGCACTTAACTGACTGACTGTTTCCAAATGTTGGTGTCTGGGTCTAAATTATCCACATTTATGAGAATGTGTTTAAATGTGTGAAAAACTCACTATTGTACTAACAGGAGAGCTTGGAAGAGTGGTTTATTCTCCTATTTACATTTTCTCTGTTATCGGCATTATTATATCCGGGATATAATAACACTGTACTTTACGACCGAACGGGCTGGCAGAAAGGAAAAGGAATGACAAACATGCTTTGTTTTCAGAGAGACTTTTATACTACTATGATATAAACAAAACTCAATATACATACTAGCAGTATAGCATGGCGTTGCTCGGGTGTAATGAAAGCTTTAAAACTAATCTATGGTCCTGGAGCTCAGACTCAGCCTAAAGAATATTTGTGTGAAGTTTGGTGAGAATCGGATAAAAATTGTGGATTTGTATAAAGGACATACAGACAGATAAACAGACACGCGCACAAATATCTTGCCTTTTATTATCGATTTTCTGCACTATCATAAGAACTGCAACCTTGAAACTTCTGAATATTGTTTCTTATGTCTTTGTCTATGAGTGTATCAAATTTGATTAAAATTGGACCACTCCTTCTATAACCTGATTTTGTCGATTATCGATTTTCGATACTTATGGGGAGTACCTCGACACAAAACCTAGCTAAGAACACTTGCAGACGCTTATAGTACTACTGTGTAAATTTTCAAGAAAATTGGTTCAGATTTCGAAGTCTATAGGTAACGGGGACACACACACACACACACACACACACACACACACACACACACACACACAAAGTTCCATTTATAAATAAGTTTAGATTTACACGTGGAGAAAAATATAACGTATATCTACACAGTAAACATTTTTTATAAACTCTCGGCGAACTGTCTAGGTATTGATGGATGTAAGTTTTCCGAATGCATTCTGCTAATTACATCATCGATTGTTGTCAATCTTGCGTTGTGCAGTTTTCGTTGTTCGCATCTCCAGTAACTTTCTTGACAAACGCCATGATGACGACTGAAGGGCTTAGAAAGAATGTTAAAAAAACTGAATGAGAACTTGAACTTAAAAGGACTTAAAGCGTCAACCAATTGTCCTTCTATGTGTCATGTCCCTTCAGGACGTAGGAGATCATAGCTTTCCACGTCTCTCTATCCCTGGTGGCTCTTAGCACACGTTCTCCTATTCAGTCAGTTAAGTGCCATACGTGATACACGCTTGGGCGATCATATCTTGAAAGAGACATTACTGACTGGGCAGAAGATTATCCCGCAGTAGATTGCCATTGCTTTCTGCGGTAGACTGGTTGCCAGCCAAGGCTATAGAACCCAATCTGTCCTGTTATGTAACCCATAACTGGAAGGAAGAGACGGATTAATACCTTTCCCACGGGTATTTGCGCGTAAGTGAATACAATGAATTCAACTGGAATTTGAACTCGGCTCCCCGACATCACCCAAACTACGCTCTGCCATTCACCTGCTCAGGCCCTTCAAATATGTTATCCACTGCTTTCCCCTGTTTCTTTTTCCCTCTATCTGGCCTGTTAGTATCAGGTTCCCCAATCCCTCCTTCCTCATTGCAAGTCCCAGGAACTTTAGCTGTCTTTTTCTGATGCTCAGTATCAATTTCCTTTTTAGCAATCCAGTACTCTTTTCTTTGTTTCCAGTGAAATTTTCCTGTCACTTAATACTCTAGTCAGCTTCTGGAATGCATTCTTGGCTATTCCAATTCGCCTTCGGATCTCAGTGTCACACTTTCCATCTTCCGTTGGGAACACTTCCCAAGTACTGCAAACTTAACTGTCCCAATTGATAGACATATCGTACTTGCTGGAATTTCTTTTTAGCCAATAAAATGACCCACTTCTCTGTCTCAGCTATTGTTGCTCCTTATTGTTGCGCTTTGTTGTCTTGAAGTCAGAAACGCTACAAACACTCGATTGTATCTCTTATGCTTGTTAACACCATTCTTAATTTGTGATATTGTGGCGGAATGTGCGTTGTGGCGCAATGGATATCAACTCGTAATTAATAATTGGAGAATTGAGTTCGAGTTTCAGTTGAATTCTTTGCATTCACTTATACGCAAATACCCTTCTATTCTGCCTACAGCTATGGGTTGAATAGCAAAATAGATTGACTTATATAGCCTTTGTCTGGCAACCAGTCTACTGCAGAAAGTAATGGCAACCTACTGCGAGAACATCTTCCGCCGAGTTCGTCATTGTTCGAAAAAGACACGATCGCCCAATCGTGTATCACGTATAGCACTTAACTGGCTGATTGTTGTTATCATGGTTGAATAGCAGAACAGAATGGGTTCTATAGCCGTAGCTGGCAACCAGCTTACTTTAGAAAGAAATGACAACCTACTGCAAGAAAATCTCCCGCTTAGTCAGTCACGGATCGAAATAGACATGATCGCCCCATCGTGTATCAGTTATGGCACTTAACTGACTGACTGCTGCTTTGCCTAGTTTTGTCTTGCATATATATATTGTTGGCTTAGTCTTATTTTGCATGTTCTTTTTCTTCCGTCCGTTTTTGTTTATTGGAAATTTTGTCAATTTTGTTTGTTGGGCATTTACTTCACAAACTTTGATTCTGTCAAGGAAAATAACTGAAATTTATTTGATAACAACCAAGATGTGTCTTCTACGCACAGTAGTACTGTGACGTTAAAAGAACACACCCGGTGTCCGTTCACAGGTTTTACATTGTCAACAATAATAAAAAATGTCCTGCATGCATCACTGGACAATGTTTATTTTTCGGCCAAGATAACAATCGCTTACATACATTTACCAACACAACGGGTGATTGATGATATCATAAAGCGGGAAGAACTACGAGGCACTTATGCCTATATTGACAACGTCACTATCTGCGGACATAATCAAGCAGAACACGATAGGAACCTGAAAGGCTTTATGGATAGTGTGGCTAAGTATGGCTTAACCCTGAATAAAAATAAATGCTATTATTCTCTTAGCTCTGTGGACTTACTTGGGTATACCATAAGCCAAGGGTCGGTAAAACCTGACCCCGATAGACTTAATGGGTTGACTGACCTACCGATACCGAAAAACCTCTCTGCCCTCCGACGAGCAATGGGAATGTTCTCACTATTCTAGGTGGATATCAAATTTTTCTGAAAAGTTATATCCCTTAACTAGAGTTAATAGTTTCCCTCTCAATGAAAAACAGGCTAACGCCTACCTTCTCCTCAAGAAGAAGATCGCTAAATCATCACTGGCCAGTATAGAATCTGATTCACCGCTTGAAATTGAAACGGATGCTTCCGAACATGCGATTGCCGCCTCCCTAACTCAAAACGGTCGGCCCGTGGCTTTCTTTTCTAGAACTCTAACCTCAGCCGAACAAAAGCATTCTGCCGTGGAAAAGGAAGCCTATGCAATCGTAGAAGCTATTAGAAAATGGAGACACTTGTTACTCGGAAAACATTTTAAGCTAATCACTGACCAAAAATCTGTTTCCTTCATGCTAAACCCTCAAAGTAAAAGCAAAATAAAAAACGAAAAGATTACTAGGTGGAAATTAGAACTCGCCTGCTTCTGCTATGACATCGTGTATAGGCCTGGAAAGCAGAATGCTGCGGCGGATGCGCTATCTCGATTTTGCTCTGCTACTGTCACTACTGACAAATTGTTAGATCTACACAAAAAATTATGCCACCCAGGAGTAACCCGAATGCTGCATTTTGTTAGGAGTAAGAACATGCCTTATTCAGTCGAAGACATAAAAGCGATAACTAAATCTTGTCAAGTTTGTTCCGAGATAAAACCAAGATTTGTGAAGACATCTACGCAAACTCTCATAAAAGCAAGCCAACCATTTGAGAGATTAAGTATGGACTTCAAGGGACCCCTACCCTCCAACACGCGTAACAAGTACATATTAACTGTGGTTGATGAATACTCCCGTTTTCCCTTTGCCTACCCCTGTGCGGACCTCTCTGCTGCTACAGTAAAGAAACACTTATCCAGCCTGTTTTCTATTTTTGGAAACCCTTCTTTTGTGCACTCGGATCGAGGAACTGCCTTCATGTCGGACGAGCTGAAAGAATTCTTACATTCTCGATGCATTGCTACTAGTCGAACTACTGCGTTCAACCCGCAAGGCAACGGACAAGCGGAGAGATACAATGGCATTATTTGGCAGACAGTGAACCTGGCGCTGAGGTCGAGTAATCTCCCTATCGTTAGCTGGGAGAAAGTCCTTGACGTAGCTCTCCACTGTATACGTTCTTTGCTTTCCACTACCTCCAACTGTACTCCCCACGAACGGATGTTTAACTTCCAACGAAAATCAGCTTCAGGAGAATCCTTACCTACTTGGTTAACTAAGTCGAAAACTGCACACCTGAAGCGACATGTACGTGGCAGTAAATATGAGCCACCAGTAGAAACTGTTGAGATTCTTGACGCAAACCCTAACTATGCTCATGTGCGGTTGAATAACGGAAGGGAAACGACCGTGTCTCTTCGCCATATTGCTCCCCTAGGTGAGAAAGAAAACAGTACGCTATTAGACCTAGAACTGGATTCTACAGAAGCCCTTACCCAGCCTGGCTCTCCTATAGCTCTGCGGGAGGAACCAGCTGACTCTCCTTCTTCGCTGCTAGAGGACCATAGAAACCAGGCAACTGAAGACACAGCCAACTTCTCGGATTCTAACTCGGAAAAATTTGCACATGCCTCTCCCCTACCTAGGCTTCAGAATGATAACCTGAGGAGCCCTTCAACCGACCAGGAGACAACTAACCTTCGACGTTCTTCTAGAGTTAGACAAAGACTTCAGTACTTAACCGAGAATTACCTACTTTGATTCCTTTCTCCTTTCTTTTATTTTCAGTTTGAGCTGATAGTCCTGAAGCTACTCTGTCTCTTAGAAGCTAGTGGACCTGGACTTTTCTAGGCGGCGGAGAATGTGGTGATAATGGTGTAACTCTCCCACGCTGTCTCTCTGCTGGACATCACGGAGTTGCGCCCCTTTATCTGGGATTCTACAGAGGGACCTTTACAAGATGGACAAATGATACTATCTCTGTCTATGTGAACGTTTGTTTGTGGAATAAAGCTTCCTTAAACGCTATCTGCCTCCTGTTCGTCTTGTGCTTTTCTCCCTCTCTCTAGTCTCACTTCAACCATAGTTTAAGTTACTCGAAATAGAAAAGGTCTTTAAACAGTGAGTAATGTGCGTTGTGGTACAGTGGATATCGGCTCGGAACGAGAAATAGGGGAGCCGAGTTGAATCCATTGTATTCGCTTACGCGCAAATACCCTTGGGAAAGGTATTAATCCGTCTCTTCCTTTCAGTTATGGGTTAAATAGCAGGACAGATTGGGTTCTATAGCCTTGGTCAGCAACCAGTCTACCGCAGAAAGCAATGGCAACCTACTGCGGGATAATCTTCTGCCCAGTCAGTCATGTCTCTTTCGAGACATTATCTAAATCTTTCTGTTTCTATCTATCTATCTATCTATCTATCTATCTATCTATCTATCTATCTATCTATCTATTTAAATCTTTCTGTTTCTATCTATCTATCTATCTATCTATCTATTTAAATCTCTGTTTCTATCTATCTATCTATTTAAATCTTTCTGTTTCTATCTATCTATCTATCTATCTATCTATCTATCTATTTAAATCTTTCTGTTTCTATCTATCTATTTATCTATCTATCTATCTATTTAAATCTTTCTGTTTCTATCTATCTATCTATCTATCTATCTATCTATCTATCTATCTCAGTCTGTTTAATATCTATCTATCTATCTATCTATCTATCTATCTATGCTAGCTCTGAATCCATGTTATTAATGTGGGGGCTTTTCATCAGGACTCTGTTCTTGAACCAATGTCGTTTTTATCTTCATCATTATCTACCTGCCATCAGTATGGCTCCTCGTGCTATCAACCAGGAGAGCAACTCTTTGCGCCTCCTTGAGCTCATGTTTTTAAAAACTTTCATGTTAATATTGGCGTGAATGTTGCCATTTCTCAGATTTTCACAGCGCCAAAAAACCTTCTCTAAAAGCCAAGGGTTACGGCGCCTTTAGAAAAAAATTCGTTTAATCCAGTCGTTCATAACAAATCGTGTATTAAGGTCATGTTGAGTGGACATGATTCTAGTTCTTTTCTCATTGATGCTATGGCCTACTTAGAGCTCTAAATTGGACCTTACGTTGATTTCTTATCCTCATTTTCAATGTTATCAGTTCCTAAATATGTATTTATATTGATGACACAATTATCTACTTCTGTCTTAGTAGCAAGGCCGACAGGTTTGACAAAGTAAAAGTGGCAA
This sequence comes from Ascarosepion bandense, assembly GCA_037127315.1. Taxonomy (NCBI): domain Eukaryota; kingdom Metazoa; phylum Mollusca; class Cephalopoda; order Sepiida; family Sepiidae; genus Ascarosepion; species Ascarosepion bandense. Next base: position 3,880,947 of record JBBBDQ010000769.1, on the reverse strand, counting down.
CTGCTCTTGAAAAGGACTTCCAATAAGTGGTTAACTGGGGCAAGTAATGGCATGTAAATTTTAACGCCCCCGAAAGAAAAATGCTTTGATTGTAATCACCATATATAACCTTTACAAACTTCCGTCAGCATGACTGATGCTAACCTCTAAGAAAAGAAACACTGTACCTTCTTGGGCTCACGTTTTCCACTGAAATGAAGTAGATTGATTATATTGAATCTGCTATGATGTGCGTTGTGGTGCAGTGGATATCGGCTCGGCACGAGAAATCGGGGAGCCGAGTTCGAATTCCAGTTGAAGTCGTTGCATATTTACGCGCAAATACCCTTGGGAAAGGTATTAATCCGTCTCTTCCCTCTAGTTATGGTTAAATAACAGGACAGATTGGGTTCTATAACATTGGCTGGAAACCAGTCTACCGCAGAAAGTAATGACAACCTACTGTGGGATAATCCTCTGCCAAGTCAGTCATGTATCTTTCGAGACATGATCGCCCAAGTGTCTATCACGTATGGCATTTAACTGACTAAATGCTAGGAAAGTTTGTTCCCGGTGTCGTACCAGGTTTTTTTTTTCTTATTAGAACTTCTCTCACGCATTTACAAATTTATCACTCGTCCGTGCAATAAATATTACTGACATATTTGCTTTCGTTCTCCTGCTATCTCGAGGTTCTTGACAAATCCAAAGAAGCATCTCTTACCTGGTATCTCGACTTCAGTTCCTTTTTTCACCGATGTGATGTGGCTTCCCTCTGTCTTTCTGCAAATATTTTATGGCACTTCTTCTGAGCTTTCTTCCCTTGTGCCTCGACTACATGAACTGAGGCGTTGTACTAGATTGGTAACTAGGTCTCACAGTTTTACTGTTAAACTATTTAGATGCAATTAGATTATAATAGTTTATTTTCTCGTACTTCTTTGGTCATGGGTATAACGGTAAACTGCATCCGGCAGCAAGGCCTCTGATTGGTAGATTGTAAGGAGCATGGAACCACCTCTTAATTGCTGTTGTTCCCAGGTCAACCCTGACCCGGTGTGGTAGCAGCTGTTAGCGTGCCAGCTATGGGAAAATAGTTAATCCCCAAACTGGGGTCAAAACACTATGAAAGCATAAAAATAGACTTGTATAGAGAAATATACATTTTTGAAGGAAAAATATTACCAACAATACATTTTTGAAGGAAAAAAAATTATTGCCATAATACATTTTTGAAGGAAAAAACTTATTACCAGCAATACATTTTTAAAATAAAACAAGACATCTTCAGTTTTCTAAAATAAAAAATAGAAATAAACAAAATTAATCAAAATCTGACTAAATTAACTTTCTCACTATAATCGAACATAAAAACCCTTAAAATCCCACATTTTTTGGCATTAAATAACCCACAGAGGTGTTGATATGTCATTAAACAAAACTCAAACTCAAATTCGTACTTCTCGCCTGTAAAACTACAAAGAACAAGCTTCCAATTTTTTCTGTCATTTGAAACCTTCTTACTGACGTTTTTTTTCTCTTTCATTCCTAAGTTACTGCATACGTCTTTTTACACACACACACACACACACACACACACACACACACACACATATATATATGTAAATATAAGGAACGAAGAAAATATTAACAACCTTCAAAACATTAATTTAAAAAGTGCTCAATATAAAAATAGAGACATGAATATTTATTAGAAATTATAGTTTAGAACATATACAAATTATCATCTACTACAAAGTGTACATTTTATTTCGACATTGAAAGGACAATGTCTCATCAGGTTGTGTGAATGGTGATGGAAAATTCTTTTCCGTATATTGGTAAATTTTGTGTGAGAGCTAAGTGAGGTAGATAAAATGTAACCTTACAGTCATGCTAAAATGACAAAATCTAAAGTTAGGATCTCTAGAAACTATAAACCTTTATAGTATTAATATTAGTACCACGATATTCACTTTTAACTGTATGATCTCTCCCCTTACATATATTTTCACTTAAAGTTTTACCTTTATTTCATACTACAAATTGGAATCTAATTAAAGTTTTCTATAAAAAAATTCCTTAAATTTTAAATTAAGTTTAAATATAAGAATATATTAAATATAAAAATTAAGTTTAAATACAAAATATTTGTAGCCTTATACTTCACCAATGCAGATGTGTTTATCCACTACCAATTCCTATCTCTTCTTAGCCCATCCTCTCCTACTCCCTCTCACACTATATACATTTTCTTACTATTTTTTTCTCTTTGTTAAACCCATAGACCTGGCCATAAAAGGCTGTAAAGGACCATGTCTTATCATCTACGGTTAAACCTGTCTCTAAAATTTTCAACATATCCATTAATCATCCTCTCCCCCTTCTCCCTCATTTTCCTCTTTCCTCTTTTTGTTCAAATTCTAATTTACAACTTCCAATTCTGATTTCCCATGTTCTCCACTTATCTCTCACACAAAATTTACCAATATAAGGAAAAGAATTTTTCATCTCCCTTCACACTACCCGATGAGATTAATGTCTTATCGGGTAGTGTGAAGGGAGATGAAAAAATATTGCAATAACAATCATAAGTATTAATGGCGGACGTTATTTAAAGAAAAGAGTGGAAAATATTTGAATTTAACAACCTTTTCCATTTCACTGAAACAGACGTTAAACGCATGTATGTGTCATCGCCTTTCTTTCTTTTTTATTCATGAGGTATTGGCAGGGCGTAAATTTCTTTCATTTTCTCACTGAAAGCAAGTAGCGTCTCTAATATGTCTGTTCTGTTTTTTCATGCGATCAAAACGAAATAGTCCGTTATTTAGGAGGTATTGGTAGCGCGTAATGGACGTGCTAACTGAGGAACTAAAGTGGGAAGACACACAATTATAATTATATGTTAAATTTTGTTTTTTGTAATCATTTCACCCCAACTAAGGCGAGACATGGTTACAGTGATAAAAAAAAAAACTTAGTACAGTAGAAGCTGAAGAAAGGATAAGATATGGATGAGAGGTGGATGGGATTTAAGGAGGTGGATTGGATCTAGGGAGGAGCATGCAATCAGAAAAAAAAGATGCTGATCTGACCTTTTAATTCCGTAATCCAGGAATCCCTAAATACAAATTACAACACCAAAAGCCAATACTATATTTCAGATGGTTTAAAAACCAACATGGAGTCGATTGATGCCTGACTGGATCTTTGATCTTGTAGTCTGAAAGCAAGAAACCAGTAATCTCAGAGATAAAATATAATGTTGGGCCTGATTTTAACAACATTCCTAACATTTAACAGCGTTTTTTTGATTGGAGTCCTAACAAAGCCAATAAAAGAAAACTGAGCCTTAAAGACTATGCTTTAGAATTTGAGTCCAAATTCATAGAATTAATCGTCCTTGTTTCCTCGATATTCCACTTATAAGAAGAAAATTTCACTTAGGCAGCTTCATTTTGAGAACCACTACTTTGTGGAACAAAATTCTGCAGGGATGCTTCTCCGAACACTCAATATTAACCTCGTCATGTCAGTTGTTATTTATCCTCTTCCAGTTCGAATTCCAGTTAAATTTGTTGCATTCACTTACCCACAAATACCTTTGGGAAAGGCATGAATCCGTCACTTTTCAATCCAGCTATAGCTTAAATAGCAGAACAGACTGGGTTCTATAGCCTTGGTTGGCAACCAGTCTACCGTAGAAAGTAATGACAACATCGAGAAAAACTTTAGCCTAGTCAATCATGTCTCTTTCAAGACATGGCCGTCCAAGCGTATATCACGTATGGTACTTAACAGACTGATATCCTCCTAAATTTCACTTCCTACTTCCTCCTCTTACGTTCATATCGCATACTTTCTTCAGTAGTTCTCTATATTTAGTGGCTCTTGTGACTTATACTGGATTGATTTTAGTAAAAGAAAAGAATATCATTCTGATTGTTCAGTATTTGATTAAGAGGAAAATATGTCAAAGCTCTGTGTGGATTACATTTGTTCCTAACAATATATTTTTATTAAACGGTAATGTTTATTTTACTCAAATACATTTTCTACTGATATTGTTTTTATATATTTCAATTTGTTTTTTTTTTTGGTGCGGGTGGCATCAATAAAATTTTCTTTGATATCGCCAGTTTTACTTATTTTTCGTTTATTTTCATCTTCCCTTTGATTACAATGCTTCACTGAGGCCCACTCATATATAATTCCATTTGTCCGACCAGGTAGCCATTATATTCCTAAGATCTTACATTTTGTATAAGTTCATTTCTATTGTTCATATATATATATATATATATATATATATATATATATATACATTTTTTTAGCGGGGGGTACCAATAAATGTCAGTTTGTTGTCTTCCGTTTTTCTTATTGTTCGTATTTTCCTTTTTCATCTGCCCTTTTATTGCAATGATTCATTGAGTTCCACTCACACACAATTCCATTTGTCCGGCCAGGTGGCCATTATATCTCTGAAATCATACTTTTTTACTCTTATACATTTTCTGTATTGTTAATACTTTCGTCTAGTTTAAAATTTTATATTTTGCATTTATCACAATATAAGAATTACATCTAGTATCTATTTGTGCCTATTTGAATTAGAACAAGTTACTATTATTATTCTGTAGCAAGCAAGCAAGCAAGCAACCAACCGATTCCACTGATAGAGTCTTTTAGTGCATTTTAACGAGTATTTAAATTAGGTACCTCTCTAGAAACGGCTTCAAATTATTTTTTCAAAAGAAAAATCTTTCTTAAAGTTTTTAATTTAGTTTTAATTTCAAATTAATAGATTACATTTAATATTTCTAATAAATAAAATGCTTTCTTGTTTTTCGAAAGTCAAAGCAAAATTACTTTTACTGGAAGAAATGTTCGTTCTGAAATTCCTAAATATCGCTCATTGTAACGCCATTTTATATTTTTCAATTTGCCAATTTTAAATCTATGTGTTGAATATAGGTCTCCTGTGTGTTCTAGAAACATTTGAATAAAGAATTTTAAGAATGTTAGTAGGTATCTCCAAAGAAACGCAATAACTAATGTTTAAAAGGATTTTTTTTAAAATGAAAAAAAAAATTCTTGAAGCTTTTACTTTATTTTAATTTCAAGCTAATAGATTAAATTTAATGTTTAGAATCAGCAAATAATTTGCTGTATTTAAAAACTAATTATTTATTATCATTTCACTCCAAGCAAGGCAGAAATGCCACTGATTCACAGGGGAGTACAATGAGAGAATAAAATGGTACAGAAAGAAAACATAAAAGATGGATGAGAATCAATTGATGTTGCATTTAAAATTTTGGAGATTTTTTTTTTTAATCATATCACCCCAAGCAAGGCGAAAACGACACTGATGCGCAGGGGGCTACGTAAGAGTGAAAAGTTTTGAAAAGAGAAAAGCCGGAAACCACAACCTAAACAGGAAACAAGGGATGAGCCTCTTCACCTGTTCAATAGACATGGGTGAAGTGTGGACCGGGCGATAGTTTCGTCTATCTACTCCAATTGGAAAAAAAAAGTGAGAAGATTGGAGAAGAGAAAAACCGGAAACCACAACCTAAACAGGAAACAAGGGATGAGCCTCTTCACCTGTTCAATAGACGTGAGTGGAGTGTGGACTGGGCGATAGTTTCGACTATCTACTCCAATTGTAGCTATCAGGGAAAAAAACAAATGGAAGTGAGTTCCACAAACGGGAAATGCGAAAAAAGAAACTGTTAGAAAAGAAGAGGCGGTTACATTTAACCATTTCGACGTTAAAAGGGTGGGACTTTAATGCAAATCTAGTAGCACATGTTGCCGAGGTACCAGAGAAAAAAGCTCATCAGATCAGTTGCCATGAAAATACTTTGTAGAAAAGACAAAGGAAATCTCCATCAAGTCGGTGAATAAGTGACTGAAGGTGAGCTGCTGAGTCAGGATCAATTATATTGCAGATCCTCCTTTG